>CM019214.1:97528806-97634941 GCA_009741485.1 Malurus cyaneus samueli
AGCAAAAGGACTCCAACTAGACTAACTTGCATTCTCCAGTGTAGAATCATTTCCAAGACCTGTTATGGCAACCTTTTCTTTCATTGGAGAGGAAATAACCGATGGGCTTACAGTGTTTTGTTGTCATATTTAAGAGCATGTGATTTCAGCTGTCAATTACACAAAAAAAAAATAGAATAAAATTCAAAAATAATCCAAACAGAGACTACCACTGTGGAGCTAAAACATGGCAGGAATTCTCTATCATTCACGGTGACATAAGTTTGTACCTCACAAAATGCATAGACAGGAATTTAATATAAAGAATTAGTCCATTTACTGTATACACAAAACATATATCTTTTGTTTAACACTATTTTAATTTTTTTTCCTTTTTTTTTCCTTTTAATTTTTTTTTTTTTTTTTTTGGCAAACCAAAAGAGAAGCAGCTCTGAAACTGCCAAATTAAAAATTGAGATAAGCAACTCAATAGTACTTTAAGGATAGTAATCAAATGTGGTTGTAATTTAAAACCTGAGGCTGTGCACTGGTTGTTAGCTTAAAACTACCTTTCCATATAACATTGTGCTTCCATTGTATAACAGAAAAAAAAAATTAACAAGAACTAGAAAAGTTTGCTGCTGAACAGTGCTAGGACATACAGACAAAAAAATACTAATACATGTTATCTACTCAGAATATTGATTTGAGTCATATCTAAAGGGACATAATGGACATTAGAAAATGCTTACTTGTGACTGACTTAGCTACTGCCAAAAAGGTTGAATATGTATCAAATAATGTTTAATTGAATTTATTATATGCACTATATACAGATACTAAAATGCCTTGCAACTGTGCCCCCATGAACACATCAAATTTGAGTAGGCAGGTGAGTTCATGTTTAGCAAATAAATTACAAAAACATAAATTACTCAGA
Organism: Malurus cyaneus samueli; assembly: GCA_009741485.1. Lineage (NCBI taxonomy): Eukaryota > Metazoa > Chordata > Aves > Passeriformes > Maluridae > Malurus > Malurus cyaneus. Next base: position 97,529,726 of record CM019214.1, read on the forward strand.
AAGTTCTCTAATCTTGGTGATTCCAAAAGCAAGTAAAAGGGCAGGACAAATTGTTTCAAAAGAAGGTCTACGATCTAAATTTGCAGAATCTGCATAGCTACTCAGAATGTTTTCACCACTGAAACATGGCACTGTTGTCAAGGTACCATTTAAATCATCACAAAACAAAGCAAAACAAAACAAAAAAATTCACTGGACTGATCTTTTCTTTCCACCAAATCCAAACATACAGGAAACTATACTAAACACATTTCAGTTTTTTTTTCCAAGGGCATAAGTTTCAAAAACAAGTTGCTTTTTTAATTATAGATAGACAGATATAAAATCTTTGTAAACCTCTAATCTTAGATTCGACATTTTCTGTAAGTAAATTAGGACCTTACCTAATAGAACTTGTTATGAAATTTGTTCTATGACATACTAGTAGGGACATGATAAAAGAAAACCAGAAAAGAAAGCTGCATAACACTTAAATATGTAGAAAACTTGGATTAAAATGATGATTAACATTGTTAAGGCTGTATATTCAAGCACTGTATGTTAAAGAGAGCAGTGGATATGATTTTTAGGCAATAAGAAACGTCCTGTTTTACACATGATACTGTAATTATAGAATGATGATGTCAACAGCTGATTGTTGGCATAAACTGGCTACTTAGAGCAGGAATGCAAGTTAATAAAGATAGCAGAAGATGGCAGAAATGAATTCTGAGAAATGATAGCCAGTTTTCTCCAGCAGTCAGCCTGATAAGGAAAACTCCAAGATTCTAGCTCTGCATCTAAATGAAATACTCTTTTTTCTCCTCTGCATTGACTTGGCTGCCTTCTGCATTGATAATGGCTGTGTCGGCATCAGGTGCATCTTCAGCTCCTTTTGCTTCATTTGTTAAATATGTTCCTGTAGGAATCAGTTAAAGAGGGGAAAGGTGAAAAAAAAAAAAAAAAAAAAAAAAAAAAATTATGTTTTTTTTTTTTTTTCACCCTGCATTATACGAAGCACATTCAATCAATGCACCATTTATTTTTTTAATGAATGAAAAGTATTTCTACACAGTTTCAGTATATATCATAAAGGTATGCTCAACTTTCTAATGTGCATAAGAAATATTTGCACTGATATTTATACTGATAAGGGACTCTATATTCAAAATAAACTAAGGGAATATTTTAATAAAATTCTACTTTATCTAACTGCAGTAATATGCAATATATTTTTCAATTATAGAATAAGTGATAAAATCTTGGTTATTTATTTCATGAAATATCCAGCAAAAACAAAGCAACTATGAGACAGATTATAAACATGCCTTTTTTTTTTTTTTGTAATGACCACTGCCTATAATTCTGCTTTTTCCTGATCATATCTATGCTTTAATTTTACAGAACTGTATCATAGTAAGTTCCAAGAATTATGAAATTGAGGCCGTTTTATTAACTGAATCAACTCATACTATATTAGCACAACTATTTTAATGCTCTGGATACAAACGAAAAACAATGTGTACAATAGTCACATTTCCCATCGTGAAAAGCCTTATTTATGTTGGCATAAGGTGTACAAGTGCTCATTCAGGAAAGTAATACAAAAGAGACACACTTTCACTGGCTCATTATAAAAAATTCAAATTCCCTCCCTTGTAGTCCAATCAAATTGAAAAGATGGGTTTTTTTTATAAATTTATGTTTGCTAGGCATATAATCATCCTATCTGAAATGAGACTTAATGAATTTTAATTACCAACATTAATCATCTCTTGCTTGTTTTTGTTTGGTTTTCTTTGGAGAGGTGTGGGTAGGGAATCAACTGAGTTTTAGCAATAAGTCTCCAAGCCACGCAGAGTTTAAATCTCAAGGGGTGATTTTGAAAGTAACTAGGTCAAAATCAAACTATAGAGAAGTCAGAAGTCAGTGTCACTCCATTCCTGTTGTCTTTAGTGGCAGAGGGGACTGAAAATGGAGGGACCAGAATTATTAAGGTGAAACCACAGAATAAAGTAAAGCTTGCCGCAGGAATGAACCCCTTATCCCAGAGGGATCATTGGTAAACTGATTTGAAAACTCACCACTGCCTTCTAATATTATCTTTTAAACATGTACTTAAAATATTAGCATAATCTATCAAGATTAAAAATTTTGTTCACTCAGTGTGTATGTGCTCCAGTTGAAACTATGAAAACGTGGTGAGAACAGGTAACCAAGTGTCTGGAGTTAAAAGCCACAACCAAGGGCAATGTTACCTCTTAGTCTCTCTAAATCCCTGATTTACGAGATGACCTTGGGCATGTAACTGACTCCAAGTCCTTTGCCTTACCCAGACCACTGTAAAACTGGTGAAATTTCACAGGGACTTCATTTGTAATTGGACTGATAACGAAGATTTTTTGTTCAAATCATTTAGCAGAGAGGGGAAGGTGAAAGGGAACAGCATTCCCAGGTGAAATCATGCCTTGCTCCCAAAAGTGACTGAACTTCCACTGAATCTGTCCTACCTTTATGTCTTGCCAGGTATCGACCAAGGAGAATTATAGAACATAGAGTTACAAAGACGACTACAGCCACTATTCCTCCTATAACAGCGTGGTCAGGTCCAGTGTGTCCAGCCAGGGCATTTGGATCTGGAGGGAGAGACAAAAAGCAAAAGTGGTCCTACACAGACAAAAAAATGACAGGGAAATTCACAGTACCAAGTTTTATACTGATCATCCTGAAAATAGGGCATTTCCCTCTTTAATATTCAACATGGTTATTCCCACTTTTACTCCCAGTGTCTTATCGACAGCACAGTGCTGCTTGTATTCCCAGATTGTTAAAACCCTGAGGACATCACAGTTATGAAAAATATCACCTTATTCTTCTATGGCAGAGGTTATTAAATGGAAAAGGTTTCTAGCTTTGTCCTCATCATTTTACAACTGAAAACCTGGCCATAGCTATTTATAGAAGGAAAAACAAGGAAGTGAGGATTGGGGATCAGATAGCATCAGCAGAACACTGCCTCTATAATACATAATTTATGGAATTGATTCTCAGTGGGGAACCCTTCCTCTTGTTGCTATCCTCTTGCACCTGAAGTGAAAAGGCAGATAAGGTGCAGCTGGGCCAAGTCCCCCTGCACACGGCTGAGGCTGCATGAATTTGGTCAGATAAAGGTATCAGGCACCCTGGAAGCTCATCGTTCAGTCACAAGCACCAGTCTGTGAATTTACTGCAAATACTCAATTAACACCCAATGAGAGCAAGCTGAAAGGGAAATCATGGAATCACAGAGTCAGCTGGAAAGAAAAAACACCTTTGAGATAATCAAGCCCAACCAATGACCCAACACCACCATTAAAACTAAACCATGGGACTGAGTGCCACATCCAGCCTTTTCTGAAACCTCCAGGAATGGTGACTCCACCACCTCCCTGGGCAGCCCATTCCAATGCCCAACCACTCTTTCTGTGAAGAACTTCTTCCTGATGTCCAGCTTAAACCTGGCACAGCTCGAGGCCATGTTCTCTTGTCCTGTCACTTGTTCCCAGGGAGAAGAGGCCAAACCCCACCTGGCCACCTGCTCCTGTCAGGGAATTGTAGAGAGGTGAGGTCTCGCCTGAGCCTCCCATCTCCAGAACAAACTCCCAGCTCCCTGAGTACCTCTTCTCACAGGATTTGTGTTCCAGACCCTTCTCCAGCCCTGTTCCCTTCTCTGGACATGCTCCAGCCCCTCAACATCCTTCCTCCATTGAGGGACCAGAACTGGACACAGGACTCAAGGAGCAGTCTCATCAGTGCTGTGTACAGGGGAAGGATCACTGTCCTGCTCCTGCTGGTCACTCTGCTCCTGATTTAGGCCAGGATGGCACCTGGGCACACTGCTGGTTCATGCTCAGCTGCTCTCAATCAGCACCCACACGTCCCTTTCTGCTTGGTCACTGTCCAGCCACTCTGTCCTGTGCCTGTAGTGATGCACAGGGTTGTCGTGGCCAGATTGTACAGCAATTGCACCCTGGAGTTGTTAAAACTCACATCGTGTTTGACCCAACAATCCAGCCTGTCCAGGTCCTCTGCAGAGCCCTCCCATTCTCCAACAGATCAACACTCCCCCACAGCTTGGTGTCACCTCAAAATCTGCAAATGGCAGAGTGCACGGGCAGGTTCATTTTCCTCACTGCACAGAGCACTGGGAATGCTGTCAGATCCAAGTGTTCTCTGCTGGGCATTTGCCTACTCTGTTCCCTGATGCATCACAAAAGTTGCAAAGAGACAATCACGACGAATGGCACCACTTAGGTGTGAGTAATTCTGCAGAGCTTTCAACAATGAGCCAGCAACCTGTGACTGTTGACTCAACAGAGAGATCAGAAGGAGGCAAAAATTCAGTCTGAGGATCATGGAATGATTCCTATTGCAATGAAAACTCCTCTGCTGTGAAGTAACAGTAATTCTCTGAAGATGTTATTAGCATCCATTGGATGCTGCAATCAGTCCATTCTCACTGCTTCAAGGGCATTTCCCTCATAGGAGCTGTTTATACTCCACAAATAGTTTGCAAACAGCTGCTTTGCTTTACAAAAGGGAAGTCGGGAAAAATATTTACACAGAAAAGAGGACAAGTCTGTGAACATGACAGAAAGGCCTCTGATAACACCAAGGAGCTGTGATTCCATAACACTGTAATTCCATTCTGCTGACCAGGGTGGTTGTGTGGCAGTGAAATGTCATTGTGTACATCGGCATGGGAATGTCATGAGGTGTGACAATCAAAGCACCGGTGCTGCACCCAGCTCAGGACAAATCCTGCTATTGATGCAGGCTGGGGGATGAACAGATCCAGAGCAGCCCTGGGAGAAGGATTTGTGGTGCTGGTGGGTGAGACATGAGCTGGCCTCGTGCTCTTGCAGCCAAATGTGTGCTGGGCAGCACCCAGAGCCCCGAGGGCAGCAGGGCAGGGAGGGGATTCTGCCCCTCTGAGACCCCACCTGGAGAACTGGATCCAGTTCTGGGGTTTGCAGCACAGGAAGGATGTGGTGCTGCTGGAGTGAACCCAGAGAGGCCACCACCAAGGTGATGAGAGGGATGGAGCAACTCTGCAATGAGGAAAGGCTGAGAGAATTGGGATTGTTCTTCCTGGAAAAGAGGCTTTGGAGTGTTCTAAAGGTGGCCTTCCAGTACCTGAAGGGGGTCTGCAAGAAAGGTGGAGAGAGGCTCTATTTACAAGGGCATGTAATGATAGGACAAGGAAAAATGGCTTCAAACTGAGAGGTTTAGATTAGATTTTAGGAAGAAATTTTGCACTGTGACGTACTGGCACAGGTTGCCCAGAGAGGCTGTGGATGTCCCGTCCCTGGAAGTGCTCAAGGCCAGGATGGATGGGGCTCTGAGGAACGTGGTCTAGTGGAAGGTGTCCCTGCCCACAGAATCAGAGGATCTCTAAGGTCCCTACCGACTCAAGCCATTCTATGATTCCATGACCTACAAAAACACACGTATATAAATAAAATGTTATATAGATGAAATAAAAGAATCCTGGTTTTCCCTCCTTTTGCAAAGGTGAGGCATTCTGAAGCTACACTTTCAGACTTGTTAAAGCACAGAGTGGTGTGGCCACAGTTGCAGATTCACTTCTGTTCTTAACTGGACCCACCAGGCATGAGTTTGTCACTTATTGATGGCTTTCTGAGATTCCATATCCCATATCCCATATCCTTCTTTTTCTTCCACTGACCCCTGCTAGCATGCTGCCAGTAACATTGGAGTAAAGGAGATATTCTAAGGAATAACATACTTCCTGATATAATCCAGAGCAGGGTTAGCACAGAACTTTATCTGGAGGCATTTTTGAAAAGATGATTGAAGAGCGCAGCCTTAGCTCAATACCCAGACTTACAACGCACGTCCTCTGTGAGCTTTAATAAACATTACAGATAAAAATCCTCACAATACACCCAGATAAATACACCTCCGTGTTTCTATCCTCAGGTGATTTCCTGCACAGAGGGACTCACTCCTCCTCTGACAGACCTGATGTGATTGCATGAAGTGACCTAAGGCCTGCATAAATGCAAGGTTTCCAGCTATGAGTGTGGATTAATGACATTCTAATACTGCTGAAATAGACTGAAATTTTTTAACATTAAAATTAATGTAGGTATTCATTGGGCTGCAAAAGTAACAGTATATTTTTTTTCTGTAATCTCAACCTTGCTATCAAAGCCAGATTTTATTGGTTGGTATTGCCAGAGAAGTTTCTCCAGGAAAAAAAATACATAACATATTACCATTATATTACTAGTGATAAATTCCTTTGTTAAAAAGGAAAAAGGAAAAGAAGGAAGAAAGGAAAAGATGGAAGCAAAGGAAATAAAGATCCTTAAGAGTGGCAAACATTTTCTTGGGACAAAAACATTTTTTTCCATCTCAAAATGAAAATCTGTACAACATAAACAATATTCTGAATGGGGAGCATGCCTCATGAATAGTCTCCTCATAGAAAAATAATGTTAGCATTAAATATAAATACCTTCTGCATTATGCATACAGAGTAATGCACTATTCTTTTGCCTTTCATGAAATGACCCAAGCCCCATGAGTGAATTATAGATCTGGGCCTTTCTATCACAGTATAAATAATTACTATTTCAAAATGTGCCTGAGCAGTATCTGAAAGATAGAAACACAGGGATTTGGAAATGGTGCCTTTTTGTATTTTAGGCATTTATACAGTGAACATGCACAATCACTCAAAAGTTCTGGGCACAAGTGTCAGCAACTGCCATGAAAGTTCCTGAAAGTGCTTGGTGTGTGTTTGGGCCCTGACCACTCCACAGTGTGCTTTCCAAAATACAGAATACTCTTCAAATTATTTTTAGATTTATGTTACAAGCTTCATGTACTGTACCAAGTAGATCCACTTGGTACAGTATATCCATACATAACTCCAGCAAACTCAATCTTAGGTATGCAACTATGCAATAAATTCTTATAATCCTGCTGTTTCCACAAAAGACAAAAAAAGAAAAGAAAAAAAAAAAGAAAAAAATGGACCACTCTGTTATTGTTTATTATACACTGATTTTTATTGGATGAGCAGTAATACTCATGGCAGCTACAATAGTCATGGCCTGAAACAGTGAAATTACAATTTTACAATCAGACTAGATCTTCAGAGATCAGCTTAGATCAGATATTTTTCTCTTTATTTCATCCATTGATAAAACTAAGAGAACCTTATAGAAACATAATTACACAAAGCCTCACAATTCTCTTTTATTCCCTCTTTTATTTTTCTTAAATTTAGACTCTTCAAAATACAGATTGTCAAGGCTGTGAAAATGTACCCATTTTCAACTTTTGGGATATCCCTGTCACTTTTTGTTCACAAACTGTGAACACATCTAAAATAAATAACACACAAATTAAACAACACTCTTAAAATGAATAAGAGGAAAAAAAGTGTCTTCTTTGTTAAGAAACGAAATATATCACATAAATCTTAGACCTAATAAATAAGTAGATATGTGCTTTTTATGACCTGCTGACAAAGTTTCAGTGTCAGATATTTTAATATAAATTCACACTTTAGTTAAGCAGAGAAATTTTGGAACAGTTTTCCATGCTTTTGCATAAAGTGTATGTTAATTATTCATCTAATTTCAGTTTCTCCATGCATAAGTTTCCCTCTTATTTATGCAGAGTTGACTCGACTGAGCAGGCTGCAGGAAAGGGTCAGATAACCCTTTCCTGAGCAAAGGCAAAACAAGCAGATTTGTGAATGCTGAAATGGCATATTTTGGGCAATATGTGCTCACGTGACCCCCTTTACTGCAGAATTTTATCAACATGTATTTTTGGCTCATACGCTGAACTTAAAAAAAAAAAAATCACTCTGAGCATAAGATGACCTAGGTTTTGAGGCATCCAAAATAATAATTTGTTTTGACCATTTCTACTCTAAGCAAAACTAGAAATAAAGGTCCTAATTTGCTGTGGAACTTAAATAGCATTCACAAAACGAAGAGTTATTAAGTATATGTATTATTCATAAATTACTGTTCCTTAAGGCTGGGAAAAGAAAGGGATGTCCCATTTCTCACAGAAGTACTGAAACCACCAGCCTACAGTCACTTTTCCTGATTTCATGAATAACCAATTGCTGTGGCAAAATAAACTCACTCCCTAAGGGATCCTGGGGCATGGCTCTATGTTATAATTTATATGGCAGAAACATCTCTTCAAATGCCTCCTGCTTCTTTCCCCACATTCAGGGACTTCTTAGCCCCAGTACAACTCACCAATATTTCATATTTTTTGCAAAAGCTGTGGTTTCAAGGGCCTGGCTCAGATTAGCAAAGCAATGTTCATATTAGTACAAAAAGTACAAAAATTAAATAAATAGCTATGTCTTGTTCAAAAAGCTGCTGAACTGGTGAGGGTGCTGTTGAGGGTGAAAATGAATGATGAACTGTGAACATTTCTGGAGAAAATCTAACAAGGAACCCCAAACCATGAGATCTCTAAACCTGCACTGCTTTGAAGCGTCTTAACCAGGGAAGACCAAACTGCACAAAGTATGGAGAGCAAGAAGTTTTGGATTTTCTGAAATCCATCAGTGAATTAGAAATTTGTTGCATCAGAACTATTCTCCATTAAATATTTCCCAAGGAGAGCTATGTGATCATGCTTTTTCACTCTGTTCAAATTATTTATGAATTGTGAATCCATTACAAGTTTTAAGAGACACTGAAGATCTTGAGGTCCTGGTTTCCTTATAACTAACCTGAGAGGACAGGTTGCTGCAGTAGCTCAAAGATTATTAAATACCAGAGGATGCCTTTACAGAGACAAAAGTTTCAGTCAAAATCTCTGTCCAAAAAAATCAATTTTTCATTAGCGGTTTCTCTCCATTGCAAATACTTCGGTGTCCAGTATGGCACAGATCCTTTTTGAAGCTTTTCACGTAATTTGATGGCATTTATAACACCTGAGCCCTTGCCACCTCAACTTTTTTCCCCAAAACCCACCCTTGGTGCTTCTCTTCCTTCTTTTCTCAGGTCAGCTCACAGTGCAGTATTTCTATAATTCACTTAAAAAGCCACAAGGCACAATCTCATGGAAACCAGAGAAGATTTCTTTCTACAGCTTATGGCATAAACTTGGGTTTTAAAATGTATTTAGACTAATATAATTTGCCAGATTTAGTCACAGGGTTCGTAAAATATGTCATTGTCCCACCAACGCAAGTTTAGGGAGAAAAAAAAAAAAAGTAAAACTTAAATAATCAAAACAACAAGCTAAAAAAAAACCCAGAAACAAAAAAAAAATAAAAAAAAAAAAAAAACAAAAAAAAACCAAAAACCAGATCCTCAAAACAAAACCTTAATGATCTGGCTTTACATTAGTAGGATGAAAAACTAAAGCATGAATTGTCTCACAATATGGATTGAAGGTTAGACTGAAGTGAGAGCTGACAAGGAATTTGCCTTAGGAAATGTGGCAGTAGTGCTGTCTGTGATAAATGCTGGTAAGTAGAAGTTACCCATTTTAACATCTTAATTTGGGCACCCCAGAGTTCAATTTCCCTTGCCTGGCCTGGAAGGCTGAAACAGGCACTTTTTATCTCTTTTTGTAATGTACTACTAACCACTAAAATACATGTATGCCAAACTTGTGGAACTATTGTTAAGGGGGAGAAGAAACTTTCTGCACCTTCATTTACATTGCAAAGAATGGCTGCCCAAAGGGGCTGGTTGTGAAATTTGTTGAAAATGTGTTTTGTTATTAACCAATTCCAAACTTAAAATATGTGACAAGCTTCTTTATCCTTCAGTGCCTGAAGCAAAGAAGAACAAAACAGCATACTAATATACAGCATATATAAACTGTATTTTAATAGTAGAACATCATCAACCACAGTGAAGACAGCCAGAAAAAAATACTTCTAAATCTTCAAAAGAATGATAGCCTTTTCTTCCCATGCTACTACAGCAGCACTTTTGGCCCATTTTGGCCCTAAATATATTTTTTCCCCACAGCACTGAATTTTATACATATTCCTATTAGGAAGAACCTAAATCCCAGAAGGATAAAAGTCCCACACAAACATTTCAGCAGCTGAAACTGCGTCTCCTTTCGAAGAGCTTGTGCTGTTGTCATGAAGCTGAGACTTCTTTCAGTGGAGAGAAAAATGCAAATGTTTTGTGATGTGTACTTGTGAGTAGGTAGCCCTAGTCAAAGTGAATGAAAGCATTATCCATACCTATTTATTTTGGTTTTTTTTTTTTTTAATGCTTAGAAGAGATCTGTACACCTACAACATTGAGATGAAAAGTTTCATGGTATTTTTCAGGGTCCTTAGAGCCTTGTTACATATTTTTGCCTGTGTCATTGACACTTTTGTTTTAGATTTATTTTTTTCCTTTCTCTTTTGTATTTTCCTTAATGCTGCTTTAAAAGCTCCAGTTTCCTGAAGGGAACAGCTCCTCTAATTAGAGCACATAAAAGACTTTTCTTATTGACAACATTATATTTTTTGGCTGTCTATAAACTCATTAATTGCTTCAGACTTTGTCTTAGGAAAGAAAAGAACTGAAATCTGCAACTTTTTGCCTTCATCCTTTTTTCTGTAGAGGATAATTAAGTCAATTCTGGGTTTGAAGAAACACTTGCAGCCCATCCAGCTATGAGTTGTGTCTGCTGGAACAAGAAGCTGTAGGGAAAGAGACAACTGGCACAGATGACAGAAGAATTTTCCTGTTAAGTTCAATGAGTCAACTATTCCAGCATTTTAATTTTCATTTCCTTGTGAAGTTCCAAAATGCTCAGTGCCTTCATTGTAGTAAGAAAAACAAGACTGTATTGTACTTTGGAAACATTCATCTGTTCCATACCATTTAAAAAAAAAAAAAAAAAAAAAAGAAAGAAAAAAAAGTAAAACCCATCTCTGCATAGAAAACCAAGATTCATAACTTCCTACTTTGTGAGAAAAAACACATTATATTAGTGCCATCTTTCTTTTGATGACTTTCCATCAATTAATACAGGAGGATCCCTTCTCTTCTTGGTTTTCTTTGTCAAGAAAATGCCAGAGACCAGATGGAGTAGGTGTGCACACAACTCCTTTTCCTGTCAGCGGAAGTTAATTATCTACATAAATATTAAACTATTCTCTCATTAATACAGAAATTGGAGATGCCAGTTGCTTCTCCTTTTCTTGTAATACCTTTAATCTGTGTCTTCTGATTGCTTTCAAAAGGTTTTGGACTTTGGTTTGCTGGAGAGAAAACGATCAGGACCGCGTGGGAAGGGAGCGCGGCAGCCGTGGAGTTGGCTGAGTGTGGGAATCTGCTGCTGGCTGCTATGGCAGGGGCTGAGGTCAGCCTCAGATGGTCCTTGGCTGTGTCATCTTTCACACATCAGGAGAAAGCCCCTCATTATCACCATAAAACACCTTATGAATTACGGGGAGATTGTTGAGAGAGCGATCGCTCAAAGCTTCCTCCGCTAAAACTCCACAAAACCCCAATATCTTAATCTTACTGGAAAGCAGGAGAAGTATTTCCACTGTGGCTTTTTTGCCACCCTATTTTTGTGCTGTTACACAAACTCCCTCACTGATTGCTTCTCAGAGCTGGTCAGGATCACTGCAGGGCTCAAATAACAAATACCACCTCAAGGAAGCAGGGGAAGAAAGGCACATGTTCAGTTAAGAAGTGGCATGAATCAAATGAATGAGGAGGAGCATGGAAAGAGAGACAAAGCAGTCCCTGATGGCAAAAGCTGGGGAGGAGAAGGCTTTCTCACCAGTAAGGCAGAGCCACACCTATAAAGTCACCAGAGAATAGGCAGGGCTGGGTAAGGATCAGAGAGGCAGCAACAGATTCACAGTTTTGCAAGGTACATTGTACTGAATGTGTTCATGAGAGTTTTAAAACCAAGAAGGGAAGATTTAATTTAATTGAAGAACAGCTCTAATTAAAACTTAGTTCTGTGGTGGAAGAAAACCTATTGTTTAAATGAATTCTTTATGCTTGTCATACTAATTTTTTCTTACCAAATCAGATTAGAGTAATTATAAGCCTATAATGACATCAAAACACCCCAGTAAACCAGCCACTTACAGGCAGAATCTGACACCCTACTCATGCTGAACAGCAATTTAATCTGTCATGGGACTACTCAGGATGAGTAACTGCAACAGAAGTGCCTCTTTGGCAGTTAATGATATATTTTATCTGTCAGTGTATCTCCAGAAGATCAGCCAGGCATGCGTGTGGTTAGGGTGGTAACTGATCCAAAGGAGGATGTTGACTGATCCAGCTCATCCCAGAAAGAGAGATGTGAGAGCCATTAGCAGAGAGAACCTGTTGTAAGGCACAGAGTAACAGAGACAAGGAGTAAATTATTGATAGGCTCAGCACCACCATTAATATGTGCAGCATCTTCAAAACTACTCTAATTAGGGCACAAAAATCTTATGTAAATTCTTTGTTACAATGGCAACATCCACTCCTGAAGTTCCTGTCCAAGAGATAAATCTGCCTTCAATTTGTTTGAATTTTTTGCCTGTGGTTTAATTGAATGCTATCCATTCTTTATGCCAACCCTGTGCTAATGGAAACAACAATATTTTCCCCATTTAATAATGGCATGCTTGATGGAATCCAATACCTTAACCAAATTCTCCTCTGGGAACATTAACACTGCTGTTTTCAGATGCCTTCAAGTTAAATACCATATAGCTATTAGTAAGAGATTGTTTGCTCTTAAAGCTATTGATTGGTAATGGGTTTGCTAAGAATAACGTTGATCTTCGCTTTCCTAAAGGCTTTTTCTATTTATAAAAAAATAAAGAGATGTCATTTTTGGTTTATGGTTTTTTTTTGTTGTTTTTTTGGGTTTTTTTTTTTTTTTTTTTGTTTTTGTTTTGTTTTTTTTTTTTTTTTTTTTTTTTTTAGTTTGAAGATGCATCCATTTCAGCAACGGATCTCCACTGTGAGCACCACACCCAGATTCTACCAAGGGGGTCACACCCCCACCAGTTTGCAGCTGACAGATAAATTTCCTGCCTCCTCCTGAGACAGCGGCGAGGACTGAAAAAACAGAGGTCCACTGTAATTACTATGTATATTTCAGATTAAATAAATGTGATAAAAGCCTCCATCTGGCTGTTGATCAAATGTGCAGAGGCAGGCTGATTTTCAGTGACATATTACAATATGTCTCTTGTAACAGTCCCTAATGCCAGCCTGTAAATTACTTACATTTGGGATTACTTGACTGCAGCAGACAGAAATTGTAAAAGTGCTGCTTACTGGGAGCATGGGAGACCAAGTCTAATCTTAAAGTTGTTAAGCAAGGCATTAAGAAATAATGGGGCCATGTTTATTTTACTAAATGCTGGTTGTACCCACGCTATTTGAAGATGGCAAACCCAATTTAATAGCAGCCTGAGTTTGCTCCTGGTGCTTGAAAGCTGTAGGAAGTCTAACGCTGGGGAAATAAGTATCAGTGTTGTGCTGGAACAGATTTGAGGACTTAAAAAGTCAAAATAATCCTGCAATAGTTGTGTCAATAGTTTCCATTTACACATAAAAAAAACACCAACAAAATAAACTCCACAACACACAAAAAACAACCAAACCAAACCAAACAAACCAACCAAACCAAACAAAGCCAAGCAAACTAAACCACAACAAATAAAAAAAAAATCCATGAAGAAAAAAAAAAAACAAAAACAACTAAACCCCCTCAAAAAAAGAACAACAACAACCACCTAAAATCCACAAAAAATCCCAACAATGGTTTGGGGCCTTCCATTAAAGTCCCAGCCAGACACCTCAAAAATTAAATAAATTTCATGGAAAAAATATACAGTGATTCTGTGATTTCACCATTTAGTTTACAGCTCTCCTTGCACTGGTGGGTGCAACATGTGGACAGTTAAAATTTAGTACATTACTGAAGGTCTTTTTAAAATTTATGGTAAGACAGAAAGGCTGGGGAAAAACGTCTGCAGGATATTCACAGAGCAACTAATTATGGTTAGAAGGGCTTTTCCTGTGATTTACAGCTCCTTGAGCTTTATAGCTCACAGATAACAAAATTAATTCAAAATTGAGAATACCAGGTTTATTAAAAAAAACCCAAATATAATTTCCTAGTCAAATGATGGATATTTCTGTTCTACCCTATCACCTTGTTGTGGTTCTTAAGCACATTCATTCTGTTTAGAAAGAGTACTAGGACACTCTCTGTAAATCAAGGTGCTGCCCATGAAAAAGAACTTTGGCCTTGCAAATTCTTATTCTAAAGCTGAGCAGAAAGCCCTTGGTGCTCTACAGCTCTTAAAAGGACAGCATCTTCATACTGCAGGGGTTAAAATTTGTTTCCACCTAGACAAGAGTCTGGGAAAAAATTCTTGGGAGCGTCATGAGCCTTAGAAAAATCTGGAAATATTCTGCTCCTCTCTTGTTTGATCACTCCAACAAGTAACTTTTGCTTTCTTTCCCTACTCAGCTCTTATTCTAACTGCATGAGATTTGCCATATAAACCCTTCACCTTAAATTGTCTCATTAGCCTGCATCACTTAGCATCCACTCTTACTTAACTGAAGTGGTTCATTAAATGATATTTCCTTTTAAAAGACCTCTAAAAACTTAGTCTTCTCTTTAGGAAGTCAGGAAGATGAAATGCGAAAGTAGGAAAAGACGTTCTAAACAAATCTGGAATTAACATGACTCTTCCAAATGCCATTTTTCTTTTTTTGAGCAACTTTTCTTCCCTTGCTTCCTAAAAATTCTCTTGCCTTCACACCACAGCCATGTAAGGAACATGATGTTTCTCTCTGAAGTATTCTGAATGTTGAAACTGATTAAAGATGCCCTTCAAAAACGTGATTTTGATCATTATGACACCCTCTTTGAAACAGAAACTGTTGTTCATCAGCGAAATTTCGATCATGACTATCTAACCAACATCTCTAACGATATCATTTCTGACACGCAGCTGAAACATGGCATTCAGCAGGAAACCAGAGATTGTGAAAAAATTGTGGGAGCCAGAGCTGTGAAACCAAAGGTGGATATTTCAAGGTGGATATTTCAAGTAAAGCATGTAAGCATGAAACAAATGGGACTTAAAAACACGATTAAGTGCTTTTTTTTTGTTTGGAACTGGGCTGATAGATACCAGCTGCAGTTCACCAGACTCTGCCTACCAGAGGAGATGCACACAAATTAAAGAAGCAGCTAAGAGTCCTTTAGCTGTGACAAGCAGTGTTTTTAGCCTTCCTTGCCTTCTGGAAAGCTTTAGCAGGCAGCCCCTGCTCCCGTGGAGGTGAGATTTGTGAATTCAGAGCCCATTGTGACAGCTTCTCTCTGACACCAGCACGCCTGGATCCTGCCCACAGCGCTGGGCACGGCATCAGCACAGACCCCCCTCGCTGGGAGCAGCCTCTCATCAGAGAGAGCCTCTCATCAGAGCCCTGCTCCTGTCACCTGGGCCAAGGAGCCAGCATGGGGTCTGCTCCTTCAATACCCATTTGATATTTAAGGTGGAAAAGGTTTTTTCAGTGCCTCGCGGTTGAGCAAAATCATAAACTCTTGCGCTTGCTGCGTTTAGCCTGCTCCCAGAAACACATAGAGCCCAGAGGCTGGGCGGTGCTCCTCCAGGACATCATACTGCTGGCACCCTTGGAGAGGAAGGTTTTTCCAGGGAATAAGCACAGAAAATCAGATTTAAATCCTTGCCATTCATCAAATGCCTTGACGCGCGCTTTGGCAAAGCATTCTTTTTGTCGGAGCCTCAGTTCCTCTAAAATAAAGTGAGGCTCAGGAAGAATATACTGCCTTGACTCAGAGAATGAATTGTAAAAATGAATTTTATATATTGCAAGAGTAGTGGTTAGACGCGTACTTCACCTGCCTTTATAAACAATATTCTATATAACAGTATTTTACAACCTTTTTATTTTACAACACATTTCTGCAAGCTTAATTTTTACTAAGCCTCTTGTATTTATATTTTATATATATATTTATTTTTTCTTGTATAAACGGAAACTGAGTATCTATTATTTTGAATTTGCATAATGAAGAAATTAAAAGCTGGATGCTTTTGTTTCTAGGAGATGAGGCTGAACAAGGCAGTCTTACGCAGTTACACCACTGGAAGTAATTCACACCAGGTAATTGATGAAGATAAAAATAAACAGAAATAAGCAAATAAGCCAGAAATAGGATGAATCCACTTCCAGATTATGGAAGCAAACAGAGGAGTATTAGGGATGCTGTTAAACATTGTTAAACAGGTCAACATGGGCCCTTGTGTTCACAAACATCCTTGAATTTAACAGGAAAAGATGTTCTATTTTAATAATGGAATCACTGAAGATGTATGTCAGCTGATACAAGAAGGTACTGTAGAATTATTGTTTAAACAATGAACAGCTTTACTCTCCTGGCTTCAGTTTTCTTTTTCATCCAGTAATGTCTACTTTCCCACAAGTGCTAATCATTTATGCATTACAATTAAACTTAGAAAATTATGATTAAAACTCCTTCATATTTAGTTACACGAAGCACCTAAAATCTCAGGGGAACAATTAAATATTAAATGCTTTATTTGTATGCTAATCCAATGCAACAATACAGTTTGGGACTTTAAAATTACATGGAGCAATCAAACCTGCACCTAGTGGTCAAGGTTTCAGGGAACAATAAGGTAATCTTACCATTTTTTGTGACCACTGAGCAACAAAAGCAATCACAATGGTTGCAAAAAAAAAGCCATAAAATGTTAATGTTTAAAAATAATGTGTGAACAGGCAGAGTTAATAACTTAAGCAACCATTCCAGAATGAACAATTAATGTGGGTTTTACATGCACTGACAAATGAAAAATTCACCTGCATGGGGTCCTGAGCAACCTGATGCATCATGGCCCTGCTTGGACCAGCTGCTCTCTAGAGCATGTGTGCTCAGTAGGGGTCTGTTAAAACTTTTATCATTCTACAGTTCCACAAAAAGGGCCACAAACCCCCAAAATGAAGAATACATGTTAAAAAAAGAGTTTTCCAGTTTTCTGCATCTTAAAATGAACAATGAATAATAAACCAGCATCCAGGAGGATGCCAAGACCCTGCAATTGCTTTAAGTTTTTCTTTCTGTGTTGTCTTGCATTGCTGCCATCACTGTCATATCCATACAGACAAAATTCAACAGGCTCTGCAATTACTTTTCTTCTACCTTCTAATAATGGACACACATGAATCAGGGAGCAGGAGTTCACATAAAACCTTAGAAATCATACCACAGAAAGCAGCTATATGTTGGTAGAGGAAAACTATGTGATATAAATAATATATACATAATAATAATACTATATATGTGTATTATAATAAAATATATATTTATATAAATATAAATATATAAATAAAATTAATAATATATAATCTTGCTGTAATTGATTTTTTTCTCAAAATATATAATGTTAAAAAAAAAAAAAAAAAAAAAGAAAAAAAAAAAAAAAAGGTATATTCTACACTAGATTATTTCAGAGAATGCTTTACAAAGCATTTACAAAGCATTATACATAATAAGAATGTCAAAGATCAGCAAATCATTCCAATGGACTCTCCACCAAATTATGTTCACAATTACCGAGAGGTCAGATTTGCAAAGAAATGAGCTGACATTTCAGCATTCTGTGGCAACTGCAGTGTTTTCAGTCAGGATTTTGGTTTTATGGCCAGCTTGACAAAACCAGTGCAATTCTGTTTTCCTCAGGTACAGCTAGGTTTATTTACGGCAAGGTCAACTCATGTACAATATCTTGTCTCTCTTTACTCAGCACAGGAACTGTCATGCAAATGAAACTCTGGATGGTGGTGTTTTCCTGTAATAGCAGGGAGCAAGAACCAGCAGCCACAGAAATTGCTTCTCTGCCTGTCAGACTTGATATTCAGTGCAAAAAACATTTTTGTAGATAAAAATATACTGAAGCTTATCTCCATGTAATAACAGTGAGCACGCATTTTTCAAAGTACACCACAGACCCCAAACGCAGCAGGGGCTCTGAGGGAACCACCATGTGGAAACACTCATCTATCCTCAATCTGACAACTAAATACATGGTCCAAATCTTCTCCCCAAACCCCAGCAGATAAAATCCTGCTGCAGAAATTCTGGCCAGAAATTTCTCTCTGCCCCTGAGTTTTCTGTGGGAAAACATCCTGAAGTGCATCAGCGGTATTTCTGTTCCTCCTGCTTTCCCACAGCCCTTCCTCTCTGGTAACAGAACCTCAAGGAGAGGAGAAACTCTCAGAACATCAGTTAATGAAGCAGTATCCCTACTAGATCTAGCAGAGTGCGTTCACACAGTTTCCTCTGTGTCCTGCCCTCCACAGCGCTCACACCATCCTCTTTCTCTGCTGCTTTTCCATGAAAGATGCTCACTCAGCTTCAGCAAAATTGTCATTAAAAATGACTTCACCAGAGTCACCAGCATCTGCACAAACCCTGCTGCTGCCTGGCTGTTTTGTTTTTGTTACCTCTGCTACTGCTAAGGAAGTGAAGAACTTTTCCTTGTCCCACCAGCAGTCTCCATGAGACTTCTGGCTTTTTTTTTTTCTTTTCAATGTAAATGTGTACTCAAGATAAGAACCAAATGAACATTTAGGCATCTTTAGTACATCTTAAGGCAAATATGAGTAGCAAAGCCATGAACTGTGCTCACAGAAGAGTGGCTTGAGTCATTTAAAGGACAGCAAGACAAATGCAACCCTGAAAACATATCCTTGGATAATGAATATGCTGTAGTTGCCTTTTTTTTGGCTGAGCTGATCACCTGAGTACCTGCCTGTCCCCAAAAATTGTTTTAAATTCACAGAGTAGCTGTCTCTAGTCCTAGGCTGCCTGAGGGCCCAAGTGATTTGTTTCACAAGAGTGCTAAATACACACTTGAAAACACTGAATTCAACCCAAAATGTCCTAACCACAGATGTTTTAGTCAAGATGCAACCTGAAGGGGAATAGAACCATTATGTTTCACTAGGGATGTGGAGATTATCGAAGAATATTAAAATCAGTACAATTCCTCCAAGCATGGAAGAGGGTGAAACTGCTGGAAATAGTAAAGGCATGACCACAACAAAATTATATGTCAAGGCATGACCACCCTCACACTATGAGATGGAAATAAACTCCCCAGAAGTGGACAGTGATATTATGTGAGAAGTAGGGCTTGGAGACTTTAATTTAGGAAAACACCATTTTTGAATGGAATTGTCTTGAAAATAGTCTTGAAACCCCTTGTAAATGCAAGAGCTGCTGTACCTCACTCAGCAGTGACCTCCCCTTCTCGAGCTGACTGCCCAGCATCAGGCACTGAATGTCAGGCTCCTTGGCTTTGCTCCCTGTTTGCTGGTTACACTTAGAAAGATGAATTCCTACCAGGAAAATGGCTCAGGAGATGGACACAGAGACACATCTCTGATCTCCCTTTGGTGCCTGAGCAAGGGCACAACGACCAGCAATGCTGTGATTTGGTCCTGGCTGTGATCAAAATGTCCCAAAATATCTTTAACAAGATATAAACTACAGTCAGCAGAGAAGTTCCTTAACAACACTTCATCTGTGGATGACTATATTTGAAGATATCACATACGCCATCCTTGATATGTTCTCCTCCTTTTTGTAATGATAAATTTAATGCCCTGCTGTATATTCAGGAGAATAACAAAATTCAGTTTAAATCCTCTCACTCTCCCCATCTCATCTCTCTTCAGGGCTGTGGACTTCTGCCACAGTTGTTGATTGAAAACATTATATTTTCAGTACAGGTACATTTAGCTGATCAGATATATCCCTCATTTTCATTCACCACCATTTAGTTTAAACAATTCCCTTCTAGCATCTTGTGACAGGAATTTATAGTTAATTGACTAATTTTCTACACTATTAATATCTTAACATATTTATGGGAACATAAAAGAAAGCAGTATATGTGGAACCTTGGAAACTTTTCTTCTAAGCGTTGCTTTTTTAACAGAATTTACCTTCCAGTTATTAACAGAAAATCTGCAGAAGTCAAGACGTGCAGTTAAATGTAAATCACGTTGTGTGGTGTTGCTTAAATTTTTTTTTCAAACATCTGCTTTTCAAGCTGTATTTACCTGTCTGCTGATCGTCAGACAAATTACTGCGAGAGTTTTTTGCCTGAAGAGATGTCTGTCATTTCACAGAACAGATGCAAAGAAAAGAAGCTGACTTCCCTTTCTCTGAAATATGCTGGGAAAAAAAAAAAAAAAAAAAAAAAAAAACAACCAACCAAAAACCTTGCCCAAGCAAAACAAATACTTTGGTTTTCCTTTGACATCCAAGAAGAGCTTCACCAGCCAACACTTTAAACATACTTATCATGATTGGGTCCCTCATCAGAGGCTCAGCACTGAACAGTTGAACATTGTGTGAACTTTATGCCTGCTTTACTTTCAGCATCTAAGGATGCAGCCTTGTCCCACATGACCCAATATACATTTCAAGCTTTTAAATATTTAAAACAAAACTACCACTAAGAGCTGTGAGGCTAACAGAAATGGTTCTCAGCCAATCCAAGCTACTTCTGGGACTTTGTGAGTGTGAAGTGCTCCAAGATGTGTTTCTCAGGATGGAGAATAGAAACCCCATTCTGCAAAGCACTGAGCTGAGGTATTCTTCTCATGCCCGTATTTACATCATGGCTTGGCACGTTTATAAACACAGAGTCACCGAGAAGGCTGCTTGAGACAGATTTGTAATCTCTAATGGAAGCCATTAGCCCAGAGCAGGGAACAAACTCATGAAGTATGTGAGAAAAAAACAACCTTGTAATGCTAAACCCCCAGCTCTAAGCACTTCAGGAAAGATAACATTGATCATTTTAAATCACATATTTTGGCATAATTTTTTTCTATGGATGAGAGATTTTTTTTTCTAGAGAGAAGCTTCATAATTGCAGAAATCCCTGTAAATTTAAAATGCTATCACATACAGGAAAATTTAAAAAACACGTTATTTTTTAATCCATACACTCACACACAAACAAATACTGAGGGAAGTGATAGATAAACTCCCTCCTTTTAACTCCCAGTTCTCAGAACCTGACTTTAAATTAGTCCATCACTTCATCGTGCCAACAGTATGGCAGGGTTACTGGAGGACTGAAAGAACTCCAAAGTATCATCCTTTAAAGGAGCAACAATGTGTAGGAGATCCATGACACAACAAAAGCACACGTTCAATGGGTGCTTTAAAAAAAAAAAAAAAGTTGTGAGGCACTCCAATACCACACTTTGAAATGTCTCATTTGTGCCTTCTGAGGAAACATAAAAAAGTGGTGGCTGTGATTGCTTTTTGTAACTGACAACAGCATTTGACATCAGATCTTGCTTTTTGAGGCAAGACCTGTGTGAAATGAGCAGCTGTGCATCAAAACCAAAATATTCTTCCAAGGAGCTACAAGAAAGGCCCAAGACATAAAAGGACTGATAATTATAACAGCACAAACATAATGAGCTCTGAGTGTAATTGATGGCGAGTTGAACTATTCTTTCAAATAAAAAACAAACCAAACCATTTTCAACATGTTTAGGGACAGTTATTCTACTGCTAACATTTCAATAGTGTTTTTACACCTACATTGTACAGGCACCTCTTATTCTCAGAGTACCCTGAAAACTGGATGACTCATTTCAATATGTTACGCCTCGTGAAACATTTTAAACAAACTTGAAAACCAATTACAACAAAAGAAATGTTGCAGTGGTTGTGGAAATTTTGGAAAAAGAGAAGTTCATGTTTTCTTGAGAGCATTCTGTGCTTATTAGCATTTTTGATACAGGAACATAAAATATTTTAAGAGTTTTTTAAAGAAACAGAAGTGACTGGAAAGACTGTGAAAGGGAAAAAAATCTGCCCTATGAATGCAAACCTCTTTCTGTCCATTTTTCTCATTTCATTCACTTTAGTTCATGAACACTGTTGAGTCATAGCAATTCAGCCATGGCTTTTTTGCTTCCTACATGACAGAATACTCTAAAATTCAGCCGAAAGTGTCGCTGTACCTGTGGATGAAACCAACCAGGATCAAGAAAACGTCCTGAATACATTTGTTCTCTCTATTTGGCAAGGTTGAGGAAAGACAAGGCAGATTTTCAGATGTTCCTTAGAATAATGAATTAAAATAAGTGTGCCCTTCTCTTAGTTATTGCTATTATTATTAGTAGCAGGAGTAGGAGTACCAATTTTATGTTCCATATATAGCTGTCTCTATCATCTGAGAAAAGTAGAATTAGTGTTTCAAACTGGCCTTGTGGTTGTTTACTTCAAATGCTGTCCCTTTGCTAACCATTTAAAAGAAATTATAAGGAGTTCTTTAAGTAGGGATAGGAAATAAAATACATCTTGGATTTCACCCTAGATTTCACTAGTGCCCCTTACTACTCCTAATGCATGCAAAGAAAGAAATAAACCAACAAAGAAATAAAAAAACAAAGAAGCAGAGGGGATCTACTTCAGATTTACCATGTGTGCTCAAGTATTGAGCAATGTTATCAGAGGGGATGCAGAAACATGAAATGACAGAAGATAAAGAATGGGAATAGCTCCAGTGGTCAAACTCAGCCCCCATTAAGTCAACAAGAAACTTCAACCAGCAAACCCAGATTTCAAGGCAGGATACCATCAATGCCCTAGTCACTGCTGCCTGATTAGCAAAAACCAGATGTGCAAACAGTACATATTTTAGGATGCTTTCCCTTTTTTTTTCATTTCTTTCCCCAATTAGTTGGTTGCCTCGCTGTTGCAAAATTCCTTTTGTTTTCAAAGAATCTCATTTTCTGTCCACTGAAGCAAAACTAAAGAAAAGAAGTGAGAAAATGATGGGGCAACTAGGCAAGTAAAATCCTTGTAAATCCTACTCCAAACTGCTTAATATTCTGAACCCCTACTTCAGGGAGATAAAAACCCTGTTGGCATAGTCTGAGTTGCACTGATGTCTGAGTAGGAAGAGTTTACTGTAGATTTGGAAGCTTTGCTTCTATAAAAAAAGGGAAGAAAAAACAAGAAATTAAGATTCTTCTGTTATGCTGGGGTTTTCTACAACACAAGCCTCAGTGATATAAACAAACAGAAATTAGAAGCATTAGAAGTGGTCACAAACTGCTGAAGGTCTCCATTTAATTAGCATTCAAACTGATAGCGAGCCATCCAGCTCATTTTGATTTATTATGAAACACTACTGCAGAAACAGAAAAAATAACATAATTCCTAATGATTAAGACTGCCATTATGTATATTTGTATAGGCATCAGACTCTTTTCAAGTTGCTGGGACCAAGCCAGGATTCCAATTTTTCCCTGAAGCAGGCAAGAGGCTCTGCTGAAATGAAACTTTAACACCCCTATTGCAAACAAAAGCACGCCCTGAGAGTGTGTGCTTGGTTCAATTGCCTGGATCTGCAGCACCAAGTGGAAGAGAAATGCTGAAAAATGCTTTTATACATCCTTTAACATAGTTCAACCATCCTGTGCATTACTACAGCTGTAGCACTGCATTAAGGTATAACTTTTGTTTTTATTTTATCACCAAAATATTTATTTAGCATATATTTAATGGATGGGCCAAGAGTCCACTCAACATCTCCTTCACCCACCCACTCTAACTCCCCCAAACCATCCAATAACCATCCAACCCTGAATGTTCCCCCACATGTTCAGTGCAACATGCACAATATTTTATACATGGAATTACCGGGCTGGAAGCGCAGGGCTCGAGCACTCTGAGCCACTTTAACTCAACAGCCTTCACTGATGTGGAGTAGCAAAGAGCCTGCTCAGAGTATGTAAAACCAAATCACTTGGATGAAATTGTCTCCACAGATCATTCACTTCTACCCACAGTATTGTTTCCTTTCATCCACTATATACAATTCTTATTTTTATGGCTCTGTTCATGGATTTTGTAACTCCTGAATATTGAAAAATGAGGAGGTTTTTGGCAAGAAAAACAATGCATGTGTATAAATTATTCACAATGTACTTCATGATCATATAGAACTTCCCTCACTGATACTAGGCTTAAATTTAGATTTGTCTAATAATCACCAACTTAATCTGATTTTGTAAAAACTGTACCCAAAGTTTTACCTGTGTTTTCTGTAGCAAATGAGCTGTGACTTACACAGCAGCATGTTTACATGGCTTGTACATCAGGAAGATTTTGGCAGTAAATTACACTGCTGGAAGATTTCAGTTAACTATGGTGGGATTAAGGTAGAGGGTTGTTACAGTTGTGATTTAATATCTCAAATTTTTCTGTATTTTTATCTGTGGCTATAAAATCTGAATTTGCGTTAGCCCTCTCTATGCTTTATGTCCCTTATTCCTGCCATTATTGTAACAGATGCTCTTTGGAGTTCCCCTATCACATTTGTTAATTGTGGAACCATTTCTGCTGTTACAACCTTGAGCCACCCAGGCAGTATTTCTTTGCACACACCAGCAGTGCAATTGCCAAATAGTTTGATAATCATTTTACCACTGAACTCACACAGTAGCTGGCCATAGAGAAAAAATATTTTTTCCCTTGTAGCAATAAGACTCACATCTGATGAGCATTCTCATCAGATGGTATCTTTATTTTTTTTCCTGATAAAGTGAATTATATTGCAAGATGAGTAAATGCCTTTTTCATCTGTAATTTTTATTTGCATTATTTGGAAGGAGCAAAATTCATAACTTGGTTTTATGATTTTATAATGTCATTGAAAATGTGTGACTTGGCAATAAAGAGTCTAAATTAGTAATTCATTTTGTGGAGATCTGTTACATCACCATTATTTATGGGAATAATGGAGAAATTAAGCTGCACTCTCAAGCCTCTCTATCTCCTTCACAACCATGAGACTTTCATTTAGCTTACAAATAAAATCTTAAATTGAGGGGAAAACTTGCAAATTCTGTAGCAGCAAAAGAAAACATACTTTATTCAAAAACATCCTTTAGGGAAGCACAAAAGACTTGTATGACTACATGCATAATCAGTTGCCCATTTACTTTTATGTTTGCAGGGTTGAGGCCTAATTAAAATACACCATGGCACCTTGGAGAAATTATTTTCAGTGACAGAAAGTTCCAGCATTTGCTGTTTTTCAATCTTGGCTATGTCCTAGCCTTTAAATTTCACACAGGCACATAAATGTAAATTTGTAAAATAATCTTTCAAAATATTACAGACAATTTAAACAACCCAGCTTTACTGGTGTATAACAAGGCAGCCTCCAACTGAGACTGCAATAATTTCTTTCTTTTTACCTGACAATTAGAGAGCAATGTTTTTTGTTTGGAATTCCAAACAACCTATTGTTCAAAAAAATTCCAAACAATCGCATTTTCCAGGTAGTGCTGGAGATGCAGGGGGCAAGATGACAAAAATGTTCTCATGTTGCATGAAGACATATCTCTTTCTTTGTCCCTCCCTGCTAAACCTCATTTTGCCAAAAAATGGTAGAAGCCTCTTTAAAAAAATATCCTAAGTAAACAGAAATTTCTGAATGGGGAGTTCATGAGAAAAAGAGGGGCACAATGGTGTTTGAAAATAGTGATTATTTTTGTAATGATCACTAAGTTGGTCTGATTTTTTTAAGATCTGTATCAAATTATTTGTATCTGTGTTTGGTGTGGTACATGAACTCTGTATTGGACAGCAGCATATTTACATTGTCTGTCCATTAAAGATGCTTTAATAGTAAATTTTGCTGTTACAAGATTTAGTTTCAGTAAATTGGATTAGTGCGGAGGTATATTATAGCTGTGATTTAGTTATCTTGCATTTTTTAGTATTTTCATCTGTGGTTATTAATTTAAATTTGCTTTTCATAACATTGCAACCAAAATAGCCTCGTAGTCTACAGTTATTTTACTCAACATTTATAAGGGTTCGTTGTGATCAATTTTATTGTTTCTAATATTAATTAAAGGTATGATTTTAGGTTGTTATGTTTTTCTGCATTTAAATGATAACAAATAGAACATTTGCAATTTTTTTTTCTGTGCAGACAAAAATGAGAACATAGGAATGTCTGTGCTGGATGGGAAAACATCACCATCTAGTCCAATTTAATTTACAACCAAATGAAAAATGGAATACATAAAGTTTCCCTTGCTCACTCACCCATTTTTTGACTCCAGAGTCTAGAAACTTTCTGCATTGGTGACTGTATTCACATCATTCACTTTTTTCATGTCATTTCTAATTTAATTTAACTGCTGCCACCTCTCTCTCCAGCTATCTCTTTTCCAAGGTGAAGAGTGCTGGTGTGTTTAATCTCTCTTAGCACAGACACCATTTTCAAAGATCAGCCATCCTTCTCACTTTTTTTTTCACCCCTCATTTCTATCACTTTTTTTTTTTTTTTTTTTTTTTTTTTCTGCTGGATAAGCAGAACTCCATGCGTTATTTTCAAAGCACGTAAGGCACACCTTAAGGTGAACAACTTAATCTGCAGCCCAGACTAATGAAGTGACAAGGAAACTATTTCAGTTTGGGTTTCTGCCCCTCTCCTTGCTCAGAAGTCATCCTTTCTCTCAAAAAAAAAAAAAAAAAAGGCAAGATTGCTGTGGGGTCAGGTGAGTGTGTCAGCAACACTGCAGGGCCCTATCACTTGTTTCCTGGTAGCGAAATAATTAATACCACTTCAGGTAGCAAATGAAAGATTTTTGTGCTCTTCACAGTCCTGAAATATCTTGAGTTATTTTACAAGTGGCTTGTGAAAATAGTGCTACTGGGCAGGAGGGATAAGGGGAATTATCCCCTTCAGTATGGGAAGGAAAAATATGCATAATCTCTGGTAGAGTTCTATAAATACTTTGACACTGAAAATTATGAACCTTTCCTAATTTAATAATAAAAGTGATTTCAAATGTTGTCTGAACTGCAAGGTGACCATGCCTTTCTGCTAAACACTTTTACTACATAAAACATCTGTGAAATACAAAGAGGGAATGCTCAGCCTTCTATGAGTAAATACCTTTAATGTGTTTTAAATTTCTGTCTTAAGAATAGAGTTGTACTACTGCTGTCTAGTAGCAATAATATTTAGCATTATCTACTATGGTACTGCAGATGTTCAGATATATATATATATACATATTTGGAAAATGAGTAAAAATCTGAAGTTCCATTACTTTTTCTGTCTTTGAAGCAGGTTCTGCGGACACTTCAGACAGAAATTGGGTCTTATCTTAATATTCACACCTTATCAATTAAGTGTTACATAAAATGAGCAAATAGAGTAAATGCTTGATAAGTGCATAATGATATAAATGCTTTAAGCTTATCATGAAAATTATTTATCTATAATAACACAGACTGGGTTCCAAGAAAAAAGAACTAACCAAACCCCCTCATTTTTGTTCTACTTGTCTCAGTATGCAACGAGTAAGAAAAAAAAAATCAAATTAGTGGAAAATTTGGGCATGATTACGCCACAGTGCCTTTTACACAACCTTGCAAAGAACTTTCTTAAATAAAGTTAAAAGAAAGGGGTTTATCCCTTACATCAAACACGGCCCTAATCTCCCATAGGCACACATGCATTTGAATTAACAAGCACATGTAGCTTCCCTGATTTCCATGGGATTGCTGATTCTGAGCGAATGGGTGGATTGGCAGTATCAGGGCAGTATCTGCAGCCCAATTACTGTCACTTGTCCAGAAGGTCAGAAATCAGGTCACATGAAGGCTCCCAGCAAAGTGATAACGTTAAGAATATAGTGCATTTTTATATAGCCATGAACTAATTCAATTAATACGTAATCATAATGTATATTTAACGTCACGTAAAACTGACAAAAAGTTCTGAATTTTTAGCACAGGCCTGACAAAATTAGGCCATCTGTAAAGTTCAGACTAAATAGAACTCTGCTGGATTACAGGTCCCATTCTTTGCCCTGCTCTTGCCCTGCTATGTATGTGAGTGGTGCTGCCAATGCAGCACGGCTCTGCTGCTGATACATCATTTTCCTTTTGATTGCTGAAAGAAAAGCTGTGGAATGCAGTCAGGATTAGCTCACATTCCTGAAACAGTGAGTGGTCATCATGTGCTTTGTGGGGACGTACCACCTTACAGCCTTAAAAACATACTTTTTTCGTTGCTTTTATTTCTGTTTTTAACTTTATTTTTTCTTTCACTAAGTTACAGGCAATGCAAAGACAATAAGTAATGCTAATGAAATACCAGAGGATAAAACTGAGATCTAAAAATATAGCATGTTGATGGAAAGAATAAATTTATTGGCACAGGTCAACTCATTACAAATTAAATAAAGAACAAGCGCCTTTTTGGCAGAAAAAGTGTCCACTCTCACGATAATTATCTTGGAAAATTCCATTTACTACATTTGCTAATAAATAGCTCATCCACAGTAATTTCTGACCTAGTTCTGGACTTGAAAGTTAAGTTTTAGTTGATGTTCAGGACTAATGAAGCTGACTCTTGGAACTCTCCACTGACCAAGACTCTGAGATTATTTGACTGCCATTTTCCTTTTTTCCCTTTCCAGAAGCCATCCTTTTAACATATTGTTAATATTGCAATATGGCTAAAATAACTGCCCTTTTCCAACACTGATCTTTTGAACACAGTACAAAAGACATTCTTCTAACCCTTACAAAGAGAATTAAAATAGCCTTTTCAAGGATTAAAAAGCCATACATCGCAGGGATCCATCAACAGATGGGGAAATGACCTTAACTCTTCTAAAGGTTTGTGTGCCTTTTAAAAAATTATACTATTCCATAACTTGAACCCTGTGATTATAATTTATTTGGAAGGGAAGATGACCTAAATTTTCACATGTGATATGAAATTGAAAGCTTAGATCTTTTCAAGAACCTCTCTCAATGGAGGTTTGCGAGCTCCAGTGCAACATCGGGTGTCCACTGTGGCTGCCATGACAGAAATGTGAGGGATGAACAGAATACAACGGAATAGAATAGAATAAAACAGAAAAGAAAAGCCATGGCGGAAAAAACCCCACAGTGATTCCCCCTGCGCAACTTCCTGACTTCTTCAGGCCCCACACTCAAAGCTGTTTATTAATTGCATTGTTCAAACCTCCCAAAAACTGACAGGGTGGGACATCGACCACCTCTCTCCCCAGAAAGTCTCCTTCAGCGCTTGACCACCCTCTTGGTACAGAAACATTTCCTAATGACCAGTCTGAATCTCTCTGAATGTTCCCAAACATTCTGCCACTGGATGCCAAGGAAGAGATCAGCACATCCCTCTCCATTTTCCCCCTTCTCAGGATCAGCCTCCTTTTCTCCAGACTAGACAAGCCTAGAGTTCTTATCTGCTTCTCAGTTGGATGAATTAATGCCAATTCTGACTCTGAATGAAGAGGGCAATTTAAATATGGCAAATCCACAATACTTCCCCAAGTAAATTCCTGTTTAAAATTAGGCAATTAATAATAAAAGTGAGATAAATAAAAAGTGAGTGACAATAAGAAAAAAGTGTGATAGAGAAATATGAGGTTGAAATGGGCAATAATACAGAACTTGGAGAAGTTACTGTGCACAGAAGAAGCCACTAATGTTCTTTCTTTTAGCCAGCTTTGTTTTCCCTATGCCTTCCTCAACTGTCTATTTGGCCAAATGACAGAATCATTGAATTTTAGACTTTAAATACTCATTAAGAGTTTACCCAGGGTTCTCTTTAGTAAAAGTTTGTGAAAGCATGAAGAACTACCAGCATCATTCTGTAGCAAACAAATCAAAAGAGAGAGAAGAGTTTAAGACATATTCAATCCTACAAAATCTAAATCAGATGACACCAAAAGGAATGAAAACTCTGTGGTGCATGATCCACATGCTAGCTTAATGAGTATGTTTAATTTCATTAACATTGAGAGACAAAAGTGTGATTCAGACTTGTGTTTGAATATTGAACTAAACTCAAATGCTGCCTTGTATCAACAAACCACAAGTTAAGAGAATTCTTCAAAAAATGGTTTAATATGGTAGGATTTTGGAAGTTGTTCAGTCTAGAAATCAGGACAGTGACTAATAGATTTAGTAGCTTGTAGCATAAGACAGCCCAAGCATATTGTAAACAGTAAAAAAAAACAAACAAAACAAAACAAAACAAAACAAAAAACTAAACAAAAATAAAGACCAAAAACCAAAACCATGAAAGTATTTGAGCAGCATTAACTTCCAAAGCCCTTGAATCTACTCCTTATGTTCTGTCTTCAGAACACAGCTCAACAGTTCATCACTTTTTTAATAAAACAAGCACATTAGAAAATGTGTTTTAGACTGACCCATGTGTTGTTCATATGATGCACATTATTTATTCTAGTTTTATATACAAGGAAGAAAGGTTTCCTACCCTTGAACTTTCCTGATGGTCTTAATTTCTCCATAACACTGCTAATATCACAAGAGCAAGATGTTTCACACTGCATAGAGGCCATCTATTTTATTGCAGTGTTGAAGGCAAGCCCACACTACTGTGAATTTCTGCCATGTAGGAATTAATCCCCTGTTTATTTGGTTGAGTAGAATTTAGAATTATGCACAAATCTTACAGTCCGGTCACATTTCATAATAAAGAATCAGATTCTGCATGGGAAAACAAAACTAAAATCTCTGAGTGTCACAGTGGCAATATGAAGAAAATTTTTCCACAGAAATGATTTGGTAAGAATTAGTGTATACTACTCAAAAGCACCGGGAAGGGAAGAGGTGAAGACTTCCATGAAACAAAAACAACACATTTCCCCACAGTCATGCAATAATACCGGTACTTACACCACCACCACCACCAACAAAAAAGACTCATAGGAACTGGCAATCTATAAAACCACTCACAAATAACTTGTGGCAGAGTAGAGCCAAACCCAGTGTTGCTAATTTCTTCTTAAAGTTACTAACTTCAGAAATGCTTCAGAACAAATGCTTCAGAGATGAACTGGAGGGACTGGATTCTGGAATTAAGCAAACTTTAGGAACTTAAATAACCCAGGGCTGCTGTTGTTTTGAAAACCATACAGCTTACCCAAACCCCCCACAACAAGAGCCTGACATATTGATGTCCACACACAATGGCAACCCAGCGTTCACACAAACAAAACTGCATTGTGGGGATAAACAAGTTCAGGATGGATGGTGGTAGTGGTGCCAAAGAATCTCAGAGTAAGCCCAATATCTACAATTCAGTAACAAAGTGGATTCCTGCACTGGACACAGTAATAGAGTGAAACTCAAACCTGAACATCAGAAATGTTCCTTTGTATAGAAAACTATACAAAAAAAAAAAATAAAAAAAAATAAAAAAAGGCTTGACACATCTCATTTTCTATGATATTCCCATTCACTAACAAATTAATATAATCTTAAAAGCCAGCTTCTGTCAAGTATGTCCAGGACAATGGTCCATATTAGTCAATGCTGAAGGTCCATTATGGCACTTTGGATTCATAAAAATGAAACTTATCTCTTCTCTGCTGGGTGCTGAATGCACTTCATGAATACCTGATTATAACAGTAGAGGACTGTGTTAGCCACAAGAAAGAAGCATATACAAAAGAAAATAGAGGTGGGTAGTGGATCGAAATAGAATGTCTTCCTCATTGGCATGTCCTTGCGGAAATTTTTTTCGTTTCATTTTTCTTTTTTTTTTTTTGACATATTCCCATAAAGATTTATATTCTGGCCTTTGTTGTCTGGGATCCTTGTCTCTTACCCTTTATGCTAGAAAAGGAAATTGTATATTAAGGTAAATTGCTACTCCTGAAATTTCTTTCCCTTGACTGATGGTTTTCTATTACAGGCTTGCAAGAATTCAGACTTGAAAGAAACCCAAGCATCTTGATTGAAAAGATTTGATACATTCTTTTCAAATTCATGCTATCTAAATCACAGCAGGATGACTTGTAATCAAAGTTTTTCAAAAAGAACATAAATTTGGGGAAAAGTAAAAGGCCATTCAGTCCATTGCAAATCATCTTGGTTAACACAGTTCTTCCAGAATAGCATCTCCCTTCTTCTTTAATGACCCCAGTGCCTCCAATTCCAAACTTGCCTCAGTAGGCTATTGAAAAATTGTATTTCTTTTTGAGCAAAAAGTACTTCCTTGTGTTGGTTCTGAATTTCATTTTTTTCAGTCAATTCCAGTTCTGCTTCTCTGTTCGGTCTTTTATAGTCAGCCAAACAGTGAGTCAAGTGTTATTGAATAAGGTCTTCCACTCTGTATTTCTCAGAGCAGATGAGTTTGTAATTCTCTCTTTTTCTCAATTTCGTAGCAAAAGAAAAAAAGAAAAAATGAACTAATCTGTGATTACGATACCATGGACTTCAAACCAGACTTCTCCTGCACTTTAAAGGTGTGTTTGAAGGCAATCTTTTAAAACATTGGTGTTTGATTTTATTTCACCTGTTTGGCTGTGTTGACTACTAGCACACAAAACACGTGCACCCCATTTTCTCCACGGTGCACTCACTGAATCCGACACAGAAAAAACATCCCAAATGACTAATGCAGAAAAAAATAAAGGGGGAATGATTCAACAATTCACTTCAATGCTCTGAAAAATGCTAAAAAAATTACCTTAAGAATACCCTTTTTTGTATTCAAAGTCTGAATAACTTCACATGCAAAAATTAATAGGTCGGGTTAAATAATCTCCAAAGTCACTCTCTGTAGATTTTGCTTTTTTTTTTTTGTTCGAGGGAACGCTATAGCTTCAAGTTTCACCAAGGTCATCTTTCATCCAAAAAACTTAATATAATTAGTATCAATTCTGCATTTTGTGAGGCTCACACTGGAAGTTATTAACTGTGTTTCAAGTGGAATGTCAGAGAATCGAAGGGCAGAGAGAATAATCTTTTCAGCTTCAAAGGCACAGTTGATGACTTTAGTTCACTGGTTAGTGAGAAAGACGTGCATTTTTTATTAAAGGTGTTAGCAATACATTTGAAACCATAAGCATTTTTCTCTCTTTTTTTCTTTCCTTTCCTCATTTTTAGAGCTTGGCACCACTTCAGTCTTTTTTTAACATCCCACATGGTGCTGGAACAGTTGCTTTCGATGTCCTTGTTGTTAGCTACAATATTTAGTTGTATACTTTTGCTTTTAACAGTGAAGCACTTCATTAATACCCTGACAGCACAGAACTTGCCAAAATCTGCCTTACCCAGTAATAAATATAAAACAGAAAAAAAAACAGTTTTTGCTGGTAGTGCCTTTAAAATACCCTAAACACCTCTCAAAATAAAATAGTTAGCCTCGTGATCCCATATAAATACAGCAACAGTGAAACAGTCCATTTGCTTAATCTTTCTCCCTGCTGTAAGAAATGCAATATATTTCCCTTAAAACTCATCACTGAAGATATGCTTGACAACACCCTTGAAACAAACCAAACCAAAGATCCTGAAGACCACAGATTCAATCGTTTCAAATGAAATTCAAGAATAAATTTCAGAGCATATGCACAGAGTCTTCTTTACCATAAACACTGACTTTTGAGAAGAAAATGCATATGGAACGTAAAGTCTTCAGGAATCAATCCATAGTTGTTACCCTCAAAGAAATTTAAGTGAGAAGGCTCAAGTTTGCAACAGTGAGGATAATCAAGTGCTGAAGAGAAACACCAAGGGGAATTGTGAATTCTCCACTTCCTTAGGTCCTAAATTAAGCCTACATATGTTCTGGTGGATGCTCTTTAATAAAACAAAGTTTCTGTGTCTCATTATAAATCTATGAGAGTGGAAACTGTGCATGAATTTAGGCCAACTGACCCAGCAGGTCCCTCTGGACCGAGCAGATCACAGATTTTATCTGTGAATCACATACCAAACTACATGCAGTCCCACTGAAAATTAATGAGCTGATCTACATGTGGGGTTTTACCTGGAAGAAAGGAAAGCACAACCTGTTTTTCTGCAGAGGAAATGCTTCACAAACCTGCAGGCCATGGTGAGGCTGATGGGGCAGCACTGACAATACACTAAAAATAATCTGTCTCTCTTTGGGTTGGAAAATCCAGACACCTCCACACTTCAGAGCTACCTGTCAGTGAGAGGGGATAAACTCATTTCACCAATTTTCAAGCCAAACTGCTTGCAGAGATGTAAATACTAAATCCCCAAAATCTCTTGAAATCAGTCCATTTCTGGCTTGTAAAGCAGGAGGTACACAAACCTACCTATATTTTTTTTTTTATTATTATTTTGAAATGCACAATTTAAGCCTGAATAGAGTAGGAAATCAGTATGTATAATACAGTTTTCATATCCTGTTTACATCTGAATGTTGAAAATCACTACCCTGAGGTCAGATGAAAGGGGTCCAGCACACCCTGATTCTGCTGTAAGACTTTGCACAGAGCTGGTGACACTGATGACTGCAGTCCTTCCTCCCAAAGAGGTTTTTTTTTTTTTTTTTTTTTTTTTTTTAATGCCTGTGCAGGTTTCATGTGGAGGCTGAGCAGAAGAGGGCTAACACCTCAGAGCCTGTGGCAGTTGAGGGGAGGTCTGAGGCCAAATCCAGAGCAAAGGATGCTCTTGGCAGGCAGCAAAAATGCTTCCAGGAAAAAGGACTTTTAATTTGGAATATCTCTCGCACTGCCAGTTCACAATAGAGACTGTTAGACTGCATAATTCATACACAACAGGAAAAAAAAAAAATCTCCAAACTCAGTGTGATCAGAGCTTAGGTTGGGAAGGTTTGAATTCCTGGCGCATTGCTGAAGCCTCTCCGGAGCTCAGCTATATAATGGAATCTTTATCAGGCCATCAACCAATTGTGATACTTATCTGCACAGCCTTGCATTTTGGGTTAAGTGATAATCCATCAAGGCTGGAAATCATTGTGTACTTTTTAAGTTGCCTACTTCATTACTGCAAGCTGACAGCTGGATGGATTTGTTAGCACCAGAAATATTTGTCCCAGGCACAAAGAGCAGGTTCCTAATATATGATATTATGATATTTTCTTTCAAGTATTCAGCATGCCTGTGGTTTAATCTATGTCTCATTTATGATATTCATTTACTTGGCAAGGCATTCAGATTATGGAATCTATCTTTATTTGTTCCAGAATGCAACAGCCTCATTTCATGAATAATATGACCAAATAATGCATAATAATGACGACAGTCTTCATCTTACATCATAATGGCTGTTAAGCAGAGAAAACTGCTGTTTTATAAATGGCACAGGTCTGCTATAGTTTGTAAGAGGTAAAAATTGCAAAGCGCAAGTGCTTTCCATGACCATTGAGGTAACTTCATGTGGGCCATATTGCCAGAATGTTTTTGGAGTTCAGACTGCATTAGTGCTGTACATGTCACCTTGAGGATTCCCCTTGGGTTGGTATCACAACTATAATGCATCTTTTAAAAGTATTTCAGAACTGGAAATCCCACACAGAAGCACTTGGGTTTGATTTTGGTCTGCTCACAGCAGACATCAGGGTGTTTCCATTTTTTAGCATGAAGCGATAATGCAGTTTCTTATTTAGTTTCACGCTGCATGGAAAAGTACCTCCTTCCACAACTACATTTTGCTGCTACTCACTGCCCTACTGCCTTATTTCCCCTTTCCACACAGATATCTCCTTGGGTGAATCAATACCCAAAATTCCTATGCTAACTTAAAAAAAGAAAAAAAAAAAAAAAGGAAAAAAAGACAGAAAGAAAAAAAAAAAAAGAATGTTTTCCTACTTATGTTTATACAGCCTCTTTCTTGGAGCTGACATGGTTTGGTCTATGATCCCCATGCATATGATAATGCACTGTTTGTCATTATTCTAATTCTATAGGGGCATGCTTAGAAATCTGTAGGAATCCAACCAATAAAATATGAAACTGTTTGAGGTTGGGTTTTTATTTTGTTTGTTTTGGACTGCTTTTTTTGGGAGGGGGGCTGTTGGAAAGGGAAGGATCTAATTTTTTTTTTTTTTTTTTTTTTGTTCAGATTATAAGAAGGCTTTTCCTGGTTCTGTATCAGACCTTAAAACCCAACAGCTCTTTGAGTTAGAACAGATGCTAAAATCTCCTCTGTTGATCTTAAATCTGTGAGCTTTGGGAATTCACAGCACTAATTGTACCACCAAGCCTGACTAGTGGGATGAAACCCTAATTAAATGTTGCTTCAGAAAAGGAGCAAATACCGTGTAAGCCCTAAAATGGGCCCTGTGGACTAAGCCTCATGAAAATATCTTTGTAGAACTTAAGAAACTCGAAGTCCTGTTCACAACAGGTATATTATGATACCCTCCCCCCCAAAAAAAACCCCAAAAAAACAACTGTTATTCAAAAAATAATGGCCATGAAAGAAATCAGTACAAAATCAAGAGACAGCAATTCTTGAAAGACGGGTGATAAAAGACTAACTTGGATGTCTAATGGGAAAAAAAAAATCTAAGGAACTACTGTTTGAATCTCAAATTATTTGGCCTTCTGAGAAATCTAGACCTTGGATAAGCCAGTAGGAGTCTACTGTAAAAGTAGGGAGAGAGAAAAAATAAAACCCAGAAAGTTTTAATTTTCCTACACAGTTTGAATAAACCCAGCCACAAATTAGATTTTATGCTACTGCTACAGATATAAAGTAGTCTATAAATGAACAGGCTTTTAGCTCCCTGTCATAGGAAACTGCTTTTAACATTAGACAAGGATCACTTTTATTATCAGAGCTGAATGCAAGTGAGCACTCACAACTATATTTAAGTGTAACTCTACCCTTACCTCATTGGCCCCTCACATATTCTATAGCTTTTTCTTGCTTTTTTGCTTCTGTCTTTGGCAATATCTCAGCCTGCCAAGTTATATTAATCAAGTTATGTGAAAGAAAAATAAAATCACAAGGAAAGAACTAGCAATGTTTAGAGCTTTTTGATAGGAAAAAGTGTGAGGATTTCAAGTACTGTCCAAGCAGTTCCTGCATTTGAGCTGCATATAATGAAACTGTTATTCTAGTAGGGCTGGGGTTTTCTACTTATTGGAGACTTCAAAGTAAAACAGGAATTTTTTTTTTTTTTTTTAGCTAAGATGGTTGTAATTTAAATAGAAATATTTGCACAAAATCACAACAATTTTCAAAATTATTACATCCTCAAAGCTTTCCTTACGCCACTGTAAACTCCTCTTCTAAATTTAGCTCCAGAGATTTCCTATAAGAAATCTTTATTTTATACCAGAGCCAAACCCAATAAAAGCAAAATGGATTATAATGAGGCAGGGATTTCACTCCTATATAAATGTGTGCATTCGCTGGCTTTGTGCCCACCCTGACAAATAAACTCTTGGTCTCCCATCGCAGCTGCCTGGGAGCAGCATCGTGTCTGTGCCGCACACAACAACTGCTGGAGATGTTTTTAGGCGCTGCTATATAAAGCTGTGAGCATTCTGGTACAGTCATCATCCCAGTGAGTCAGCTGAGCCTGAGCCACTCTGATGCGTGCCCTCAGACCCAATGGATCTGTCTTTTGGGATTGGGATGCTCTTGCAATGTGACATTTGCACCTGCTTGGGTGGCGGCAGCGGTGAGATTTCAGTCTTCAATAATAAGTCAAAATAAAAAAGTTTTATAACTCTTTGGCTTCTTCTGTTCTTTGATAGAAATAAGATTTTTTTTTTTTTAAGAAAGTTCTGTTTATGTGTGTGTGGGTGGCTAACACAATACCAGCCCTTGGGAAGGTCTTATGTACATTTGTGTGCACAAGTTTTTTTCTCTGTGAACCCAGAAACACAGAACTGTTCTGACTCAAGGTGGCTGCTCCCAGACTGTTAATCACACTCCCCTGCATCTAGAGGACTTTGAAAGGTTGGCACAGCACCACCTAAATTCACTTTGCACTAACAAGAAATTTCTCCAATGAAGGCATCCCATGTTTCACTATCATGGCAAAATCACAATATCCTGTTGTGCCTCTTCCCAATCACAAAAAGGAGCAATTGCATGGATCCATGCACAGCTTTCATAAACAACATTACATAAATCTGATAGAAAGACACCTACTCACACATTGCACAATTATTCTTTCAGCAATCCTCCAGATTTGTTTCTTCTCATACATTTAATTCTCATTTTGTCATACATTCCTCACCACGGTTATTAGGCTTTAAGATACCCTTGACAAATATATAAAGGGCAATATTCTTCACTGGCATCAAATTATGTTTAGGGCTTTTTGAGATAGTAGGTAATGTACCAGTAAAAGAATAATTAATTCCTGAAGGACTGAGCACAAAAACAAGCATACGTTTGTCTGAGAAAGTGAAAAGTTTGACTAAACAGGAAGTTTATGAATTATCATGTTTCTGTCCAACTGGATCAGTAGCTTTTTCCATGTTGTTTACTAAATGCCAAGCAAATTAAGACAGCAATGGATCACATAATTCCAGAATTAACTGATGACTTTTGAAGAATTTTTCTCCCTATGAATTAAGGCTTTTGGTAACGAGGAGCTACAATAATCAGGATGCAAAATGCCTTAGAGCCACAGATTCTGTTGGCTTTTTACATCCTGCTATCACATTCCTGTAAAGACATTTCCTGTGACTGGATGTGGAGTAACACATCCTCAAAGTGGACCATGTAAAAGTCATGCAGAACAAAATGTCTTGTAAAAGTTACCCGAGGAGATTCTTAAGTGTCAAGCAAAAATTTTGGAACAAAATTAGTGAAATGTCTCTAGTGAGTTTATTATATCAGCTATTTGGAATCCAGTTCAAAGATATTATTAAATAGCATACACTAGCCTACAATCTGGGGAAAACTTCTGTTTCTTTAAGGCACAATCCAATAAAGCAAGATAAAGGACAAAAAAAAAAGAAGTTTTGATGTTTGAGAATAAATGGATAGTTTCTCAACTTAATGTCCTTATATATTCCTTCATGTCAAAAATCTTATTGGAATACAAAGCAGAGGTGTCAAAGGAAAATATGTTTATGTGATACTTTTTGCTCAGCCAGCAACAGGTACTGCTAAAAACCTGACCTCTGAAATGGCTCTCATGACATTCGTACCTCTGAGGGTTGGAGTTCTGAGAGTGGAGATGAGGTTCAGCCTCGTATTTCAGGATGGCAGAACTCTGCCACCACAGCAGGCACTGAAAGTTTGTGATCATTATTCATTTATGGGTCGAAGGAAGAGGGAGGATGAGGAGAGCTAAGGAGAGCACCTTGTCCTTTTGCCTCTTCCATGGGAACCAAGCACTTTGAAAGAAAGCAGGATGGAGGAAGTCATAGAATTAAACAGCTGAAGTCACTGCCTGCCCTGCATTTACAAAGTGACTCCACTAAATGCCTTTGCCACTAATTCAGGGAATCATTTTCCCCACTGAACTTGGAAAATAACTCTTCATCAGCACCATACTGACTTCTTTTCTGAAAAAAAAATCAAACTGGTGCCTTCAGCTTCTTTGCAGAGCATATCTATAAATTTCCTGTCCTTCTTTGATCTCTATTTGTGGTCATTTTTCAGTGTGACACCCCCACCCTAATCCCCCCATTGGAAACAACACAGTTGTCTTCCACTGTTGGGTAAAACACCAATTATGTCAGCTTTGTCCTCCTTATCCATGATTAATTTCTCTGGTTTTGCCTTTCATCTAGTGCACTTCTAAACACTCTTGTTTCATTAAATTTCTCACAATTTGCTTGTTCCACATTTTGCACCTGGTTTCATGCCTGTTTTCCTGTTTCTTCCACACTGATATCTTCTAGGATTTATGTTTACAGAAACCTTTTGCTTTGGTATTTTAGTGAGGTTTGATATCTCAGCTTGTTAGATAAACAGCTTCATTAGTTTATTACATGTGTCCTATTTTCACCCTGCACTGGGATAAACTATCATTTTCCTTTCAATACAAGATTTTGAGGAAACGTTTTCCACACTCATTTGTCCCTTGGATTATCTGCCCAAGAGACTCCACCTACCACTTCCTTGAGGCTGAAGTGGTCTCACCTTTTCAGCCATTTTGCTGCATTCACGTCTTTCTGGGAAAAGTGAGTGCTCATGTTTTGGCAACTGATCACCCAATTTTCCTTCTTTTATTTCCTATTAAAGCAGCATCGCTGTGAGTGTAGCATCAAATCATGTGCATTCTCCCACATGTTAGAGCTGAAACTTAGAAGAGAGCTCTCCTGTTTCAGATCTTTCTGTTGATGCTGGACACACAAATGGTGAAAATGAACACTCCCCAGTGAGGAAAATGAGGCTCTAAACCACATTTAGGAGGTAAGACAGTGCATAAAAAACATCAGCACTACCATGACAGTGACACAATTATGACCACATCACAAGCAGGAGAAAACAATTTGTAAAGGGCAGAAATTCTCAGCACAGCACACCAAGAGCATCGTCCTTCCCGGATGTGAGCCCTCAAAGCTGGAAACTTTCGTGCTTTACACAAAACACTCTTTTTATAAAGGCATGACAATTCCTGTCCTGCTCCTTTTCAGGAAATTCTCCTCCTGCAACCCTCCAGACCCATGACCACTGGACTGTTTCCCATGGTCTAACTTTCTTCTTCTGAAGGAAAAGGACAGCTACAACACTTGCTCTCTTCATTAATGCAATATCTGCTTGACATTATAAGTAATATTAAAGATTAAAATATATAATTTCAAGTTTGGTGTCAGTTTATCACATGAAGGTCACATTATTAAAATATCAATGCCCTGTGGAGGAAGAAGTTGGGTGATCTGACACTGTCACAGTCTTTATACAATGGCCTTGGCAAGTTAGCCAAGGATATTCTTGCAATTTGCGCAGGTCACCACAACTGACCAATAAGAACATTTCCAGAAAGAAAGTATCTCATAACTGTCTGAACTTTCCTGGACTACTTGCCCCTCATCATGTGAATACTTGCAGTGTGGCAAAATAATATAATTTCCTCTCTTCTTGTGCAGTTAAAGCTTTCAAGAGACCACAGAGGAACCTTCTGCCGTTTCATTTACCATGACAGATTTGCAGCTACCCAAAAGATGATAATCTGCAAAACCTCCTGCACATATCTTCCCCATTTAACAGTTATCTGATCAGCCACTGAATACAAGAGTAAAATAACCTTTATATTTTGCTCATGAAGAAATGAAGCATTACTAGGGACATTTGAAAAGCTGTAACAGAAAAAAACCCCCAACAGAGGGGGTCAAGGAGGAGGGAGAGAACTTTTAGCTCATTTACTCTAGCTCTGGTGAGATAACACCCCCAAATTAGGAATGCCTTAAACTGTAAAAGGCTAACAAAGGGGATGCAGTTCAATGCCTCTTTGCTATCAAGGAAGATTTCATCGGCAGAAATTCCCATGCTGAGACACCTATCTTGTGTGAAACTGTAGCACCCAAAATAACCAGCCTTAAAAGGTCATGCTTATTTAAAAATAGCTCACTTGCATTTTACATGAAAGTTAATTTACTACACTTATAAAATTAAATGCAAATGTATACAAATAATTTAAGCATGCTGTCAAAGTTCACACACACACACTGCTAGAGCAACGGCAACATTCAAGGTCATACAAAATCTTTCTTAACCCACGTTTCACCCTGTGGATTATTCTGTTACATAGATATTGAACTAAAATGCTTGCACTTTCTCTTTAGCAATGTCTACTCTTGTTAAAAATAATAATAATTAAAAAAAAAGAATCAAAGGTTTAACTTCCTATTGATCATGTGGTTTGCAGGCCATAACAAAGAAGGATACTGTACCTCTGATGCTGGTGGCTGATGCCGATGTGGTTGTGCTGGCTGTTAAGGCTACATTGGTTGTGACTGTTGCAGTGGTAGGGGAGGGGATGACAGTAGTGGGAAGCAAAGTGTTGAAAACATCTGGTGAGTGGAAAAAAAAAAACAAAAACGAAATAAAATCATATCATGCAAACAAAGGAGAACCAAAGCAGTGGTTTAATTTGTAAATACAAGCATGTTGAAAATGGCTAAATTAAAACATGATTAACACAAATTATTGCAGGTACAACAGAGTACCTTGAAATTCTTGACATTCATCACTCTCAATTTTTACAGTCAATCTTTGAGTACACGAAAATTTAAAACTCTGGTAAAATGACCAAGTTTCCATGGAACTAGAGAGTGATAGTTTAAGTGACAAGAATCCATTTCTTCGCTGAGCCATTTTAAATGTCTCGCACAGTAAAAACCATACACAGATGAAACATGCTGTGTCAGAGTGGGAGATGAAAAAAACAACACCATCATGCTAAAATAAACACACACATGTTAACAGGAAATGGCTGCATGTTAAAACACCCACTTTCAGACAGACTCAATGAAGGGAAAAAAGGGGAGAAAATGCTACTAACTATAAGAGCTGCTTTTTCCGGATTGCTTTTCTTCTTCCCACACATTTGCTTAAGACACAGTTGTCTGCTAAGATCCAGAGCAGAGTATATTTCAAAATCTTTACCCTGATTGGCAGGCACAGTCATCTTTCAGTCATCCTTAATGCTTACAATTTATTGTTAGTACACATCAGCATTTTCCTAAAACAGCTTTGAACCAAAACTCAGAAATGCTAATAATATTACTAATAAAAAAGTGTGCATACAAATCAGAAAAAATGCATATCCCTGATGACAGTATCCTATAAAACCCTTCAGCTTTTGATCCAGCAATGCCAGGAAGGGGAGCACGACTGCTTTGCTGCAGAGGAACCAACAATGTCTGGTGCAGAGGCTCCAGCAGAGAGCAGAACACAATCAGATGTACTGAAAAAACACAATCAGATGTACTGATCCACAGAAAAAATACTTCGGTTATGCTGCCAAAAGCAATAAAGGCCAATGGGACTTTGCTTATAGGGTGATTGCAAGTTCTAAAGAACAAACAAACAAAAGCTCTGAAGAGAACTAGAGGAAAGCACTTCCACAAAGACATAAAAAGCATCCGACATTTTTCAGATTATTTATACCATGGATTTGAAAGGCAAGGACTCATTTCTCAGCAGGTGATGGTGAGTAGGCCATTTCACACTGATTTCACTGAAAATATTTCTGAAGGGTGCTATTCAGTGCAGCAAAAGAGCAAAAATCTGACCCACAATCTGTCTTCCCTGGCTGTGGAGCAAAATGCAATTGGTCCCTGAGTATCATCAATTCTGACTGAAATCAATGGAAGCTGAAGTAGCTCAGAGGTTTTCAGCATCAGGTCCTACAAAACACACTTCAGACACAGGGTCCTTGAGTTCACCATTGCATAATTACTCTCTTACGGCTTCAAAGTAGCACACTTACCTTATTTTCATGATGGATGACAGATTATTTCCAAGTTTAAAATTCTCCGTGTTAGTTAATATCGGTAAATCACCTAAAATTTCCTGAGTTCCTCTAGTTTTGATAAAAACCACCATTACGCTCTCTGGAATCTATAGTTGTGTGATTTTCTACTTCTGAAGCCATCAGAAAACATCATAACATCCCTCTTTCATCTGTTGTACACTGATATTTAACCCGATCCACAGTGTAAAATATTCTCAAGGCAGAAAAATTAGAGCAGGCTTTTAAAAATCCGCACAGTTGTAGTCACATTAATCACCAGGAAAAATGATAATATTACCTGGAGTGAGAGTACCACAATAATTAAATAGAACTGGGTATAACAAGCATTAGAAATAAATTAACATGTTTAAAAGATGCATGTCACATGTACTGATCTATTCAATTTCTTCTCATAAAGAGAAACTCCTTCCCTGATAAGTATCTGTTAAAAATTAAATCAAACAGAAAAAAAAAAAAAAACCCAAACCCCACCTACTTCTTAAGGAGAGCAAAACCCTGTTTATTAGGAAAGCTTTGCAAATCACTCTTATACGTAGAGCTAATTAGTGTGACTCATGGTTCCATTCATTATCTTTCTTAAATACACCAATTACTTGAGACTGCAATGACAAGTTGTGGTTTTATGACAGTGCTATCCAGTCTGCAAGCACACTGTTTACCCATTTTACCAAATAACAGCTTACATGAGTCACTGGTGAATTCAGAACCTGACTGCTGTTTGGTTTCTCTTCTGATGGAAGCATTTCAAACTTGATTTATTTTAAATGTAAGGCCACCTGGGAAATATTCCAGCTAATGAGAATTAGGATACGTCAGCATTTTAATACAGATGTAATCTCATCAGATTAAGAAGAACAAAAACTTGTGCAGAAGTTAGTTTCCTGATAAAAGTCATAAACTCTGATGCCAAACATGAAAATGGAAGCCTGGCAGAAGCCT
The DNA here is from genome assembly GCA_009741485.1 of Malurus cyaneus samueli. Lineage (NCBI taxonomy): Eukaryota > Metazoa > Chordata > Aves > Passeriformes > Maluridae > Malurus > Malurus cyaneus. The sequence goes on from CM019214.1 coordinate 97,574,004, forward strand.
GAAAGAAAAACATTTGCTCTCAAAAGGGATGAAAATACAAGGAATAGTATTTGGTTTGTTTCTTTCTTTGTAGAGTGGGGTGAAATTGTCTGTGCAAATGAGTGCTTTGCTCCCAGCATTACAAGGACTTGTCCTGAAGACCACAGCACAAGAGAGAAGCCAGGAACCAGCAGCCTGAGGAACACTACACTGCCCAAAAAATGAAATCTGAGCCTGTTCTGGACTCTGGAGATGTTTGGTTTGTGCCAGCGCAGGTTCAAGACTCTGCCCAGTGGAATTACTCCACTAACAACAAGTAACCAAACGGCTCACAGCTGTCCAGACAATGCATTTTGGAACGCTTGGACCATATCTCATCCCTAAATCCTACTTTGGACAGCCCAGATCCAGACATAGCATTCTGAAATGATCCCCACACTGAAAAGACTTGTGTGTGTGGTGCCTTCTGAGTCTGACAGAAAGACTCCTGTCAGTTCTGCCAAGATTTCTGGATTCTCATGAATACTTCGTCTTTGCCTTGAGAAGGCATTTGCATAGAAGAAGACAGAATATGCAGTTCAGGGAAAAAGAAACAAAAAACCAACCCAGAAGTAATGTACAGTGCTTCTCAGTCTTTCATCATGCATTGCAGTGTAGGAGGCAAATCGGTTTGGAAGTTCCCAAAATCACACAGACAACAGATAAAAAAAAATTATACTTAACAGCACAGGCTCCTGTTTAAGCCACATTGATCACTATGAGAGTGTGCTGCTCCATTCCATGCCAGAAAAGGGAACTGCACTTTGCCCCGTTTCTAGTCCTGCAGGAATTTTGGTCATTTTTTTTTTTTAATTCAGGGCAAACCTGTCCTATAACACGTTGTCATCCACAGCTCCCTGGTGGCAGCTGCACAAAACACACCATCAAAGGGAATATCTAGATTTGTCCTCTTGAGCTTTCTGTCAGTGAGGATCTTAACAGAACAGATTTTCAGATTTCTGCCCAAGAAACCTGTGCTGGGGTGAAACTTAATTCCATTTCCTTGTCTTGCAATTTCTGATTCCAGTTGTGCACAATGTTCAGCGGAAAATGAATTTTTGTTTATGCCTCTCATGCCACTAAATACCAAGGATCATTATGACCAGGAGACCTTGCAGAGAGGAAGTTTTTAATTTGAGTAGCCATACCCAAATCAGTGCACCAGACTGCCATTTCAATAATACTAAGGTATTAATCCCTAGCCTCCTGTGAAGCAGAAAATAGCAATATTTTGCAGATGGGGAACCAAAGAAGATAGAAAAGCCATGCTCGGAGATCTAGAAGCCAAGCGATAATTGCCTCCATTAATTTTGAAACGTCACTTCCAAACTGGATATTTGCTGACAGTCAGATATTCAGTCAAAAATCCAATAATGTAATTAAGTTGGTATTAATTTCATCATCTTGCTAGCTTTGAAATGCAAACAATTCATGGAGAACTAATTGTTTCCAAAAAAGCTGCTGGAAATAGAAACGGGGTTGACCTTCACACCAAGGGACTCCCATGGATTCCGTTCCCAACTTTTTGGCACTTATGTTCCTCAGTGTGTTGGTTTTGCTTGGCCCAGTTTTTGGAAGTGGGGAGGCCAAAAAGATGGCGCCTGTGAGAAGCTTCTGTAGGCTTCCACCATGTCCAGCAGAGACAATTGCTGTTGGCTCTGAGGATGATGGACATGCCACTGACCAAACCTGGGCCCATTGGAAATAGTGGTTACGCCTCTGTGAACACATATTTAAGAAGAAATCAAAACGAAGGGAGCACACAGTAGTTTTGCCAGTGGAGGAGGCTGACAAATATGTGAGGGAATGCAGACGCCAAGGTCAGTGCAGGAGGGGGAGGAGCTGCTCCAGGTGCCAGAGCTGAGATTCCTTTGCAGGCTGTGGTGACGACCATGGTGGGGCAGCTGTCCCCCTGCAGCCCACGGTGACCATGGTGGAGCAGGCTGTCCCCTGCAGGTGACCAGGTGGAGCAGGCTGTCCCCGCTGCAGCCCATGGTGACCATGGTGGCAGGCTGTCCCCCTGCAGCCCAAGGTGACCATGTGGAGCAGTTCTCCTGCAGCCCATGGACCACGGTGACCATGGTGGAGCAGGCTGATCCCTGCAGCCCATGGTGACCACATGGTGGAGCAGGCTGTCCCCTGCAGCCCAGTGGACATGGTGGAGAGGCGGCTGTCCCCGCAGCCATGGTGACCATGGTGGAGACAGGCTGTCCCCCTGCAGCCCATGGTGACCATGGTGGAGCAGGCTGTTCCCTGCAGCCACCATGGTGGAGCAGGCTGGTGCCCGGCACCTGGTGAGGTGGCATGACGACGGTGGAAGGCAATGGCTGTCCCGCCTGAAGCCCAGGGGCACCGAGTGCAGAAATTCACCTGGTCGAGGTGTCTCGAAGAGGAGAGAATCCGCGATCCGGCAGGAGCGCACGTGACACGGTGGGCTGCGCTGTCCCAGTGCCATTTGGGCTCGAGAGGCTAGGTGGAGCAGTTCCCCTGCAGCCCATGGGTCCACAGGGATGCAGGGTCCACCTAGCCCTGGAGAGGAGGTCCACGCCAGGAGCGCGAGTGAGGGGCCTGTTCCACAGGAAGCATGGAAAGAGCCTTAGCTCCCAGAGAGAGGAAAGCCTGGCCATGGCTAGCACCCAGGGATGAGGGAGCCCACGTGCAGCAGTTTTGGGGGACTGTCTGCCCGTGGGGGACTCACGCTGCAGCAGATGTTGTGGACTGCGCTCGTGAGAGGAAGCCACGCGGAGAGGTTCACGAGAACTGTCTCCCGTAGGAGGGACCACGGCAACGCAGGGAAGACTCCTCTCCCTCAGCAGCCACAGAGGATCTGGTGATGAACTGACCAACCCACACCCTGAACTGACCAACCCACACCCCGAACTGACCAACCCACACCCCGAACTGACCAACCCCACCCCTGAACTGACCAAACCCCACCCCGAACTGACCAACCCCACACCCTGAACTGACCAACCCCACCCCGGAGACCAACCCCACACCCTGAACTGACCAACCCCACACCCTGAACTGACCAACCCCACACCCGAACTGACCAACCCCACAATGACCAACCCACCTGAATCACCCACACCCGTTCCCTCACCCCCCCTGCTTTGCACTGTCGGTGGGAAGGGGGGAAGGAGTGGGGAGAAGATCGGTGTCTTTGAGGGTTTTATTTCTCATTCTCCTCCTCTGACTTTGTTAGTAATAAATCCACTTCATAATTTAAGTAGTGCCTGTTTTGTCCATCAAGTATTTCCTCCCCACACCTTATCTCAACTCATGAACCTTTTTGTTAGGTTTTTTTTTTTTCCCTTTGCTCTTCTTTACCCGGTGTGGTGGTGGGGGAGAGCGAATGAGCAGGTGTTGTGGGTGCCTGGCTTTTGGCCAGCATTCCAAACCACGACACTCAGGTTATACAGGTGAGGCTCAAACTGGATATTCAGTAGGAGAGATGGGCTCCTGCACTCTCTCTGGGGGCACAGGGAGGTTTGAGCTGAGCTGGAAATGCTCAGCCAAGAGCCCTCTTTTCAGTGAGGTCCTAACCCCATGTCAGAGCTCAGTGCATGCAGAGCAGAGATTGGGGAAAGGTTTTCACCTCTTGGAAGGTGCTCAAGGCCACTGCTGCTGTCACCCTGCCACCAGCTGGAGCCACCTGGAAATCTGAAGGCTGATTCCCAGTGGATGGTGGAAAAAGGAGAAACACCCAGACTGGGTTTGGAGTGGAGGCTGCTCTTCAGCAGAGATCAGTTCAAAGCAGCGTTGAGCCCCACCTGATCAAAATTTCCCGTTTAACTCTCCTTCTGTCTCGAATTGATGCCGCCTTCTCCTTGCCGAGGCAGAAGACATCTATCCGTTTAAGTGCAGGCAGCCTGGATAATTTACTCTCCCTGCCAATTTGGCCTTAAGCATTTTTACTCTCCATTTCCAAAGAAATGAGAAATGGTTCTGTTTGTTTAGCAGGCTTATGTGAAAGATAGATCTGACCTATTGAAAATATTTGACTTTTTTTTTGGTAAAAACACAACCAATATTTTGACATGACTGAGCACAAATCAGACAACAATAGCTCCAGTTGATAAAAATGTAAAGGCTTTTGTTTCAAGCCTGACAAAGGCTGACAGAAAAATTAAAGGACAGAGTGATAATGATGGATGGTCCTTGCTGTATTTTGACTGAGAATGAAAGAAATTTTAAGTGGTAAACTGAACTGAGTGATGACCTACCTGGGAAACAATCTCACTACTTTGTGAAAAATTTAATCAGCCTGTGGTATGTAGCACTAAATAATTTAGCAAGGTTTTGAATTCAAAGGGAGCTGCATTTACCTTGCTCCAACAAAATGGGATTGAACAAAAGGATCGCTCAGCTTGAACATCATGTGCCAATAGCTCCTTAGCACTTAGACTGAATGATGGTGAATGCTCACGGACATGAGGTCAAGGGTTTCTTTTTACTAATTGATTCAGATTTATGAAACTCTGAAATGGCAATTATGTGCTTGACATTTTTGCAAGCAAATCAGATGTCATTAAAAATATCCAAACCCTTTTAACAAAAGCTCCATGTGGATCTATATCCTTAGTTATACCAATAAAGTCTTCTCGTGGATGAGTTCATATTGCAAGGTGTACAGCTGGCCTAAAAAGGCTAGAAGAAATGCATGATTTCAGAAAGAAAAGAAAATAAATTCACATAGTCCCACAATTATAAGACATTTCATGGGTCTGTAGATGATATTACACATGAAAAGATGTGAGACATCTCATGACAATTGATTAAACATAATTCAGTTGCACAGAGAGACAAAAAAAAATCCCCAGCTGCTAAGAGATCCTATAGTTTTGGTCCTGCTTCTCTTTTTCCTTAAATTAGGGACTGGGAAGAACAACAGTTTGCTGGTTGATTTGTGGGACAAAATCACCAGAGTTTTTTTTTTGTTTTTCTCCTTATTTCAAAAGTTGTAAGCTTCAGTAGCAAATGAAGAAGGGTGAAATATTAAAAATCACTGTAAAAAAACCAAAATCCTGTTTCCTTCTGTCCTCAAAAAGATAAGCAATTAATTGAAATCTACACATCCCTGGTCCAAATTCTGTCATTAGAAAGTTATGAATATAACTCAAAAAAACAAAGTCCTTTCAATATCAGTATTTAGTACTGGCAGCATGGTGTCATCCCAAATCACTTAAAATGAGCACCTGATATCACACGGTGGCACATTTTACAACAAATGCTCTGACCAGAATTGCTTATGACAAAATAAAAAATGCGATGAATATGAAAAAACAAGGTGTAGTAGCAAGTTATTTCTGATTATGCCATCTCATTTGACACTGAAATATGAAGAAGAAGTTGGCTGCCCTAAATTGTCTAGAAAGAACTCCTCCAGTGAATATCTCATTTATTTTGTGCAGCAGAGCAGCAGCAGGACTCACAAAGACCACAGGTGTGTGAAAGGCTGATTTTTCATGGGTAAAGCCAGGTCAGGCTCAGGACAGATGTGAGAAGCAGCTGTGGAGCTCAGGGACGTGACAAGGAAGGAGCAACGGGATGGAGATGCCTCAGTGTGGGAGGAAGGACATGGAAAAGGAGAATTCCAAGTTCTCAGGGCTGAGAGCAGTGACCAGATTTGACTTCTCTCCTCCCTCAAGGTGCATCTGCCTCGATCCAGGCCAGCTCTTGGCAGAGATGTGAGGCCCTGGGCCAGGCAGACAGGATTTACAGTATTTAGGGTATTATATTATAATATTTAGGTTATTTTAGTAAAACCCAGTTCTGCCACCTGAGATTTGGTAGACCCTAGGACTATGTGCTTTATAATGCTCATGGGTACTTGCCAAAAATGCAAAGAGTAAACACAGAAAGGACTTTTAAATTTATTTTTTTTTTAATTGGATATTAAACCATGACCTTTCTGCACAGCAGCAGATGTTGCCATAAATGTGGCTTTGTCACCTGGAGACTGGGGCAGCCTGCTGCACACACAGGAGGAAACCTGAGGCAAGCATCCCAAAGGAAAGCACCTCACACACGAACATTTGAGCTACCAAATGTCAGGTCTGACCTCTGAAACCCTCCGTGCTTACTTTAGGGATGGCTTTGGTCCCCACAGCACTCTGCTGAATTTGCTATCATCAAAAGCACTCTGGCTGCAGCTCCCTGGGAGCAGAGAGAGAGATTTCAATGAGGGCTGGAGATGCCAGGACACGCTCCTGTCTCACCGTCCCTCGCGCTCACTGTTTGTCACCAGCCCCGCCATTTACAGAGCTCCCTGTCCCCACCAGAGCAGAAGAATTAAAGGTGACATAATAACAATCTCACAATGAATTCACCTATTGCTGCTCAGTTTTGGAGGGTTGATTGCATTATCTGCAAAATTTGGGCTGTAGAAAGCAAATAGGCTGTAACACCTCATTTCTTAATTTCTATTTGCACTAAAACCAGGTGACGCACGCAGAATATTAAAGGAAAAATTTGATAAAATAATAGCCAGGTAATTAACTATTATAACTATGTTAGTACAAGAAAAATTGAAATTCTCAAGCAGGCAAATTCTTTAATACCGAAGAATTTGTTCTCAAGCCCTCTAAGTTTTACTTTATTAATGGTTATCGGTGCAAGATTTACCTCTAAGGACAAATCAAACCAAGTATTCAACAGAAAGATTAAACTTCAATGTTCTGGAGTTATATTAATATAATACATAGTTCAAATTACTCCAGAAGTACTGTAAGACCTACTTTTTCCCCCAAAATTAACACAGGTTTTCCCAGCAGCTAAAAGAAGTCCTTTCCAAATCCATAGGAATAATAATAACAAAACCGATTATTTTAAAGGAACTATCTACCTTGTACAAAACCTTATTTTTCTCATTAAAGTAGCTACAAGTACTGCACTGAAGCTTATGCAACTTGCCTGAAAGAAATTAAGTAAAATTTGCAGAGCATGGAACAGGCTAAGAAAAAGAAATTTTGTAATTCAACATTTTAATAAAAAGGTTGTTTGAGACTGCTGCCTAAATGAAGATGCTTTACTTATAAAAATGAACCTCTGTTTATGTCTTGATTTTGTTCATGGCTCTGCATTAATAAATACAGACAGGAAAGAATGGATCTCTTCTTTGAGGAGCTGCAAGATCATTATTTGGGCAGTACAGACCAAACTTCAGGAAAAAAGAGACAGCATTATTCCCATTTCACAGCTGGGGAAATGAACACAGAATAATTAAGTGGAATGCCTTATATTTTACAGACTTTTGAGCCTGACAGAGGAGTTCAGAACAGATCTCCTGAGGCTCATTTTAATCCTCTGCTGAAAAAAAAATAAACCAAAAAAATCAAAACCATAAAAGAAAACAAACCCTCTCAAAATTGCATTTAAAAAAGCAGTTGTCCGTATACCTGCAGTGCCAATTTCACTGCATTCAGGACAAAATGTTACCACAAAAGCCACCAAACATCTTGTATGAATAAAGCCAGCACAATTTTCCCCAGAAGGACACCATTCTATCACTATTAATATGGTGTTCTAGGCCCATTGCCACTGCTTAAAAATCACATTAAGGCTGTGATGTTCATTTTTATTCTTTTTAAGTAAGCAGACAAGCCATATTTCCTTGTTTTTTCCAAGCCATAAAATAGGAGTATTCAAAATTAAATGAAATAAAGTACCGGCAGCTGGCCCTTGAAAACCTATAAGGAAAAGCTAATGCACAATACAAATTCAGACACCAGCAGCCTTGAACAAAGATGACAGCTTTCTCAGATTGACACTTGACTCCTTCTGCACACATACACACAAAAAAAAAAAAAATTCAAAAAGCTTAGCCAGAATTGCACTGAGAAGAAGAAAGAAGGCAAGGAGAGTCTTCCAAAATTTCCTTATTATGGGGACATGTGTTGAAACTAAATGCAGGTAAACAGATTGCTGATCTCTGTTTTATGACAGTTGCTACTTTGATTTCTCTGAGAAATTCGGGGCAAATCACTGAAGTTGCTTAAACGATCCCAAACTCTGCAATAATTCTATGGTTAGCAAGGAGACATAACAGGAATTGTCATTTATTTTAAATAAGTTTACTTCAAAATAAAATCAAAGGGTCCAACACTAACCTGAAATATTTTCTCACAGTGGGATTGCTGTACCTGTTTGAAAATCACCTTGGGAAAGTGAATGGCACTTTGCAACGTAAAAACATAGATTTTTGCACTTCATTGCACTGTCTTCGACTAATAGACTGAATTCTCTCATTCCTATCACCAAAGTGCACTACCTGAAAAATAAGGCCCTATCTTTCTAGCTTATAAAATTCACAGACGAAGCTTTACATATAGCTTATATGATATATTATAAATACTATTATCATTATATTAGATTTTACCGAGTATGCATGAGTTGGTAGAATTGAAACGCTTAGTAGTAAATTTAAATAGGTGGTGTAGTGTTTATTTAGGTAGTGATCTTTGTTGGGGAGTTTAGTTTTGTAGATGCAGAGAATTTTTGTTTTTTTTGTTTTTTTTTTTTTTGTTTTTTTTAGTTTTCCCCTAAAGAGTTCCATACATGTAGAAGAATTCCTGCCATGACTCTTTGGTTTTGTATAACACATGACTGCGAAGGGTGGGATTCATGCAATACTGCCAAGACTTAATTTTGTTAAAATTATCCCCTTTCCCTTCAGGCTGGCAGATATTTAGCACCTTAACTATTATGCCATCAAACAGGATAGTTCCCCAATGGAAATCACATAAAGAATGCTTGATAATATCTGTTAATTTATTTTAAACAAAGGGGTTCACAAAGCAGAGCATAGAGATTTCAGTTCCTGCTCTGAAACTGCTCAACCTTCCCTTCTCCCCACCAACCAAAGATTGGGAAACCACAGAAACTACTGGGGAACAAACCAAATTCACCTATGCAGTGACCCTCAGCAATATTTGAAGAATAAATGTTTCACCCACTCCTCGAATTTTTCCCTGCCAAACTTTCCTCTGTCCTTCCTCCTCTCTTTTGATTTGTTTTTACATTTGCCATGGGGATTAATAAGGGCAGTTTCAGCTGAAAGATAAACCTGCCTCAGGCATGAGGTTACCAAAAGACTTTTTTCTTTTCAAGGGAATAAACAAGCTATGGATAATAGTAAAGGGAAAACAGAGGGTCCTGGCTGAAAATTGTTGGGGTCACAGTCAAAAACGACACATCAGCTTACACCACAACACAAACATGATTTCTGGAGATTGATCCCAAACACCTGCCAGGAAAAGTTCCTTCACACAGGGTTAGAGTTTTCTCCGTGCCACTGAGGGAACCACAGCCTGGTGAAAGAAATCAGGACATTGTGGGACATCCTCACATGGCATATTCGAGCCAACGTCATCAGCTTTGATAGCAATGGGTGTTTTTTTGTTTGTTTTCATTTTGTTTTCTCGCAGCTTGAAGATGGTTTTGAGATCCACCCTTACTGTCCTCCTGGTTATTTTTTGCTGCCTATTACCCTTTCCATGGGAGTTGTACAGAAAGATTGATGCCTTTCTGAAAGCTGCCAAAAAGGTCTGGAATCCTTGAGACAAACTCAAAGAGATTCATGTCAAGGCAAGTCATGGTAATATCCATTCATAGCAAGCCATAGTAAGATGCAATGCCGAAAGTTTACGACAGGATTTAGCAATTAAAAATGCGACTTTAATTACAATGCTAAGAGAATTTTGTTATGCTGCATCAAGAACTGAAGCAGTAAGAGCTGGAGAAAATGGTTTGTGATTGAAGCTTAGAGGGTTCCATTTTGGAGGAGGGGCTAAAGACACTTAAGGACTCAACACAAATTTAGATTGCACCTATGCTGTGAAGAGAGATGTTAGCAAGATTTTTAAATTGTGTTTAGGGAAATTTCAAATTCTTGTCAGTTTGTTCTATTTTTCAATTGAAAATGAATGGGGAATTACCTTATTTGCTCTGTGTAAAATGCTAACAGAGTAGTGTAAGAAACATTTTATTAAATATATTTCCTTAAAATAACAAAGAAATGCAGACTAAGATAAACTCCAGAAAAAAATGCAAAGTAATTAATAATTAAGAAATAAAACATCAAAAATAAAATGAAAATTACAAATAATTATCAGTATTAAATGATGGATGTTAGAAATATTAATGGTTTGAGATATGCTCATAATTTACTTCTCTCTGAGCCTCCACACTCATCTTCATACATGACCAGAGACCTCAGATACCAAAATTCTCAAAACTGTCTAAGAAAGATGAATATTTTTTGCAGAAGCTTTTCCTACTCCTTCTCAGCCTCCAAGGCATTTATCTCTATCTCCAGGAGGGTTCACAATCTCAGCTGGAACAAAGCACAGTTCTGGTGTATCACCTGCCATGACCAATTGTCATTTTTAGCAATATCACTCAGATAATGTTCTAGTTTCTTTCCTGAGTTAAGTGAAACACTGGGGAACCTTTTCTAAAAAGAAAGGTTAGTTTTGGAAGCACCAAAAGAGAAAGATAGAGATGAGACACCCTTATCTGCATTCCACCACCCAATAGTGCAGGAAAGGCTTCTATTTAGAAAAATCACTAAGTCACTTTAATATTGTCTTGATGGTTTGAGTTTCCTGAATAATAAATGGTCTAAATGGAAACAGAAAATCATTAGTGAATGTTAGATTATAACTTTATCATCATTTTCAAGTGAAATTATTGAGTTAATAATTCCTTCATGAAGATTGCAAGTGATGTTCATAGACATGGTAATTTTACAAGCTGGCATCACCAGAAAAAAACAAAACAAAACAAAACAAAACAAAACAAAACAAAACAAAAAAAAAAAAAACAAACAAACAAAAACAAAAAAAAAAAAAAAAAAAAAAAAAAACAAAAAAAACCCAAAAAAAACCCAAACAAACCAGCTCAGTTGAAATAAAGTTTGGGAAAATTGAGGGTCTAAGCAACAGCAAAGGGTGAAAAATGAGAGAGCAAGTTTTGCTACTACAGCAATTCAGTGTTAACAAACTCAACAGCCTCATTTTAGAAACACACAGCAATGAAGGTCAGTTAAAGCAGTGCTTCTCAAAAAAGCAAGACAGATATATTTCATGTCCACGCAATCTTTTTCTTTTCAGATATCCCATAAGAACGATCACATCAGCCAATAATATATGCACAAGAAAATCAAATATTTTCAAGAGTTGTGTGCTATTAAAGACATTATCCAAAACCATAGGTTTTAGGCACATGCAACATGTATTCAAATAGGAAGAAGCTATACATATTAGAATATATTGTTAAAGGTTATTTTGATAAATATTTTTATTGTTATAATGTTAAAGGTCTCGGGGAGAGATTTCCTGCTGCTGAAATACTCCAAATTCAATTATTTCAATGACTACTCCATTACAAAATTTAAAAGTAATAATAAAAAAAATCTATATTATTTATATAACAAAATCACTTAATTTTAAAAGTTTTCTTTCACAAAACAACAATATTTAATGTAAAAATGTAGAAGCACTAAACATACTCCCCAAAAGAGTTAGTGGGACTTGGAATGTTATTGTCTTAACCATTCCAAAATACTTTTTAAACTTATCTGGAAAAAAAAAAAAAAAGTATTTTTTTTTTCATTTTCTATCCCATAATTCAAGAAATCAGTTCACGGCAGCTGAGGATACCTTCCCAAAAGGAAACCTGGGACTCGTTGGCTTTTTCAGAAACAAAAAGCAATTTCAAAGTAGCTGCCTAGGGAACATTCAGGGATAATAGCTGGACAATTCATCCATAAAATTAAGCCAACAACTCCACCACAAGTTTCTTGACAGACTTCTCACACCTGAAAATGTCAACTAAACACTTTTCTTCTTCAGCCCAGTAACAAAAGCTCTATCACACAATGATTTCTTAATTCATCTGGCTGTAGGAAATTCACCTGCATTGTGCCTTAAGGTCTGCACCACCTCTTCAGTGCAACCAAGAGTCTACTGGAGAAGTCAGCTTTAATATTATGATAATAATTTAATACCTTAATGCCATTTTAGAACACTGATGTATGATTAGAGCATTTCAACACAATTTGAAGGGCTATGCTTTGAAGAAGATAGCTTGGGGGCAAGAAAGGCTTTTGAGACCAAGAAAGTATTCCTGCTTTTATTTATTTATTTGCAACTGGAAGCTCCTTTTTCTAAGAGTTATCTTCCGTAGTTTTCACTTCTTATAAAATGGGAATAGGAGAAACTTTTCAACCTTTGTTTTAAGGACTCAAAACTTTCTTTTAATTCAAAGATACAGAAAAGAAAAATCTCAAAACTAAAAGGCACAGGTAGTCACACACACTGAATTTAAAATGAAGTCCTAAGAATTCTTCTGAACTTCATACTCATGATATGCCTTGATTGCTATAAAGGTAATATTGAGGTTTTTTAACCAAAATTATCCATTATTTAGGTATAAATGTTATTGTTACATCACACCACATCTCTGCTCAATTTCCTTTTTGCAAAGCCCATGCTTTGTTCACACAAAGGCTGGATTTTCCCACAGGCAAAAAGAGTCTTTTCCCCGAGGGGGGTGTGTAAATAAGACATTTCTACTCAGAAAACTTTAAAGGAGGATACTTTAGAAATGGCCCAGTTACCTCAATGTGTAAGATACTAATTCATCATCTTACTGATGAGCATGCTGCTCCACAAGGGTGGTGCTTCCTTTCCTTCCCAAATTTTTTTATGTGATTTTTGTTACATGTTTGTGAGGATAAGGTGTCCAAAAACTGGACAAGATATACCAGAGGTCTGTAGTGAAAATGTTTGCAAACTGAATAAAAAAATAAAATAAAGAAATCAAATGTAATAAAAATCTGATTGTGGGCAAATAAAATGACAAACACCAAAGCATCTAGAACAGACAGAGATGGAAGAGTTTGTTTAATTTCATGTGTTTGGGATTCCACACAGTTTTCACTTATTAAAAAAAAAACAAAACAAACAAACAAACAACAAAACAGCTATAGAGATGTACCAGTGGAAATATTGTTGGGCACAGAAGATGAACCTCCATAAACATATCTGGAGGTAGGATTTAATAAACAAAGGTGTCTGGGGCAATTTGGCAGAATCTGTTTGAGGTATGGAGAACAGTCAAACACTGAGATTTAGAACCAGACCAAAAAAATGAAGAAAAAAGGTGGGAAAAAATCCCCCTATTAAAAAAGGAGAAGGGATGCAAAGGAAAATATTCCAGGAAATGCAGAGTTTAATTAATTTAATTAATTAATGAGAAATTGAGATTGATGTGGAAATACTTGAGAATCTGTTGAAGGGAAGCAGCACAAATATAATTTTAAATACAAACTTCCAGCATGAACAGCAAAGAGGCCAAATTGCTCATAAAGTTGGAAAGTGGAGAGATCAAGCACCAGGCTTAAACAAACAAAAGAGAACACCTTTTCCCTAAAAGCACACACCTAAATTCAGAATCTTGTTGCCACAGGTTACTGTAGAAGCTAAGATGGCAAATTATTTGAAATGGGATTGGACAAGCAGGTGGAATATAAATCATGTTATAATTAGGAAAGGTGCAGCAGAACCTCTGGTCTAACACGTTGTAGGAGATGTGTTTGAAAGCACATTTCAAAATACTCCTGAGGATGGAACTCTGTCTTTCAGTTGCCTTTATTTGCAAAAAATAGCTTGCCCAAGAAAAAAAAAAACATACAAAACTGAGAGGCTGAACACAAAGGAATATGTTATGCCACATTTTACTCTCCAGAGATCCCAACTAAGTGGCTCAAATGTTTTCTCCTGTATTTATAATTTGGGCAATAAGAACTGCCTTGACCATCCACAGCTGCTGATTCACGTTCATTTCCATATTGCTCTTCTGGATAATTGCTGCACAGCACATCATAGCTCTAAATATTTCAATTAATTTGATGCCTGGCTGTGGACTGGCACGTCAGGATATTCCACTGAGGCACTCTATTTCAAATAGGGCTGCAAATTACCAACTGCTGCTGCTCCCATTGAGAGAGTTTCCCAATGAAGTGGGATTCTGTCACTCACCCCAATGTGATGTTGAGCTGAGTCCTTGCAGTGACACCCCAAGGTCACAAACTACTCCCACATCCACAGCAGCAGCTTCTCCAGGTTGATGATGATGGAACACTACATCCCCAACTCCAGCTAAATCACTGCAGTTATTACTGAGGCCTCGCAGCAGAGCCCGTGTTTTTGGGTCGAGCAACACAAGTTTGACAGTTTGCTCTGTTTGCTGATGATTAACGACTGGTATTTGGACAAAGGTAAACAAAAATTCTTAATAAATTGGAAGAGAGTGAAAATTGCCTGGGGCCCATTACCAAAGAAAGGGTGTAATATATCTAGCCAGAATGTGCACTTCTAAAGCACTAAGCTTGCCAATTAGAATACAGAAATGACAACAGCTACAGGCATTAAAGCCTCTGCCTTTGTTACTGCATGAAACAAATGTTTGAGCAAACTACATGTCTTGCCTGTGTACCTCTGCCTATAAACTCTGACTTTGTACCCACCTTCCTGCTTCCCAGAGTACTTTTTGACATTTATTGTTAACAATAAACGTTAAGAAAAATGAAATTAGCAGTCACATTGTTTCAACAAAGCAGCATGAGCATATTTAATAGCCCAAACCTTTAACCTTATTCAAATACATTCAATTTCTCTGAAGTCTGGTTTCTTTAATTATACAAAAATATCTAAAAATATTTTTTATGTTGTCAGATATTAATTGTATTGGACAGATTGCCATTCATCTGCTTACAGCAATATTTACTTCCACTGCAATCACTTAACATCAAAACAGTACTGCCTCATCATCACTCACAGTGGAAAAAATTCTACTCTTCTGGATAATTTTCTGTTTTGGTTAGCCCAGGTAAAGGTATGAGACACTCTTTGGTTGGTTTGTATAATTAATATATATAAATACTTTGCTTACCCTTAATCTCTAATTATGATAAACTATATTTTCCATTTTTAGGCAATCTTCTCTCTACACTAAAGCTGTCTAAATCCTCTCTGAGTTGGGAAGATAACTTAAAAAAAAAGAGAGAATTAGTAGATTGAATATCACAGAGGGGGGATTAAAAAAAAAACATAAAGAAGAGAAGCCAGATGAAGCTTTTACATCATTAACGAACAGAAAGAGATAAAAATCTGTTGAAGTGAAAAAAGAAAGGAATAAAACGTATGAAAATCACAGCACATTTAAGCAAAGGAAAGCTGTGAGAAGTTGCACTTTGCTGCCTCTGCAGAGAAGACCTTCCATGGATGCCCCCTCTTTTCTCACACAAACTCAAGTAGAAAATCTGGCATGTACCTTGTCTTGGAAACCTCATATTCAAGGTAAGAAGTCATATGATAAATGAGCTCTAACAAAGGAGTAGGACAAAAAAAAATACATCAACATGATAAGCACAGGGGAAGGGAGGAGAAATCAAAGGATGTTCCCAGATACAGTTAGGAAGATTAAAAAAAAAATACATCCTCTATTAAATAGAAGGATGCATCTCAGAAAATGATAAAAAGTAGGTTTTCTAGCCCCCAGAGAGAGAGAGAAAAAATATTGTATAATTTTAGCAGGATTACGTTTCACTAGAGACATTCATGAATGTAATGAGCTAAAGAAGGGGTAAGGCTGCTTAAATTTATCTGTACAACTGATTGTGCTCCATTTGATAAAATAATTGTGTCAGTCTCCTCTGTACTCAGAATAAAGCTGATGACTCTGAACCCCAGGAAGTTGCTAAGTACTAAACATCATCTCATGCTCCGTCACATCACTCTCATTGTTTTAGAAACCTCGGCAGCACCTGACATTTACCTTCTCCAGCTCCAACGCTGGAATTGCAAAAATGCAATTAGCAAAACTAGGGTACTAGTTACAGAAAAGGTCAGCAATGAGCAAGCTAAAGCTGATAACATCCCTAATGTGCTGCCAAACGTAACAGAATGCCTCCCTGATAATTGATGGTGTTACAGACTGCCAGGAAGTTGATGCAAGATAATCAGATCAACAGGGGACACGCCACCAACGTGAAAGTGGAGATGGTGAAATATTCTTTGATAGAGTTCTGTGGCAGAGGAACTGCTGATGGAAAAGATCTCCCATTACAAAAGGCCATATTTTCAGAAATAATCACATAAATAAATTGGGCAGAAAACACAAATGACAGAAGTTTCAACATATGGCAGGTGCAGAAGCCGTTACCTCATCAAAGGCAGAGCACTTTGTGCCTACAGCCAACAAACAACACACCACCGCCTCTGGGATGCAAAAGACATTTTTTTCTTTTCCTGTTCTTGTAGCAGCCAATGTAAGCAGAGGTGAGAGGGGTTGGTTTTTCTGTTTCTCTTTAACACAGAAATACTCATGCAGCGGCACAGGCTCTGTGTTCCTCGTGCAAAGATCTCCTTACTTGTGTCACTAATCCTTCATAAACTAATGGTGAACTTTGAGAAAAATGAAAAGCAATCTAAGTGTTTCTTTTGATAAATGACATTTCATCAACAGTGCCGATAAATACCTCATTACTGAAAGCAGCACTTACTAGAAGTTTATGCCAAATACCTCGAGGCAGGTTAAACCTGTAGTGAAAAATGTTTCTGAGACTTTACAACCACAAAGGAAATGTATATTTGTTGTAACTGTGTTCATCATGAGCAAACACAATCTACATAATTCTCATGTCTATTTAAAGACTATAATTTGTATTAGATTTTTTTTCCATTTTATTGTGCCATAGTTATAAGAAATTGTATTTATAAAAATATTGAGAAAAAAGTATCATCATGAACTACAGTGGAGCTTCTGCCTCCATATCTTCTTATACTAAAATTCAAATTACAAAAATCATAACCTTCTAGAAATTACCACATCCATGTATGTGATAAGAGAACATAATTTTGAGACTGCTAGACCCAAATTGCAAGGCTGCATTAAAAGGAAAATGCTAATTTCATATTATAGATTTTCCTATAGCTGAGTTATATCAATTTAGTTCATGATCAACGTAGAAGGCAGCTTTTCTTCTCATGTGAAACACATTGTTGTCTAATTTATTAGGGTGGAAAAGAAAATCAACCATAATTTAATGTGAACCTTCCTGTTTCTCCACTTTATTAGAAGTAGCATAATGAATTTAGAAAATTACACAGTTTTGGGGCTGGGTGTTATCAACTAACTTTTACAAGCTGAATTTCCTCAGCAGCAGGCTGTGACTTGTATGAAGTATCCAATGTCCTGTCTTTGGTGGTCTATAAAAAGCTTAGCAGAAAACCTCAAACACACACCTGTCTGGTATTTCTCTTCATAAATCCTTTTGTAACCAGCTTCATCTGAACAGCTGGGCCAGAGGAAAGTATTTATAAAACACTACTGACACACTGCAAAACATTTTTACAGGTGCTTACTTAGCAAAAAAGTTCACAACATAAGTGAATAACTTTGTTTAAACTGTAAGAAGAGAGGCATGATAACAAAAGAAAGATAACACACTCCCTCCACAGCTGTAGGATAGCAGCAATAAAAGCTCAATTATACTTCCAACTTTTTTCTGACACTTTTTTTCCATAATGACCAAAAGCAACTGATTGTGTCAGCTGGAAATGTTCAATATTCATAAATGCACGAAGGAGAGCACACTCACCATGTACTATGAGGACATATTCTGTGCTGTTCCGGCCAATGGGGTTTTTTGCTTCGCACCGGTACGTGCCATTGTCTGTTTTGTTTAGGAAGCTGATGCTGAGAACCCGACCATTGACAACCATTCTCTCTGGGTCTGGGAGTTCTCCACCGTCCTTTGTCCACAGGACTGGCTCTGGCCTGTTGGGTCCAAGCAGTGCATTTATTTTAGACAAGTGAAATAAGCACGTGCAACATGCACATCAGAGAAAGCAACATCAGAAAATTACAGATAGTAACCTACCACCAAAGAATATTCTATGATCATTTGAATTATTTGATCTAATCAACTGTCTGTCACAACCTTACCATCCTGCATGGGAACTGCTAAAGAAAGTGAAAGAACAAGCAGAGAAATAAGAAAGAAGGTGAATAAAAAAGGAAACAGAATGGTACTGCAACAGGCCAAGATCTTTTCTTAATGAAAAGATAATTCTCATGAATTCTCCCTGAATCTGTTTCAGGGCCACAGATGCTTTCCAAGCTCAGTGCAAACAGGATCAGGTGGGTGTAAGTGGTTTGTAAATGGATTCTCACATTACTTAGGCCACTCACATTCATGAGTGAACATGAATACGAGTATTTTTCCTGAACCAGGCATATCAGTCTCAAAGCAGCACGTGTTACACACAAGCCAAACTTGTTTCTGTTGCCTCATTGTGTCACAGCCCATCCCTTTTCGCACCCTTCTTGCATCCTTCCCTTAAACAATTCCCTGTTACACATGCTCCGACAAACAATGCGAGATTTAACTTGAAATCCTGGATTTTCCTCTTTTGTGAAGCCTTTCCTCCCGTGCCTGATGCACTCACATCAAGCAGGGCAAAGGCGATGCTACCTCACTTAAAGCTGGTAGCTTTGTGCAGTATAACTCACATGTTAATCTCTATCAAAATAGGCAATTGCATGACTAAGTAATAAACCAAAATATAATACACAGTTATAAAATTAGCATCTGGTGGGTTAGTCACTAGTCTTACACAAGAAACAGTTTTACTACTTTGAAGAAGAAGTTTAAAGCCTATTAGTTATAATGAGTGCTAAGAAAAAGATTTAAACCTAAATACTTAAGTAGAAACATTTAGCCAAATTGTGGTCTTGTGAACAGAAAAATAGTCCTAATGGCTTCAATGGCATGATTTCCTTTTGAGTGAGGCAACACATGTAAACAAAGGGATTTCTTCTTAAACGCACTTACTTCTACAAAATTCATTAGTCTTTACAGAAAAATAGTATTTATTTTGAAATATAAATTTATACATATTTTTGTAATATTTGGATGACAACCTGTTAAAATATTGTTGAACTTATTAATAAGACTGCCTATTCTCCGAAGTTTTTAATTTTTTTCAGAAAACCATATGCTCAGAGAGCAAAAGCGAGGATTAAGAACTGATGGTGTAATGGGCCTCATTTGTGCCTTACTATTAATATGCCTTAACATTCTTCCTAAGTGCACTTCCATGAACTGGTACTTAAATACACAAGATATTCAATGTACACACTTCATTTCCGCTTAATGCAGGCAGGGAATCCAGAAGTGCATGCCTGCGCAGAAACATTGCCCTGCAGAGTTCACAGCATTAAGGAGTGATTTGCTGTGATATGTTCAGGTGGATTTGTTCAATTTCCCAGCCAACCCCGCATTGTTTCCCATTTTCCAGCTCACTGTGGGTCCCTAATCCCAGGAGCAGGGACTCTGAAACGCTTGTGCTACAACGTGCACCTCTGCCTGCATAAACGGCGTGTTAAAGCAACTTCTGTGCAGCGGTAATTTATGGAACTTAGGCTTTAAATTGAAACTAGATGGCATATCCTGGGGGAAAACCTATAGGATAACAAATAAGTATGAGATGGAGCTGTAGATATAAATTATTCAGGGAGCTCTGTCACATTGTAATACACCAACTGTGCTCTTACGCAGAGCTCTTAGCTGTGGGTGCAAAATGACATGCAGTGGAAAAACCATGGCTTAGGGAGAGGCAGATCTGCATTCTCGGGGTGCTGGGAAAGCTGTTGATGCACAGGGAGCATTCAGCCATCCTGTGCTGCGTTGTGGCAACAGCAGGGTGATTCCTGGGCAGCAGACCTATGGCCAACACATCCTGGGGGCCAGGCACAGCTCCCCATCCACCTCCCCACTCCCAGGCACTGCGATGCCAAAAGCTGCAATCCCACCACAGCCACAGAACTGAATTCTGCCTGCTCTGCTGGGAAGCTTTGAGACACTTGGTCTAAACAATTCACTGGTCAGGCAGAAGTGAGCTTAGGACACGAGACGTGCTCGTGCTCCCAGGCCATCACCGTGCTGCAGTCAGCTACAGCGGGATGCTGTTTAAGGGAAGCATGGGAGTACATCCATTTTCTGCTGTCCACTCCTGCCAGCAATCCTTCATGGGTGCTGCAGGGCACATCTCTTCTTCTTCTTTGTATCTAATTATTATTTAGAATCTCTGTAACATCTTTTGGAATCTTAGGATGTCCATCAGCTCAGTCTCCTGTAGCAAAGTATTCTGGAAATTTCCTACCTGCCACACAAAATGGTATTTATTTTTATTTATCTCACACTGATTTCCCACAAGTGGCAATGAATATTGTAGGATATGGCTAGCAACACCTTGTTGTAAATTATGACAGCCTTGTACTCAGCAGGGCTCTCTCTCCCCCTTTTTCTGTTTGATACGTTCTGAGATTATCAGCAGGGAAAACAATTACAAGAAAAAAAGAGCGAAGGAATCTTTAGAGCATTTTGGCTATTCTTTGATAATTGCCTCAGTACCTTCATTATCCAAAGTGAAACAGCCTCCCTTCTCTGTCCCAAGGCGCAGACAAGTGGGAATTGCCATAGTTTATCCAACTGAAATTTGTCCATAATTGCAGACCCAGAGAGTTCTTCCTCTTACCCAACATTTTGAAAGGGACCTTTAGGTTTAACATGCTAAAACACCTGGCAAATATGTACACTCCTAATATTGCACATTTTTCCCCTATTGCATACATCTCTAATATTGCAGAATTTCAGTTTTTTTAATTTTATTTTTTTAATACTAATGAGTTGCCATGACGCTGTCAATTCCTGTGTGGATGGGAACAAACAGGGGTGTCCTCACAACTTCAATTTGTGCTTGCTTTACATTGAATCACATGTATCAGTTAAAACCCATGTTTCCCACCACCGCCCCCCCCCACCGGAAAATCCTGAAAACATCTTCCTAGGATCCCAATAACTATAAAGTCAGAATAAACACTATGGCCACAAATGCCACTGCGTGCTGCAACCTTCACATCCCAGGGCACTCCCAAGCTCCCTGCCCTGCTCTGTCCTACAGGAGCACACAGCCTACAAAGTACCAAGGCAGGAACACAAAAAACCAAGTCTGTCCTCCTTTTTTTCGGATAAGAGGTGCTTTTCCACATCCATGGTTTAATCCCTCCCATGTGCATGTGGTGAAGTGCAAACGAGCTGTGCTGACAGTGACACCTGGCTTGGGGTTGAAGGAGGGAGCAGAGCTGAAACCCCAAGATGTATTTTCTTCCCAAAAACTCAGCTCTGCTTCTGGCTCACTTATTCTAGTTTTCTCCCACTGTGGCATTTTTAAAAAAATAAGAATAAACAAATTAAGCACGCTGTGGTGAAGAAATACTTCCAAAGACACAGCTCAACTGTGACAGCCCACGGCATTTCTTTGGCTGCTCTTGTCTTGCTTTTGCTGATTTTTGATTGAATTCAGCTGCTTATTGGTGGCATTATCAGAACCACGTTAAACTGAAAGGAGCCAGAGAGCAGTAAACACAAGCATTATGGACAATGACATCTCTGCCTGTCCCCCAAGAAATCTGAACTCTAGATTTCCTCTGATTAAATGATAAATAGGCTTAGATTTTGTTATAATTTATGTTTAACCCTAACAAAAAAATCCATTCAGTGAAAGCCTTGGAAAATGGAACTGGTTTTTAGTATAAAAACCTGAGTTTGTTAACTGTCTTCCCATTAGCCCCAGAATCTGAAATAAACAACATTTGGTACTATTTTCCAGTCAGAATGGGATTGAAAGGAAGGTCTACAACACTGGTGTGAAGTTCCATAATGATTCATGTTTTATTTTGCGATACAGGACTTTTCTTAGAATTAACTGAACAAAGAAATGGTAAATAAAGCAAAACTATCTTGAGAGTAGAAAATATTTTCTTCCAAAATAAGTCAGAAAGAAAGATAAGGGCAAACTGAAATGTGTTAGAAAAAAAAATTAAAAACCACAGTCAGGTTTGTTTAGAAAAGAACACTTAGGCACAGCTTTACCTCTTCAACAAGTATTTATATAACATGAAAGTCAACAGTTACATCTGTCTGCATCGCTTTTTTGTTATAGCTGAGGACTATTTGAAATTACACAGGGGTATTTTAAGACAAGTTTGTTAATTTTCTATCCCTTTCTCCCTCCTTTAACCAAAGGACAGTGATGTTTTAGGGCTTTCTTATAATCCTCCACTCTATTGATACCTTTAACTACAATAATTAACTTACCCTTAATTTACAAATTATACATATGTCTGTTGTATTGTATTTGCTTTTGGAACAAAGTGAATTTAAGTAATTAAATCCATTTGCACTTGAAAGATCTTGGCTCTATGCATTTCTGTTGCCCTTTTCTAATTTTTGTGTACAGAAAGGCCAGGTACAAGCATTCTTCACTGAGTCCTTAGTAAACAATACTTGGACAACTTACTGACCCATAATAACACAGAATAACCTTTTTATTTCCATAAGATCATAGCAAAAATAAACAAAAAAAACCCCTGGCCAACCAAAACAACAACAAAAGCCTGATGCCACCCTTTTTACATGTGTAGTCTCACTGAAGATATTACATCCAACTGGGTATTTAAAAATCCTGACAAAATTTTGTAGCCACTGTGAGCAAAGATAAAGATGGAGGAAGAATTTGAGGAACTAACAAGAAAATTTATAATTTTGAGTAGGGCCATCTCAAACAATACCTTTTACTTCTCTAAACAGGGATCCATTTGTATTCTCTGAGGTGCATAAAAACATAATCTAGTGGATGCACTCAAATGAGTGAAGGGAAAGGTATCACAATGTTTATCAGAGTATTTCATGTTGAGAACCTGGTGCAATGTTAAAAGACATCTAAGGGAATGATTGCTTCAAAAAATTGAAATCTACAGTTTCTCTGTAACAAGAAACTGCATTTTTAGCTTTGTCAGTTAATTATGCACTTGAAAGTTTAAACCCTGGGGGAAGCCCTTGTTTATATAAAGTCTCAGTCTGATGAGTCATAGTGGGATGAGCTGGTTTGGGAGCATTTCATCTATCAAAAACATCAATATCCACAGTCTCTAGCCTTCCATAAAGGCTTGGATAGATGGATTTTACTTTATGAGATAAGAGCTCTCTGTGATTTTGTAGTAGTGCAAAACCTGTGTAACCTTCACAAAGTGTTTTTCTCCCCTGAAAAATTTGTAAAGAATATCCAAAGCATCTTTCACAATGTTCTCTTACTTTTTAAGAGAGAAGCTTTGAACATATGAACTATTTTATTAATCTCTTCTTTTTTAAGCATCTCAGCAGACACAGCCTAAACATATTTATGATGTTTTACACTAATACTTTTTAAATGGTTAAGGATTAACTTACCAAAATATGTTAAAAATGAGCTGGCAACTAAACATAGATTGCAAATTTTCATATCATAAAAATTTGACAAGAACTTACAGTTATAAAGACAACAGGAACAACAAGAAATGTTGAAGACAGCTGGAGTGTTTTATGTCTTTGAAAAAGTTTAATAAACAAAGACTTAAGTAATAAACATAAAGAGGCAAAAAGAATCTCAAATGGTGTTAGTATTCATTATTTACAGGGAAAAAAGAGAACAACAACCAAAAAAAAAAAAAAAAAGAAAAAAATCAGAAACAAAGAAAAAGGTAGCAGAAAAGGAAAGCAAACAAGCAAAAAAAAAAAACCAGTCTTCATTCCATACCTTTTGTCCTAGACAGATAAAGCCTTTGTTTTGTTAATGACAACTATACTTAGGTGACACACCTCCCTGCCTTGCTTTGAGTAAATCAGGCTGTGCTCTCACCCTGGCTGGATTACAGGTGCTAACCATGCCAATTTGACAGACTAAATTTGCAGCTAAAAGTCCTTATCCCTCAGCAGGCTGTGACAGAAACTGATTAAAGTGAATCAAGGAGAATCTTCTCAAAGCAAAGATATTTATTCTTCTATCCAAAGATACAAAGTCTATCTTGTTACAGGGTGAAAGAGTAATATTTCATATTCATATTTCCCCCTATCTACACTCTAATATTCCCTTGCAACCAATATTAAGGTCTCTTTCAGGTTAAAAATCTTTGCCTGTGAGAAGCTGTCTGTTCCGTTTCTGACATAATTTTTTTTTTTTTTTTTTTTAATATTTCCTCTCATCAGGCTGATAATCCACTTCCTTTTATCTTTCAGTACCCTTAGGGGCTAGGACACCCTTTGACCTAAGGTTTTTCACCTTTAGCAAAACTCTCACTGTCTGGAGAGATTTTCCCAGTTGAGCACAAAGCCATGATCATTGCAACTTATTTGAAATTATTTACCCATAGCTTTTTCCTTGCATATCATGTACCCCAACCCCGCCCCCAAAAAACCCGATTTCCTTTGTTAGTAATTTTTGAGAAGGAAAGGCAATATCAGACTAATATTCTGAAAAGTGCCTAATCCATATGTACATATATATATGTGAAGGCTCTTGCCTAATTTCAATATTATTCACAATCTTCTCAGAAAAGTACAAAAACCCTGCTGTGAACAACGTTTTTGAGAATGGCTTTCTCACAGTCGTGAGACAGATCAGCGAGAGAACTTATGTGAAATCAGAAGACAACTTAGCGGAGAATTGCATCAGAAATATCCCTTGTATTCTGCTATTGTAAGCAGCAGGGAGGCTAGAAATGGACAAAAAGATTGTCTTAAAAAAAACCCCAACCAAAACAACAAAAAACCCCAGTAAAAGTTTGTGAGGGAGATGCCATAGGGATGCAGTCCATGGATCTGCCTTCCATCAGTTATGAATCTAGCAGCAAAAGACAGAGGAGGGAGAAATTTTCTGCCATATTTCCAAATTTTCAAGGCCAGACCACCACTTGGGAACAAACAGAACTGAAGAATACTATCAAAGTTATGTATACCATAAAGAAGACAGGTGATCTTCTCTTAAATACACCATCAGGTCAGGAAATAGGCACTGACTTGATTTTTTTTCACAATAAATCCGGAATTTTAAGACCTGGATATTTTAATGCATTTTTAGTAGTTCAAATCAAAATGCCAAGTATTTTACTTTTAGTAGCTAGCTAATAATCACACTTTTTTATATGTATTTTAAAGTCTGAGGCTCAAAACATCTCAAGTTCAGAGGAAACATTGTAACCTCTACAGTTTACAAACAACTTGAATAAAAAGTGTGCTTTAAAACTTTTAAATCATTGTCTTTTAAAAAAAATGGTGTGTATGGCTATACAGTTCATTTTATGTTGCCAGTTTATAAATAAATTATACTTTCTTTTAAATTTTAACCAGGAAAAAAATAAGTCTTCCACAAATATTTAACATGTCTTTCAAAAAGATTCCTGAGGCTAAAAAGGCGGAAAGAGAGGTGTAAGCCAGTATAGCATAGCAGCAGGAAAGAAAAAAAAATTAAAAAAAAAATTACAAAAATGAACAAAAAGCTTATGTTATAAATCCTGCCTTGCTTTCTGGAGATCAGGGGTCTTGCAGGAGCAATGGCCACTGTGAGCCAACTGGGAATAGCCCAAGGACAGAGCAGTAGGTGACACTTCACAGAAACACCTGCAGTTGGTCTGGATTCAGCCACAGATGAGATAGGGTGCTCTCCAATTTCTATAAAGCAGGAAAGATGCTGGTTTTGTATCAGAATTCTCGTACTGAAGGCCTGATATGGCCCAACTGCGCAACACTGCCCCTGCTCAGGTGGATGCATGTCTGTGAAATACATTTCTTTTCAGATGCATCATCTGCCTGGAAGATCAGCAGCTCTCACAGGCAATGGATCAGAGATCCCTAACAACATATCCCTTATTAAGGACAAGTGACAGCCTTGTTTTCAGGAGATTGTGCAAGAAAGCAAAGGGATAGAGGCCTCTGGAAGGTGCAGCTCCCTTGCTGCTGCAGGAAGGGAAGGCAGCCTCTGTGAACACATCCCCTCATCTGCAGAATGGAAATCCAGCAGAGCCCAGATCTGGACTGACAGCCAGGAAATTTCACTCAGGTAAAGAAGTGAGGTCCATTCACAGCAAGAAAACACT
Source organism: Malurus cyaneus samueli (assembly GCA_009741485.1). Classification (NCBI taxonomy): domain Eukaryota; kingdom Metazoa; phylum Chordata; class Aves; order Passeriformes; family Maluridae; genus Malurus; species Malurus cyaneus. The sequence goes on from CM019214.1 coordinate 97,600,065, forward strand.
GCTGCCCTGAAATCTTCTTTAAAATTCTGGAAGTAAAAGTGCTTTGGATCAGCACCAGAGCACGTCGGCAATGCACGCCCTTCCCCTGCTCTGCCTGGGATTGGTGCCATATATTGATGTGCAAATTACAAAGACAAATCCCCTCTTTTCAGTCTCATCAGCTAAGACCTACACTCCCAGATAGGAGCAGGGAAGGGAAGAGAGGAGAAGCTGTGTACAGATAAGTGAATCTAAAGAAGAATTGTCACACCTTCCCTAAATATTTTATCGCTGCTCCTAAAGGCTTTTTGTTTCCTGTCAGAGTACAGCTGAAATGATAAATGGCATGTAACAATTTAATTCACATGAAAAATTGTTGATTAAACACTGAAATCCTAATGGTCTGATTTCACTGTAATTCTAGTTCTATATGTTTCTAGTCACGCAGTCAGCATTCAAACAGCTAAATCTTTGGGCTTCTTATGCTGCTGTTTGCACCTTGTTGATTCCTTCTTAACCTTTAAGAGCTATTGAGAAATTAGTTGATTATTCTTTTTCATCAGCTGTGAGTAAAGCATGACTATAAGAACAAAGGACAAGGGAAACAGCCTCATGGATTAAATGGACAATATCTGAAAATAAATGTATTTCAAAGACATGCAAATGTCAGCAGTATTAAGATATTACAGTGCTCAAGTGGATGCATCAGAATGGCTGCTGAAAATTACTGGGATTAACCAGGAACTATGTTCTTAATGTTAATGAAGTACTGCTGGGGATGGGAGAGCTGCAGCAAAGCAGAATGATAGGATGTGCACACCTTGGTAACTGTGAACGCCAGAGAACACAGCAAAATAACATCTTCTCATCTGGCATGTCCTCAGACCTGTTTGTGACATTGTGTCTCTCCAAAACAGTTTACAAGCACGGTGCATCCCCAGCCAGGGCAGCAAGCACTGGGGAAAATACTGATTTATCAGAAATAACAGAGAAAAAATAGCAGAAAGAGCCGCCTCACCGCTTATTTTAAATGAGTTACATTTTCATATCACGAGATTAAGAAAGGTACATTTTCTTAAACTTGCCTGGTTTACACAGGCTATGCTGAAGAGCCACAGGCAGATAACATGGGAACTGCAAAGAACAAGCAGCAGGCAGAAACTGCTGTCACCCAAAATTTTCAGCTCCTTTTTCTCTTCTTCCTTAACCAGCATTACTTCTGTTGGTCATATCCTCCATGCCATCTGAGGTCTGAAGGGTATATCAAGGAATTAATGAGAAAATATTATGCTGAGATTTTTTTCCCCCTTTGACAAATCCTAATTTTCGACTGCTTAGATATTTCAGGCTGCCACACTGATGGATGTGCACATGCCTAATTTGCACTGTTTTGAATTTGCCTTCACTGTGTCCCAACATTCACAAGAAACTTTGTCTCTGTTATTACAATAAGCTGAGAAATCCCATCTAAGAGATGCCAGCTGCATTTTCTGAGTTAAGGTCAAATGCTTGCTGGCACGAGAATCAAAGAGGAAAATGAAGAGTGGCTGATTCATTTCCGCTTTTTCCATTAAGCAAACAGTTGAAAATCTCATTCACAGTTATTTGCTTGTCCAAATACTGCTTGTTTGAAATCATTTGCTGTTGATGCAAGACACAGCCAAGGAGAAGCCTCATTAAACTAAAATTCCTTCCTGCTCTTGAGGTGCAGTGACAACACCCAGGGAGCTGATGAAAGGACCAGGGCTGCATCTTGGATGACAAGCAAGGACTTCAGTACCAACCCTCATTAACCAAGGTATGCACTTCTTGACTTTCAATGCATGCAAGAACATTGTGAAGTCTGGGAGATGAAGCAAAACATCCCCTTTTCACCAGATAAGAAACCACTAATAATTAAACACAGCAATGACATTTTTAAGATCTTCACTTGAATTGTGTCTTCTCAGCAAGTTACCAAATGTTTGTTGCTGTATTCAACAGTTTAAAGGAGCACCAAAGGAATGAAAAATCACAATAAAACTTTTGTACTTCAGTTATTTTTTTCACCAATGTCAAAAAGAGCTGATGTCGAAGCACACTGTATTATAATGAATAGAAAAATGTTTTATGCTTTCAAGATAATATAACAATATCCTAAACTAATACTTATGATTAATATATTTCAGAGCTAAGTCCTTTACCACAGTTTGTGCCAATTTCCGTTTCATCTAAAAATAACATATGAAACAGCAATACAATAAAGGGGAAAAGAGACAAACTTTATTTACTTACAGGAGTTTGCTTTTCTTTTCCCAAATGTGTCATTATCTCCAGACAGAGGAGAGTGCTTTAGTTCACACAAACTTCTCTTGCACAGAAAATTATTCATTAGTACCTTCATGGTAATGATTTTAGCACAGTAAAGAAGATACCCTCGAGCTCTCCGTGGATCCAGCTCCATGAGCATCCACTCCCAGCAAGCCACAACAGCCTGTGTTCAATGCTCAGCAGCACAGGAACAGCTGCACTGAGTCACACAAGAAGTTCAGCTTGCCCAGTCCCTTATCTCCAACACCAGGGACAAGCAGATGTCTAGGGAACAGATCTCAGGCATTTCTGATACCAAGCACAGCTTAAAAATACTCTGTAAGCCTTAAGGACTTGCCTTTTCATGAACTTAGGCAGTTTTCCCTTGAATAACTGTGATTTTTCACCATCTGTCATATCCATTGACAACAAATTCCCAAAGTTTACCAGTCATTTTATGAAAAATGGTGTCCTTGCTTTGCAACAAAGCTGGTTCTTACCAGTTTAACTCACCCTTAAACATTTATATTTGTAGAGAGAATGAACCATCAGCCCTTAACAACTACCTCTGTACCATTTTCAATTTTGGGAACATCTCTCCTTTGTACCAAAAAGGCCACCATCGGGGATATTTTCTGTGCCCTTCAAGGAATGATTAGATAATGTTTATAAAGCAGACTTTTCCCTCTGCAAAAAGAATCCAAAGCCCCCAATTTTTTTTCTTTTTTTTTTCAGATGTCTGTTAAATCTAGTCCTTTCTCTAAATTTTAGTATTCATGAAGCTCAGATGTCAGTTTTACAGACATGCACATTCTGGGATGCCTCCTGAAGCTCTGTTGTCCTGAGCCATCCAGGTGGCTTTAAGCATTAAGTTTCCTGTCACAGTTCATAATTCATCAGTCTCATCCTCGAATTCCCTTCGAATGCTGGGGTAAAACCTTCTGGTCCTGCTGACTTCCCACTGCTCATTTTGCCTGTTTGTTCCACAACCACCTCCACAGTCCATTGAAATCTTGATGGTGATTTAAAAAGAGGGAATCAGTCTGCAATGTACCCAGTTCCCTTTGCCACGGAAAATATAGATGTAGCAAATTCATCTGGCTTCCCTTTAAATCTTGATTCTCTGATCTTAAAAAAATGTACTGACAAACTTTCCATTATTTAATAAAAAACCCCAAATTTTTATTTTCAAGATTGTTTTCCAGTTATTCCTTAAACTTTTTCCCCTACCACCTCCACTTTTTTTGGTGCTTTGGCTTACTGAATTTTTACATCTGATCTGCCAAAATCTAAGAATCTTCTCTTTCCTTTGGAAAAAAACAAAACAAAACAAAACAAAACAAAACAAAACAACTTCAGCTCTTCAGGTTATGGCTTTATAATTTTTATTACTGTGATTTCTCTTCTGTTTAGCCTCACCAACTCCTCCTGCTCATGGGTTTCTGCTAGGTGATATGCATTGACCCTGTGTGTGCCTAAACTCTTTTTAAATTTTTATTTTTATTTTTTTTTTTAATTTTCCTGACGTAGTCCTCAGGCTGCCTGGAAAGATTTAACTCTCTTAGTTGCCCCTTATGGCTTCTTTTCAACAAGATTCTTCGTATTTTATGTAGTCCTCTTTTTGATGTTGATTACTGTATAATTGTCCAGACTTTGTTTTTTGCCTCTAGGTGCAAACTGCAAATAAATAACTTTTAAAGGACGAGCTGAATGGAAATGGTGCTGAGACTTCCCTCAGTCGGTCACCCCCCACAAACTGACTCCCTCTGGAGCATTCTAGAAATCAAGTGGATGAGGTGGCAAGGTGGGTTAGGGATATTTGAGAGCAAGAGAAAGTGAAAACAGAACAAAAAACAAACAAAAACCTCACCAAAAAAACCAAACAACAACAACAGCAACAAATAAAAAACCCACCAAAAAAGCATAATTAAAAAGCAGAAGTAAACAGAAACAGTGTTCTATCTCCCACTGACCTCCCTCCCACCATCCCCAGAGACACCGACACCCCCTCCTACTGCAGGGATGACACGGTCCATCCCCCCAGCACTTCTTAACCCTTGCTAAATCTTCACAATTTCATCTTCAAAGTGACCAATCCTCTGTTCCTAATCAGGAATAAATCAAAGCAATGGGAAGAGGTGATCCAGGTGCAGGAGCACGGGGTCCCCTGAAGCTCCTGGGGGAAAATGCTCTGCATCTGAGTTCTCCTGTGCAAGAATGCAAATCACAAACTCAGCCTTTCCTCAGGTATCAGACAATGTAAGTTTTGGAAACTGTTTATCATGGTGCTTTGAATAGCATGTATGGATGTGGAAATTTCATTTTAACCAGCCACACTCAGGTCTGAGAAATCTCCAAGATCTTCCCTGCAATGGAAAGTCAAAGACTGCCTCTACTAAACAATGAATAATTTGTAAGTTACTGTAATAATAAATTAACACAATTTATTATTCCTCTTTTTGTGTTCTATTGCTAGTGGTTAATTCAAAACCCCTATAATTTTATGTCAAAGTGTAGCTAATCACTTGTCTATAGAAACTGAAGTATCTAAAAGACTGAACATCACATCCTCTTCAAAAACTTCTCATGTTTTAACTTGCATTCTAGTACTCAATTAGAATTACCTGTCCTGTATTTCAATTCTATCTATTACTCTATTTCATAGGCCTTTTTTTATTTTAGAATGTGTTTCCACCTGAGAGCAAGGAAAAGAATTATTTCAAAAGCCCTACACATGCAAAATGGATTTAACGAGCACTAAAAATTTGGTATACGGTTGGTTTTTTTTTTCATACTATATTTTCTGCACTTTTATGGGTAAACACTGCAAAAATGGGATGCTTAAAAAAGAGGAAAAGCAATTATTGTATTGAGCCTATTAGGCAATGTGATCATTTTACAGAACACTGAAGGGGAAGTTCTTAAGCACTGCAGGAGGCTTTATTGTAAAGTGTAATTTTCATACAGCCACTAATGCTCCCACCTGCTTCTTTTTGTGTCACACTTTTTATAACACCAATTTCCCTGCTCTCTGCAAAATACTGGGTGGGAAAATAAAAAAAAATACAAAAAAGTGTAGAACGTCCCAGCTGTGAAAAGAAGCTACAACCTCCCAGAAGGACAGGATGTTTAATACAAACTGAATTTTTAATCTATTGAATATACATGCTGTATCTCACCAAAAATGTTTCCTGTTTTGTAACATGTTATCCACTTCATCATGGCATAATTCTACAGTGGAGGTGTAATCTCCCTGAAATATTGGTGTAGAAGGTCTCAAGCTGAATACTTATGCGAGCCTTTAAAATAATTGGCTTTTCCCTGCAAAGACAAACTACCTATCTGGAAAGTTTTAACAGGCTGTCAGATTTTCCGTCAGATTTTTTTCCACAATTCATATTATATTATTCATAATATTTGAGAATATTTTACTGAAAATGAGCACTCATTAAACATAATATATAATAGATGCAGGCAGGAGATATTGTTAGCATGACTCCTTCAGAATCACAATGATTTAAAGATTGGTCAACTATCCAAAGAAAGTAATTGCAGCAACGATGTGAGGTACTGGAAAATGTTACCAAGTTTGAATTCAGGAGAGATTTGGGCTGGCATCAGTGCCTATCAGTGTCCCTAGAATTGTTTTAAAAACAAACTGGACATGGAATTTGGATACTGGAAATGCTCATTGTAATGAACAGTTATTTCTATTCCAATTTACAAAACTTCTGTCACAGGCTACGTGATCAGTGTACAATGCATATGATGTATTTTCTCTTTGCCTTCCTGACTGGAAGTGCTTGAAATGTGTTTGATACTGAAAAAAACTTTCTTTATATGCACACTGCTGCCTGTGAGGGTGGAGAATGCAGGTGCTCAATTTAAAAGTCTGGATGATGAGAAGAGTTTTGCCTGTGGTTGATGATAACCACAGGACACAGAGTGATAAACATCAGCTGACACGGGGTAAATTCCGTCAGATCAAATTAACAGAGGCTGGGTTGGAGTTAAAAATCACCTATTCAAAGAGAATCAATTCCTTCTGGAAAAAATGGAAGCTCACACTTCTCCAAACAGAAAAAGACACACAGAGAGCCTAAATGGGATGAAGGTGCAAAGATGAAACAGCACTGTTTAAAAAAAGAAAAGATAAAGTAAGAACATTTCAAGAAGCTGTAACAAGGCTAAAGAGACAGGTGGGACAGAGATACCAGCTGTATTTGTGGAAGACAGGCTCTATCTAACTGCTGAACAAGCCAAATTCAAAGAAAGACAACTCGGAATGGACAGAGAGCAAGACAAAAGACAGGAGTGGGAGAGTCTGAGCTATCCAGAGAGCTGCTCCCAGTGACAAGGAACAGAGGGCTGGGAACCGTGAGGAAGTTTCTTACCTTTCTCAAAGTCTATATACATGGCTACAATACTCTGTCCTATACCTGCAGGCATTTATTCAAGCACATATTGACAGAAACTTGCCCAAAGCTATGTGTGACATGTGTCCCTGGAAACTTCACTGCAAACTCAGTGTTCAGAAAGCATAAATCAGATTAAGAAAGATCCTTCAGTTAATGCCAGTTCTGGGACCAAGGCAAAGAACACCAGGGAGGGTCCTGGTTTGTTAAATGCACAGCAGCTTTGTTCAAAACCATTCACTTTTCTGCTGAAACAAAGATCTAAACAAAAAACAGTGGGACTCCAATACCTAATTTTACCTCCACTTACTTTATCTCAACTGTAGGTGGTCTTTTCCAGAGAAACCTGGAAAAAGACTTAGAATTCTGGATTTCTTATGTACAAATGTGTTTGAAGCTTACAGGAGAAATACTTTGATACCACATTCCTGTTTTGCTAGAGTAATATTTCATCATCATGGATATGGATAAATTAATCCATTTTTCCAAATAATTAATATTTATTGATATTGTCTGAGCATCCAGTTTGGTCTGTGGATATGTTCTGCGTGATGATTTATAAACACAGAACATGGATGCTTTTCAGATTCATTATGATAATTCATATGGGCAGAACTGATAACAGCATTCCTTTCTAGGCTGCTAGGTATTCATGCCACAAACCCAGATAGAAGTGAATAAAATCTATGTAGAAAATGAGATAATTTTTCAGAACCTCCATCTCACCTACCAGAGAAGCCAGGAAGTACATCATGTCAAAGCAGACAGAATTTTTTTTTTACCAATATGATTTTTTAAAATAATTTTTAATAATTTTTACCAATATGATTTTTTTTTAATATTTGCTAAATTCTTAGATACAATGGGGGAAAAAAAAACCCCCATATGAACATGATGAAGGAACTCCTTTAATTCTGTGGGAAGGCATCAAATAAAAAAAATACTGATCATTCATAACCACTGCTCATAATTACTGCTCAACTGAAGGAGTCAAGAATCCTCTTCAAAGGTTACATCCTGCCACAGTTTTCAGGAAGCAAATCATTGTCATGTTTCTCATCACACAAAGAAAACTATGAAATCCAAATGTGTCCCTTCTAGTGTTTATCAAAATACCCTCCTTAGGTTCACCCCTCCCCACTGTGAATTAGTTTGAACTAAGGTAACAATTCAGGGGAGGGAAGAGATTTTTCTGCTCTTTTCTTAATAGTGTAATTCATCCTTGAGCCTGTGACAAAATGATTCATGAGACAAATGTTCCATAATGTTTTTTAACCAAATATGAGAGAACTCTGCAGAAATTATAGGATCTGTAGGTGAAGAAGACAGTGTGTGTTATCTGCTCTGAGTCTAGCGAGTCTTTGGTGACTGTCCCCAATGACATTCATTGTCCCTAGGTTGGGGTGTCACTGTCATCTGGATGTGTGCACCATTCCATGGGTGAAAAACTGTCTGGACCATGGATGGAGCTGGAGGAACACTCCACCAGGGGCTGGTTAAAAGCAGAATTCTTCAGGAGCTATCCTGGGTCTTGTTCAGCTGTTTAATGCCAAACACCTGTCTGAATGGTGGAATCCATTCATTAATTTGTTTGTTTACCCCTAACTTTGGTTGAACGGATACATTTGAGGGGAGGCCACTGCTCAGAGGGGCTTCTGGAGACTGGGCCAACAAATCCCTCATGGGAGGCAGGGAACTTCAGCCAGGACAGAGGCAAAATCCAGCACCCAAGCTGAGAAGAACCTGGGAGTCATGGCAGATTAAACCAGAGCCAGCTTGAGGGCAGGTGCTGCTTTCAGGTGACTGACGCCAGTGAACTCTATTCACTAAGCTTTCTCTGTCTCATCTAGAGCCCCATCAGGTCCTTCTCAAATGACTCCCCACTCTCTGGGCTCCCTGACAGAGTGGTGATGTGTGTTCCTCTGTCATCATCTGCATTTGTTTCCATCAGCCTTTGCAAAATGTTTGTCTCACTCAAGGGATTCTCCTTTAAACAGACGCCAGAAACGATAGGACATTGTGTGGAGATACCACACATCATTTACAATGACTTTACAGCCCAAGTTCTTTGGTGTGCACTCAGTATTAAAAGTGATCGCCTTTTCTGACATTAAAATGTTTATTTGTCTATACTTTACACTACTCTGTGTAGTCTATACTTTATTTGTCTATACTTTACACTACTCATGTACACATGTTAGTGTTTGCTATAGATTGTGCTTTTCTCTATAACTTTCATGAGCTTACCAGCAATGCTATCCATACCTGAGTGAGCTTTCTGAAATAAAAATCTTCCCTATTTATCTCAAACAAGGCCAAATACTCACTTTACATTAGTCAGCCAACAGTACAGTGATTCCCCAGAGCTGCATGGAATGGAAAGACATTTCTCTAAAGCACACAGGAGACAGCTAACTCTCTCTTTGTTTCCTGTGCCCTAATTATTCCATTATATTTTGACGTCCTTTTTCCTGAAATGACACTGACTTTAAAAACTCACATATTTCATGCAAGCTTTGATGAGAGAACTGACTAAGAATATTAAATATTGAACCCTTCATTATGGGTCACTTTTTGAATTTACTTTTTGGGGCAGTTTTGAGTCACTATATTGTTAAGACAAAACAATGTGCAGAAGTTAAAGCTTGTAATAAGAAGGCATCAGCTTTTTAAAAATTTTGTAAGCACAAATACTTGCCAGGAATCATTTTGCTCTTTATTTTTCTTTTTTTTTTTTTTTTTTTTTTTTTACAGCTATCTCATTTATTTAAAAATGCTCAAAATTCTGTCAGGCAACATGACTTCGGAAAAGTCTAGAAATTGCATAAAAAGGATATCTGTGATTTCTGAAGTTGAATTACATTCTCTTCTTTGGAAAATAAATAAAGCCTTGGTAAAACTATATGATGCTAAAAGAGAGAAAGGAATGAAAGAGAATCACTGACACCTTGCAGATATATTGGGCCAGTTCATTGATGACAATGTTACAGACTGACAGCTGGCCAGGGATCCAGCCAAAAGCTTTGGAATACAAAATAGGGCTACAAATTGAAAAGAGAAGAGATTCAATTTGGTTTGAACTACACAACTGTACCTCCAAATAAAGGAATGCTGTTCAATAGTGGCATCAATAGTGGCAAATTACAGAGTATTTTGACCTAGGTTATGCAGAGAAATGGCTAAATACATTTTTACCTGTAATTTGCAGGGAAAAACCCCCAAAATCCAAAATACAACAACCCTGGACATCAATATTATCAAAATTGTCAATAGGGTGAAGAAACCGATGGCTGAGTCTTGCAAAAGGAAAGATTAAGCTAATACACCTATTGAAAGCTTTCCAAAAGAAAACTCTCAAATTTGTTCTGCTAACTGGGCATTGATCAATTGGATAAAATCCTCACAAATGCTATATCTCAAGTTCCCTTAGAATATTACAGTATTAGGGTATGCTTCTATAGTGAGTCATGTTCATCTGTGGTAAACTGATGAATGTGTTTCCTTTTTCCCTTCGCATCAACAGAAAATTTTAATTGAAAATGTGACAGATTTCTGCAAACAATATTCCAAACACCAGCCTTCTGATGTTTCTTAGAGCTGGTGCCCGAAGTGTTGCACAGCTGGATCAGGACATCACCAAATCCACATGGATGTGTGGGTTTGCATGCAAAACTATCACAGAATGGGCAGGAAACCTGGCCTGCTCCTTTTCTTGGTACCATAACAGTTACACAGCAGCAATGCACTGCTCACCCAAAAGGTCGTTTTCAGCTCCTGCCTCACAGTAACAGAATTAAACACGGGGTTTGAGTGGGATCAGAGCTCTCCTCACCCTCTCAGTGATGAGCAGAGAGGTAGAACAGCACAGTCACAGAATTAAAGCACTCTGTCTTACACTTTCTCACTGAATCACATTTCCATCTTCCTCTCCATCCCCTCTCCCACGTCCCCAATTTCCTCTTCTCCTCTTCTCCCACTCTCAGCACCCCTGATCCAACATTGGTGTCTCTGTACCTCACATGAACCCATCCACAGCAACTGAGAACCTGAGGCTGGGATAATCCCAGGCCACCTCACACTCTGTGACAATTGATGCCAGTGACATCCAGGGGTCTCAGGACACTTCTCCTTTCCAAAGTCACAGCTATCAACTGGCCAAGAAGAATCTTATATCCTAAATCATGAAATTGTGAATATACCCTAAATTGTACTGTATACCCTAAATCATCATCCTAAATTGTGAAACCTCAGCAGGGCCCTAGATCTAACAGCTGCTCTTTGTGGTTCTGCTGTATCTCTGGAGGATGCTGTTTCAGCAGGACATGCAGAGTGCAGTTGATTTCCCAGAGGTGTTGGTCTGAGCAAGTCTCCCCTCCCATTTCCTGACACAGGACTGTAAATTGGGAAGGGCTTTTCCTCAGGACTGTGCAGTAGATTGGAAATGCAGTGTCTGGGTGACTGTGATGCACAGCTTGAGGGACAGAATCCCCTCCAGGAGGGGTTTGGTGATGGGCTGTGGATGTGTACCCTACCTCCTCAAACTCAGGAGAATGCTCAAGGGATGTCAGGCAAAAGGATAATTCCTGCTCCTTCAGGTATATTATCAAAGGAGGAGGTGGCTCACAAGAGCCAATGTTACGTACAGAGATGTCTGTCTCAGAAACACACATCAGAAGTGCACAGGTACACAGAAGGCAAATTTCACTGAGCATCAGTTAAGATTAATCAGATGGACTTGCAGTGTTTTGGTCTCCAGCAGGGTAGAAGCACAGTCTAGGTGCTGACTTCTCAGCCCAGTCAAGATCTGCATGGAGGAGTTGCTTTAAAGTGATGCAGGCACATAATATAAAAAAAAAAAACAAAAAAGTACTATGGTGTTTTAAATCATGACAGTCATAACTCAGAAGAGCTTTTCAAAATAGAAATTTTGGACTTAAATGCCTGACTTGACCTAAATCTGAGTTCAGGCTCCTACATAAAGCCACTAAAATTACACCAGGGACAAGTTCAGCCATAAGTGACATGATTTTTGGCATGCAATTTGTAACTTTTCTAGATCCAAGATATTATTCCCTTACTATTTTTAAGACTATTCTAAATCTATGTATTATTACTACACTGTATATTGATGTTTTGAGCAGAAGAGCAATATTTAAGAAACTTGATTCACATTAACTTAACAATTAGCACTTGGATTATTTATGTATCTTTATGAATACATATATAACAGATCCTCTGAGCAGTTACTGTTTTCAAGAATGAAGTCTATTTAAATAGTAGATTTTGTGCAAGGGTTAACCTCTGCAGATCTGTTCTTAAATATATTTATAGCAAAGATGTTAATTCCCAAGGAGAACAATTTATATTCATAAAGCGGGCCACACCTTTCCAAATCCTGGCTGAAACAGGTGGCCAACTTGGACATATAATTAAACTTCAAATTCCCCTGTATGTGACAGCCAAAGTTCAATGTATTTTTTCTAAGGCGTCGATGTAGGAAGATTTTCATGAGATGTTTTATTTTCTATCATCAATTCAGTGATCTAAACAGTGACTGATTAAACCTGCACACCTTCCAGGCTGATATACCTGAGTGAAAAAAGAAAAGAAAAAAAAAAAACAACAAAACCCCACAACTCACAGCTGGAATTGTTCCCGAAAACTAAAATAGATGACAAAGTAAAAGACCAATCTTCCACAGACACTTAATGAAGACAGGCTTCAAGGGGTTTTCTATGCCAGAGAGTACTTTACGCCCCAGGAGGAGACAAAACCAGCAGATTTCTGCAGCTGAGGATTGCAGTCACAGCAGAATAAGTCAAATAACAAAAAACATATTACTTGTTAAATCACTTACACTGGTTTTCCTTTGGATTCACAAGTCAAAACTATAGATTGTCCTTCTTCAGGCCATGAATTGGAAGAAATGATTTTAACTAAAGGTGTATCTAGGAAGAAAAAAATAGACAACTTGTTGATATACACAAAAAAAGATTTATTATCTAAGAATACATTCTTCTCTATTTACAACAGACTAAATCATTGATGTAATTCACTCTTGGAGACAGTTTCATATGGAGCCTTGTGCAATTTCCATTGTCTTCAGGAAGGCAATAAAAATGACCAATGTAACTAAAACAGTAACAGTTATATCCCTAGGAAACACAGATAGAAAGCATGTGCATACTCAGAGAAAACAACTTTTGTATTTCTGTATTCGATGCAAACACTCCATATGACAATTTGAAAATCTGATATCTACACAAAAAAAAAAAAAAAAATAAAAAAAAAAAAAAAAAAACATTGAGGATGAATAACAAGTACTCCATGCAATTGTTTGCCTATTTTTAGGCTGATATGATGGAATGCTGCTATTAGAAGAATGAATGCAATAGTGCACATTTGAATAAGAAGCCTTTTGTTGTTGCAGAAGCTTGAAACTCATAATAAGAAAGCTACAATGGGCTTTCAGATAAAATACCTTGTTACAGACATTTTACAGGATATTATTTCTGAAATGCAATAAAGCTGCCCCAAAACCAGAACAATTTAAAACAGAATTTGCAAAGAGAATGTTTCACATATCTGCAGAAAGCACTACAGAAGAGTCTGCAATCTGTTGATTGTGATGGGATCAGTTTCATAGTTTTAATTGCAAAAAGATACACAACATAGCTACTGTGAATTCACGCAGAATAGAGCATTTGAAGCAGATCTTTAACTCAAAAAAAAAATTTGGCCAGCTGGCTTGCAAGAATACACTCTCATAGTCAATATACGACTTAGAGGGATACCTTTTATAAGGAACAAAAAGAAAGGTGATAAAAACAGGAATGCAGCATATTTTTTCCTTAGGAAGAGGAAAAAGAAAGTTCACTGTCATACTGAAAAAAAAAATCAGATTTAACAGAAAAATTTCTAGTTTTCCCCTCAGCTCCTTTCTCTATAAATACAAACCACTTTAACCTGTAAATGTAGGGTATCTAAGTTTTTTCTCATTCAATTTGCAGTTGCTGTTTTCCTAAGCAGTGACACCACAGATGTCCTGTGGTAAAAGCAAATGTGAAAGAGCTTGACAGTCTGACCCCACAAAATCAAACTGAAAAAAAAAAAATTCTGTAACAATATAATCTCGTATTGAGATGCCAACAGTCCTGTCGGATGCTAAATGGCATCTGAACAACTAAAGTGCCGGAAACATTTTTTCCAACTTTAGATTTTTATTTTTACATGCCACAGTGTGGCACGAGACAAGAAAAGGGAAAGGCTCAGTGCAAACTCGCTGTAATTCCACTGAAAGCATTTCCAGCATCATTCAGCCTTCCAGAGCAGCTGCACTAACTTTACACCTGCAGCAAATCTGTTCCACAAGTTCATATTTTTAAGGACCCTGCAAAGCATTATGCAGGTGACTAATCCTTTGGAGGCCAGGCTGGCATTTGCTTCATTTTTAGCATGCGCTTAAGGCACTGACCTCAAGTGCCTTAATAAATCAGGGCATCAAGTACTTCTGTGATTTCAGTGGTGCTGTTGGAGATGAATAAATTACTCTCTTGACTATACATTGAACCAGAGGAGCAAATTAGTATCAGCCAGGAATACATGAAGAGTTTAACTGAGGGAAGAAGACAACTAACGCAGTGAGATCAAGAGGTTTCCAGAGGAATATGAAAAAGAGCAAAACTTTGATGAAAGTAATCCTGACAGCCACAGGTGAAGGAAGAAATTAAAGGCCCACCTAGCTATTATTCCTGGCTTAAATAAAAAAAAAAAAAAAAAAAAAAAAAAAAAAAAATCATTTTATGCAATACTGCAAATGACCCACATAAAATAGAAGACTACGGACAATTAAGCTTTCATTTGCATAGATCAGTGCCGTGCTCTTTCCCCCAACTTGAATTTCCCATTTCTACTTTAATACACCAGACAGCTCTCTGCTCTCCATGCACTTCTAAACAGAGCTTACTAACACAGAATAAGAAAGGTCTCACATTTATGTTTCACTCTGTAATGCACAACATAGTGTAGGAAATACATTCCCTAGTGGTTTTCCCTGCTAATTGTCCTAAACAGTAACAACTAGTTACTCTAAAGTACGAAACCCAGGATTTGATTCAATATATAATTTTTAGGGAAACTAAGAATGGACAATTTTTTCATTTTATTAATGGTTCCTTTTCAAAAACTAGATATTCTATTTTATGTGCTTTATTCTCATGTTTTACTGTTCCTTTTTTTTTTTTTTTTTTTAGCCGATGCTGCTTGATTTCTCCCCAGAATTAAAGTGAACACTTAAAAGAGGGAAAAAATTAAGACAAACCTACCCTCTATTTTCACATTCACATCAATATTTTGAATGAGAAGAAATCTTAAGAATAATTGAATCGAATCAAAACTAACCTAAATATGTTATTTTAACAAATGAGGTGATAAGGCCCTGCTTACTGGTACTTTTCCAGAACAGAAAATGCTATTAAAAAATGCTGCCTTATGCTATGATTGCTCATTTTAGAAGAATTTGCAAAGTATTAATACTTTGAGTTTTGACCTGTCACTTTAAAACATTAATCATAACAACTGGAACATCACTTGATCTCCAGCAAACATCAACACCAGGAGACTGCTTAAAGAAAGAAAACCAAGAACTCTAATACAGTAAGAGGTTGACTTCTTTTCAGATATGCTCATCAGCTTGTTATAAGTAATGTAAATATGTCAAAAAAACCCTCTCCTTTTATAACCAAAACAAACAAAAGGAGTAGAGACAAGGGTTTTAATATGGATTAGATCTACTCCTCCTCTAAAGTCAGTAGAAATAAACTAATTTGTATCAGTTGAACTTACCAGAACTTTAATAACTAGCATATTTTTTTAGTATTTGTCCCAGCAATTTCATGTCAATGAAATATCACAGATCAGTGTTCAAAGCAGAATTCTTCTGAACAAGGGACTCGTGACTACAGTATTTCTACAATACCTAAAAACATGTCCTTACCCTGAGTTCTAAGAATACTGTGGAGAAGACAAGTATTCCAAAAAGAATAAACTTTGGGAAAGTCCAATTCTATAAAAGCCCAATGGTTTATGTGACTGTAAGCATCACAGCAGTTTTCCTCAGAAGAACACGCTGCTTTCAGTACCCACTGGCTTTTTTAGTCACATCCATCTCCAGCAGCGAGAGCTTCTTAGGCCCTCCAGTCCTTAGTCTGACTGATGAGGTACCCATGAGCTGTAATTGATTACTATCACCAATCTGAATTTTCAAACATGTCCTCCCACATTTTCTACCCTCCATGAGCACAGAATCTGCCCTTTTTCTTCTGGACATAGCAGTCACAGGTAAGAATCACACCATGAGGCTTTTTTTATGCAGCATTTCGTGATTCAGCAGACCAAAGGCAAAAGTTCCACTGAGTGATTCTGTTACATCCATCTTTCTAGGATTTGGGTTCATCTCATATCAGAAGACCAGGAAAGCCATTTCAAAGCTTTTATATTTATACATCCTCCTCAGCAGCACAAAATATCAGTGACTGGGTGTGGAAAAATGATACCAGTTTACATTGGTAAAAACCATAATCTAATACATGAAGAAATTAAACCCTTCAACCCTTGACTTTTGTTGTACTTTTAGCAGCAACATTCATCCCCTGTGGAACTGCATTACTGATTGATTTAATCTCTTTGAAGCTATTTTGAAAATAAAGGTGGTTCTTATCAGCACTAGACCTTTGCTCTTAATCAGATCTTCTATGCTTAAAGGTTCGTGTGTTTGATTTCAGAATGCACTTGTTGTTTTCACATTGCTTGAAGTAAAATAGACTTCAGTAGGTATTTATATTATTTTATCACCAAGGCTTTGTAAGGTTACATGCAGGATTAAATTCCTTCACATAAATTTACTCATATAAAGTAATCACATGAAAGCTGAGGGAAGATGCCTGCATAATAAGCTATGTCATTCTTTTTGTGTAAACCCTTGACAAACACAGTGTATAACTGCAAAACTGAATTCATAAAAGTGAACAGATTTGCTAAAATTGTGAAACAAGCCACCAACAGAATCAGACACTTAATCTCTACTAGTTTCTTCTCAGTGCCAAGACAGTAAAAGGGTAATTTGACCTGTTTTCCATATGTATTTCCTGACATCCCATCAGTTCTCAGCGTGCATAACCTTTCATGGAACTCACAGCTGCTGGTTGAGTCCCTAAATCAAAGTGCAACCCTTCATATCCTAAATCAGCAACAGGTGTGCAGGAAACAACACATGAAAAATCATTTTGTGAGACACTGTGATGACGTTGTGATAGGAAGACGCTATTTTATCAAATAATCCCTCCCCAATGTAATCACCCTCAGTCAATGTAATTAACATCCTAGAAAGAGAAAGAAGCACCACCTTTCTTCTTGGGCAGATGTTAAGGTGGGTAGAGGCAATGTATTTCATTGACACTTTTTAAAAAAAAACAACTTTTGGAAGCAGCAGACGATTCAGGAACAGGAATATTCATGATCCCATAGTCATCAGGGTTCCAAGAGTGCTGAAAATGCATCTATTCCAAGAACCAAGCAGCACTCTTTCCTCCAGGTAATTTTGATATATTAGTTTAGCTGTAATATAAACTTCTTGCCACTAGATTTCTCTAAACATAAATCTCTATGATGCTCAAACCTTAGCCTTCATTAGCCTTCAGTGAAAGAGAATTAACAGAAACAGTGTTAGTGATTCTCCTCTGCACAAACTTACGCAGGAGTGTTGCATCAGATGCAGAGATCCAAGTCAGGGCTCCTAACTTGTAAGTTTTCTGCTGAATTCCAGATTTTTAAAAAATAAATAAATGCAATAACTTACTATGAAATTTAAACTTAGCACCCCAAGTACCTGCCAGTGTTGCTGAAGCTTCAGAAAGCAGAACAGAACAAGGTCACTCCCTCTTTTTCCTTACAGAGATAGGGTTATTAATCCACAAAGATGGGTCCTGTCCTCCAACAGCCTACATTTTCAAGGCCTGCTCTACCTTCAAGCCTTAGGAAGCCACTTCTACATGCCCTCACTTCCATGTCATTTGATTATTATCAGAAGTGGTAATCAGTCCACCAAGATCAGTTATTAGACCCCATGCAGTGATTTATAAGAACAAGAGGTTTTTATTCCACTGAGAAGTGGAATAATCGCACTATGTTGATCAGATCCAGCAAAATACTTATTTGACAGTAATTTAGAGATTAAAACATTCAGCCTTTTGGAGTTCATGGATTAAGGGTTTGGTAGGGTTCAGAGTACAAGGACCTGTATGCTAAGCTCCCCTGAAATAGCAGAAATCAACCAGGAATCCCAACGTTTCCCTTCCAGACAGATTCTGAACTAAGATTTCCCTTTGAATCTGAAAAAAGCTTTTTTTTTTTTTTTTTTTTTTTTTTTTTTTTTTTACCTATTTCCTGGTTTGGATACATCAAGATATTTTGACACACTAAAAAACCCGCAGGTATTAGAAAATTCTTAGCTCAATGCACATAATGAATTTAGAATTCCTCAAGCAATTCAGTTCTGTGGAAATTCTCTCTATTCACATCCAGTGCCAACATATAATGAATAAATAAACACAACAAAATGAATATACCCTTCATTTTACATTTAGAGAAGTTTCTAGGGCCAGATTATTCACAAAAAAGAAAAACTCATAAAGCTTTAACCCCACCCATTTCCTAGGAATGTGTCAATGATTAGCATCAAGTGGTTTTGGTACATCTGAGCTTTGGCTTTACATGCAAAAAAAATTACTGAAGAAATTTGTTTCCAAAGGACTTTTAGAGCTGATGGACTCAAGAGTACCCCCTTCTTCCTTGTCAAAATTTGCAACCTTTAAATCGTGAAAAAAAAAATTTAAATAAAACCTTTAAATTTAAACACAATGTCAGAAGCAGATCTCAGATATTTTACTAATACCAACACAAATTTAAGAAAACTTTGTCCAAACTGGTAATAAATATATATTCAGCTAGGGCAATTACATTTCCACATTACTATTTCATATAAAGTGCAGTGTCCCTTCAAGCCTTTGGGTTTTTTAACTTGTTTATTGCATGAAATCTTTAATTCCTACCTCTCACAGTAAAATGCCCTCAGAGAAGACGTGGGTTCTGTCATGTTTTAATTAAAATCTCCTGTAGCATTATCCATTTAAGTTTTTTTCATGCTATACAGTAACTCTGCCAAATGTTTGGGTCTTCTCTTTGTACATGGCTAGCATGATTTTATCATGATCAAAGCAATCCAATAATAAATACTTTTTTTAAAAAAGGATATTTATTGTTTAAGTAATAATCAGTTCATAAAGTAGTATTGGTCTTAAATTATAATTTTGCGCAGGTTGGTACACATAATTTTAAGGAAATGGGTGATATTCCCATTTGTCTTGACTTCCACTGCTTCTCCTTCATCAAAGAAAGCACTTTTTTCCTGGTCTGTAGAATATTAAAACACTGGCACAGAAAAAATGTCCCATTTGGTGACAGTAACATATAATGGTCAATATATATAAGGTGCATAGAGAAAGATTAATCTCTTGAATTCTTTTGGTTTATGAGTCTTTGGGGTTCAAAAAGAAAAATCCATTGGTCAGGTTCCTTCCTGTATGCATGACACACATAGTGTGAAAAATGCTGTCTAAATCTTACTTAAACCACAAGGGATTCAGTACTTTTCTTTTTCTTTACAATGCCCTACTTAGTCTTGGAAGTTCAAACTAGTACCTAAAGAGCTAAACTTTGTGAAAATGGTAGAAAAAAAGGGAGGCACAGCTGGTTGTGAACAAAAATGTTCATCCCTACGAAATACATGACAACAAATATATTCAACCTCCAAAACAAAGCCATCCTAACTGATTAGTTTCCCTGCAGCCAAATTGTCAGGTGGCTTTCTCAAAACCAGGGCAAACACAATCCTGTCCCTAATTGTGTTATAAATAATTGCAAGCAGCTCATTAACATCATTTGACCTTAGGACTTTGCTGGAATACTTTGATCCTGATGCATGTTTCCTTTGAAGGTGATTCTCTCTCTGCAGTTGATGGTATGAATACCTCTCCAGCTGCAGCAAGAGGCTGAGTTTGTTGTAATGAAACCTGTGATCCTTGCTGGACTTGCTGTTTGAGTGCAAATTACATTAACAGAAAAAGGAAAGGCATGGGGAAGATCCAGGGAGGGGCAAACGCTTCCCTGGCTGGGTTTGTCAGAGGTAGCAAGCACCCACAAAACATCAGGATGTGCTGCAAATGTTACTGAAAACCCTCCTCCTGAAAGCAGTGATGCTACCTCCTCATTTTATCTGCTAGGAGGATGAGTAGATGGCTTTAATTACCTTTTGTCACCAGAAATTTTCTCCAGTGATTAAAATTTTCTCCAATGATTTAAAAAGCCAGTAAGAAAAGGCTTTGTTTCACAACCTGACTGAGTGTTGCATCCAATAGTATGGAATGTGATAAAGGATCTGTTCAGGAACAGAGCTGTGCTTGTGTGACAGAGCTGCTCTTCCACTGGGATCAGTGAACATCCCATGGATGCCAGGTTTTACCTTCCTGGACCCTAAGCAGTACAGGGAAAATGTCTGATTAATTACTGGCCAGTTCAGAGCTGAGCTCCAGGCAGCCTAGATAAAATACAAAAATACAAATACACCAACTTCCAGTGCTGTAACACCCATGGCATGGCTGCCAGATCACCCGGCAAGGAAAAGAATAATCCCCACCTTCCTCCCATTACCCACTGACTGTTTCCAGACTACTCCAACTTTCTGAATTAATCACTTCATCTTGTGCGGCAGCACCTCCTGCCTGGATCTATAATACTCAGATTTACTCTGCCATTTTTAATTAATTTATTTACCTTGGGTTTTGTTTGTTTGTTTTTTGGTTTTGTTTTTTTTTTTTTCTTTTAACACAAACCACCATTTCCTCTTTGTACCAGAATGCAAATTACTATAACTGATTCATTACAACACATTTTTCTTCTTCTTACAGGTTTAGCTAAATTATGATCTACCAACAGCATGTCTTTGCTTCACAGTTTCATTTTATGACCACAAACCTCCTGAATATTGAAAAGCTTCCATAAATTTCTCAGATATTTTATTGTGGCAGTGAACAACAACAGTTCTGGTGCTATCATTTTAAAAAATGTTATAAAAATCTAACAGTCCAATAATAAAAGATTATTGCTACCTGGTAATAAATGGCTGCCAGATGATAAGATTTTAGAAGTTTTTCCTGAGAGACTAATTCATTTATTTCCTACCCATTTTTGTCTCTTTTTTTCAAAATGCATGTTTGTGAAATCTATTTATGTCACAGCCTTTTACATTTTTCATCACGCTTTTTCTCTCTCTTATTTCCTTGGATCCTTTCCATCATTTCCAGATGCAAAGATAAAATAAGCAGATACCTCTGAAAATGATGATGTATCTGCTTTCTAGATTAATTAGCACTGGAATAAGCATAGAACAGTTTTGGGTACTTTTTCTTTCCTTCAGAAACCATGAGAAGATCATAATTTTCATATGTGGATAGCAATTACAAACCTCATTGAAAATTCTGTATTCCTACATAATTTTATTCCTATTTCTAAAAAATGTAAGTAAATAGGCTTAGGAAAAATAAAAGAGACTTTAAAAGTAAATTCCAAGGACAAACCACTCCAGCATGCACAAAAATAAACATCAAGTTGGATATCCCAAATGAGATGTGAAAGAAGAGAGAGGAGCACTTTAATCAGCTCTGTGCAAGTGTTCACCATTTTTGATAGCTTTTACACTTACCAGCTGTGCATCCTACAGCTGTGAATCAGAATTCCCCCAAATTTGGCTTTTTTTTTTTTTTATTTTTTTTTTTTTATTGTAAATGGCAAGCAGCATGGCTTCTGTCTGTGCCCTACTGGCTTGAATAAGCACTTGGGAGCAAGTCTGCTTTGGTAATTTCATCAAAGTGGCCTGGGAGATACAATACGTTTGGGGATCTTGCTGCAGAAAAGAATGAATAACTCATTCCTTGAGTGGATGAGAGAAAAAAAAAATCAATATTATGTATCTGAAAATTTTTTTTATTAGTAATATTTGTGGGTGAGTCAATCTAGTTCAAGTGATGATGCCACGGCAATGGTGTTTCACTTCAATAAAAGTACTCAGCAACACTGGGAAATTAAGCTTTATGATAGTACTTAAACACTTAAGCTGGATAGAAGTGAGTACTTGGTACCACATCCACGTGGACATTCCAGTATCTTCTTTTTACACTCTTTTAAAACTGCTTTACAGCCAAAAAGGACCACAAACAGCATATGGTGCCTTTGTTACCTGAGATTATTTGATGACTATTATGTCATCCTTGATCTCATCTGATTTAATTCATGTTAAAACGATGTTTGTTGTAGGAAAGAATAATAACAGTTTGTAACAGAGGAGTGTAAAAACACTCCTGCATGCAAAAAATCCAAGCTGGATGCCAATGTGGGGGAAAAGGAAGATTGATCAATTATTCCCTCCTGACACTCATAATCTGTGAGTGCCTGAATTTGAGCACCAACCTTTCCAGGAAACCAGTTCGGTTACTAATTCTGTGAACACTGATTATATGGTACTTTGTTAAAGATTTATTTCAGCACCAGGGTCCTTCACCAAAATTACTAAAACAAAATAAAGTAAAATGTGGCAGTACATAAAATGTGGCTTTGTGTTTTGGAACGGTGAAAGAGAAGCTGGAGGTGCACTACCAAAGTTCCACAGTTCCCCTCTGCTCCATTTCAAGTGTTCACAACCTTGCCCTCCCTTTGTCACATAATGTGTTCACTGATGATTCTCACCTACTTTGTGGTCAGCCTTAAAGCAGGCAGAGGTCACTGTGAGCACAGCCCTGGACACATCAGCAGCCCCTGCTGGATTAAGGGGTGGACAGAGTGGCACTGTCACCCCAGCTCTGAGTGAGCGCCACTCTATGGAGACAGCACCAGGCAGCAGCTACTCCCCTTCCCATGGCTCTGCAGAATGGGTCACTGGTTTCTGAGTTATGCATTGTCCCCTACACACATGGATGATATGGTAGAAACAATATTTTCTTTGCAAATCTGTTCTGTTTTTCTCCAGTGAATGTGAGGAAGCTTAGTTTTACAACTTTCATCTTGTTTAATTATTTTTGTCATGCACTTCTTCAGAGCAAACAATCTGTTCCATTTAGCATCTCTGTTGCTTACACTGCACTCTCTCCAACTTATTTTTTATCTCCCTTTTGCTGTTAAGAGAAGTTAAAAAAAAAAAAAAGAAAAGACAAAGAAAATTCTTCTGGCTAAACCACGTTATAAAGAAATGCCTGACTTCGAGGCAGCACATGACCTTTCCATGTAACCTTATCTTCTGCTCTCTCACATTCTTTTGTTTAAGGAATTCATTGTTCTCTTGTGTCTGACTTAAATTATCTCGAATATGGCTTAAGAACTGTAGCAACTCCAGAACTGTTGGAGTAAATAAGAGCCCTGGATGTTCAGCATTCCCAAATACCACTCCAGTCCTTTCGCAGACATTTATATCAGACATGGAACATGATAAAATTTTAATCTGTGTAAAAATAATGAAATTGTAGCAACAGGAAATGAAAATTTGACTTGCTTCTTAAAAATACACACCTCAACCTCGTGGAGTGCAACCTTCTCTTCCTTGGGAGGTTCTGGTAATGATCTCTACATGTGTTTTCCTTCAGACTGCCTCACCTGTGTGCTAGTCTTTAGTTTTGGAAATAAACAGCCCCCACAACTGTTCTAAAGTCCTGAAACAATTCTGTCCTTGTGTCATCAGGCTGAAGGTGACCAGACTGGAAACCTGGGGTGTATACTATCACGGATTCTGTACTTTGTAGTCCTAACTAATACAATATAGAAATCTTAAAAAAAATATTTTTTAGGGATTGATTGTTGGTTAGATTAGGAGCTTCAAAAAGTCAGTCTTGAGGATAGCTGGACTGTCTTGGAATAAGTTCAGGGATGACCTCGCTGTGCTCCTTTTCCCAGCACAGCCAAGCCCTCTGTCTTCTCAGTCCTTTCACCAAAGGTTCTGTCTCCTGTGCCTCAAGGCTTACTCCTCTGAAATGGAACTATATTTATTCTGTTTTATTTTCTGAATGCCGTACTTTTAATATTATTAAAGGTATTAATATTAAACCTTCACTCCCAAGCTTCCTTTGAAACCTTCTGGAGCCCTCTCTTAATCACACAAGCACATGGAATAATCTGCCCACACCAGATTTCAAAGTCCTTCTGCAGAGTAGACAAGCCACCCTGTGAATTTTCTGCATAAGATTTTACAGAGAAATAAATTATATTAGATTATATTCCACATGTAAACCATATTTGAACATAAATCTCCAGATGGTAAAGGTCAGGATTGTACATTAACCCTTTGAACTGGATATCCCCTTTGAAAGATGAAAGTTTGGCAGAAAATGGCCTTACAAGTTTTTGAATTATTTTGCATTTAAATAATGGATTTCTTATTTTCATCCATCATTAACCTAATTGATCTCATTTAAACATGCAAATTGTGGCAATGAACTTTCCTGTTCACAGATATCATCCTTTACTGTTTACATTAACTGTTCTTTAAGTTAAATTTGTTTCAAGCATTTGCTAATATGAAAAGCTTAAAAAATGTAACTGCACTAATTAACACAATGCATACATAATTATTGAGATATATAATTAACTTCTTACTTAATTTTCATTCAATATGAAGAGATATACAGTACTGAAACTGTAGCTTTAAAAAAGCATTTTTATTATGACTGTTTTTATCTGCATCTTACACTGGTAAATAATATAAATAAAACATCCCTCCTTTCAGGGAAATAGAATGGAAAGCTGGTCCTCAAGGAATTGTACTACCACTGGAATACATTTATTTTCCATATAAACATTCACAGGGTGAATTCAGGAATAAAAAACCAAAACCCAAACCTGTATCACAACATGGGGGGGTATTGGATGGGAACATGAATGAGTATAAAGGATAAACTGATATAAGAGGGGAACCATCGGAAGACATTGAAACCCTCTCCTTCTCAAGGTCACAGCAACCCAGCAGAACATCTTCATTGAAAGAGAAAAGCAGAAAGAGCACTCAGAGAGTTGATCTTTAAAGGATGGGAACAACAAAGACACAGAGCCTCCCTTTCTGGCTCAGGGAGACAGGTAAGAAAACATCCAGCTTTTCCTCATAAGCTTCTAAAGGATCTGAACAACTCAAAGATTTTCACTGCAGTGAAGATCATCCCTGCTTGCTTAGGCTTACAGAGATTGTCTGTGATCAGAGGAGAGGCTTTTGGAGAGACCAAGGTCTTGTCTGCACATCAGACAGAAAATGCAGCCCCCTCTTCTTCCTAAGCTGGAACAAAAGGTGGCTTTAATCAATAAGACCAAGCTTGAGATACTGGCCTCCTTCCACAAGTTCCAGAGGTCTCTGAGGTATCACAGTTCTAAGCCACTCAAATTATAACTTGATAAAATGGTTATAGAAAGAGAGTAAATTGTGCTGGTTTGGAATCAAGACCTGCAAAGCCCTGGATGTGCAAATCTCAGGTGGGTTCTATCTTTTGTGACCCAAGAGAATTATGCTCCCAGAAAATCTAGGGTTTTCTCTGTATCAGAAGTTATAGGAGAATTGTGTGGTTAGACTCATTGATTGAAGTTATCATTACATAGACACTTTTCTCTCAATCAAAACAAGTTTCAATTCTCACAAGCATTACAGCTATTTTCACCCATGACTCAACATATATATTTGCTTGAGCTGGACTAGCATTTTGGGGCCCTGTTAAAAGAATCAATGAAAAACTGGAAGGCCCATGCTATGACACCTTTTTATCCTAGTTAACAAACCATCTTCTGGCTCTGGGGATGCATCTCTTGCCAGACTGTCCACAGAAAGCCTGTGGCAGTGTGCAATCACAGCAAATGTTATCAGATTTTACTCCTAGCCAGTGTGTCTGTCAGGGTGTCACACAAATGAAAAGATGGTCACAAGCAAAGGAGAATGACCAACAAAGCTGTTGACTGCTCAGAAATCAAAGAGATCAGTATAAGTAAAGGGAATTTATTTTAACTCTCATATTTTCTTCAGAAAAACATATCCTCTGCCAGGTGGTCAAAGCTACTTCCAACAAAAGACATGCCTTTTTTTCCTAAAGCAAGGTGCCATTTAACTCTGGGATAGCTCTGGGAGACCTACCACGAGTTAAAAAGTAATAGAATAATAATAATTAAAGTAAATCACTTTGAAGCAAATGAGAAAAGGTGATATGCCAAAGTTCAAAAGCAAAAACTTTTTTTTAAGCACAAAATTGGGGGAAATAACTAAAGTAACTAAAAAGAAAAGAGCATATGAAAAGAAAATTAGAATCTTATGTCTGAGTTGAAAACAGCTTCAAAAACACAAATGGCCACACAGCTTAAAGAAAATGAATGTGTGACACACATTTTAATCATTTACAGTACAGAATTTACTCATTTGCAGTACAGAAGGACCATATGTAAGGCAGCAGGGAGGATTGTTCCTTCCCTCTCCTACTTTATCATCGCTAAGAAGGGTCCCATTTTGTGTCCTTTTGCACGGGCACTCATCTGCCCTTTCTGAGCTGCAAAAAGTCAGCAAGTCTGGGTTGACACAGTCACCTTGAAGAGCCACTAAAATATTTAACATGTGACTAATTCATTAGAATTGAACATTAAATTTAAGGGTTTTTTGTCTCTATATATGGGTCTGATGGGCAGCTCTGAATGTTTTAGACATTCATCACAGACAGAGGATCCAGCACCCAGCTATGCCCAACCCTCTCCTTGCCTTTTTTTAGAATGCCTTATTTCATGTAGTACTTATGAAGGTGTAGTACACTATTTACTGTATTTAGTATCTCATATTTTTATATATTCACACATATTTTTACTCATTTTTTCAGCATCCCAGAAATCCATCTGGGCATCAGGGGAGCCTCTATTTGTGGGTAAATCAGGAATGAGAGTGGCACAGTGGTGTCAGACACACGTGCACACACACAGACACCGTGATCGTGAGGCTGATCCGATCCCGCTGCACTCTGAGGGCTTTGTTTACTTAAAGCAAAATCAATGTTTTTATTTCCAGGACAATGACTCCAACATTCTCATGGAATAGCTGCCCAATTTTAAACTGGAGCTGTGAGGTTCATTGCAAAAGAATCTAATAACAGCCCAGGAAAGGAGAAGCTGCCATCACACAAAGATGTTGGAATAGCCTGTGGAAGCAAGTTAGCTGACGGCTATAGATTTGTCAGGCCGACAATTCACTGCACATCTGTGTCTGCCAATACAGAATTTACTCAGAATTGCCTCTCCAGACACTTCTTTACATAACACATATTTAGCTTATTAGTGCTGTCATTTGGGAGTGTGGTCAGCGTTTGAGCAAAATCTCACTGAGTCCATTAGCACGGATCACATCACAGCTGCCATTTTAGAAGCAGGATGATTAAGTTTGAAGTTCAAATGATTTGATTTTACTTTAAGGCTTCAAAAGCAGCCTCTGGGGTAGATTTACACAATTAATTTTTGCTGGGGTCTGCTGGGTAATTTACTGCACTTGGAGAATCCTCACTAAGGTAAGGTAATTACCAGTGGGTAATTTTATGGCACTCTGTTCAGTAGGAAGCAACACGTTGGCTACTTTCTGCTTGGATGAGACCTGGAAAGAAGTGAAGATGCTGCTTTTGGGAATCACAAGGCGTCTGTGACATTTAGGAGGGATGAGAAGAATTCACTAACTTCCCAGATGTGCACCACAAGCTGTACATGCCCTCAAAATGTCTTTTCATGAGGTCTGAGACAATCTCTTAAACACTGCACTGAGAAGCTTTCAAAATTGAAGTACTGTACCCATGATTCTTTCATACAGGAACAAAGAACATGTTCTTTGCTCAGCCTGAACGCAGAAGTAAACAATGAAATTAAATATCCCTTTGAGATTTGTATTTATCACTTACAAGAAGCACTTCCTAATAATCAGTGGCAGCTGGGCTGACAAGCAAACTTCAGAGCAAAGCCAGAGGGGATACGAGTCTATTTTAGGTTTGCTATTGACAAGAAGGGTCAGAGGGAAAATAAACTCAGCCAGCAGTGTCATGCTACCACAAACCTCTGCTGGCCAAGCAGAAAAGTAAATTACAGCCAAACCTTTCAGCACAGCAGAAAGGCTTGGGCAATTGGGCTGCCCTGTAGTGCAGAGCACAGCACACAGAAGAACAGGATTAAGCACAAGTGAGACATAACATGAATTACTGACAAATAAATCAAAAGATTGGAGGAGCTAATTATCCCACAGTCTGGAGTGGGGTATGTTATGCTTTCCCCTATTATTTTAATATTTCAAGTCTTCAAGATTAATCTGTGAAGCTGTGTGAAAACAAGGACTGACAAGGATATCTTTCTTTCAGGCATAAATTATATAGGCAATCGCAAATACCAGACTGAACTGTAAGAAGGAAAGAAAAGTAAAAAGTGGCAGAAGAACTTAGACACTATTTCTATCACATGCACATAAATTTGTAATAAAAGAAAATAAAAATATTTTGAGTGTAGAATTTTGGTCCTTAGGTTCATTTCATACACTGTAGTTCTGCTGGGAAAGCTCATATGATTTCTCTATCACACTAATAAAAAAATAAGATTTGTGTAAGGGAAAGGAGAGGGAATAAAGCATATTCTATATCTGATGGCTTTCATTTTGTTAAGTTTATTTCCCACTAAAGTTGATGATAAAAGCAGCTGTGTGAACTCATAAGCACTTCTATCTGCATCTCTCCATGGACTAATTACAAATATCTGTTTCATACAGTCTCAGCATCTAAGGCAGATTTAATTTTGCTCCATCTTTCACTAGGCGTACATCAAAACCTGTCATTTCACTCCATTATTTTGCTTTCATTTTTCTCTACCTATCATCCACTGGGTGCAAACACAACCCTGTAATTCCTACTGTTTTGTTGTTTCACTTTTCTTTGCTTTTTATTTTGTTTGTTTGTCTTGTCCATTGTCAGTGGCCAGTTGCTTGGNAATTTCAAGCATAATTATTCAGGGCAAAAATGGCTAGGGAAGTTCTTGTTGTGCTTTTCTTCTAACTGGTGATGATACACTGATAATTCATGAGTATCCATGCGTCACAGATTAAAGTTTTCAGATTTTAGGCAGGTGTTTAAAAATCACGCGCAGTTCTAGTGAGAGATGCCCCCTCTTTGTACATTCATTCTCTGCCAGGCTGGTGCTCACCCTTGCCTCTCTGACTATTTTAAGAGACTTGTTCTCTCACAGTTGTCTGCTCATCTGAAAAATCTCTGGGACATTCAGAACAAGTGGCAGCACCACACTAACTTGGTTGTGATTTTCGAGCCTACAGGATGCCAGATTAACAAATTCTCCGGACTCTCCCCATGAGGACCCATAATTCACCAATTTTGCTAGCACTATTTAGGACCTGCTGCAAGGTGGCATGGAAGGTAAATGTTGGATCAGCTTCCACCAGGTCCTGTGAACATGATTCTTGTAAATACAAATAGGATGTCTCCTATGTGTTTGAAATTTTATGGATTAATGGGGAAAAAAAAGCAACTTCCAGTGGCTGCAGTAACATCCACAACGGTGAGCAACACCAGGAGAATAAAATCAAGGGACCCAGTTTCTGTGCTACGAATCCAGCTGGAGTGTTTGGTATTGCTCTAGTAAATCATCTTACTCCTCCTTTTCCTTTAAGGCTCTCTGATGAACGACATCATCAGTTCCTTGAATCTTCTCTGTTTAACATATTTTCTTTCAAAACTTGCCCACCATTAAGACTTCTGAGTGTGTTGACCATGGAAATGGAGGTGGCAAGGAAAAGGAAAATAACTAACTGTTTTCAGTCTTCTTCTCCCCAAAAATATAATCCTTCTTTCTCCACAGCTTTAAATGGTACTTCCACTCTCTGCCCTAACTTCTTCTGTCACATTTATCACTTCTCTTTCTGTGTATAACAACTCTATGCCAGTGCTGGAGAGTATTAAATTGATTGGTGGAAAATTAATGGAGCCAGCAGGAAAGATAGAGAACATTACTTGTGCATTGTAGCTTTTGTTAAGTTGGCAGTCTGAGGGGGCAGTAACATAAAACACACCAGAAATGCAAATGCCCTGTGCAGTCTGACCTTGTTAGAGAACTTCAGTGAAGCCAGAGAACAAAGAGAAGGGTCCTGTTCAAATTTTGGAGCAACAGGCATGGAGGAAGATGCATCTCACTGCTGTTTAGCAAGGTTGTGCCTTGCTACAAGGGTGCGAATTGGAAGGAAACAATAAACATTCAAGAATTTTATATACAAGAGGCCACAAAAAGGATTTTTTGTCTCATGATACTCATCCAAACCAGAGCCCTGTCTTTACCCTTCCATCACATTACATTGCAGCCACTGTAAACCTTTTGCAGCTGTCCAATTTCTGTATCTACTGTTCCATTCCATTTGGTTCACGTCCTGTGGTGCCAACATCTTGAGCAAGGCACTGCAGGGAGGGCAAGGAATGAGGAAGGGAAGGCACAGGCAATTTCAGTGGCCAATGGCTGTGCAATTTAGGATCCAAGGAAATGAAGTTGTTAAGGATTCACATCTCCAGCACAGATGCAATTGAATATATTAGGAGAGGTGTTTAATAGCCATTTGGTGAAGAAAGGCCCTGATCTCCCTCAGTAAAATGATGGCCAGGATATACAAGAAAGCATTTTTGGCACATATTCTAATCTACATTCTCTTCATTTTCAGGCTTTTTTTGCAGATGGCATTTTTAGCAAAGTTGTCATCTTCTGTGCACAGAGCGCTTGTGCCATTCCTGCATTTTACATGTGCTGCAAGTCTTAGATGCTCATAGAAATATCCCTGTTTAGAAACAAGTTACATATGGCAGCAGTCCTGGACATGGTACCTCACGGACTGGTTGCAGTCATTGAACACTTGTCTGCTTCAGGAAAACCTGGTCTGGTTTATCACAGGCTGACTGCATCTAGTCTAGAAAGAAATTCATGAAAGGTTTCTTTCTGTGTCTGCTCTGATTTTGCAATCCTTTTTGCTAGCTGGGCAGAGATGTGCAGGGGTACTGCAGAAAACCAAACAGCTGAACCCTGAAGAGTGCTGGATATGACACAAGTGACTATGGAAATGTCAGCTGGTGGTGAAAAGGTGTTCTCCTGAATGTCTCCCACTTCGTAAGTTATCGTAAAGTAAAAAAAAAAAAAAAACAAAACACTGACTCAAAGGAAAACCTGAATTGTGGCACGGATGCACAGGATCATTCAACTTTGAAAAAATGCACTGTGGAAAACATCATGTCTAGAAATGCTACTTGAAAAAAAAAAAAAAAAAAAAAAAAGTTTGGCTTTGGATTATCTAGGCTAACATCTTGTGTAGGCAAGGCCTAAAAGTAAATTTTAAAGGGCTTTCTCCTGGCTTGTGCTATTAACACAACTTCAGAGTTTCGGTAGCAGGATTCAGCATTATTAAGGCAATCTGCTACAAAACTTTGCTTATTTGACCCTTGTTTCAAGTTTTCTAGATACTTCCAAGGAAATTGTGAAAATTAGAATGTTTCTGATGAATGTTCTTGAAACATGTTCACATTGCTTCAATGATAACAATAAAGACAAATGCATTTTCCCTCCAGTATTTCTCAAGAAAACCAAGAATTCAGTTCCACAGTGCTCTCAAAGCTTTCATAAAACTTTTTAAAGTAATTCCCATAAAAAAATAATATAAAATCACCAAACCAACCAACCAACCAAAATACAAACCACAGATGCTGGCTAAAAGAAACCTGTTACCTATCTGCACAACACTAGACAATTTTCCTCCAACAGAAACTCTGAAACAAAACAAACTATAAAAAAAGCAAGCATTTATCATGTATTACTTACAGTGTTATTCTAGAACCTGCATGCTATCTGAGGTGTAGAGTTTAGGGACTCATGATCTACTCTGCAACTTACAACTGCACCTCATCACTGCGATCTGCTAGGAAATCCAGCGTGCTGCTGACTGTGAATGTTTTGCGATTTGCATCTTCTTCTTTTAAATATTTAACATCTGAAAGAAAAGAATAAAACAGATAGTTTTTCTCTCCATATTTCTGGAATTAGACAGCTAAATTATCTATCACAGCTGCTAGGAAAAAAACCCACATCTTTCATATCTGTATTGATCTCTTTCATATAAATGTAATTAGACTGCAGTTTGCTCTCATTGTCAGAGTAGGAGATATATGCTAAAAGAGAAAATTTTAAAACTGGTACCATGATACTGCATTCCAACAGAAATGCCATTCATTATTACCTTGAATGTTTAGTCCACATTTGATATAAACTTTCTCTGCAGGTCATCAGAAAAATAAAAAAAAATTATCTTGTCCCACTTTCATTACCTTACATATTCGCAGTGTCCTTAAATAATAAATTTTCAAAATTCATACTAATTTATAACCTTTTACAGTAATTCAATATATGGATATTATTGAATCCTGTGCTTACTTCATTCATTGTTTATTCTGTTGTTTGGTTAGAATCATTCTAACTTCCTAATAAACTACAAACCAAGGTATAATCATCAGAGGCAATGAAAAACTGTAAATAGAGCATTGACAGTATTCACTGGAATCTACAGAGAAATCCCAAGAAGCTAGAAATAAAATTACTACAGAGAACTCCCTCCCACTGCTTTATATCAATCTAAATTGCCCTGCTGCTTCTGTGCCAGGTCCAGTTAAAATACTGACAGTTTTCAGCCCAGACATTGGAGTGCAGGGAATGTTTTAGGAAGCATCATCTCAAGGTCAAGGTTCACATTCAGAATATTCATTGTAGGATATATAAATTAGATCAGAAATGAAGAACCAAAAGACTGAGCATTTGTCTTAATGTTTTAATGTATTAACTGGAACATGAGTTCTTCTTACATACTTAGAATTATTTTACTTGGTTCCCAACTACTTGTAAACTTATTGATTTTGTTTTTTTAATTTCAGAAAAAAAACTGGTAAGCTTGTTATAATTGATTTATTGCAATGAAAGCTTGAAAAAGACATCTATAAATACTTAAACAATATTAAATTACACTGAGATTTCATATGTCCTCTGTGCCCAAAAAGTGAGAGGTTTCAGTTTACAAATTATCTAAATCCATTAGAGGGAAATGACCTAAATATTTCCATGAAATATCAATTTGTGAAAGCGAATCTTCAATGGCTTAAGCTAATCTTTCCTAGATTAAAAATCCCTCTGACATCAGAGAGGTAGGTCTTTATCATTGTCTCCAGACAGACAAGGACCACGTAGTTATACAGTTTCCATTTCCCCCCAAAAAATAATTATTTCTTGCATAAAGCATTTTTCTACCTGTTTGCTGCTAAGCTTAAAGATTTCAATTTTCTGCCATGGTCACTATTAATTTTTAGGGATAAGTAAAGGTAGTTTAGAGTAGGTGAGAGAAATACTGATGAGTGCTAAAGTAAAGTTATTATAATCAAACACCAAATGTTTCCCCTAAAAGTGGAAGCAAACACATGGGATTTTGTTCCCAGAGTTAGGTTTCCAAATTTAATAATAAGCACCTCTATAGATAATATGCTATTTATAAAATAATGTACACATCCCTGTGCTTAATTCAGGATTGAGGGCAGAAGACTCCTGAAACATCTACAACTTTAATTTTAGTGAGTTGTGGATTCTTAATGCTTCATCAGAAAAACAAAAGCAGTTAATTTCCTAAATGAATGTTTAGAAAATCTCTCTCCAAGCACTGTCTGAAAGGGTCAACTCTTGGAGTTAACTCTCTGCAAAAAGGGCCGTGATAATAGTCTATAAACTGTTGACATCCTCACCAACAGAAATATTTATCTTGTCTCTTTTATCAGCTGTTGTTTTTCTTAGATGTTTCTTTATCGCAAAACGAAGGTGTGATTGCAATATGTGCCAATTGACTGCAAACCCAACTGGATCTACGGGCAGTGCAAGATCAGGTGCGGTACACATCGTAACTAGAATATTTTACAGAATTTTTAAACACTGTCAGTTGCCAGTTGTTTCATTTTATTTTCTTGCTGCTCCTCTCTCTCTCAAACATTGCCTTAAGGAAGGTTAAAAAGAAATCCATTACACAAGCAGCTTGTTTGGGAAGCTCTGTAATGGAACAGGTTGGAGGGTGACAATACAGTTTTGTAGAGGAAGCACCAGGGCTTTTGAGACAGGCTGAGCATAGTCAACAGCGTCTTTGCAGTGCTTGGAAGTTAAACCCAACTGTCTTTCATAGAGTATAAGACAGCCAGAAGTCAGGGTGTATGTTGCCCTCATATTCAGGACATGCATGGTACACTGAGAGTATCAGCTCGTTTTGGCTTTCTGAAGAAAAAAATGCACAATAAACCGTTGAAACCCAATTAGGTTTAGGAGCAACGATGGAGATGGTCAGAGAGACTCTGTGCAAAGACACTGTAAGAAAGTTGATATTATCTAACCCAAGGGGTAAACCAGGCCAAACTGGTGCTCAGTCCAATTCATTGTGGCCAAAAAAAAAAAAGAAAAAACAACCATTGCCTCTCAGAGGTGTACAGTAAATGCCACGATTACACTGAATAAACTCTGATTAGCATCATGAATATCTATAATTGAAATACTACCACAAAGAGGGCTTTAAAATGCTGAAAATCGACCCCAGAGAGAAAATGGAATCTCTGTCTTGAGATATTTTTCAAAACTGATTGAAGAAGACCTTTAAGCACCTGATTAACCTGTAATAGATGTTGGGCCTAATGAAACCAAAGATCAGCTATGGTTGCACCTCCATGACTCTGTCAGACTGGTGCACATAACAGATATTCCTGTATTAATAATATCAAATAATAATCATATTAACTAATACAAGTTTATATCTCATAAGTACAGATGTTTAGCAGTGAAAACAATAAATGGAAACTATGGAATGTTTTCATCACCCCATAGCTCATCACAAGCCATTTTATAAAAGCACATGCCCCTCACATTCAAATGAAAATGCTCCTTTTTTTTTGAAAATATGTTTTTTCTGGTTTTTACATGGCAGATGTTAATTTTGCTCATGTTCAACCG
>CM019214.1:97634966-97648032 GCA_009741485.1 Malurus cyaneus samueli
ATAAATTTAGAATTATGAAAAAGCCATGTTGTTCTTGATACAGCGCATTCAGGCTTGTATTTATCTCTTTATAAATATTTTAGTATGGCACGTTTTTCATTGCAAAATCTTTCCCAAGTTTAAAAATCAAAAGGTTTTCTCTCGCTTTTCCTTTATTTGTCACAATCACAACATGATTAAAATCCGAGCATAAAACTGCAAGTTTGATAAACATGGAGCCTGAGATGCTTTACATATTTTCACGTTACTTTTCACTATTTCCCAGAGTGAAACTCCTTTTACTAGAAGAATTCTTATGGGAAAGCAGAGTTGAAAGGACTGACATCATCAGCCCTTCCTGAAAAACAGATTGGTTTCCTTTAAGTAACACTCACTTAAGAAACCACCTATTTAGAGAGAGGCAGACAAAAATAGTTTCAAAGAAAATTAACTGTCTAATAACTTAAAGCACTGGAGGGCAGTTCCTTCACGGAGTTTAACGTGAAATGCTATGAACACGAGGTGAAAACGACTCTTCAAAACTCTCTATTAACTCCAATTTTTCTCTTCATAGCCTCGCACGATAAAAGCAATTTGCGTGAAAACAGCAAAGTAAGCCGTGATTTTAACACTCTTATTGGTGTCACTGCCGTGTTTGTCCGCAGCGGAGAAACTCGGCTCTTTTTAAATTTAAGTTTTCGATGGAATAATTCGGGATGATTTTTTTGTCAGCCCCGTTTTTAGCGCGGTTTCGTTCCCCCGCCGTGTCCCCGAGCGCGGCCGGCAGGGGGCGCCCTCCCCCCGGCCATGGCGCCCTCAGGCGGGGCCGGCCCTCAGCGGGGACGCGGCGCGGAACAAACGGAGGCAATCAGGGGTAAAAACCCTCTCCTTTTCATTAAAACAGACACTGAGCTGTTCGTGTAAACGTACAGGGTGATAAATATACGGTATTTGTTGGAAAATATGAACCATCCGTGTTCGCTGTGCTGCCTGAAGCACCGAGTGATTCTCTTCGCGCGCTCACCTGAAGTTTCTCGCGACGGTTTTAAGGCAGTTGGGAAAAAACAAAATTAGTTTGACTGGTGGGAACTTTCTGCTAATGACTTTTAGAGGCTTTTCTGTGATGATTCCTTCTTTCTGGAGCATCTTGGCACTGGTGAGGGAAGTGCTCAGAGCAAGCCCAGGTCCCACTTCTCCAGGGCTGGGAGAAGAGGTGGGAAGAGCTGGAATCATCAGTTTGGGAATCAGCCAGCAGCTCACAGAGAGACGTGTTTGCTGTGTTTTAGTTGCTTTTTTTCCCCACCTCTCCTTTTTTTTTTTTTTTTTTTTTTTTTTTTTTTTTTTAGAGAATCAGTGGAGTGAGAGAAGTGGGTGTGTATTTTGGATAGTTTCTGATGTGGAAGGAAAAGATCCATTCCCTTCAGATAAGTAGGGAAGCAGACTGATAAATTCTGTCACGAGGGAAGTTCTTGTCTGTACATCAAGTGTTTCAGAAGCAGCTTTTTGTAAACAGCATGAATCGAAGACTGGGGCAGATACACATTTGCCTTGATATTTGAAAGAGAAGTTTTGAAAATTCTGGATAGATTGAAAATTGAAGGAGACGGACATCAGAAGGGAATTGCAGCTCTGGAGACAGGGAGTGTAAAAAATCTATGAGTGAGTGATTTAGCACAGCAAAGGCTGTAGCAGCGGTCAGAGCAAACAGTTTCGGAAAGGCTGTGGGTAGACAGGCAGAGGGGAAATAATCAGCAGTGCACAGGGGACCACGATGGCAGAGATGGATCACGAGGTGAAGGGAAGGGGGAAGGCAGAGAGGAGTGGGATTACCACAGCTGTGAGCGTCCCACTGAAGTTTTCCTGTCAAGATGGATGATTTCAGTCTTGGTAATGTCAAATGGAAGGAAATTTTGAGAAGGTCAAGTGCTGATGTGTCAGAGTCAGGTACTGAGGGAGTCCAAGAAGTGGTAACTGGAATTTTAAAGTGTTTATCTGAAAATGACTTAGTGAATGACAGTTTGGAATTTTATGGTTATTTCAGTTGTTCCTTCGATTACTCCCTCTTAGTTTACAGTAAACCCATGTTTTTCCATCCGCAAATCTCCCCAGTTAACCAGGTACATAAAAGGCAGGCTGGTGCATTTCCTTCTCGTACACTGCAAGTGGTAACGACATCCTGCAGCTGATGCAGCGCTTTGATCGGGTTTTGCAGTTGCCAATTGGAAATTGATAAATAATGATATTAATGATCCATGAGAAGGAATGTACTCGATTTTGTGTCTTCTCAGTGTGCTTTATCTGTAAGTGCAGAGGGTTGGGTTGAGTGTGATCAGCATAAAAGCCATCATTAGGATTGAACTTTGGAATAACAGTCCAGCTGAAAAGAGTTGGTCACTCCTGCACCACTGAAGGAGTGATGCAGGAAGGATTCTCTGCATGGTTCATGTCCAAATCACAAAGGACAAAGGATGGAATCAGGTCAGGAGAAGAATGAACTAGCACAGGGGAGGCATTGCAGTCCAGACATTTGTCTTTGGGTCAAGGAATGTAAGTGGTTCAAGGGAGCTGCCATCAAAGAAATGACAAAAAGTAGCTTTGCTCACCTGATACAAGCCTGTAATATGTTGGATCAGAAGGTGAGAAAGTAGGATCTAGAGTTTTTCAAGAGACAGTATCAGCTGAAGGAGGAGGTTTAAGTATGGAGGGTGTTGCATGACAGGGGACGATTGGTGTGAGGGAAGGTGAAAGCATGTGAAGCTCAGTGTTCGTAACCAATGGGGGAAGGAATGGGACAAGAGCTGGTGGGAACAGTCCTTTTATCTGATGGACATGCTGAGTTCAAGCCCAAACACTTCTGCTTCCCCTGGCAATGGGTTTTCTGGGAATCCAAGGCTGCTCCCTCATGTCTGCAGCCTGAATCTGACTCCCTGTCTATATGATTGGTGATGGATTATGCAGTGAATGGGTGTTGCCCTTGTTGCCCTTTTTTTTCCAGTTTATTATTCTTAAGTAAGGCATTTAATCAACTCTGCATCTCTGGTAGCCTGAAAAATATAAACACTTTATGGAAAGAAACGTAAGCATGAAGATTAGAAATAAAATATACTTCTATCTTTTAAAAGGTTTATCTTTACCCGTGAATATGCTGATGGAGCTTATTCTTTTTTGCTTAGTCCTTGTGGGCTGTTAAAATCAGTTGCTTTTTCCCATCTCAAGGAAATGCATCTTTGACACTTCTCATGACCTGAGTCACGATGCTGTCACGGAGCCAGAAAACATCCTCAACGGTCATGGGTAAAAGAGCAGGGCTGCCGAGGGTGTGTGCTGGGTGCAAGAGGGACAGATTGCTATGGCTTGCTTTAGTTCCTATTCTATGGGTGTCTCAGACAAGCCATTTATTATAATTACTCATGGATATTATTATCAAGTTCTCAAATGCAGTGATTGTCAAGGCACTTTTTTTTTCCCTGCATAACTTGGGATAAATACCTTATATTCAACCCGTATTGAATTCAGATGCTAAAACATTTTTTCTTACAGTTGCAACTGGGGGGAAAATAAGGCAGAGATAGAAAGGTTGGGATTAAAAAATCACAGATGGATTAACATGTAGTTTGTCATCAATATTAAATTATAGTAAGCTCAGCCCTTTGGATAAGGGGCTGCCATTAAACTTTCCCTATCTCCTCACCAAACACATCTACACACAGAGATGTCCTTCAGAAATTCCCAGCCCAGTCATTTTGCAGTTTCTCAGACAGGCTGATTTTCTGACTGTGCTGTCAGAAAGAAAAAAATTAAGTTTATAAAGATGACTTTATTCTGTATCACTTGGAAGAGAATTCCGAGACACCAAAATATTCCAAAGTTTACAATGCTTTAGCATGTCGGAGTCATCCCTGAAAGAAGGCTTTGAATTGAAATCTGTGCTGATCTGAAATATGATGGATAGACACGACAAGGGGCAGCAATAGTACATTCTTGTTTTCTCAAGCGCTTCATCATTCACCAGCAGACAGTGTTAGCAAAATTCCCATGTGCAAGAAATGGGAGCAACAGAGTCTCTCCACAGCGCCGGAGGCTGCCTGCACGATAACCTCATTAGTGCAGTGTTAGTCTGAGCTCACAGAGTCCTGTCCTCTCAACAGTTTGCAAACTCAAGCCCAGTGCTGTGGTAGCCACAGCCTCTGGCCCAGGGCTGGCTCACAGCCACATGGTGGGGAGGATGGCTCTGCTCCTCGTGTTTGCATGCAGAAGTTCCATAGCTACACCCGTACTACTTACAAAGAACTAATCTTGCACTCTTCCCATCTGTGGAGAGTTGAAGGTGCAAGATCTGTTTCAAAGAGGATGGACTCAGCCCTGACTGTGCCTGGCCTTGTGGAGATGACCCAGGAGCAGGGTGGCCATTTCGGCTGATTTGACTGGGAACACCACCAGGAACAGCCCGGCTGAAGCGTTTGATTTGGCTGATTTGGCTGGGAACACCACCAGGAACAACCTGGCTGAAGTGTTTGATTTGGCTGATTTGGCTGGGAACACCACCAGGAACAGCCCGGCTGAAGCGTTTGATTTGGCTGATTTGGTTGATTTGGCTGGGAACACCACCAGGAGCAGCCTGGCTGAAGCGTTTGATTTGGCTGATTTGGCTGATTTGGCTGGGAACACCACCAGGAACAGCCCGGCTGAAGCGTTGCTGCTGCTGCCTGTGCAAAGCCTGGAGCCAACAGCTGGCAAACCAGTTTGGTTGGGTTTATTTTGAGTTTTGCCCATAAATGGACTTGAGCCTTGCACCAACAGTATTTTTAGTTAAATGAGTCCTGAAAGATGATTATTATGCCAGACTTGTGTGTGTGGTGGTAGAGGGATTTTTTTCCCAGGAAATACCACAAGACACCTTTATTGTCCAGCTCTTTGAGCAGTTTTAGCACGTCAAGCCTTGGTACAAAGTGAGGAGGTGAAACAGCAAGTGAAGAAGCAGATACTTGTGTCAGATTTTCAAGGAGTTACTCTTTCACAAGGCAGTTGACACTGTTGGTGTCCCCACAGCTGTTGTGAGAGGTGTCATGGGACCCAAGACATTGTTGCTGTGCTGGCAGAATGGTTTCCTCTCCTTTTTCATTCCTCTGGACTGTCAGTGTAATTTCTTTTACATACAGAAATGAAAAAATACACACGAAGGTAGGAGAAATGACCAGCCCTAGATTACTATAAATGATAAGTTCAAATCCTAGGTAGAGCTTGAGGGTGGAACTGTTCTTTCATGATCTGTCTTTGGCCAGGTAGAGGCACAGGCAGCCAAGGAGTTGTGGGAGGTTCTTCTCTGCTGAGGATAAGAGCAGATTTTTGCGTATCAGTGAGTAGGACACTTTAAAACTGAGTGACAAAGTTTCTGAAATTGAAGATAGTAGAAAAACTCCAGAAGGAGGAAGGGAGTGTTGTGAGGCCATGTTCACATTCTGAGTGGATGATGCTGAAGTTCAAGGAGCTCGGGTGAGAGGGCAGGGGACTCTGTCCCAGCAGTGACTGAGACACTTGGGCTGGCGCTTGCACATCTCGGCACAGCAGTCTTAGGAGCTGTCACCATCACATGCCTTGCCTGGATGCAAACAGAGAGCAAGCTCTGCTTTCTTAGGACAATCGTGAGATCTAGTGCAGCTGTGTTTCCAAAGGTTCCATATCAAACGGATTTAAATGTTACAAAAACAACTGGCTGCGTTGTTTTCTCCCATCCTTTCCAATGGAAGCAAGATAGTGATAAGTTTAGCTCTGAGTAGCTGCACGATGTGTGTATACATGCAGCAGCTAAAACATAATATTCCTCCTTTAATGGGTCTAATTGTACTGGAAATATTGAGGGTTAGGGTGTGAAATGAGTTTGAATTTGATAGGACACAATTCAAGGAAATGGCAATGTAACTTTAATTGAGAGGCGATCGTTAACTAAAATAATTAGTTTCCTGACTTTTTCTAGGAAAATGTCTAACATTTTACAAAGAAAGATAACACATGTTGGACTGAAGAAAACAAAACAAGAAAGCAAAATCCCACTTTGGCAGCAATTAGGGCTCGTGGTGCTGGGTGTGTTTGCTGTGCTGTTACTGAGTTTGTCAGGCTCTTCCAAGGACTCCGTGAGCCAGCATTGCTTCCGCTGGGTTCTCTGCTCGGGTCACAAGGCAGCGTTTCTCACCAGGGCGCTGCTGTTTCCTCTTCCGACTGTAGTAGATTACAGATTATACTGGAACATGTCTGAGAAAAGGTCAGGAACGAGGGTGAAAGTCTTGGAACTGAAGCTGGGAAGCTTTCCATTCTCATCCGGGAAACTTTTTGTGTTGAATAAAAAGCAAAGCAAAATAAACCACCACATCCATGACACTTCTGTTTTTCCTGCCATTTTTTTTCCTGCCAGTTAGAAAGGATTTTATTTCCCTTGCATTATACAATTAGGGAATGTTTAGCTGAGGAATCCTCAGTGTTACACGAAACAGAAATAATGGCCAAACATGGTTCATTTTCCTGTAACTTGGCCTCCATATGATTGCATAGCCCGGAGTTACTGCGTTTTTATTTACCAAATTATAGATGTTTATATGTAGTGTTAATGTCAGTAGACTTCGTGGTACCCTTTGAAATGGAGTCTGTTAAATACTGGGAGATATAAAAGCTAATCTAGTGGGGTTTGAGTTTTAATGACACTGCATTACTAAGCTTTTCGTACTGGAGTAATGGAAGAAAAATGGAAAAAATCAACAGAGAAGCATTTGATTATAAGGGTGAGAGGTGCTTGATACCACTTTAGTTTTTCAAATAAAGTGTATAGAGAAACTAAAATCCTTCTGATCATTACTTTCCTATCAGAAAAAAATTGTCTGGACCAAGTCCTCTTTGCTTTGCTCACTGACACAGTGGAGTTTCTTTACACCAAAGAAAATCCTGCAGCACTTGCAGACATGCCATACACATGCTGAAATTCAGTGGGTAAAAGGGTTTAGTTTCAGTTTGGTGATAAGTTAGTTTTTAAGTCCTTTAGGTGTGAGGGTGTAGTTTTGGTTTTAAGCTTGGCTGTGCTAGATTCAAGCTCAGTTTAAATCGGGTAAGAAGTGATTTGGCTGCATTAATGTGGATCTGTGGGTGGACTAAAGCACAGAGAACAGGGCTGCATCCACATCATTCTTACAGGATCCCATGAAGTCTTTTTGCTACTCTTTTGCTGCTGAATGCCATCCTTGGGCTGGGGAATATCCCAGCCAAATGCCAAGCAGCATTTGGACATGTAATTCTGTCATTAGTAGTGCCAAAAATCAGCGTGTTTCTCCTCAGAGATGATCTCTGACAGCACTGCCCTCAAGTGCTCCGCTCAAACACTGACCAATTTGAAATCTGGCCTGCATTCATCAAGGCTCTTAGTTGATCAGAAGAGGACATGCAACTGTATTAATTGCTTTCAGTTGATTGATTGCTTTTTGAACAGTGTTAGAAACCTGCAAGTCTTCAACATTTTCCCCTTGATGTAGCTTTCCTTTTTTATCCAAAAATACAGTTTGAAAACTTAAAGTATGATTCGATCAAACATTTAAATCTCACATTCAGGCCTGAAGAGTAACTTATGCAAATCAAATAACCATAAGTAAAATTTTAGCTGTTGATAAATTGCCTTTGCAATGGTGGAGGTGTGTAGAGAGCTGAGGTGTCTCTGCCCAGAGGTTGAGGAGGGGAGCGATGCCGTGGGACCACGAGCTTGTCCGGTCATACCTGGGAGCTGCTCCTGATGGCTTTTCCACAGATGTCCAGCTTTGTCAAAAACCACTAAATCTTGTGAAGTTTATTTTCTTTATAGCATCTGTGTTTTATAATGGTGCTTTTAATTTGTTTTTTCTTTGTCTGCTGGGATTTCTTTTGTCCGGCACTTTCAGGCCTCCCTTTTTTCCTCGCTGGAAGTGAGTCTGTTTGTGATGGCCGGTTTGGGAATAGAGCTCAGCCCGCTCGTCCCTCCCTCTGACAACAAAGCCCATTGTTTTTTTCTTCTTTCACTTTTATCCTCAACTTAATCCATTTTTCCTTTGAGTGTCAGCGGAATAAAATGTCTGGAAAAGCGTGGCTCAGGTTTTGGGGGCATCAGATGGTGGTGGTGTTGCAGACTGTCAGCAAACAGGTCCAAAGTCAGAACTCAGGAGGCAACATTTATCCAGTGAAGGGTCCACTTGCAAACAAACTTGTCCGACTGCAGAGCCACAGCATCCTCAGCTTTTTGGAAGTTCCTTAGTAAAATTAACAAGATATTTGCCAGCCTAAATTTGCTTTTGTATTCCATGCACAGCTCTGATATGCAAATCCCCCCATGGCAGCCCATGGAAAGACAAATACTTGAGCCTGTGTCTTGCACAGGGTCCTGAGGGCTCTGGGTGATTACCAAAAGTGCCTCCCTGCTTGGGATGCTCCACTGGAAATGATCCTTGAGTGGACCTGTTTGCCAGGGCATTGTGATGGGGATGATTGGTTGCAATAAAAGTTTTCCTGAAGTAGCAGTGGGATGAAATCTGTGTGTGTCAAATCTACAGCCATTAACAGTTAAATGCACTGTCCACATGTCGGGAGGTAACTTGAGTTCAGGTTCTGCTGGATGAAAAATATTGGATATTTCTACTCGACTTAAACTTGGGCTTATTTGTTGCTTGTCCTTTGACAGTGAATCAACAACGGCTTGAGCTGTAGCAATAATGTTGATGCTTGACTGCATTCTTTGTGCTCTTTTGGCCCCATCCGACAGCCCTGTGCACACACAACTCCTGTTTGCTGCAGGAGTTTCCTACTTGGAAGGGCTGCAGGAACAGAAGGGTAATTTTTCGGATTCCTGTACGGATAGAGCAGCACACCAGAAAATCAGGGGGTTTTCTTTAACCTTAATCATCCACACCATCTTAATACTGTTATAGTCAGATTTTCAAAAACAACTTTCCTGTCAGGGATAATTTCTCTCCTTTTTATAGCATTCCAACTTTTAGTTTTTGGCTGATATCACTTTTAATTACATTTTTTGCAGTTAAGCAACTGACTGTTGCAGCAGAAAATGCAGGTTGGCAGGCAATGGTTATTGTGACATATGTTTGGTATTTACAGCTTTTCCATTTGTCACAGCAGAATTTTTTTATCATGTTTGTGCTGTGAAGTGCTGTGCGTTATGAGGTCGGGTTTAGTTAATTTTTTATTGAGGGTTGTAGACATAGATTAAGCTATACTTCCAAAAACATAGTTAGAAATTAAATGCTTGTCCTCCTGAATGTTTTTTGCGTTTCTTTTTCAAAGAAGAATAATCTTAAATTTTATCCCTTTCCAAATCTTTTACATGTTTTCATTCTCTCTTTATAGTTTAGTTAGTTTAGTACTTTTTCTTTGTTTAATTATATTTTCTTATATGTGAGTCTAAAAATTTGTAAGATGGTGTTCCCACAATTAATAAAAAACTCTGAAAGGGTGAGTTAATCCTGCAGTTTTCTGAATATCCCTAACTGCCCTGGGATTCCTCAATTTGTATGGGCACTCATCTTTGTGTAGGATGGATGTCTGTAAATTCCTCATTTCTCTGCATGCAAATATTCCATTGAGTCAGCTGAAGGTTTTGCATAAGGAAAACCACGTGAATTTGGGATCGGAGGGCACTGGGACATTAAATGTGCCTTGAGAGGGGAGTGGGGCTGTTCCTTTGGATCAGTGTCTCACAGTTAAT
The DNA here is from genome assembly GCA_009741485.1 of Malurus cyaneus samueli. Taxonomy (NCBI): domain Eukaryota; kingdom Metazoa; phylum Chordata; class Aves; order Passeriformes; family Maluridae; genus Malurus; species Malurus cyaneus. The sequence continues at coordinate 97,644,670 of CM019214.1, forward strand.
CATTATATTCTGAACAAGTTAAAAAAAAAAAACAAATTACAGACTCAAAGGAAAACCTGAATTGTGGCACGGATGCACAGGATCATTCAACTTTGAAAAAATGCACTGTGGAAAAAAAAAAAAAAAAAAAAAAAAAAGTTTGGCTTTGGATTATCTAGGCTAACATCTTGTGTAGGCAAGGCCTAAAAGTAAATTTTAAAGGGCTTTTCCTCCTGGGCTTGTGCTATTAACACAACTTCAGAGTTTCGGTAGCAGGATTCAGCATTATTAAGGCAATCTGCTACAAAAACTTTGCTTATTTGTACCCTTGTTTCAAGTTTCTAGATACTTCCAAGGAAAATTGTGAATTAGAATGTTCTTGATGAATGTTCTTGATAACATGTTCACATTGCTTCAATGATAAACAATAAAGACAAATGCATTTTCCCTCCAGTATTTCTCAAAGAAAACCAAGAATTCAGTTCCACAGTGCTCTCAAAGCTTTCATAAAACTTTTTAAAGTAATTCCCATAAAAATAATATAAAATCACCAAACCAACCAACCAACCAAATACAAACCACAGATGCTGGCTAAAAGAAACCTGTTACCTATCTGCACAACACTAGACAATTTTCCTCCAACAGAAACTCTGAAACAAAACAAAACTATAAAAAAAGCAAGCATTTATAACATGTATTACTTACAGTGTATTTCTAGAACCTGCATTGCTATCTGAGGTGTAGAGTTTAGGGACTCATGATCTACTCTGCAACTTACAACTGCACCATCATCACTGCGATCTGCTAGGAAATCCAGCGTGCTGCTGACTGTGAATGTTTTGCGATTTGCATCTTCTTCTTTTAAATATTTAACATCTGAAAGAAAGAATAAACAGATAGTTTTCTCTCCAGTATTTCTGGAATTAGACAGCTAAATTATCTATCACAGCTGCTAGGAAAAAAACCCACATCTTTCATATCTGTATTGATCTCTTTCATATAAATGTAATTAGACTGCAGTTTGCTCTCATTGTCAGAGTAGGAGATATATGCTAAAAGAGAAAATTTTAAAACTGGTACCATGATACTGCATTCCAACAGAAATGCCATTCATTATTACCTCTTGAATGTTTAGGTCCACATTTGATATAAACTTTCTCTGCAGGTCATCAGAAAATAAAAAAAAAAAATTATCTTGTCCCACTTTCATTACCTTACATATTCGCAGTGTCCTTAAATAATAAATTTTCAAAATTCATACTAATTTATAACCTTTTACAGTAATTCAATATATGGATATTATTGAATCCTGTGCTTACTTCATTCATTGTTTATTCTGTTGTTTGGTTAGAATCATTCTAACTTCCTAATAAAACTCAACCAAGGTACAATCATCAGAGGCAATGAAAAACTGTAAATAGAGCATGTGACAGTATTCACTGGAATCTACAGAGAAATCCCAAGAAGACTAGAAATAAAATTACTACAGAGAACTCCCTCCCACTGCTTTATATCAATCTAAATTGCCCTGCTGCTTCTGTGCAGGTCCAATTAAAATACTGACAGTTTTCAGCCCAGACATTGGAGTGCAGGGAATGTTTTTAGGAAGCATCATCTCAAGGTCAAGGTTCACATTCAGAATATTTCATTGTAGGATATATAAATTAGATCAGAAATGAAGAACCAAAAGACTGAGCATTTGTCTTAATGTTTTAATGTATTAACTGGAACATGAGTTCTTCTTACATACTTTAGAATTATTTTACTTGGTTCCCAACTACTTGTAATACTTATTGATTTTGTTTTATTTCAGAAAAAAACTGGTAAGCTTGTTATATTGATTTATTGCAATGAAAGCTTGAAAAGACATCTATAAATACTTAAACATATATATTAAATTACACTGAGATTTCATATGTCCTCTGTGCCCTAAAAGAAGTGAGAGGTTTCAGTTTTACAAATTATACTAAATCCCATTAGAGAACGGAATGACCTAAATAAAATTTCCATGAAATATCAATTTTGGAAAGCGAATCTTCAATGGCTTAAGCTATATCTTTCTAGATTAAAAATACCTCTGACATCAGAGAGGTGGTCTTTATCATTGTCTCCAGACAGACAAGGACACCATGTAGTTATACAGTTTCCATTTCCCCCCAAAAAATAATTATTTCTTGCATACAAGCATTTTTCTACCTGTTTGCTGCTAAGCTTTAAAAGATTTCAATTTCTGCCATGGTCACTATTAATTTTTAGGGATCAGTAAAGGTAGTTTAGAGTAGGTGAGAGAAATACTGATGAGTGCTAAAGTAAAGTTATTATAATCAAACACCAAATGTTCCCCCTAAAAGTGGAAGCAAACACATGGGATTTTGTTCCCAGAGTTAGGTTTCCAAATTTAATAATAAGCACCTCTATAGATAATATGCTATTTATAAATAATGTACACATCCCTGTGCTTAATTCAGGTTGAGGGCAGAAGACTCCTGAAACATCTACAACTTTAATTTTAGTGAGTTGTGGATTCTTAATGCTTCAGAAAAACAAAAGCAGTTAATTTCCTAAATGAATGTTTAGAAATCTCTCTCCAAGCACTGTCTGAAAGGGCTCAACTCTTGGAGTTAACTCCCTCTGCAAAAAGGGCCGTGATAATAGTCTATAAACTGTTGACATCCTCACCAACAGAAATATTTATCTTGTCCTCTTTATCAGCTGTGTTTTCTTAGATGTTTCTTTATCGCAAAACGAAGGTGTGATTGCAATATGTGCCAATTGACTGCAAACCCAACTGGATCTAGTGCAGTGCAGATCAGGTGCTGGGTACACATCGTAACTCAGAATATTTTACAGAATTTTAAACACTGTCAGTTGCAGTCTGTTTCATTTATTTTCTTGCTGCTCCTCTCTCTCTCAAACATTGCCTTGAAGGAAAGGTTAAAAAGAAATCCATTACACAAGCAGCTTGTTTGGGAAGCTCTGTAATGGAACAGGTTGGAGGGGTGACAAATACAGTTTTGTAGAGGAGCACCAGGGCTTTTGAGGACAGGCTGAGCATCAGTCAACAGCGTCTTTGCAGTGCTGGAAGTTAAACCCCACTGTCTTTCATAGGTAATAGAACAGCCAGAAAGTCAAGGGAAGTGATTGTTGCCCTCTATTCAGGACATGCATGGCTACACTGAGAGTATCAGGCTCAGTTTTGGGCTTTCTGAAGAAAAAAAAATGCACAATAAACCCAATTAGGTTTAGGCAAAAGCGATGGAGATGGTCAGAAGAGCTCTGTGCAAAGACAGCTGAAGAAAGTTGATATTATCTAACCCAAGGAAGGGTAAAACCAGGCCAAACTGGTGCCTCAAAGTACCCAAATTGTGGCAAAAAAAAAAAAAA
>CM019214.1:97648052-97662785 GCA_009741485.1 Malurus cyaneus samueli
CAGAGGTGTACAGTAAATGCTAACACGAGTTACACTGAGATAAACTCTGATTATGCATCATGAAATATCTACAAATAATGAAAATACTCCACAAAGAGGGCTTTAAAATGCTGAAAAATCGACCCCAGAGAGAAAATGGAATCTCTGTCTTGAGATATTTTTCAAAACTGGATTGAAGAAGACCTTTAAGCACCTGATTTAACCTGTAAATAGATGTTGGGCCTAATGAAACCAAAAGATCAGCTATGGTTGCACCTCCATGACTCTGTCAGACTGGTGCACATACAGATATTCCTGTATTAAATAATATCAAATAATAATCATATTAACTAATACAAGTTTATATCTCATAAGTACAGATGTTTGACAGTGAAAACAATAAATGGAAACTATGGAATGTTCATCACCCATAGCTCATCACAAGCCATTTATAAAAGCACATGCCCCTCACATTCAAATGAAAATGCTCCTTTTTTTTTGAAAATATGTTTTTTCTGGTTTTACATGGCAGATGTAATTTTTGCTCATGTTCAAACTCAAGTTCTGACATGAAATAGCCTTGTTATCTAAAAAATGGTCATCTTTGTTCTAGAGGTTTATCAAGACAAAATATTCAGTGCTTCTCTGAAATCTTTGTGTATACTAAAAATACACAAATTTATTCAAACTATCTTAATCTGTTGCAACAAAATGAACTTACTTGTTTTTAAAATCTGGTTTTCCTAGAAAAATTTTAAAAAACAGAGAATCCATTCAAAATACTCCTGAAGCCTAAAAATAATTCTTTATACAATTTTGTTGGAAGGGCATGTAACAAATTGTGTTGGAAAAGATAGGTAATTTCAAAATGAAAAAGATACTTTTACCTTCTCCAGTATTTTTGCTTTTAATAATGTTCCAGAAATGTCACCAGAATGCTAAACTGCAGATCCCTTTGTTAAGCTGGTGCAAATATGAGTGACAGAACACTACAGGAAAAGGTGTGGCGCCCAGTGCTTCACATTCAGTCTCTCTCATTACCAGCACTTACTTTATCAAACAATATTCCTTTAGCAGATGATGATTCCTTTTTTGAGTGATAGCAATGGAGCTACAATTTTAGAGTGGCTTTTTCCCCTTTGGTGCAGCTCTGATCTCAGTGCATCATTTATATTCGCTTGCACCACGTATAATACAGTGTAACACAATTGGATTTACTGGTGCTAGACAGGAGAACTCCTAACCTTTAATGCCAGCTGCATTAGCATATAATTTCATATCTATTTTTCAGATTTATCATTTCACCTTCTACACTGCACAAAGCTAATGTAACTTCTGCTGATGCCACTGCAGACTGGTTAGGTTATTTTATTCCTAACCTTTGAGAAATGGCAATGTGCTCTTCAGAAGACCTAGAAAACTAAACTGAAATAAATGTGCTCTCTACTTTCCTCTTTTTTCTGGTTCTTGGGGGTGTTTTTCCCCCCTTCACTGTTCTTTTTCATACACCTTCTTTGTTTCTTCCCCACCCAGTTATGCTGTTTTAAAAATCTCTTTGGGAACTCTTGAATGTTAACAAATTAACAAATTAGTTAAAGAGATAAATCACCAAATTGCTTGCTGGCTTCAATTACATGCCAGCTGAAAGAAAGGCAAAGGTATTACACCAGATTTCAAAACATAATTTTTTTAATAATCTCTTCAAATATGTATTGCGTTGCTGTTAGGCCAACTGTATCAGCGCTTCTCCTAAAGTAGTGGCATGGCTTGGAGTGATTTTCAAACTTTACATGCCTTGAATATGGATATTCATTGTTCCATCTTTTCTGGATGACACAATCTATGCTGTGCCATGTGTGTTAGCTGTGCTGTTAAATTCTTCTTTTTAATTACATTTGATGAGGTGCTGCATTTCTTTCATCAATTTCCTCAAACTTCCCAGTACTGACTGAAAAGAATTATTTTATTTCCTCATTTTCTATCCCCGGTTCACATTTCAAATTATTCCAGTCTAAAACTGTTTCTTTCAACACTATGCGCATTTTCACTGGAAATATAAGGACACCTCTAGAACGGACAGGGTTCTCAGGCAATCAACTCCAAATCTCCAAATCTTCATATCACAGCTCTGGTTTTACACATTGAACTGTGGTAGAGAACAGTAAAGGAAGAGAAATGGTTCTGTAATTAATTCTGCAACTTTGCCTGAGGCAGTTTACTGATCTAATGAAACCCAAAATATTTTGGGGTGGTTGTCTTTTTTTTTTTTTTTTTTTTTTTTTTTTTGTTGTTGTTGTTGTTGTTGTGTTGTTTGTTTTGGGGGGGGTTTTGTATTTTTTTGGGGGGGGGGAGCAATGGGTTTTTTTAAAGCTCCACAGTAATGGTGGATTTTGAATCACTTATCCATTTGGTCTTATAGCAGAATGAGTAGAGGTGAAATGAATAAATATCAATACCTTATCCTTTTCATTCATCTACTTTATAATGAACACCTCAATTGGCTTGTAGGTGTGACCAATCCTTCTGCAGCAGAAACCTCCCTTCACTCCTTCACCAATGAGGATTTAAAACTATTCCAGCCTTTGTAAGAATATGGACTAGAAAACCAAGTTCTAAGCAAAGAACATACAAAGTGAAAGAGAAGACAGAAAGGAAATAAACAGCTTTTCATATGCGGTTCTTTCCCAGCTTGCTGCATCCTCAAAGGCAAATCCTTGCTGTCAGCTTTGGTTTTAGCCATTTGGTGGCTTTTCAGTTACAGCAGACTTTGTCCAACTCCCCCCCGCCTCTGTGAAGTTTTTCTGATCCCCTTAAAATCCATCTTCTCCCTCCTCCTTGCTGCAGACTATCAGCACTCTTGTCCCAGCTGTAGATTCTGAGTTTCCCAGCTGAGATTCCCTCCCTACATCCTGAGCCAGAGCAGGCTCTCCTATGGGAAGTGCAATCTCCAGCCTCGTCCGGATGGCTCTGCCTCACCTGGTCATGTTATTTAGGAGGGTATATTCCCACGTAAATCTGGGAATTAACTAAATCAGACATACCTCATATTGCAATGACACAAAATAAATGAAAAGGGAAAGTGGGGGTGAGTGGTGGGACTATGAAAACTAATCCATAAAATATTTTTCTATGAAGCCTCACAGCTGAGTTTATTGTGCTGCACAAAGTTCTGAAAAATCTGAAATATCAGGTTTTACCATTTGAAGAAACAATAAAAAGATGGTTATTATGACCACTGCAGTAATTTACAATCAATTCCTCATCTATTCACTACCTTCTACTCATTTAATGGCTCAGTATGAGAAACCTCAAAAACATAAATTAAAAAATACAATACTACAGAATAGATAGTTTTGACAATTGGACCAAATGACACCAAAATCCTTTTAAATACCTTTAACTTCTTTGTCATTCTTGAACCATCTGATATCGGCTGCTGGCTTACTACCAGATGTCTTGCAAGTTAGCTGCATCCTCTCTCCCTCCATAACTGGTGAGGTAAATCCAGTAATTTGTGGCTTCTCGGGAACACCTAGCAAGCAAACAAGCAAAATGTTTCCAATAGTGTCAGCTTCTGCCATGAATACACAACCAACTTAAAGTTCACTTCTTCATAAATTCTCAATTCTGGAAGCAGGATAATTAATTCTTCATGCCTTGTCACTTAAACCTTTTTCCTATTGTAAATAAACCATCAATCTGAACAGCATTTGATTCTAAAAAAATAAAGAAAAAATTACCTAATTGTCTAAGAGAAACAGATTGCATTTTAATAAACACCTTATCTATGTATATTCTGCATGCAGGTCTAGTCTGACTTGTTACAATATTTAAACTGCTCAGCACAGCAAGCAGGATGACAAAGCACATTAGAAGCACAGCTGTGAAAATTAAACATAAGTGGCAACAAAAAGATGAACTGACCTAAGTTCAGAACAGATATTTACACCTGAGTAATGGAGACTTTAATACAAAACCCAGGGAAAAGAGAGGATGAAAATAAATACAGGAGTTGCTTTATCTTCAGAGAAAGTAAAACCAAAACACCAAGAGGTATAATCACAGTTCCAGTGGCTATGGAGAGATCTTCAGCTGAAAACAAACTCTTCAGAGGAGATCATATGATTTTGACACACTGTACACACAGTATTAAATTTGGAAATGGTTGTTTTTCAATAAACCATGAAATATTAAAAAAAAAAAAAAAAAAATTGTGAAAGTTTTGAGCACTACGGTTAGAAATCCATTTATCTTACAAAGACACAAGAATAACTTTCTTTAAAGCAATACTGATGATATTAATTTAAAAATGTCAGCTATAACTTGCATCTACAGTGCTTTGGTGCATTCATATTTGGGGCCAGATAAAGGGCTTGGTCACAGTAATTGATCCTGTGCCCTATATTTCATAAGCTGGTTTTTCTACATCTTTTTTCCAAAGATTAGGTACATAAAAGAAAAGCAGCAATACCTATTTCATACATTAACATCTTTTTAATAAACCTATTCCTCTATTTCAGGACAGAAAATGGTGTCTACTACAATACTGTGACACTTAAATTTTCTAATCGACAACAGAGCAGTCAATAAAACATTATTAGTACATGAAAATAATTTATATGATTAGAATATGTAAAACATTTCAGGGCCAAAGATCCCCTTCTCCAGTAGACAATATTTTAAGAGTTTAAAATGTTCCTTTGAATCACAAAATTACAAACACCAAATGAAAAAAGGCAGGAATCATAATCTGTGCAGCATTCTCTCTTGGAGGGTAAGTAGATGATATTGGGAAAATTTCATGACACCCTCCCCTAAAAGAAGATAAAGCTTAAAGGTCTGTGAAAGGCGAAGTTACTTTTGTTGATAAATACTGGCTACATATTTTTGGAGGCTTTTTTTTTTTTGTCTCCTTTCTATGTCTTTCCACCATTTAAAATGTTCAACTGGTACAAACCTCTATTGTTTAGATCATGAAATGCCTCTCTGCAGAAAGAAGATTAAGAACAGGCTGTCACTGTTCCAGAATATTCTTCTTTGAGTGGGTACTTTTTGTCCTTAATGGCAAACTTGTGAAGATCTTTGTAAAATAGTCTCACAGGGACTGAAAGGGAGATGTATTTCATATCCTAAGCACAAAACCAATTCCCTGACTGGATTAATGTGAATATTACTGCCACAGAGAATATCTTGCATTAGTCCTTTTAAATTCAACTGTCTACCCATCCACATATAAAAATAAAACAAAAAGAAAGAAAGAGTCATGTTCAGGGACAGGAAAAAGTAAAAAAAAAAATAAAAATCAATCTCTAAAATCATATAACCTCTTAGGTTCGCAGGTGTGTTTCAATGAACTATAGCAATTTTGGCTGATTGGGCCACTGACATTCATAGAACCATATAAAGCTTCGAGCAGAAACTTTATTTCCTGGGCATCTCTTGAAATCTATTGCTTTTCTGTGTGTATCTATAACCTTTGGGGAAAACAGCAGAGCACTTAGAGGATAAAGCATAAAAGAAGCTGCAAACCCAGTGAAAATTTGCACTTTATAGACTAAAAAATAAAGGCAAAAACCAGAATGAGCAGAAAGAAAAAAAATGCACAGCTAAGGTAAAAATTATAAAGCTCTAAAGCCCATTTTGATTTCAAGCTTTGTGATTCTCTCCCTTTTGCCCCACAGAATAAATGGTTGGGAGATGAACACATGCACCTTCCTGGCACTGTGGCACTGGGGATGCAGAGGTTATCTCCACGTTAAGGAGCGCTAGCTCCGCAGTGTTTGCGCATTCCCCAATTCCTTATCCTGCCACGGCACAAACGCTAAGAGCCGCGTTATTTCCCAGCACGGCAACATGAAACAACAACCATCAGGGAAACCAGATCAGACATTTACATTTATCTTCTGCCAAGCCTTTGCAAAGTTCATTCTTATCACAATTTGCCAGAGCCCGGGGAGTTCAACATCAGCTTTTTTTGCACTCAGCTGTTGGCACTTACCGAGAACGGTGAGGAAAGCCTTGGAAGTTTTGACAGGCATGGTGAACAAGGAGCAGGTGTACTGCCCTTCGTCCGACAGCGACACGTCGCTGACGCTGATGCTCAGCTCGTGCCATGATGCTCGGACCAGCTCGATTCTGTTGTCCCTCAGAGCTGGAAAACAACAAAAAAATCACATTAACGTCAGATCCAGCACATGAACAAAGTGTGGTGTGTTGTACAAGAGTCTTGATGAAGGTGAAATGAAATCAGACCCTAGAACACAGTTACACACTCTCTGCAGAGTAGTTTGTTTTCTCTGTTGAATAAAATTATGAGTATTTAGCAAGTTTTTGATTGTAACATATATAAACCTAGATTTGTAACATATACAAACCTAGAAACTAAAAGACTTGAGTTACCTCTGTCCTTCCTCTAAACAATCCAACAGCGGCTTGGATTTCTGCCCCCTGACAGTTTTGTTCTAAATAAAAGTCTAAAATAAATCCTTCCTAAACCAGCCTGGTTTTTGTGTATTTACAAACGTTGAGGATCCTGTGTCTAGCCTTGCATAGTTTGCCTACAGATTTTTCTCACATTGTCCTGGAATACCAGATTTCCCGACTTCTCTGAATTCTCATTACTAATAGATTGCAAGTTCCACTTATGCATGCATATGTTATACATTTAACAATTTGAGGTGATTGAGTACAGTGGCTTTATTTTTTGGTTATGAATACAAATGCAATCTTCTATTCTGTGTCGGAGCGACCATTTGCCAGGAGACGGGAGAGACACAGAAGTAGAACGTGCACTCTCTCAAACTTTATTGCGCGCTCCGGAGGGTTTTTATACCCAAGGTTCCTAACAGTAACAGCAGTTAAACTTAACGCTTTTTCTAACGGGAATAACAGTAACTTAGCGTTCATGAGCTCCTCCTAACGACATATAATTCCTTATATGGCAGTTCTGCCATTGCAGGTGGCGCGTGCTGACTCCCCTCTGCCATACAGTTCATTGGTGATTCTCAGGCCACGAGGGTACTCGAGACAGCCCCACTGGAACAGTTCTGCACTGCGGCTGCTGCCCAACGGTGGCCAACGGTGGCCAATGGTGCAGATTGTTCCAGAACCTTCACGGGCCTTCTCTCCCTTGACCAGGCCTAGGCCTTACACAGGCCTACCACAATTCTGTTTGCATGAAACCAATGAGAGAAAAGGAAAATGCAGATTCACTTCAATTCAAAATGTCACTTTAGTTAATCTTTAAAATTCAAAGTAGTTTAAAACCCATAGTTAGATTAATGCCCAACAGGCAAAGGTGGCCACTGTGGCTTTGGCAGCCAAAACTCTTCACAACAGTGAAGCTATTGCTATTTTTGAGGAAGTAGATGGGGACTCAGAATTCCTTTCTCAGCTTTTTAATTCTAGTCAGATGCACATGAGCAGGCACAAGATTGGTAGTTTATTTCATATTACTGACTTTCCAAAATAATAATAATTTAAAAAAAAAATTAAAAAGGATTCATTGCTTCCAAATAGTTTGAGCACCACCACACCCATTTATATAATTTGGCAACAGCATAAAACCCAGAAAGGCAAAACAAACAAACAAACTAACTAACAAACAAACAAACAAACAAACAAAAAAATCTCTCAGTACTCCATAATTTACAAGTGGTTATTTTTTCCTCTCCTTATTCAGAAATTATTTTTTAAGTAATGCATTATAACATCTCATATAGTATTTTACTTTCTGGTGCCTTTCTCTTTACTTTCTTTACCTCATGATAAAGATTTCTGTATCTGTTGAAATATTTTCCTACAGATGGAACAATGTGTAGAATTTAATGCACTAAGAACAGTGATGAATTCCACTACAGAACAACTGGCCTGCAGATGATGCCAACAGCATTTTGATCCTACAACTGAAATACAAACCATTTCCATCAGTTACATTCCTACTGCTTTCCTCCCTCACTGCCTCCCCTACACACCTGTTTTAACCTTTGTAAAATATAAAAACCTCAGCTCTGTCAACTTTCTGGAAAGCTGGTAAAAACAACCACTGGCCAAGAGATTAAAACAGATGTTCCATATTTCATTATGGAGAAGATTTTCATTGGAAGAACAGTGAGAAAGTTTTGTAATGGAAATACCAACACAACATTTGCAATAAATGCTGCAAATAGCACCAACATAATGCTCCTTTACAGGAAAGCTGTTTGTCAGAAGGATTTTTGTAAGTGCTAAGTCTAAAGATCATTATCTGTTCCATCATTTTCAAACCTGAATATTTGTAAGCTTTCCTGTCTACACAGATGACAGACAAAACAAATTTTACTGCCATTGCTTAGACAAGGTGAGTACTCACACTGAGACTTTTTAGAATCTTATTTCCAAATTGTATTCCTGTAACTGTTTCTACAACCTCATCTGTTTAGAAAGACACCAGTTTGTCTTCATGAAATTGATAGCTGTGACAGATGCCAGAACTGGCTTGTTTCCATTTTTCTGTCTTAGGCTCATTTTGCTTCAAGGGTGATGGAAACAACAGCAACACTGGAGAGGCCAGGAGTAATTGTAGCAATGATATCCAGGTACTGTGAAGGAGTGGAGCAGGGTCTTACTCAGGGCAGGGATTCTTGCCAAACCTGGTGGATGGAGCAAAGCAGCCCACAGAGACTGGACAGAGGGCAGCTACTAAAAGGTACCATGTGGTGAGCAAAAGCTTTAAGGAGAAGGCACCCTCCTGGAGCCTGGTGGATGGGAAGGAGCTGGTGGATGGGAAGAGGATTTGTTCACCATGTTCTTTTCAAAATCTTTCAGAGTTATCTCATTCCTACTTATTTGATGACCGATCTCATCCAGGTTATTATTCTTTATTAAAGGATGTGAGCTTTCAAAGCTTTCTGTAAGCTTTATGATTGCTCTTATTTGCAATGAGAATTGCCTCCAAACAGGGCAATTTTACCACAAGGTTCAAGCCAGCTTGAGGGCTCATCATAGCAGTTCAAACCCAGTTTCATAAAAAATACAAAATGTTCCCTCGTATTTAATTAGCAGATGGAAACAAAAAGCAGAGCACTGCTCTTTCAGAACCTTCTTTGGAAACTTTTTTTTCTATTTCACTTTTTTAGAAGCCAAACAGGCCTTTCTGGCCACTTGCTGGGGATTTTAACCTACATTCATGAATCGTTACCCTATCCATAGTTTACACACCTATAGAGATCCTAGAAAAAGGGTAAATAAACAGAATAATTATTTGACGTCTGGGAAATACACACATGCCAAAGCCAGTGACAAAGCACACCAGCACTGGCATCTCTTTGCTGAATTCTTACGTTGCAAGCCCTTTAGAACGATATAAAATACAACTAGAAATATAATTACATAGTAAATTCCAACATGCCCTATGTACCCTATTTCAGTTTTCTGTAATTCCCAGGCATACATGATGTAGTTAATTTGCAAGGCATGAAATAATTATTCATAAAACACTTGCTCCTAAGCAAACACACTTCATTTATTTTACCTGTCATTCTCTTTTCCTGTGGAAAAGATTTCCTTTCAGAATGCTCTCTGACACAGAAACAAGCAACCTTGATAATTTGTATAGTTGAGGTAATTATCAGTAAGAGATATGGTCATGTATTTCAGCTGCATTAATTAGCAATTATTGAGACTGACAACCATCACAACAAACTGGTCTCCTTGTTCACAATCATAAAAACTGTACTTTGTTTTTTGAAAAATAATAATATAATGATCCTATGTCATCATAAGGAAATCCTGCAACAGGAATTACATCGGAGAGATAAAAGAACCTTAGAAATTTTCAGAAATGGAAGAAACAACCACATTTCATACTACGAGGAAAAGGCAGTTGGACCTGTTAAACATAGCAGCCACCCAGCAGCCTCTCTAATGTTATTCCATCTAAAATCACCACATCTTCCTAGTATTTTGAGTCATATATTTGAAGAATGGGGGAAAAAAAAAATGAACAACAAAATCCCCAAATCTTCCAGAGTAATTTGCTGATGTTTGAGAATACTAACTTGACACATGCTGCCATCCTGGGATTCACTTAATAAAATTTTCTTCCTTCTGTTGGAGCTCTTCCCTCTCATGGGAATAACATAACCATTAGCTGGAAACAGAAGGATTTCTGATACTCCACAGATCATGCTAAACTCCTGGAATTCTAATGCTTATGAAACTGAAGCAATCCCTCTGATTTCAGATTCCAGCTTTCTGAATGCAGCACCATCATCTGAAACAGATCTAAAGGGATTTATGTTGTGTTTCTGGATGTACTTGAGAAGCCTTTTTCTTTGTTCCTAATGAATCCAATAGACCAAGATCCCCACAGGATGATTATAGAACTTGCTTCTAGTTGTGCATCAAGCACCACCACCAGAGCAAGAAAAACAGAATGGGAGTAGATGGAACAAACCAAACTAATATTGTTATCCTGTGTCTTCTAAACATTCTTTTTTTTTTTTTTTTTAATTCAAATTTCCTTTAAAAGAAGAAGGACTGATATATAGTCATTCTATTCATGCCTAGCCTGTCTAGTCTGTTCTTGCATGGCACCTGAATACCTAAGATTTTAAAACTTCTCAGTTGTCTTCCATGTGGAAAGAAAATCCATTTCCTTCCTCTTTCATTTCCATTTGATTACTTTCATGCAAGTACATGAGGGTAGCAGTGTGGATATTCAGCAATCCCATGTTTTCTATTTCTACTTTTGCACATGCTGAGGCCGGTTTTACTTCTCAATGGAGGCCTTTCTTACCTGTCCAAAGCACTGCATCTGTGAAACCATCACTTTTTTTTCCCCTGGGACAGAAGTCCTCAAACTGAATCTACTTTCACAGGTAATGCCAATGTAGAGGGGAAAAAAACCCCAGGAATTTCTATGCAATCTGCCAAACGGCTGACATATCGACCATTGGTATCCTTTAAAGGTGGCATCATTTATAAGTAAAATTAGCAGAAATCATATTAAACAAACAAAGAATAGTGGGGACAGATCTTTGGCTAATTGTCTGTGGAACAGTCTGGCCAATTTGTAGCTGCATGATGGCTTTTCCCCCATTAGGAAAGTGATTAGTGATTAGTAAAGATGAGTTCAAATACACATTCCAAACGCTGTCTTTCCCAGTTTTCTGTCACTTACATGCTGTGAATACGTCAACTTCACTGAATTTTTCAACCCATTCATGTACTTAACAAATTCAGGGCATCACTGAGCTTCATAAAAGGTGCTAAGTAAGGGCTTTGAAACGGAAGGACAACATAACAATCCTTGGAGACAGGTTTTCTTTTCATTCCAGTGTGTTTCTTAAGTATTTGGTAATCAAAAGGAAGAAACAATAGGCTCAATAGGAATATCCTTCTATCTTTAATCATCCAGCCATCTTTTACTTTATGCCCTGGCTTGCAGTCCAATAAGAAAAGATTAGATGGTTTCAGCTGAGATACAGTGCTGAAATATTTTATTAGTTTACTTAGACAACTATGTTCAACAGCAAGCTGCTTCCCCCTCTTTAAATTTTTCAGAATTTTTGCATGTTGCATAATGCATCTCCCAAAGTCATGCAGCCAGCTCCCTTCATGGGGAGAGGTGCTGACAGTCTCACTAAAGGGAGGCATCCACTCTGTGCCTGCCTTGAAAAGGCCAATGCACTGGGGACTCAGAACCTGTCTCACAGCCTTATCTATTATTTATCAGGGCGTACAGCCTTAGATGCTGATGAGGAGAACCCAAATAGCAAGGTAATTTCTTCTGTGAAACAACAACAATTCTCCCTTTCCTGCACTCTGGATGAAAGGAAAAGGGTTTAAGGTTACTTACAGGGACTTATGATCTTCAAAATAGCTGCTAAGTGAGGCTTCACCAACTGCTGCCAATTGACAAATGAAGGCCAGGACAACTAAATGCCCTTCATGGATGGAATAAATGAAGTAAAACTTTCCTGCATGGCACATTTTCTGAGCTACATTTTCTCTCACAGTCATTTTCTGTATTTGCTTCTTTCTCTCTTTTTCAGATCTCTCAAGAAACATGGCCACATGCAAAAAGAGAGGAAGAAGTTGCTTTCTAGGGTGTTTACAATGTCTGTTTCTGATATTAAAGAAGCAGTGAACTTACGTTCGTGTCTTTGGAGAAACTTAAGGATGACATCTATTGTCTGAGAAGCTCTGAGGTCTGACTCTCTTTCACATAAGAAATTTAAGTTTCAAATCCTTTCAAAACATACAGGTTTTGAACTATGAAAATGCTTGACCGTTTTACTGAGTTGAAATAATATTTAACTGCACCTCCAAATAATAAAACAAAAATCACATTAGTCAGAATGAAACATTGTGTTACAAGGTCTGTTCATCTGGTTCTGTTTTCTATGGGGAATTACAAGATTTCCTATTATCCTAATGCAACTGGACATGTGCCATAGCACAGTAGCCTAGAAAATATTTTAAAATCATACTTCTCAAATATGCAGCTGCAAAAATTAAAATTGCAAAATGATCTGGCAAGGTTAGAGATGGACAGAATTAAAATAAATGAGATTCAATAGTTAAAAGTAATTGGTAATCTTATGAACTAAGTTGGAGATGAATGTTTTGAAAACGATAATGCAAGAAAGGAGCCCTGAGGATTACTGAGGAAATTATTTAACTATATGTTCAAATGCAGCACCACTCTAAAAAGATGAATCCTATTCTGGTTTTTACTGATCCTTGCAATTATGGTAAAAGAAAATGCTACAATATTCCAAAATAGCATATATCACACTGTGCCATATATTGTAAATTACAGACAGAAACAGTCTCTCAGTTGGGAAGATAATTTCTGAAGGTCTACTGATGGAATACTGCAAAACTAATACTAAGAAAATGAAAGTAATACAATGGAGAGCTGTAATAAATTCACACCTACCTAAGGCAGAAATTAGAACTTTTTTTTTTTTTCTCTAATATTGAGGGTAATACTGAAAAGACCAAACACTATGTTTTAGGCTAAATGAGAATTCATTGTAAGTGAGAAATGTTAGATAATGACTTTATCAGAGTAGAAGAGATAAATAAATAAATACTAATCCTCTTGCAAACCAAAACAAAGTTGCACAGCTTGCCAAGTTTGTTCCGCTGTGAAGATCAGACCAGGCAATTTTCCTTGTGCTCCTGATGTTGATACTGCTCATTGTGTTAACAGCACTTAAAGACTGCAGACCAAGGCAGAGTTAAGCTCATGTAGGTATTAAAAACTCTCTGGCCAAACAGCAGAGAGCTCTACCAAACCCATCTATGTATTTTAAAGAACATCAGTTGTACAATACTCCTTTTCCTTGTCAAGAAACTGCTCTTTACATTTTCTGCTGGTCACCCTCATGCACTGGCTTTAGTTAGCTTTGAATGAAAGGAGCCCCTAAAGGATAGGGAGAAGAGAATAACTCAGATTTTACATTTTTAGCACTGCTGCACAACCAGGTTCTACTCAGACCTGCCCAAGCACATTACAGTTTTTGTGTGTGTGGCTGACCGGGCCTCAAGGAAGCTGCAGACCTGTGTTTCCCTGACCTTGCACATGGTGACCTTACAGTTCTGCCCGTTCACAGCTAAATTTAATAATCCCATGATACTGATAGTGTTTTTAGTGGCAGGAATGAGTGTTACTCAATAATCCCATGACACTGGGCGTGTTTTTAGTGGCAGGAATGAGTGTTACTCATGGCAGAGTCATGTTTATGGCACTGCTTCATATTTCTTGGAAAGTCTTCTAAACAGCTCAGTACTGTTCAAACATTATTTTGGCAGAATATGGAGATACTTTCTCATTTATTGATACTCAAGCAGAGATTTCTCTCTAACTGTTCTTTCTGCACTTCTTGATCACATAGACACATAAATGAACATCACCCTTCCTGTAGCAGATGGCCACGTTGGCCACAGATGCCAGCACAGGAATATTCATTCTTCCTAACTACATTAAGCAGCCAGACTCCCTAAACTCCTACTGCAGCCAGTGGAGCAAGTTAGCTTCCTCCAGAGGCCAATTAAGAACAGGTCACTGCCTTGAAAATATTACAGAACCTGGACAAAACAGCCAGGAAACCATCAAGGATTGATGAATGTATCTGCAATCAACCCAGCAATTGATCCCAGTACCAATGAAGAGTCGAAAGTTAATGCATCCATCGATACTGAAGATATTAGCACTGCTGGGGATGGCTTGGAGATCTCACTACTGAGGGAATTGAAATATGGAACAAAGTATCAGGAGAGATCCGAGATGAGCCCAGTGCAATTCCAGGGAGGATTCTCAGAAAGCCCTTTGATGGTTGCAACATCTTTTATGATAGAGCCCTTAAAGTTTTATGACGTCTCTCACACAGCCTAGCAGCAGACAATCTGTCTCTCCACACAGATGCTCCCTCTTTTGTGGGATTTGTCTTAGTTTTCCAGATGCAGATGTGCTGTGAAGAAAACCATTAGTGAGAAATGGTGTCAGAAACAGATAATTAAAGGATTGGAGCATCTCTCATACAAGTTGAGGCTTAGAGACTTGGGATTGTTTAGCATGAAGAAGTGGAAAATCCTGAAGTTAATCCAAATTCAAAAGAAAAAAAAAAACAAAAAAAAAAAAAACCTGGCAGCAGATCTAGACCTCTAATTTTCATAGGAAGCTGCTCTAACATAGAAAACCAAAAAAACAAGCTGGACTAGATGACCTCCAGAGGCCCTTTCCAATGTGAAATATTCTGTGAT
>CM019214.1:97667232-97691628 GCA_009741485.1 Malurus cyaneus samueli
GTCTCTTCCTCTTCTCCTTATCAATATTTAATTGACAAAAAATTCAGTTGCCATCCCTATTAATAACACTTTTCCTATTTTCTGTACTAAATAATTTTATTTCCTCTGTGTCATAAATGTGTTCTCTATAAAAATGAGGCCACTGGAAAGAAAAATAAGAATGGGCTAAACCAATTACATATACAATATACATCCGGAATACTGATCAACAACTCTTTAAATGGAAGGAGTAGATTAAATTAACTTATTACTTTATATTTCCAAATATAAACTCCCAAGTACACTTTATCTTTCCTGTAGCAGAAGTTCAGAAATGTAACAATTGTAAATTTAAATTACTTTACACTTATCAGCATCCTTAGCCGTATTAGGAAGAGCAGATCCAAGGAGATGATCCTCCAGGTCCCCTCAGCACTGGTGAGATCACACCTCAAGTGTTGTGCCCAGTCCTGAGGTCACCCAGAGATGAGAGATGAATCGTACTGGAGTAGGGCCACAAAGGGAAGGGACTGGAACATCAATTATTTTGGTGGGTTGGCCCTAACTGAGTGCTAAATGTCCGCCAAAGCCACCCTGTCACTCCCCTCCTCAACTGAACAGGGGACAGAAAATATAATGAAAGGCTCATTCAATTCAGTTACTGTCACAGGCAAAACACTTGGGGAAATTAATTCAATTTATAACCAATCGAATTAGAGTAGCATAGCAAGAAATCAATCAAATACTACAACACCTATTCTCCAACCCTCCCTTCCTTCCAGGTTGAATTTTTACTCCAATTTTCTCTTCCTCTTTCCCAACAGTGCAGAGGGACAAGGAATGGGGGCTGTGGTCAGTTCATCACTCAGTGTGAGGACTTCTCACACTCTTCTGCTCCAGCATTGCAGACAATCCTCTACAAACTTCAAACTTAATCACAAAAAAACTATTGCAGTGTATTTTACTGCACAGGATGCCCAGAAAGGTGTAGAGTCTCCAGCTTTGGACTGGACATGGGCAGTCAACCTGTCCTGGCAGGCCCAGTTTGAGCAGGACAGCTGAACAACATCATCTCCAGAGGTCCCTTCCAACCACAGCTGTTCTAGGAGTCTCTGATTCATGCAGCCCTTACCTGTATTGTACAGGTAAAATACAGAAAAAATAAAATAAAGAAGTTTTCAGGCATTAATGTACGCCTTTTTGGCTTTTAAATTGCTTTCATATAATTAAAAACTGATACCCTGCAGAGAGCTCTGCTGAACTGTGTTGAACACAACGTTTGAAGACTGTCCCTCACAGAGGTGTTACCTGGTACCAGGAAAATGTTTCAGATTAATGGGATCTGGACCTCTGGAACTGAATGCTGTTCTGGGTACGCCCTCCCACAAGCATGCCTTTCATGCCTTTCCCCAGAATAAAAAAAAAAAAAAAAAAAAAAAGGATTTAAAAAACATTTGATGGAATTAATGAAGATGTTTCCAGTTAGAACAATAGAAAAGGAGAAGATGAAGGAAAGGGAGCCTGATATTTGTCTCAGAACACACAGTGAGCTCTCAAGTGCTCCAGGATCCTGTTCTAGGGGCTGCCATCTGCTCTGAGCTGCTTTTGCCACTTGTAGAACAGCACTTGAGGGTCTTCAGGAAACTTCTGCATCAACAGTGAATGACAGCACCACGGACAGAAATAATAAACACAACTGAGTTTGGGGCTCTCTGGCAACCTAGATTTCAAATACTGACTTACTGAATCTGCTTAACAGATAAGAACCATTCTTTTATTTCCACGAGGTCCATTCTGGGAATGGAAAAGAAAAATTAAATCAGAACTTACTGACCCTTGCTTAAAAAGCTGAATTTTAAAAAAAGCCCAAGCAATAGCTTTGCAGAAAAATGGTCAGACCTAATTCTTTCTCTAGTGTTTCCTAAATTTTAAACATTCTTTGCAGATTAAATTTTGTCTAATTGAACCCTAAAAAATGTCACCAGTGATAGTTAATAATAAAACAATCCACCCCACCTGCCAGCAGAAAAAAAACAATTAACAAAAAAAATCCAAAACCAAACAAACCCCACAAAAAAACAAAAAACCCACCCCCCCAAAAAAAAAAAATCCTTATTTTGGAAAAAAAAACCCCAAAAAAACCAAAACCCCAAACCATTTTAGCACATAAAATTACAATGCAATAAATTTACAATGCAATAAAGAATAACAGCAGATTTTAACCTCACAGTCAGGTGAAGGGTAATCAGGACCATATGGATTAACATTAACTCAAAGGCACTGTAAAGTTGTGTAGGAGACCGTAGGGAGGTTCCCACTGTAAAATCTCCATCATGAGCCTTACAGCAATAATTAGAAGAGTCTGCAACCAGGTTTATCTCCAGGGGATGAAGAAAAATTTTTATCCTCATGTGCGGATCTGTCCTCCTAATTCTGCCAGCAGACATAGAACAATAAGTGGATTAAAGCCAAAAAGGGGCAAAACCTGCCTTTGTCTCCCTCAATAGCACTTTGAAGGATAAAGTTCCTTGGAGACTTCTTAAATTCAGAAAAAAAAAAGGGAAGGGGAAAGACTCTGGGACTGCTTGTGGATCTGGCCCAGGTGTATCTATCCAGATCCACGACAGACAGCTACAAATGAGCCAAGATGAAACATATCTGACTGCAACAGACAAAGCAGGATGGGAAAGATGATTGCACCGCTCTGCTACGGGGATTGCGGTAGCCAACTTCTCTGAATGTAGGCACTGATCATCCGTTTTGAAATTAAAGATATATTGTTCCCTGTCAAAATGAAATCAAGGACTCGACTCTGATCTCCCCCATTACAGAACAAATCAGGTAATGTAAATCAAGTATCATCTTGTAAGATGATCTCTACTGGAATAAATTTGACAGCAGAGACAGACGTGTCAAAAAGCCGAGGCAGCTCGCTGGCACTCTGTCATTTGGTCTCTGATATTTCTGGTAATTTATTAAGGAATGGCACCCAGCTCTAGCTGGGGATGAACTAACATTAAAAATAAAAAACTATAGCAAACATCAGAAACATGAACCCATGTGCCTAAGGAAAACCTTTGGGCACTGCTGAAATCTTCAAATATGCAATGACAGGTACCTGGCTGAGTTGCCGAGCTCGAGTGTCTCAGAAGGTACAAATTACTCCAGGCAACTCTCTGAATTCTCTTGGGTCATTTAACTGGGTGGGGAGTGGAGGATAGATCCTGCTTCTACATCAGGGCAATTCCCAAAGTGTTCTTCCACTGATTTTACCCAGAAACTCATGCACCTGTCATCCTCAGATTTCTTGCAATGTCTCCTCTGGCAAACTGTGATTCTCCCAAAACTCCTATTTACTGTGACCCCAAAGGCCTGGTTAGAAAGCCCTTCTCAGATGGGGCAAATTCCAGAATTTCTTCCTCACCTGACCATCTATTTGCCTGCCACCACCAATGGACTTTGGGACATTAGCCATTAAAAGTCTCCTTTGAAATACACATTGCACACATGTAATTATAAATACATACTAAGTGAAGCAAAGATTTAAATACTTTTTTCCTGTGTTTCCTACCTGCCAGCTCAATTTTTTTTCTGCTACCTCCTGTGAGTATTTGTAGTGGGTAAAGATGTGAGAAAAATCCATTAAGAAAGGGCAGGGCCCAGATGGTCAGGACATTTTCTGAGAAGGCTGTTGGACAAAAGCTCTTATTTATTGTTGACTTGCACTAGAGACTGTGGCAGCTAAAAATTCATCCCCTTTTTACCCACCCCTCTAACAGTGACTGATCCAGCTGTCTGGCTACCAGCTAGACTGAGAAGCTTCATCTCTGTGTCTTTGTTTCTGCTTGAGGAAGATCTGACATGGCTTTTCGAGAAAGGTAGAGTCCCAAGAAACACTGAACAGCATCCTTTACACGAAAGATGCTTGTCCAGGTTTTATTTCTCCTTATTAGGATTTCACAGTGGTTAGTTCATATGTCTTCTGCTTCAGGTTGCTGTCTTGACAGTACTCTGCATCTAATTTGTCTTCCTCTTCCTACCCATTTCTCAGAGAGCTTGAAAGTTCAATCTGAGGCAGATATTTCCTATAGGCACCTTTGCTTTTTTGTGGAACAAGCCCGTGGCTTCTCTGGGGAGGAAAAGCTTTACTTTTCATTAAATGAATGTGTTACAAAGTCATTAACAAAAGCCAAGTTGACTCTTCAACCTCCCATCACACTTATTTGACTGCTTTCAAAAGCCAAACACCAGCTAAAATTCTCTTTTATTTCATCAATAGATTATACAATTAAAAGCAAGTACTGGGCACTAATTATCAGTGTACAGTGTTGAAGTCTACGCAGATTCCACCAGAGTTACATGCAACAAACTTTCTTAAACAAAGCTTTCTTAAAAAAAAAAAAAAAAAAAAAAAAAAAAAAACAAAAAAAAACCCAAAAAACTAAGAGTTCTCATTGATTGCAATGTCAATGCAATTAATGTCTGAATAAGTGATTTATGAAAAAGCTCTGCACAGACCAGAACTGATGGAGTGCAGAAGAATCTTGTTTTTCTGATTTCTATTTTGGTGTACAGAGAACAAAAAAAAACAAAAAAAACAAACAAACAAAAAAAAAAGATGACATTTCCACTGTCGAAGCCAAAAACACCTCTCCTCTGAAAAATGGATTCTGGTAACCTCAACAATATACAATCTATACAGGGTATGTGTATCAGCTGAGGGGAAAAAAAATGAGGAAAAGAATCGTTAAGACAAACAGCAGACTAAACTAAACTTGACAGGCTTGAGTGATGACATAATACCCTCTTACTCTGTGATGGTGACACAAAAATGCCAAAGGACACAAAGCTGTCAGTCTTGTTGTTTATCTTCTATCTAAGACTAATAAAAGGAGGTTGGAGACTGACAGAACAGACACGGGGACAGTCCCAGGCATTGAGTTTGCACTCTGAAAAAATGTATTGATGGATTTAGGGGTGGCTTATTTGTTATTGCCTTTTCCTGTACTACCTTTGTGAGCTTCCACAAACTTTTGATATAACTTTTTTCAAGCCATCATTACCTCTTCAAAATCACGTTCAGCAGTTATATTTGCTGATTACTATGCCCTAGTAATTTATTTGAAGTATCGACTTCTGGACAATTGTCCAAATTAGTTGAAAACAAAACTAAGCTTTGCATAGCCACTGTGGTAGCACCGTGGTGAATAATGGAATATTATCAAACAATTCTATTTTTAGCTGTCTCAGAAAACAAAGCCTAAATGCATCCTGCCACATCAGCTCCTAACTTCTAAAAATGGTAAGTGACACAGGTCTCTATAGAGCACAACACCGAAACAGCACCGTTTAATTTTAGCACATAAATCTTGTAAGGTAGGTAAAACGGCAGAGAGAACAAGGAACAATCTACACAGCAAAGTGTTGGTGAAAAAAAACAAGTTACTTTTCTGGCTATTTCCCCATTTACTTTTTAAGAAATAACTCACAGAAAATACTTTGAGATGAACCAAGTATCTTTCAGAGTTTTGCAGAGTAGCTGAAGGGGGAAGTAAGTCTGTGTGCAGGAAATTTCCTTCCTTGGAACAGGGCAAGGATACAATATGTGAATAAAATACCTGAGTGAAATGGAAGGGTTTTTAATTTGCTGAAGTGTGCATTAGCTGAGCTGCTTCTTCCTGCTGCAGCACAGCCATTACCCTTCTTAGACAGATCAGCAGCTCTTACAAGCACATCCCCAGAAATTTCACAGAGAGGCCTCTGCCTTTTAAAATTAAGATCTATCCTTATTTTTTCTGCATTTTTTTTTTTTTTTTTTTTTATTATTATTTTAATAATAAAATTAAAAACCTTCTTATAACCCTCTATCATTTCAGTCTCCTGTATTTAAAGCAGTAACACTATCATTTAAACATCCAACCACAAAACAGCTTCCTTCTTCTCTACTTTTCTCTCTGTGCTGCACTCCACAGTGAAACTTAGCAATAATTAAATTAATGCATTTAAACAACCCTGTGGTTTCAAGCACAGCCTAAAAATATTGCAAGGCAGCCTGACAGCACGATGTTCTTTAAACCCTGATGTCAGCCTCCTGTCAAAGGAGCTTTATTCTGACTAGGAAAGGATGTGATCTTGAGCAAAATAACAGTGAAGGGAATCACTGAGTCAGAACTAGTCAGATGTAATTTCTGCTCTAAGGCATTCCTCATCATAAACAGATTCTCATATGACATTGTATCACTTAAGTTTCCAACCCAAAATTGTTAGTGACTTGCTAAAATAACATTAATGACTTCACAATATCAAATGGAAATTACACTCACAGACACAACACATAAAGAAACACTGGTACTGGGAAGACAATAGCTCTTAACTGGACTAAGAGACTTTGAGAAAAATGAGATGTGAACAAAATGCCCAGGAGGTGGGAACTGCACATGCTTATCTCAGAATTTATACCAGTCTCTTCTTAAGTCTTCGGTAAACCTGGGTTTTACCTTCTACTCTTATTTCAGAAAAGCAGATGATATTTACCAGCAGCCCAAGAGATACTGAGTCCATTAATATAGAAGACATTCAGAGGAAAAAGCTGAAGAAAACATGATTTCTTGTTACAATCAAGAAAATAAATGACATGCCTTTTATCAGTTGGACAGGGGACAGAATATATAACATAAGGCTCATGGGTCAGGATAACGGCAGGGAGGAATGACTGGGCAATTGCCATCATGGGCAAAACAGATTTGGGGAAATTAATTTATTTCCAATCGAATAATCTGAGAATATGTTTATTTGAAATCAAACAAATGAGCAACACCAGACTCAAAGTAGGGACAAAAAAAAAAAAATCCAGCTCACAACCCTCTCAGAGCTCTACATGGCCCTAATGGCAGGGTGCAGATGGGTCTGAGAGCAGATCTGATCCTGCATTAGCCGGGCTCAGCAGCAGCAGTGCGAGCATGGGGATGTGGTAATACCACCCCAAGGAGCTGTGCTGGTGCTGCTGCCCTTGGCTGCTGATCTCTGTTGGTATCTCTGTCTCCTGACTGATGGACAGAGATTTTCAAGCCTTTTTGCAAGGCTTTAGTTTCACTAATACAGCAATGCTGTGACTGACTGTGGGAAATTTCCAAGTTCCTTCCTATTTACTGGGTTGAATCTGATTTTACTGGCACATTGATTGCTGAAAAAAAAACTCCACAAGACAGAGAACGGTTTCATTCTTGCAATTAATAATGTGTAACCTTCATGTAAAGGAAACCTTTTATCCTTCAGATACCATACTATGCCATTACAAAGTGGATAATAATTGTCCAGCAGAACTAGCAAGAGTGCATCAGAATTCACAGTAACAATTTACAGGACCATTAATTGCCTAAATATTTGATCAGTCTCTATCATTCATCTATTGCAATATTTATTTTAGATTTAAGTGGTTTTCCTATGCTCATTATTTCAGCAAATCATATAGGGAGCTGTTCTTCAAATAAATTTTTACAGCACAGAATAAAAAGTGACTTTTAAGTCTATAACCAGAAAGATAAAGCAGAAATTATTTTCCATTTTTCATTGCAAGGTGAGGTTTTTGCTAATCAGACCACCTGAATCAATGCACCATGCAAGATCGTTTGGCACAGAGAATATACATCACAGATAAGCTTAATTACTTTTCAAAGGGCAAAGAAAACTGTGAAAGAGCAGGCAGCTCTCATATTGAGCTGACACGGGCAGGCAGAGCTGATTGCTGCTATTCTGCAGCTCAGACATGTTTTACAAAAGTTTTGCCAGGAACAGGTGAGTTACCCATTGGAGCAGTGCTGGAA
The DNA here is from genome assembly GCA_009741485.1 of Malurus cyaneus samueli. NCBI lineage: Eukaryota > Metazoa > Chordata > Aves > Passeriformes > Maluridae > Malurus > Malurus cyaneus. The sequence continues at coordinate 97,675,035 of CM019214.1, forward strand.
CCAATGTTGTTTTCACTTTTTGCTCCTCACTACTGGATCGGGGCTCCAGGGGGATCTACAGGGCTCCATCTTAGGCCCAATTCTCTTCAACATCTTCATGAAAGTCCTGGAAGTAGGACTCACAGGAATAGTTTGCTAACAACACTAAATTGGGAGGAGCTGTTGACTCCTTTGAGGGCAGACAGGGCCTGCAGACAGACCTTGACAAATTAGAGATGGGTGATCACCGACTCTGTAAAGATTTACAAGGGGAAGTGCTGGATTCTGCACCTGGCACAGGGCGACCCTGGATGTGTGCACAGCCTGGGGAAGGAGAGGCTGGAGAGCAGAAGCCGTGGAAAGGGACCTGGGGGTCCTGGTCCATGGCCGGTTGAACAGGAGTCAGCAGTGCCCTGGCAGCCAAGACATCAGGGACAGCATGGCCAGCCAGGCAAGGGAGGGGATTGTCCCACTCTGCTCTGGGCTGGGGCGGCCTCACCTCCTGTCCTGGGGACAGTTCTGGCACCACACGAATGAAGAGTGTTCAAAGGAGGCCACGTGAAGGGATAGGAGGGGAAGCCTTGTGACAGATGGCTGAGGTCACTTGGTCTGCTCAGCCTGGGGAAGAGGAGATTGAGGTCTTCAATGTCCTCAGGAGGGGAAGCAGAGGGGCAGGTACCGATCTCCTCACTCTGGTGCCCAGGATGTGAGGGAATGACACAAAGCTGAGTCAAGGGAGGTTTAGGTTGGAAATAGGAAAATGTTTTTCACCCAGAGGGTGGCTGAGCACTGGAATAGGCTCCCCAGGGCAGTGGTCACAGCACCAGCCTGACAGAGTTTGGACAATGCTCTCAAGCACATGGTGTGACTCTTGGGGTGTCCTGCTGTGATTCTTGGGGCTCCACGACCCTGATGGGTCCCTTCCAGCTCAGTATTTTCTATCATTCAATGACCTGGTGAGGTAATAGGATCAGCAAGAGCCCTCTACAACTGACACCAAAGATTTACACCGAAACGCCCTTCCAGACAAGGCAATCTGTCACTATCACTCACATCAAGAAGCATCTTAATCAGCAGGAAGCCCTGCTGCAATCAATTACCAGGCAATTCCTGCCTGTGGGAGCCTTTGCTCCAAGAGTGTCACAGTTTGACTCAGGGACACCTTCGCTCACTTCCTGCTCCCAGTGGGGGAATTTCAGGACTTGCAGGACTCAAGGACTCATAGCTCAGGATCTTTGGGCACATTAGCGCCATGGCAGCAGCTTTGTGCAGGATTTTCCCTTTTGTATTCTAAGGTAGCCTAACTCACAGAGTAGCAGACACAGCCCCCAGTTACTTAGAAATTAAATTATGGGAGCCTGGCTCTTCATTGAATTGTCAAGATTGTGTTCTCATTTTTTTTAGCCAAATGGAAGGGAAAAGCCAACTGATTTTTACTGAGGTTGGGACAAGGGCACTGTTTTAAAGATTAATGATTAGATTAACTCTTGGATTGAGAGAATTTGTAAAATCTGGCTCATTTTTATCTAAAACGGAGACCTGCATGTCACAAATTTGCTGGACCACTGACAAAAACAGTGGAGAAAAAGGAGAGAAAAAATCATAAACATGACATTATCTTTCAAACTCTAAGGCACAGTAGACATGCAATCTCTAAAATGGATATTTAAATACATTAAAAAAAAAAATCTGTACTTGTAGGTGTGCTCAAAACATTTTTTTTCCCCCCCTTAAGTTAAAATCATGACTTTCCCAGTTCACATTAAGTATTGGTAGCATAGATCTTGCAAAAAATATTCTCCAAAACACATCTCAAGGGTATACTAGACTATATTACTTTCATTGAATAGGAAGTTAGTGACATAAAATCCTTCATCAATAATCTCAGTGTAGTCCTGTTCTATTCCAATGCAATTTATGCTTCTCAAAAGCTTTCGAGGTACTTTCTCCTTGAATAATGATGCCTCTTCTTTTACTTTGCTCTCTCTGTGGCTGGCACGCCATTTTACATTTGATAAATCAAGCCCTAAAAATTTTATGATTATTCCAGTTGTTTCAAGCCTCCTTTCCACATGCTGCTTTCCTGTCTTATATTTTCATTCTCTTTTCCTTTCTTATGTCACTGTAGTTCACAAATGCACTTTGTTTTACAGAGATTTGCTAGTCTGGTTTTTATTCTGCCTCTTTTATTATTATCATCTTTGGCTGCTTTTATTCCTTTTGTTTTCCCTTTATCTGCTTTCATGTCTCTGTACTGTTACAGGATGCTGAAGCAGGAGTGAAGCTACCATGCATTCTAAGGAGGATGCCTGGATTTAGAAGGGGAATGAATCAGCTTTCAATCTGGGCTTTTTTGTTTGGTTTTTTTTGTTTTTTTTTTTTTTTTTTTATTTATTTTATTTTTATTTTAATTTAATTTATTTTTTATTTAATTTTTTTTTCCTGTAGTAACAAGGTAATTACACATAAAGAAATTTGTGTACATGGAACTGACCCCAAGAGTAGAAGACTGAGTGGCGAATAATTCACTTATGTCTGGCTGTGATTTCATACTTATAAATAAAGTAGCAGGGCCTTGTTCTGATTTTTTTTTAATAACAGCATCTCAGAGGTATAATTCTGAAATCCATATTTAATACCTCAAATAAAGAAAAAATAGTTCACTAATACAGTTTATAGAAAAATTTGCTTTTATTTTTTTTGACTGGAGGTTCTCAACTCTTACCCTCCTTTTGTAATAATAAGTATTTTGCTAATGCTATGAATCCATAGTTCCATTAAAGTGCAAAATAACTGTGGGAGGTAAAGTCCCAGTTCTCTTTTACACTAAATAATTTTTTTCAGTCTTTTCAGTTATTCTCAAAGTGTTATGAAAATTGACAAGTTTCTTACTTCTGATGATACTTATACTAGTAATCTAATTACTTCTTCCTGTTCTGTGACTGCTATGCAATTATATTATGCCATGAACACAGCATGTTCTGTCAAATTGTTCTTTTTGTTTCTTCAGGAAGTTTTAGCACATTAAAAATAAGAGAAAAAGCATGCTCCCTAACAGCCATAGAAAACTCCCAGCATTTGAAAAAGAAAAAAACTATAAAACTCTTACTAATTAACGAGACTTTGGTTTACTGGAAGATATTGAAGGTATGAAAAATAAATCTTACATCAGGATATGTTTGAGATGTTCTGTGCCAATCACATCAGATTTTTCTGATTGACCCAATCAGGCACAATTTAATCAGAAATAAATTAGATGGCCTCTGCTAGAGCCAAAATGCACACTTGATTCTAACTGTCCTAACATATTTCCAGTATCCACGACTATGTAAGGATTTAATAGTTCAGCAAGCCCCCTGGCAAAGTGATGATCCTTTTTTTAGCTGATCCTTTGGTCTGTTCTCCCGAGTTCCCACCATGCCAGACATGATGTGTGATAACGGATGCCTTTCTGGCGGATGGTACTGGGATTGTATCAAATGACAAGCTGATAACATCTCTTTCCCTCTGTCTGGAGATATCAGTTCCTTGTTTTAGCACACCACAGCTAAAATGAGGCCTATTTTCTTGGATGAACTACATTTTAGGCTAAGTAAGAATAGAAGGTTTCCAAAATTTAAAGAGCTTGGCAAGAGAAAATCTCTGTGCAAAAATATCACATGACACTGTGTAGAGAACTTTTAAAATTAAACTGAGTAAAACACTAAGAAACTATATCCAAAAGAGAAGAAAAATCTTGAACCAGAATGGAGGCAACCTTCAGCAAAGAAACAGATTCATGGTATTTTATGAATATTCAAATGTCCTATTTTTGTGGGGAAAGTCTTCAGGCTCACCAAGCCTGAGTCCCCATCCCTGGAGGTGTTCAAGAAATGACTGGATGTGGCACTCAGTGCCAGGCTCTGGCTGACAGGGTGGCGATTGGTCAAAGGTCAGACTTGATCTTGGAGGTCTTTTCCAACCTAAATGACTCCGTGGTGATGACCTTTGATTCTGCCTTTGTCCAGCCCTAGCTAATGCCAAATTTGGCTTAAAATTATCAAAAAACTGCTCAATGCATTGTACCTTTTCCTTGTGCCTAAGGCTCTCAAAGTAAGACATCACCAAACCAAACCAACAGTGTAATCCATGGAAATAAGGTGGATCTGAGAATTAAGAGTGTCATTGTCTCAGATGAAACATCTGAGCAGCTGCCTCAGGTCACACGGGACATGGTCACAGCAATCTGCATCGAGCTATTATGAGCATCTATAAAAAAAAAAAAAAAAAAACAACCAAAAAGCAGCAAAGAGGGGCATTCTCAGATGTGATTAAAGAAAACACTGGAACTGCAGAATGCTGAATGAACTGCTGTCCTCTAAAATTGTTTTGTGATGAGCCAGCCTCAATTCATCCCATGTCAGCAGAAACTGTCAAATGAATGACACACTTGGGCATGGAGCATTCACGCCTCACGTTGCCAAGTGAAAGAAGATGAAAAGGTCCATCTCCATCCATTCAACCCTTTCCCTGATGGTTTACTTAATGATAAGTATTATGCATTAAGCAGATGGGAGAATTGAAACAGAGGTGACATTTAATGCATATGTTAGCATTTCCTCATCCTTTTCTATGAAGAGCTCCAAAATGCAGGGAGAGAAGGAACAGATATTTGTCATTTTCCCCAAATTTAATTTCTCTGTGAGAAACCTCCTGTCATACAAGTGCTCTAAATGAACAGCTGATTTGCTTGGGAATACCACAGAGAAGCTCACTTTCACAGCTTCCCTTTAGCAAGTAATTTGGATGCCTGGTCCTCAAAACTCTTTCCTAGGTGTGATCCAAGACCCAGGAATACATAAGACCCCACTGATGCAAAATCCTTGTAAGACTTGCTATTGTTTCCTCCCACAATCTGTATAAAAACACTCATTTACTGCACTAAGAACTTTTTTTTTTTTTGTTATTAACAATTGTTACAAGGAAAAAAAAAAGTGAGTATATGGACTCATCATTTCCTCCTTAGCCTTTACAAAAATTAGAATAGCTACTGCAGATTGGCTTCTAAAATAATGAAAGGCTCCTTTTTTCTTCTTGTGTTCCCACAGACCAGGAGAGCTCACCAGCTAAGCTATTTATCAATTACCACTGCAGTTGTCTGCTCTTTAATGCCTTATTTCTCTGAGGCAATGAGAGGGTAATTTTACACAAATACTTTCTACCTCAGATGCCCTCCCATGCAGAGCACAGTTCTCTTTCAGCACACCTATCAATCAATCAATCAATCAATCAATCAATCAATCAATCAATCAGTATTTCCCTACAAAAGGTGAGTAAATCCTTAATATTTTATTGGATTTAACTATTGCTGTGAAATGCCTCCCCTGTTCTTCCCAACAGGGCACAAATGTGTGGATTCTGTCTCTCTGTCTCCACAGAACCAGCCCCCAGGTGGCTGCAGGACCCTTGGAGGAGCACTTGGACGATGCCACAAGGATTGTGCCTGTCCATGGGATGGAGCCTTTTATTCTTGAAGGTTACAGTCACATGGTAGAAAAATCAAGAGAAAAAATGCTTTTACCTTGTTCCTGAGCAGCATGGAGTTTGCCAAATTTTGTTATGGATGCCAGCTATTCTAAAATTACTCTTCACAGATTTGAGACATACATTTTAGAAGTCATTTAAGAAGGTACCAGTATCGTGCTGATCCAGAATAAATTATTTTTCACTCTTCTGTTAGTCAGCCTCCCTCACTGGAGAGATTCCAGAACCAGCTGGATGCAATCCTGTGCAGTGTGCTCTGGGATGACCCTGCTCAAACAGGGACATTGGATCACAGGAGCCACTGTGGTCCCTTCCAGCCTGACCCAATCTGTCATTCTGGGGACTTTGACAAGTAGATGAAAGAGTTAAGATATTTACATCTATTTTTAAAAAGGAGAGAGGGGAGGTTTGGTTTTGTTTTTTTTTTTTTTTTTTTTTTTTTTTGCATTTGCATTTGCAATTAACACCAGGCTGTTTCAGTGTTTATTAAGAAGGTATAATACCTGGATTCAATACATAATCCAACAGGCTTTTTTCTTTTTTTTTTTTTTTTTCTGTAAAACTGTAAGTCTATCTAAGTTGGGACGCACAGATGCTAAAAGCACACTCAATTTCTGTACAAAGGATAAATGAAGGTACAGAGTACTAAAATAATAGAGGGAAAATATAAAATATTACTATCTTAGCTGTATTTAGAAGCAAAAAAAGTCCATTATGGCAATGGCTGCTATATTTTAAATCCAAAATGAGTCACACAGGTTTTATTAATTCTTAACATAATTTTTTTTAATTCATCACAAAAAATAAAGTCATTGCTCCTGAGTGCTTCAGGGATCCATATTTTCAGCTGAAGTACTTTAAGGCCATTCAGAGAATGAAAAGGATGAAGCTTTGGAAAAGCTATGGAATAGTCTTCTCTTTTCATCTCAATCAGCTGGGAAGCAGATGTTTTAAAAACTATTTAATGGCAGAGGATAAAGTCCAAGCCAGCTGTGCCAGTTTTTCTAGGCACATCATGCAAACATTTACTCATGTGGATGATATCTTATTAGCACTGTAAGAACATTAAAATGGACACATAAACTTGAAATATTCAAATTCCAGAAAAAGTCCTACCCCAGGATGATAACTGAGTCACAAACTCCTTCAGAGCCTCAGGGCAATAGTCTTATATCACTGTTAAATACCTGTTTTTAATGCATGTTAATCATGAAAATGACAACAGTAACCACATTTAGGGAAAAAAAAAAAAAAAAACCCAAAAAAACCAAACAGCTTAATAAAGGTGAAAGAAACTACAAACAACATTCAGTAAAGCTAAGCAATATTCTAACAACAAATTCAAATTTGAGTTTAAACCTATCTTTGTGAGTTATATTACTTTCTTTTATTTTATTTTTGAGTAAGCTTTAGTAAAAAATCTTAAGAAAATGTGTATTGTAAGAAAAGAAAATGGTCCATATAATTATGAAGCTTTTATTCACGTAAAATATTAATGAATATAAAAATATTATCCTGTTTATATGACTTAGTGGAAAAATAGAACAGTGACTCATTCACCAAACAAGCACTGGTTTATCATCTGTGCACTGGTGGTACAAAATGTGAATGGGTGTTCTGTAAGGGGAAATGGCTAAGAGGATAAAATGAATTTTCTTTTGACACTTTTTAAAAAGAAAATTCAGAAGGAAAAAATGCATAAACTCAACTATATTCTGTCCTTATTTGAGCTGAAAATTTAGGGAAATTCAGAATTAAAGAACTGCAATTGTAAATGGGGTAGGATTTCATAAACAAAGTTCTCAGGGCTTGGGTATTAGTATGTAATCCTATAGATTTTGGTGGATATAGCTTCCCTTGGGACTACCTGATGAGTTTACCCAAAGAATTATTTTAAATTAGAATTTAACCACAAATTTTGGAATCACTTGCAGGGTCATTTGAGGCTCTTCCTTTTCTGTAAACATCAACTCTTGACTTTTGTAAAAAGTATTAAAAATGTTGACATTATTTACATTACTAAAATAAATACCCTTTAAATTTTTTTAAGTAGTATATTTTTTTTCAAAGATAAAACTATTTAAAGTTAGTATCTAACACAACCTGTACAGTTCACTTAATAACTGTTGATAGCAATCACAGAGACTTCCAAATGGCAATGAACTATAAGGCAGTAAGGGTTTTCACATTCAATTAACTGCTGTCCAAGGTAAAAGAGAAAAAAAAAATATTGTGACTAAATGGTTTGTGAGCTCAGAAGGCCAGAACTGAGTCCTACAGTGTGGCATAAACCTTAAGCAATACTCAGAATTCTCAATTTCAATCCACTTCCAAATCTGAGATAGTTCCCCATCTATGAGTCTTTTCAGGTGAAAAAACAAACTATTGTGTGATTTCCTTTTTACGAGTGTTTGATAGAACGGAAAGATGGCAGCAAGAACATCAGTAAAGAAAACAAGCTCTGAACACTGCTAAAATGCATCATGACTGCAAAGATGACAGTAAACTGGATATTTAAAATGTAGCCCGAGGCATGAAGTTTTCATTATCATATATTTAAAGGTAATCAAATGTTACTGTCAATAAATTTAAGAATATTTTAAAGTTCAGTTAAAGAGACAGGTGAGTCTTTCTAAACCACTTACAAAAAAAAAAATCCTTTCTGTGATTAAAACTTCTGGAGAACACTTTTTAGTTGCAGCTTTTATTTATAGAGCTTAACAAGATCACAGTGCACTTACAGCAGATTTTAACAGTTTCTGTTTAAATTATCATTATTATCAGAGACAGCACTTTTCATTGTGGAAGCATATAAAACAACATAAAATGGGAAAAAAATATTGAAAAGGATCCACAGATAATAATGAGGTGAGGAGGTTTATCAGAAATCTAATAAACCGTTTTTGCAGTAGAAAATATTGTTTGGTGCTCATGTCATTCCACCTTGCCCATGTTACTCTTCAAGCCAAATCCAGGACCATAATTCTCACAATGACTTGACTGATTTGAAATAACTCTATTAGAAACAATTCCTCTAGGTTCTGCTGGCACTGGAAGACCAATCATTGAAACTGTTGAGGGAGAAAAAACTTTTTTAAAACTCCTGCTCTACTTCATTACTTTTCCAATGAGAATTTGCATACTTTTCAACATCAGATCTGCTTAGCCATCCACACTGATGCAGCACATGTAACCAAGAATTAAAGCTGCCCATTCCTGCTTCTGGCTGCTCTGTGTATCCAAAGCTTCTCAATTCCTTTTTCTTATTCAAAGTCCTCTTAAAATTCAAATCTTTAAAATTCCCCACCAGATGAAAAAGGGAATGTGTCAACATAAGAAGGAAATACACAGCACAGGAGCTTGTGGAGCTGTCATCTCCTATGGATTAACTTTCCAGAATGAATGAATTCATTCATGAATGAATCCCACAAAACTCCAGCAGCTGAAACTACCTGGTGTCTGAACCCCGAGATCCTGGAATTCACTGAAGTTTAACTAGTTCCTGACCATTGATACAGTTACATTATAGTGTACTTTTTATAATTTTTTTTTATATACTCATCTATGATTTAGAGGAAGGACAGAGGGATATCACCAGAGCTCTTTTGAGGAAAGAAAAAAAAAAGAAAAAGAAAAAAAAATTAATAAAAAAGTAACATTTTTGTGAAAGTTTCAGAACTACAAGCACTCATAGATTGCAACCCTGAAACTGTAAACTTCAGGAACTGGCCTGAGGCTGGCAATTGCTGCTACCACAGTTTTGATGGAATGAGCTATCATTGACCCTAAAGCACCTGTCCAGCCAAAACATATCACAGAATGGATGACAACAGCTATTTCAGCAGTATTTGTAGAGACAAGAACACACCAAGGGTCAGTAGTGAATGAAAGTAATAAAAAAGGATAAACTTTCCATTACAAATAAAAACCAGGAAAAACCGTTCTGATCCTGTTTGTACAAGAAATTGTGTATAATGCCAAAGCTTAGATGTGGAAGGGGGGACAAATAAACTCCAGACATTATGACTGGTCAAAAGAAAAAAAGGATGTCATGATAACCCCCAGAAATATCCTTCAGGAAAATAAGCTCTTTGTTTGTGTTAATACTTCCACCACTGTATTCAGAGTTTCTTTGAGCATTTCTTATCTCTAGTTATTACCCATGTCAAAAGCACGAGAGAAAAAAAAAAAAAAAAAAACCAAAAAAAACAAAAAAAACCTCACCTAGGAAGCCAATTACTAAAGAGCTCCTTCAAAAGTACATTTGAAATTATAAAATAAGCATTACTCCTCTCCTCCTGCTTTTTATCATTACTTAATGATTGTTGGAGTTGAGTGTTCAGTACAAAACTTCATGCAAGAGCTTTTGAACCTGGTTTTGGCGTGACAGTATAAAAATTTTAGCATTAAAAAGTACCATAAATCCAGAGGCTTAAGCTATTATTTGGTAGTTCAGGGATGTCAATATCAAGAATTTCTGAAGAATGTTATTTGGTTTTTGTAAGCAGTGTTTTAATTGTACTGGATATTGAGGAAACACTGGATCAACAAATTTTGTATCTGCAGGCACAACTTGCAAGTAACACCAAGAAGAAAACTCCTTGGACCACTGTCTTTCTACTTTTTTTTTTGGAAAGGACAACAAATAATAATGCCCAATTACAAATATACACCCCCAGCACTCAGCTAGTTACTGATTTGTTTCCATCAAACGCAGTTTAGCCTATAACTACTTTACTTGTATGTGACCTGAAAATTTATTTTTACCTTGGGAAAATATTTGCTTGTAGCCAGATCTACAGTGCCTTTGAAAAAGGAAAAACATTGGTCCAATACATACATATAAATATATATAAAGAAGAAAAAAGCTGTGACCTTTAACATCTGCTGCAAAATCACAGGGAGCATTTCAATTAACAACTTCATCAAACTGCTGCATTAAAATTGCTACGAATTATTTACTCAATTTCATTAACAAAAGAGAATTTCTGTGACACAGCCAAAATACCTCTGAGGAAAAGACAGCATGCTGTGTCTGATCATGAGGCAATTGAGCTCATTTAACACAGGAGTAGAAAACAGCAGAAAGGAAATGAGAAGTGCTGTGGCTGAGCCTGGAAATCTCACTGACGGAAAGTGATCACATTTCAAAAAGGTTGTGATAGAGAAACCGCCATTAAGCAATTCCTGTGTGGCATCAGGACACAGTAGGAGCCAGGAGCCTGGAATGAGAATCCTGAAAAGGAACCTTAAACACAGAGTACTCCAACCCACCCCCCCATTCTGTTATTTGTAAATTTATTGCAGATTTTTTTTTTTTTTTCCTACAGCTACTGTTCAGCTAACTCTGGAAGAACCTACCCTGCTATCAAGCACTGTGAGGTCACTCCCACACATCTGATTACTCCCTGATTCAATTCATAGGAGTGTTACAGGACACATAATCCTGTGAACAATCCATTCATTTCTAACAGATGCCTGTCAGAAAATGCTCCTGGACTCTGGTTGCTAGAAACAGCTAATTAAGTTTTATGGCAATAGTATGACTTCCAGAATAGTGGTTCTACACTTTAAATATTGGGTCTTGCTGGTCTTGTTCAGAAAAAGTCGGCAATCTAAGACATTGGCAGTAATTTTATATGTGATGTTGCTAAGGGAAAGACTGAGATGGAAACTCATAAATTCACAGGCAGGAAAGCTTACTTGTAAAGCCTCATATGTGAAATAAAGAACATATCCTCTCTGCAAGTACAGGAACTCTGAAAGAACCTTCACACAGAAGAAAACCAATATTATTACATTTGCTGTGGGTTATCCAACATAATTATACACTTTCCACTCGAATAACACAAAGCAGTCTCAAACCCAGCTGCTAAAAAAAATAACAATTACTGCTTGCTCCAGTTGTTACAGGACACTTAAACCCACATCTTTAATTTAGGGCCACTGTAGACTTACAGGGATGAAGACACCCTGCCCTCAAAGGGGTGATGAGTGTATGAGGCAAAGCACAGGCAGGAGGGACATTTAAATCCTCCAAAGCATCACACTGAAGCTGAATAAGACTTATTTGTAAAAGTGTTTATTTGACAAAATAAAAACCACACCTGACTGTCTCCCTAGACTTCCAGACAAGCAAGGGCTCCTCACTCTTGTCTGTGAAAACTCACAAAAACCTACGAAAATCCCTGAATATTCATTGTCTCTAGATCACAGTTTTATGAAGGACAGATGACAAGAGTACTGGTCCATGCAAACAGACAGTATTTTCCTTAAAGAAGCGATCAAAGCCCTCAAAATCTTCCATCTGATGGTCAAGGGTATTATCTGTGTAATTATAAACGTAAATTTAGAAATTTTAAGATGGAAGACGGCATTGAATATTAAGGCATTGAAGTAGGATTTGTTTTAATGCTTATTCATGTTTGAAATATGGCTGAACAATACTATTGCCTTCATTAAACAAGCCAAAAAAAAAAAAAAAAAAACAAACAAAAAAACCCAACAAAAACAAAAAATCAAAGTAACCAAAACAACAAAAAACCAAACCAAAGTAACCAAAACCACAAAAAACCAGAACAAGAAAACTAAGCAAACAAAAAACCCAAAACAAACAACAACAAAAAAAAGGGTGAGACATGAATGCTTCCATCCCTGCTATGATGGATGATAGTCCATCTTATTTACCAAAGACTACATAAGTAAACTTTGATTGAAAGAGAAATTAAACCCACATTTCATGATCCTAACTCAGTACTTGAAACGTAAAAATATTTTTTCTGTAATTAAAAGTTTCCCCTCAGCCAGTTCCTAGCCTCACAGCATCTTACTGAGAAGTCATTCTGCTACTGATACCTAAAGTACTACAAAGTGATTTTAAATGAGGTTTGCTTTTTTTCTGATGGTGTCCTTCTAGATGTTCCTCTGAGCCATCGATGTTCCTTCTTCATTCCTCATTTCTTTTTGCAGATAAGGTTTCTGATTTCCTTTTTTTTCTTTGAAATCCCCACCTTCTTCTACAGAAAGAAGAGCTTACATAAGCAGAGTACCAAAATCTCACCTCCTGGCATTATTTGAGGACCATTTGGATGCTCACTTCTCAAAATCTTGAGTTCTACAGAAATCTTAACTAAAACTGTGTGAAGTAAAAACAGTAAGAAGGAGTAAAGAGACTTCCAGATGATGTAAGAAATGAGATTAAAAAGAAAATCTTTAAAATGGGTTAAATGGAGCTTGGAGAGTACTAAACTTTGTCCATAAAGTGATGAGTTAGAAAAACTAGAGAGTGCCAAGAGTCTAATGCCAAGTCTATGCATTTGGACTTAAATAATTTAGGACTAGATTGTTAGAGTGGGAATTGGTAATTCTCATGAACTAGATCCTATCAGTCCCCACCAAACGTGGCCTTCCAAAAACACCTGATCATATTTAAATGATTCCAGCATGAACCTATCACTTGCACAAGCTAGAGAAACAGTTCACTTCCACATTTCAATTTGGTGGCACTGCTTTTGTTCTGAGTTGTTGAGAATAAATACTGCTCGGGATGTTTGCAGAGCGAATTTGTTGAGTTCAGGACCCAAGAATTCACCTTTCTTTGACCCAACACATTCACCAGCACAGCCTGGTGAGACAGGAGTGCTCTCACACCTCTGCAGAGAGCTCAGTGATCACAGGTTCTATAATCTCCTTCAGTCATCACCATCAGATTTGGTGATTAAGATAGATTCAGAGGAAGAAGTTGTGGGGGAGTTTCTTTAAAAAGAGAAAATGAAATGGAGTAAGCAAAGCACAAAACTAATTAAACTTGATGCAACAAAAAAACTCCAGCATTTTTGATCCAATTTATTAAGGAGAAAAAGCTGTGAAATTAACAGCAATCAAAAACTAATTAAAGTTGATGCAATAGGAGCAGCCAAAGAATGCCTGATAACATTTATTGAACCAAAGAAACATGGCTGTCAAGTTAAAAGAAATCAACCAAACTCTGTTTTTGAATAGTAACACAGAGATAATTATTCTCTGGATGACACTTAGAGAATAAGATTCAAGTCATTACCTCAAAAGACAAAAGGACTGACATGCTGTGTTAAACTGCCTGTGAAAAAAAGGGCGTTAACACAGAAACTTTATAAGTAACTCCTGGGTCTTGCATATAAACAAATATGACTCATGAATCAAAAACAATGACTGCTCTTGTTAAATCAATTGCTTCTATAAACTAACATTTGACAAATATTTGGTAGAATACCTTGTGTAACAAGGCTCTTACAATGCAGAGACTCCTGGTGTTTTCATCCTCTCTTTGAAACTCATTGCCTCAGCGCCTGGGGCAAGTAATTACCATCTAGGAGTCCATTTGTTTTAGGATTAGGATGCAAAACTCAATTCCTGATGTCAAGCACCATTTAAAGTATGGCTAACTGCCAGAAATTCTTTTCCTATAGAAGGTCTTGGTGGTGAATAGTGAAGTGGGTCTGTCTGCAGTGACAGCAAGGTACCTCAATTTTCCCTGTGTGGGTTGTACATCTTTTATATCCCAATCTCAGATTTATTAAAAAAAAAAAAAAACCCTGACAAAAATAGGTGTTCACGATTTTAAAGTATGTAAAAAGCTTTCTGTTTAACTAAAATTGCACCTTGTATCTGCTGCAGGAAGGGTCACAGTCAGGGTCCCAGTAAAGTCAATCTCATCCAAAATACTCAACTTCCAGCACCTTTATTCTGGAATAATCATTTAAAACCAAATTGAGTTTTAAATTGGTGAGCTCTATAGGCTTTCAAAATTCTCCCCAGTAAATCTCCAACATTATCATCAGCCTCATCCTCCTAAACACGATCACGAGGCTCCTGTTCATGCAATGATCAAATAAAAGCCTGTCTTGTAAAACATGGTAAAACAGCCAAGTGAAGCACAGATCCAAAGCAAACTATCAGATTTGCTTTGTTATTTTAGTCTCACTAAAATAATCTCCTTAGCTGAGAAATGAGGTTTCCCATAATTCATCCAATGCTTTTAAATTCCCATTTCCTATTCTAATTAAAAAAAAAAACAAACAAACAAACAAAACACCCCCCAAAACAAGACACAAACAAATAAAACAAACAACAGCAACAACAGAAAACCCACAATAAAAACCCCTCAAAACAAAACAAAAAACCCAAACCAAACCAAACAAAAAAAACCAAAAACCCACCACCAACAAAACCAACCCCCCAAAAAACCCAAAAAACCTCCACCACTAGCTGTTTCTGATATAGGGCATATCAAAAACTTGTCTGAAGCCCAGTATTTAATTCCAAAGAGCTACAATCTGGTGTTAGTGACATGGCTAAGATAGGTTTCAATTGTTTTTAATCATGAAATAATAATCAACTCTGTTCAATTTTCTCTGTTCTGATTTTCTACTTTACTGAATTTTTACCCCCAAGGAATTTTTAGCCGTGGGTGAAATCCTCATTACTTACCCAATCTTTCATCTCTACTTCTTTTTTATAAGAATGCTCAGCCTTGCATTGTCAAAATACCCATTTTACTTTTGGAGACAGTTTATCATATCATTAACATGGATATTTAATGGATCCTTTTTTCCCCAGCCTGTTCAGAAATTGCTTAAAATTTCAGAATCAAAGTCAAGATTTTAAACTCCTTTTTACTTTGGGAATAAACAGTGTCTTGCAGTGAGCATTTGTTTATATTCACTTCAGTAAGAGATGAATAAAGTTCCAGTAGAGCTCCAGTAAAGAGAACAATTTCATATTTTTGTATTACAGACTTCAGCAGGCTCCTTAAATAAGCAAGTTATTTATGATTTGGTCTGTCACAGACAAAACCTGCCTATTAGGAGTTGGGAGTGAGAAATCATAATTTAATTTCTTTAACACACTGAAAGTTTTTGAAGGAATAGCTCTTTGTGGTTTTCAGTCCGTCGTTCAGCAAAGAGGTCCTGAAACTTGAACTCCCAGCAATTCATACCTGTCCTATTTGTATTAATTCGTCCCTTTTACAAAAATTCTCAGCTTTTTCTCCATCCTTCCCTGCTGGACAAGAAAGAAATGGGACTTACCTCTCTGGTCTAGAGCTGCCTCATTCTCCTATCCAAGCTGCCTGGTCAGTCTCTGCTTCTTCAAGTGGAGAACAAAAAAAAAAATTCTACCTGCCTTTCTTGCAGTAGCAAAAGATGTTTAGATCACTTTTTCCCATGTTCCTAATACCCATGAATTTATAGGTATTTGAGACTCAAACTTTAAAACAGATTAGAACTGGGCAACAGATTCAAACATTAATGAGGGAGCATTTAGATGAAGAAAATGTGAGTTAAATGATGATACAATCATATTCTATGTATCCCTAGGAACACTGACTAAAAAAGGTTTTTCTTCCAGCATTTCAGATTAAACACATGCTCACAAAATTCAAGAACAATTCTGAGAAAACCACAATGACATTATACCCCTTGCAGGAACATGACTTGAAAATACCTGCTCATTTCTCACCGCTGCAGAAGGGAATACCTTTGAAGATTCTCAGATCATATTGTTTTCAGTACCACATAAATTACATCAATTCAATTTCCATTAGCCTCTATTCCAGGCCTATTAAATCTTTACTAATAGGTCTCCTTCATGTCATGCCCGTAGAGTGAGATGCAAGGCCCTTTTTATCATAAGTTAAACCATGGTAATGGGGGAATGGTTGGGTGATATTCTGCTCTCAGACAACGAGCATAATTTCCACATTTTTAAATAAGAAATTAATCCTTTTCGCCTCTACAACAACTCAAAGGAGAATTCTGCTCTACTGTGCCTTGATCAGTTTGATGTAAAAATAATACCTGTTTATTGCTGGTAGTTGAAAGAAGAGGAATTTGCTGCCAAGTAAGACTGCTGGAATATCTTTCATCAAAATTGTTACAGAGCACATAAAATGAATAAGGGCATTTTCATATCACTGCCATTTGATCTTTGCCTTTGCTACTCTCTCCCATCTTTGAAAACATAAACACAGATGTAGGCTATTTGGCTGTCTTAGGAGAAAAGGGAAGATTCTGCCACAATCTGAAAATCTGTATTAATAGGGATGTGGAATATG
>CM019214.1:97691633-97728893 GCA_009741485.1 Malurus cyaneus samueli
TTCCTAGCAAAGTGGTTTTATTACTGACCAGTGTGAAAACCACCCTCTCAGGAAGCTGCAGTGCACTGACAGATTGCACACAGACCCCTCAACTTACCTCATTACAAAGTGACAACATCATCGCCAGCAGATTTTGTTAAACACGGATGAACTGCACCTCTTAAAGCCTTCAGCAGCAAGGCTGACATTTTTCGGACAGCAAATCCTCTCATTTTTGAACAAGCAATGATACACACTTTAGGACACATTGATCTGGAGGATGAGTCCAAGCTCATCCAGGCTTAAAAACCTTGGAAACAGCACAAGCTGACCCAAGTTGCATTAACTTTTCTGAATTCCTCTCCAGGCTCTGAAAAGGAGAGGTTCAAACAATGTCAGGAGTCTCAGCATTGTTGGCTGACGTGGCCCTGCATCATCCCAGGATGATGAACCCTGGCTCCAGGAGCAAAGGCAGAACAGAAAGAAATATGTTTGAAATAAACTCTTCTTCCATCACCTTAACTGCAACATGGCCAGACAGAGAATAATGTGAGTAATAAAGCAAGGATGCAGCTGGCAAGGATGGGGAAAATACGTCGTCTTGCTACTCAGTGCACTTTCATCTCTAACTGGGTAAAAGTGTGCACCTCCTTGATAACCTCAATGCTCAAACCAAGCTGGATTTTAAAAATCTAACTCACTACAAAAGCAAGATGTTTTACACAAAACCACATGTTTCAAATTGTAGTTTTCCTCTCCTCAGGAGCTGGGAGTAGAATAGTCCAGAAGAAGTGCAGGGCATCAAGACAAAGCTACATCTTGAATTTTTACCTTCCTATTTTACAGGACCGGTGCGCACAACTTTTAATGAGCATGGAAAAAAATTGTTAAAGGACTTGTAAACTGTACCTTTCTTTTGTCCCTATTGAGGCTGCTTGCTTTCTAAAAACAAGCAGAAAAACACCTAAAAATGCCCCAGAGAGAAAGGAGGTGACATCTTTTCTGCTTCTGGTTCTCCTCAGGAACAAATCCCACCAGAATCTGACACAAAAAGAATCCAAAACATGCTGTTGGCCTACCAGCAGAGGTTTCCACGACACAAAATAATGCAGTTTAGCAATCCATTACCTTGTAATGCTGCCCCTTCCCTTCCTGCAGACAGCCCTGAGCGGTCTGTGATGGAACAGGGAATGAGCTCACAGCTCTTAAACCCAGGGTCCTGCTCTCCCCTCTGTGAGAGCTGGTGATGCTCTGGCAGGGAGGTAATCCCAGTGGGGAGCAGCCATTCTGAGAAGCAGCCTGAGCGGGTGGTGTTCTGCTCTGTGGTGCCAAGGTTTGTGCCTTTCTCCTATTTCCTGAGACTGAAATTCAGTTTTAGATCAACTCTCACACATATGAACCTGATTCCTGAATTGCACCTTCCATGGCTGCAATGCATCACACCTGCAATAAGCATGTAAGGCATTAAATCCAAATCCCACTACATTTAGTTTTCAATCTGAAGGCATTGAATAAAGGACAAAAAACGCTGGCATTTTCCAGCTTTTACCCTTCTAAATCTCTCCCTGATCCTACAATGGGAAGTGAGCGAGCAGCTGCCTGGGGCTTGGCTGTTGGCTGGGGTTAAACCACAACAGATGGAAATGGAGTATTTTCATTCCAGAACAAGCCTCCATTCCATATCTATGAAGCTGAACTGAAATTAAAAAAATTTAAAAAATTAAAAAAAATAAAATGTTTAAGAATATGTTTACATCAGGCAATTTTCCTCCTCTCCCCCAAATCCAGTTGGGACAGTTAATGCTCTGGTTTGAAAAGAATATCAAAATGGTGATATTTCCTGCAAAACATCTTATCGAGGTTAAGTTCTGAAAGAGAATAGCTTTAAAAAAAAGACCTAAATTCCCCCTGTTAATGCTCAACAGCTTCAGCAAAGAAGTTTGTTAATCATGAATCCACAGCTATGTCTGAAAGACAACAAAGGCAAAGTGCCGTGAGGCCTTAGGATACCTGTTACAGAAGGTGTGGGTGCAGTGGGCTAGTACTTTTTTCCAACATTTTCTGTCCTTCACTGTCAAAGATGTTCCCTTTTCACAGCTCTTTACAGAAGTTAAATCAGGGTGAAAATCAGGCCGGTGTCACACACATGAAGCCTTGACACTTTGTTTATAACAATCTCTCACTATCGATGGCGAACAACCAATTTACCTGAAAAGCAGGTAAATTCTGACACAGGAAGGATCCTTGTCAGACGCAAGGAACTGGTACCCATGAGATTTCTCAAACATTTCACCAAGAGAGGCTGACACTGTGTTTTAACAACATCTCGGGTTGTCTCAGCCTCCCGACTGAGAGGAGCAGCATCTCGCACGATTTCAGGGCTCCTGACTGCCTGAGCTCTAAGGTGACCCATCCAGCTGAGTGCAGGAATAATTCCAGCGTGAAATTGTTCACTGCCACAAAGAAAGGGGGAACGAGCCCTCCCCTGTCCGTGCCCACCGCCCGGCACACCCGGCAGATGCTCAGGCACGGTAAACAGCATTTGAAATGCAAAACACTGACCGGGCAGCGTCGAGGTGCTGGGCAAGGAAACGATAAGAAAATGTTTTTATGCTAATCAGGGGAAAGTGAAGCCTTCAACAGGTCAGAAAAAAACACCCATTCACGATCCCGGCTTATCTGCACCGAGAGAAAATTCCGCGTGTGTGAGTCAGTTGCTCAGAAAGCTCTGACTAATGCAGATACAAGTCTGACTTTTTAAGTTGACATTTCTACTTTTCCAGTGGATCAGAACTGTCAGGAGAGTTCCCCAGGCAGAGCAGAGGATTGCAGAGCAAAGTTATTCTGCGGCAGTCTGAGCTGTGGCGTAAGTGCTTTGATGGAATTAGTAATGGTGGTTTAAGAAGCAGCCCCGCATTCTATTCCCAGCACTAGCAATTACCACTCCCATAACAGAACCAGAACAAAGGAACAAAATCTGATAGAAACGAGCTGGCAAAGAGCAAATTCCCTTCTGCTGCTGCTGCTTTCACAACGCCATTAAATAACATCTGGCAGTGGGGCAGGACAGACAACTGGAGACAGGAGCTTTTTAAAGTGCTGCTACCAGACCTGCCAAGAGCTCAGCTGTGCACAGTCCTTCATGCCTCTTCTGCTTTTCTCACAAGATGCGACTACGATAAACATTTATTCTTCAAAAATTAAAAACGATCAAGAATGTCTTTTATCAGCTACATCAGCAGAAAATACTGTGCATCTGTAGATAGATTAAATACCATTTTGCTAGGTAGCTGGAGAAAAAAAGCCTTTAAAGATAGCATTTGGCACGGGTTAATCACCTCTTTCATTAAAGAAAGGAATACATACTGAGAACATCTTTCTGCCATCCGATTAAGCAATGAGCCAATACAACTGTAAATCTTCCAGAAATTCCCCATGGTTCAACTCAACAGAGGCAATTCTTTACTTTTCAGACCATATCTCTCATTTTCAGATAAGCATTGCATTAATTGTGTACAAAAAACTTTCTATCATGCTGTTAAAAGAAATGGAATGTGACTGTTCTGACTCTCCTTAGCAACCTTTGACAATTAGGAGATTGAATTATTCATATGTGTTTTTAATATAATAACAATTTTAAAGCCTGCTCACCACTCGACTGCTCAAACAGCACGCAAACCCCAAACTGTTTGATTCCAAAATCAAACAGTGCCACTGTTCCTTTTCTGCTGCTGTAGTGGCTGACACAACTCACAGTCTCTGTAATTCAGGTAAAAAAAAGGATTTCAGGGTGCAATTCTAAGAATCACATGCTATGAATCAATTTGCAAGTCACGGGGATTTTTTTCTTCCTTTGAATGAGGCAGATTTTAAATCTTGTCTGCACTTATTTGTATTATTTACAATTAATATAAGTACTAATTCTGGGCACTACTTACCCTTATCATGAAGCTTCATGTAAGTCTGACCAAGTCTAGTGTATTCCTGGAACAGAGTTCAATGCAGACAGGTTTTCTTCTCAGTGCTAATAAACAGCACAATCATGGTATTAAAATAGGAAGGATAAGACTGACACTGAGACTAATGATAATTTCATTCAGGATGGGCAAGATACAAATGACACCTTCTTTTATTTTTAGGGCTCGAAAATTGACTGAAAAAAAAGAAGAATATCAGAAGGGAAAGAATACCCTGTATGGAAAAAAAAAATACACATGTGCTATGACCATACATTGGGATGCACATTTTATAAACGAAGCTTCTGTTTACTGGCATAAACTAAACCATGACCAGATAATCTGAATTGGAAGAATGATCTAGTAAGATGGCTTTGTATTTTTTTTGCTTTTAAATGTTACTTTAGATAATGAGAAATTCTATTTAAGTTGCTTTGCTTCCATCTAACATCCATTAGAGCTGTCAGTGTAATTGTAGGGCATTATTATTTTCTCAGGCTGCCACTGGACAACAGAGCTACAGATAGAAATAAAATAGTAACAGCTTGTGACAGGTTACACTTAAAATGTTTGATCAGGGTGATCAATGGGCCTTTGCTTCAGAAGCTAAGCTGAGGTTCAAGGAAGGAAAAGATAATGGTTGTTCCAACCCTTTGGATATATCTCATTGAATTAGAAGGCACTTGGGATGCTGCTCCAGACTTAATACAGCTGTCACATACAAGAAATGCTTTTTAGCATCTCAAACTTCACGATGGAAATTTACTTCTGCATCTTCTTCATTCAAAAAAAAAAGTTTTGCTCCTATCAATACACTTACATCTTGGTTAGATTTCAGAAGCTTATTTTTTCTTGCCAGTTTTGTAATTATTTTATATCATCTAAATAGCATACTGAAAACTTATTATTATTTACCAGATATTTAATAGCTGAATATACAGATATCAATAACAGATATCAATAATTACCTGTTAGTTACCATATATTAACTGTGCGCTACTGGTTTGCTGGTTTGGTTTTTTCCTCTTCTCAATTTACACAATTGCCTTTTGGTGATTGTGTTTCCTCAAGCTCCTTTCACCCAGAGAACATGCCTCTGAAAGTAATCTCATTCAGCTTGATTCAGTTCTCATTTCAGTTAAATTTAAAGTTATTTTCTTTGGCTCACAGCAGAACATCACACAGTCTCTCTCACTGAGTTATTGAGGATTTTCACCCTATATCAGCAGCTCGTCAGCAATTACTTTTCTGCACACAGATCCTTAAAGATCCAGGACACGATGATTTGTTACAATTTCTGTGCTGAAACAATCATGTTCCTTAAATAAGTTTCTACCAGAAAGGGAGAGGAGAGATGATCACTTCTCATAATGGTAGATCCCACACTTCCACCTCAGAAACTGAAAACAGAATTATTTTTAGGCACATCCAGGCGCTGTGAAAGCATGCATTTACTGCCTTTATTTAAATCTTTGGATGTATTAAAATCCTCAGCTTGCCTGACCTTAATACTGCGATCCTCCTATAAGCTACTCATCTGGCTTCTGGATTGGCTTCACAACATCTGATTCTAGTTTTTGGTAAAATTTGCTTTTAATTTGTTTCTTGCTGCTGATGGAAATTTAAATGTGGCATTTCATTTTTGGTAATATAGCAGGGTTTGCACCCACATGGTCATGGTCAAGTGTGGATGTAACGTACAGGACGCATTAAAAAAAATCAGATTTAGTACACACCTTTTACATATTTGTTTCAGTGGGCATATTGCACCTCTATTTAACACACCAGTGAAAAAAAAGAAAAAGACCCAAACTGACTTCACCCCTGCCAAGTGTGCAGAGACAAGCCCCCTACAGAGAATTTCACAGTCACTGTGTTCCAGCCAGCTCTAACTCGGAGACGATTTATCTCCCCAAGCCAGCAGACCCTTAAACCCTGCTAATTCCACGTTGTGGGGACAGAACATCTTTGGGATGTCTCTACGCTATTTGCCTGAGCAATATGGAAATGTTTTGACAGCCTGGCAAGCCTCCACCTCCTCAGAGGAGCTGTAAGAGCAGAGGGCACTGGGTTGGGGCCCACAGGTACAACTCTGTTATCAAACCAGGTTCTGAGGCTGGGATCAATCCAGGTAATGTAGAGTGGGAATTCTGAATTGTGCTGATATGAGAGGCTTTTCCTGTTCCATTACTGTTTTCCTACCTGGCAGTCACTGTCCTTCAGTCATACCCTTTGGAGTTCTTTTCCATCCACTTGGGTAATTCTCTAAAAATATGTTGCTGAATCGCTCTTCTGAACTACATTTCTCATTGACCTGCTGTGTTTTTATTCCTGCAGCATTCACCGACTGATAGTTAATCTCAATGTTAACCCTTCTAAAAGCAGCTGGAATAGCTGTGGCTGTACCACCTGCTGTTAGTGCAGGACTGCTGAGATTATATTGCCTCAAAGTCAGCTTTTGATTGACTGCTTCCAGCACCACTGCCCAGTGTGGCACAGAACCTTAAATTTCAAATGTGCTGTTACATCCATGTGTATAAGCCATCCTAAAAAGGTTGTTCTTTCCAGCTGGTCTCATTTGCTTGGAGAAAGCTTGTGGAATCTGGACAGACCTGGCTGCAATATCTTAGGTAGCTCAGATGTCTCTTCATGGCACTGTGCCATGCAGATTTTGTCATGTTTTTAGGGGTTTCTGCTCTGCCCTTGGAAGAGTTTTGTCCTCCAGACGCAAAGTCATGACTACGCTTGTGGTGTGGATTTTTTCTTGTTTCTATATCCAACATCACACATTTCTGTCTAGGGAATATCTGAATGCTCCATTATTGTCTTTCCCATTTAATCATAAATATTTTTATGCTTTCATCCTGAAGCTATTCCTTTATATACTGATATGCCATTTCAAATATTTGCACTTCAACTTTTTGCATTGCTGCTGTTTTCCTTTGAGAGGCATCATTTTCACCAGGACTACAAATATCAGTTATTCCTTGCAAAGTCAGTTCTTTTTATTCTCCATAGTTAAGTTTTCTGGGATTTATCACTTATATAACAAAACATCCAGGTTCTGGCCTGCCTGGTGATTTTGTTATTTTGTTATTCTTACTGAATGCACTGCGATGTAGCAATCAGCACTCTTGCCTGTCACCTGGCTTCTCCAAAAAAAATAACCTTCACCTTCCCGAAGGAGCACTGTTCACTGCGTTCCTGATTAAAAACAAAATGTCTTTTTCTGCCTACCTTCATGTTTCTCATGATGTACAGCACTGAGCTCTCGTGCTCCGGGACCCAGCGCTTATCATCGCTGGCGCCTTGTCCCGCTCGCCCTTCCCTGCACTCCAACTGCTCCTCGCTATCATCTGCTCTGAGTTGTCTGAAAAAACCCAGCAGGCTGAGAATTTGATGTAACAGGTTCATTTTCTTCAGAAACCCCAGGAAGTTTGGCTCATCCACGTAAACAGCGAGTGCAGAGAGGGCAGATATGTGAAATTTCTCTTTGCACCTCTTTTGAACTTCACCCACCTGCCCCCCCCAGCCAAAAAAAAAAAAAAAAAAAAAAGGAATTCTCACTCATAAAACATTATTTGCCATTTAAAATAAAAATAGCCAGCAGCCTGGGTACCATGAAACTTCATTACAGAGTAATCTTAGCAGTGTCATCACAACTACTGCTTCAATTCATCATATTCCAATGTATCAGCTTCATTCTCTATTTAGCTTGAGTGCCGGTAAACTTAATTTCTGCACATACCCACACTTCAGCACAATATAATGCAAACTCCTACACTTTCTAACCATCTCTACAATAGGGCCATTTACTCCCTTAATTCTGCTAAGAAATGAAAAAAAAAAATGCTGTGTGGGAGTAGTTCCACTAATTTATTGCAATGAAATAATATTCTAATGCATTGTAATACATTTTTAAAATGTAATTTTCATATTCATGCAGACAATAACTGTCAAGATATTTTAACAGACTCCTGCTCTCTTTTATCACGTTATCTTTTTTGAGATGCATGAACACAAGCATGCCAGGTTTCAAAAGTGGCAGCCTCTTTTGAAACCATGGGGTTTGAGGATAAAGTGAGACACTTCTTGATCTCAAAAGCTCTAAGGCAGCTTCCTTCTTTCCCCAGAGCACTAAGGAGCTACCATCCGAAATCATTTAAGCTTGTTTCCTATCCACGACCCAGCGGCAAGCTGGGTTTGGTGGGGATGGAATTAATTTTCTTCATAGCAGCCCATATGTTTCTGTGCTTTGGGTTCAGGACCAAAACAGCGTGGAAGACACATCAGGGCACTGATTATTGCTGAGGAGCGCTTGCACAGGGTCAAAGCTTCTCTGCTTCCCACTCTGCACCCACAGGGAGCAGCTGGGGGTGGCCAGGAGGTTGGGAGGGCACACAGCCAGGAGTGCTGACCCAAACTGACCAAGGGATATTCCATACAACATGGCAATAAAACCTGGGAGTTATTTTCCCCAAGCAGGGATTGCCTGGAGACCAGCTGGTCTGCTGGGGGGATGGAGTGAGTGACTGCCTTCCCATTACCTGGAATTTTTAATTCCCATTTCCTTCACTAATTAGACTCTCTGAACCTTGATTCATCGGTGTTGCCCTCCTGATTCTCTCCCTTACCCCCCTGCAGGGAGTGAGTGAGCACAAGAACCCATTAGTAAAGAACAAAACTGTAGCTGAAAGATTTAACCCAGGCTGTCCCTGTACGTCCCACTGTGAGACTCAAGGAAGGATAAGAGCCGGCCAGGCAGACACTGATATTTGTCATAATTGTGACATCAACAGATCTGACTGACAGAAAAAAAAAAAAATGAACTCAAGGAAGGACTATTCTGGAAGGTCTTTATGGAAAGCTCTTTGTGAAAATTGGATTTCTATCTCATAGAATTTTTTTTAAGTGCTAGAAACCTCCCAAATATTATAAAGCATTTACAAACTACTGCTATTCAGCTCGAGGAGAAAAGAAAGAAGAAAATATAAAGTCCTGTGTCTCTGTATAACTTGCCCCAAAGTTTTCTGGCTGTAAAATAATCCTTCAATGATCTGTATAGTTCTCTTGCATTTTTCCCTTTGCCTTTCATGCTATTTCATAGGTTGACTACAAAGTATTCTCTCCTTGAAAGGGTCTATTAAAGTTTAGTGAATCTCTAATTTATATGTGTACCCTAGGATGGGTTAAGCTTGGCCATCATCTCCTGTCTGATACCATCTCCCCTCAATTATGTAACGGGAAACAGAGCATGTGAAGGTGGAGACGTGAGTCCATTCATCATTGCTACTCGATTTCACATTACCTAAAGGCTAATGCTCTCCATCCTCCCAGCAATGCAGCTTGCCTGCCTCCCTGTCTGCATAACTAATTTAAAGCATGGCTATTCTACTTACCTTTCTGCTGCAAAAAGAAAAAAAAAAAAAATGCTTCTCTGACTCAGGTTTTGTACAAGTCTGTTCCTTTTGTCTACATGCACTCCTACATCTTAAATTCAGCTGCTTACTGGAATCATTCAATGTCTACAAGAGGTAAGTTCACCATTTCCCCCATTCAGAAATATCCTCACATTATTTTTGTAACCCAGAAGCAGAACCTCTGCTTGTTTATTAGATTATTATTAATTATTAGATTAGAATCTGAGGCTGAGTCACCACAGAATAGTGCAGATTTTTTTTATACTTAAATTTAATACCCAGACTGTGGCTTCTACAAAACAAGTAAAAGGGTAGGTACAGCTAACTAGACAGGAGTTCTGTGTCTGTAACATCAGAGAGGATTTTCACACCTGAAAGGACCTTGTGTATGGCAACCCAATCACCACTTCAATTTTAGTATTATAGTAAGAAATTTCTCTGCACTAATGAATCCTTCTAAAGTGACAAACAAGAAGCAGTCATTAAAACTGCATCCCTCATAAACTGTGAGTTTCAATCTCCCTCCAAATATCTTTCTGTTGAGAA
This sequence comes from Malurus cyaneus samueli, assembly GCA_009741485.1. Classification (NCBI taxonomy): domain Eukaryota; kingdom Metazoa; phylum Chordata; class Aves; order Passeriformes; family Maluridae; genus Malurus; species Malurus cyaneus. The sequence goes on from CM019214.1 coordinate 97,701,535, forward strand.
AGAAAAAGGTCAGGAGCTGTTTTCATGGGGCTGATAGCAAAGCTGGGCTGTGACCCCAACAGTCACGATGGTTTGATGAGAGACACGTCCTCCCTCCAAACTCATGTGCAAGCTGCAACCCCCGAGAGGGAGCAAATGCTGAGCTCAGGGCAGCTGCTGTACCCAAACATGTCCCCACCAGATCCCCTGAGGTCCTGTGCCTATCAGGGAAGCTCTTGAGGGCTTTGAGAGTACAGTGCCCTCTCACAGCCCTTGCCTAGTGCACCACCATCTTTGAAAGCTTTCCAGATGATAGGGAGCTGCATAAATGCCAAGTACTCTTACATGTTCAAAACGTCAAAGGTCACCTAAAGAAACGCATTATGCTGCTGAGGGATTAATAATCCTGAGGTTGGAAAATGCTACCACTTGATGAAAGCACAGGGGACATGACCCCAACTATGATTTGCACTTGGCACACCTCTCGCCGAAATTGGTGTGCCAGTTTGTGGGAAACTGACCATGCCAATGTCAACCCACCCTTGTTTCACTATCAGCAGACCTGCAAACTTCTCTTTTAACGTGGAGAGAAGCTTTTTCACACCTGCACTGGCCTGACTGAGCAAAGCTGTAAGGTCTGTAGACACCAGGTCCAAATTATCTTCCTTTTAAAGTCCAATCACACATTTTTATTTTGAGATTAAACACCTTTGATATCGACAGCCATTGTTCAGTCATACACACCTCCTTTATAACTCAATATCCTGCTCCATATTTATCTGTATTCCCTCCTGAATGGGAAAATGAGAAGATGGCTGCTGTAGCAAGTTGCATAAAGGTTCTTTTCAGTCTTCTCTTTATTAAACACCTCTGTGTTTCCATGCTGTGGCCTTCTTCTTATAGTTCTGCATTCATATTTATGTCTCTGTGCATTTATTGCCCTCTCAAAATCCTTAAGAAGTGACACCAGTGAAGATAAACTAAAATAACCTATATTAATTTAAAAATAATATCTGCCAGTTCTACACTATTGCACATTGTGCTTCTTCCAAAGGCAGCTATGCAATTATAGGTACTTGGGTGCATAAAGTGATACAGAGGTTTCTATGGCAATTATTCATTTTAATTGAAAATTGTGTAGGGAAAGACTCATTTCAAGTGCAGCATGAAATCTGAATTTGTTTCCAGAGAATCTGAACTTGCTTAGGGTGAGTTCCAAATTCCTATTTTGCAGGAAGACACAAGCCTTAAAATTCTTTTGAGGGAATAGGGGGTGGGAGACCAAGGTAATGTTGTTAAGCTTATTCATGTTCAGAAACATGTGTCCACTTATTCAAGACAGTATTTTTGACTGTCAAGTAAAGATTTGATGTTTCAAATGAAGGAGGAAGAGCTTAAAATCAAAATTATACACAATGCCCTTGAATCTCTGAGGTAAAAGAACCAGAAAAACACAAAAGAATAAAAAAAGGGACAGCAAAGAGACAGCTGAAGAAGATAGGCCATCAATGAAGCCACAGTTTCACCTTGGTTAGATAATAAAATAAAGCTGTAACTTAATTTCCTGTAGGAAGATAGGACTTCTTTCCACTCCCAATTCCCATCACCACAGTGAGTCAAACACATTTTAGGCCTAAATTTACAACAACAACAACAAAATAATCTAATGCAAGTGATGGAGATCTGAAAACAACCTCTGATCTGTGATTTCACATTCACTAAATTGACAGTGTTGCCTTTTCTGAAACAATGCTCTCCTTATTTTCTCTCTGTGTCATTTTAAGGCTGTATAGGCCAAGTGCCAGAAATGTCTCAAGTGAAAAATAGTCCTTGAATCCTTCATAAATATTAAATAACTATTAAATAACTATTAAATAACTATTAAATAACTATTANGAGAAGGTGAGGGTTCTTTACCAGCTACACAATCCTCCTGACAAAGAGCTGCACATGTGGCCATAGCAGCATGTGAGGGGAAGCAGAAGAGTAATTTTAACAATGCACTTTTTCTGTGTGTTTGGCTCATTCCATTCCTGCACTTTAGAATATCTAGAACAGAAAAATGAAGAACAACTCCTGACTTCAATGTCAATGATTGCATCACAGTTCAGAAGAACGCAGAATTACATGAATGTGCTTTTTAGAATACATATATCAGCCATTTTTAATAAACTGGAAGTTAATAATTAACCCCTTGTGGAAAGGCACAGGAATGTGAAGGGCACATTCCTTTCAGGTAACCAAGTTACTCCTTTTTTAGTTTTTTTTTTTTTTGTGGGAAGTTCAATTTTGGTCAGAAAATGGCTTTGCAAGACAGGGGAACCCACTTGCTTGGCAAAGAAGTGTGAACACGAAAAGGATCCCTCCAATGACAATCCAGCAGGGAGCGCTTTTCTCTGCATGCACAATTTGCTCTGTTTTTGGCACCTGTTCTGCCATATGGTGATGGTCTTAAGGTCGATGGTTGGGCTTGATGATCTGTCTTCTAACCTTAATTATTTGATAAACTCTCACCTTCCTCATATTCTGCTGCACTCTCGACCCTTTTTTGACACTTGCATGCCTTCCTTCTTTTTAACTACTTGACTCTCTCATAATTATTAACATATACAGCAATCAACAAAGGTTTCTTGGATTTCTTTTATGCTTCCAGACATGAAAGGAATATATTCTCATTCCTCTGTGTGCCATTTCTATAAATAGAAAAGAAATATATTCTCATTTGTATAAATAGAAAATAACCTGTTGAAGGGAAGTAAAGTTCAAAGTGAGCAAATTTGACTTAGTTCTGAACAGTTTTGCTCAGCTCTGAAGGGAAAAAGGCTCTGGGTGATATTCTTGGTCTAAACTCCTCATTTCTACACAGGACAGAACTCTACAGCTATTCAAGCTTTTATTAATTTTCAGGGTTTCAGAAACACAGCTATTAAACAGCAGCGCTCATGGTGTTGGAAGGATAAGTGAGGCCTGAAGGTTGGTTTTGGCTAACAATAGGACACAGGTTTGAATAAACTCTGGCAGAGGCACTGCTCTTGATAAATTAAATGCAATGACTGGATCTAGTAATTGCATTTTTTTTTCCATAGCCAAATTGTAAGCCTGACTGGGAGAAGTGGGAAACAAGGAGAGAAAAAAAGGAGAAGCCTTTCCAGTTCCATTTGCCATCATTTCCTGAGAAAACCACTGATAAATCTCTCTCTCTATTTTGGCTCCAAGAATGCAAGCATCAAAAGGATGTAAAGGAAATTTTTCTCACTTTTACAAACACATACATACACAGACAGGAAAAATCACCAGTGAAAGTTTAACATTCACTCTCAGAAGTGCCAGAATATTTTCCATACAGAAGCTGGATGTGCTGCTCACTCCCCTCAGTGCACTGAAGACTGCAGATGTCACACAGAGCGCAAACCATTGCCAGCACAAGACTTAATATCTCCAACTGAAGGACCTGAAGTTTTTCTTGACCACATGGAGGCATTTTCATGTGTAATAGATGCAGAGTAATTCCTCCATAAAATTAATCATCAAATATTCCTTCAAGTCTTGGGACAAGCTGAAAGTTCAATAAAGACTGCAATCCCTTAAATGTACACACTTCAGCTCAGCACATTTCCTGTGGGGAATATAAATTGCTTCTAGTACTTACTACTCTGCATGCCATTCGAATTCTGTTGCTTTAATTCATTATATTAAAAAGTAATACCAACTTCAATTATTTGTTGTAAAAGTAGAGATTTAGCTAAAGCACACAGAAAATTCAATTCCCACTAAAATGGCTACAATGCTCAAATTAATACATTTGCAGTCCTCACACGTTCTTCTCAGTATCCTCTAAAATGTCACTTATTTTATAAGACATATAGATTTTCGATTAAGGTCTCTCTGCTTTTAGTTTTGCAGATATTACTTACCCATCCCAAATCACTAATGATTGCAGCTAAAATAAAGGGGTGCATGTGAGCAAAGGTTACAGCACAGGACTTGGAGCTGGAAAGTCTGCACCTTAGAAACCTCTCATCTCCAGTCCCACATTCAAAAGGTACTTATGATTTCAAAGAAATTGCAAATCAAATGATTACACACTACAGGAAATTAGATAAAAGAGAAAGGAACCACTTCAACACCATCAAGAGATTCTATTCAGCTATTATATTAATAGTAAAAAAAACATATTTTGATTGCAGCTTCTGCAGGTATTAAATGACAGGTTTGAGTTTCTCTTTTATTGAAGTGCACAGATCCACAAAGCATTTTCAGTCCTACAAGGTGTTTTAAAGTCTTGTAATCATTCAGCAAAGCATTTAGACAGCAATTCTTTAATTTTAAACAATAACTGCACTTGTTAAAACATGTTCTAGAGTTTGTAGCACCTTTCAAAATAAGTTCAAGTGCCAGAATTAAGTGTAACTGCTGAACTTCTGTACCACTGAAATCAACACCAAAGCTTTCACATCTTTCAAAGGCAAGTGATGACTTTATTATTCCTAATTTTAGTTGTAATTTCTTTACACAGTCTAATGTAATCTATGCATGAATGCATAGATAATTCACATAAAATTAATCTATGCATTAATATCTCTTTATGTCAAATGCAATGTTTTTTTCAGTTCAAATCAACATCTAGAAATATAAACTACTGCAGATACAAAGTCCTTTTTTTTGTACAGAACAGATTTTTTCCTGTCTCTTTTTTTCTCCCCTAATTAACTAAAATAAAAAAACCAAAAAAAACAAAACAAAAAAAAAAAAAAAAAAAAAAAAAAAAACCCCAAAAACCCAAAAAACAAAAAACAAAACCCGTGAATGGAAACATGGAAAATATCAGGACACAAAATTCAAGCATTTTTATTTGCTGTTAAGAACATCTATCACAGCAACTGTGCATTGTACAGACTGCTGTACACTTGAAGCAAACAGTGGGATTATATAAATAAATGTAAATACATATATTATACATATTTATTCATAGACACTAATGAAAACAAGTCACAACTTTTATGGGCTACTACTTCTCTTGCCACCCTTAAATGCTCTTCCAATTTATTAGGCAACAATGTCTTCCAAATTATCTTACAAAAAGACTTCCAAATCCTATTATTTTTCTTTAGTAATTTAAATATAACGTTATGTGCAAGAGAGTATTTTAGTGAACCCCCATTAAAAGAAAAAAAAAGAAAAAACAAACAAAAAATATAATAATTATAACTGAAAACATCTATTCCTAGGATATATAAGAAACACATTCAGATTAAAGAGTGATGGTTTTAAACATTTCTTTCCTATTAAAAAAACAGCACAGAGGAATGAAATCAGGAAACAATTTACCTTTCTTGTCATCGAAGTACAGTGTCTGTTGAGCTGGATTTGACCACTGGAGGGAGGTGTTATCATTTTGATCGACCCTGCAGGTCAAATTTGCTGTTCCCCCTTCAACAACTGTGACGTTCTGTGTGAGTGGGAACTGCCCTTGGCTGCCTGAGGAGAGAGGGAAGGGATACAGAAAGGAAGAGAATAAGAGAAAAAAAAATATTTAAGTTGTAGGATTGAATTTATTGCAATAACTTCCCAGAGATGACAGACCCAGAACTGAATGTGACCAATGAAAGGTAGTTTAATAAATTTAAAAATAAAAGCAAAAAAATACCCATTTTCCATATATTCCTTGTACACAGACCTCTGAGACACAGCCAGATGAATTAGGAAATAAGGATTTCCTCCCCTCCTTTTCTCCCTCTGTAGTCATACTATTTAGTTCGAAAGAAATCCTGTGCAATTTTAGCTCGTCAAACATACCCAAAGTCATCTCGGCGCAGGAAATGTTGTTAAATCATTGTTGAAAACATCACTGAAAGCACAACAAAAATTCACACAGAGTTTTTAAGACAGAGGGACGGGGCAACCTTGACTCCTTGCTTCTTTTTATACATTTAAAGGCCTCTCAGGATGATGTTTTCTGTGTCAGCTTTGGAAAGTTGTTGGAGAGCAAATGTAGTGTGAATCTAACACTTGACGCATATTCTGCTGGGGGAATATAACCTGATCTCATATGAAAAGGGAAGAGATGATGTAGTGGGTCTCTTTCACATCTGTGATTCCATCCCAGAGCATTATGAATCACATTAAGTGCTTGCTGAAAAGTCGCTGGGAAGATTTCCAAATGCCTCTACACAATGCAGGAGCGGTATCAGGCAGGTTCTTGAAGCAAAGCATTTTCAATGGCACCGTTAGAGCAAAGTGTTTATGCAGTGTGAGAGCAGCACGCCCCTTGTCAAACAGCCCAGCACGCCCTGACAAACAGGACTGCAAGAAGGGAGCTCAGAAAAAATCATGGAAGTAATCTTTAACATGGATAGGGGAAGAAAAAACCTTCAGTAATAAACAAGACTCATCACTGAATGATCATTGTCTACGAGATATAATTTATTTAAGGGTACAGCGCAAAAGAAAGACAACCAATACTCCAAATTAAATATCTGCTTCTTTCTTCTCATTTTATACAGGTTCTGTTAAAAGAAGCACTGAAGAGTGGGTAGAGATCCTTGAATAAGAAGTATAATGCCAAGATTGACACTCAAGTGGGATGTGTCAGAAATTAAAAACCTCTCTACAGTCCTACAGGAGGGAACAAGCTCACAGACATGTCTTAAGAACATCAAGGAAATAATATATACAATATCCATTAATGATACAATGCAGAATCACAAATCCAGCATATAACCTTCAGAGAAATATCCTACTTCAGTTGCTCTCATCAGAGCTGTTGCCAACTAAGTTAAACTGAGGAGTGTCTCCTACACTAAAGCATGATAATATTAGCTATTATCTATACAATTATTATATAATCTATATCTATTATCTGTATAATTGATTATCTAGGACACAGGTTTGCAAGTGACCAGAGTAAAGAAATACTAAGTAAAACTTAATAACTGAAAATTAACAACCCAAATTCTACTTGGCCTAGCAATATTGCCAAAATTGTAATTCTAGCCAGGTTCTGATTTCCCTACGCAAAATTATTCCAGTGCCCAATGCTTAATAATTCCATAAGTACCTACATCCACCAAAATGCAAATCTGAAAAACTGATATAACTCTTGCATAAACATCAACTTCCTACAGCTATCTAAAGATCAAGATTTACTATGTACTGATGTTTACTCTAAGAGGGTATTTACTATCAACAGGATAACAGATACAGTAAATAAAAAATAAGGAATACTAAAAATATGGCGGCTAATTTAAATGCTGCAAATAATAAATGCCAAAATTCTCATGACATCCTCTGTATCTGACACTTCATTAATCAAACCCTGCTTCTTGAAAACCACACATTGAGAAATACACGATGAGAGAAAAATCATAAACAAGGACGGGGGGAAAAAAAAGAAAACGGGAAAGATTTGTCATTTCCTTCCATTTCTCCTCTTTCAATTCCAATGTGTCAAGGAACCTCAAGATATTGCATAAATTGCTTATCATTTAAATTAGAATTTTTAAAATCCAGAAAAATGCACACAGGCTGTTATTACTTCCACTAGATTACAGGCAACTTACCAAAGAAATAACCTTCTACAGCATGAGTTGTGCACAGGAGGCTACATGGGCTAAAATACTCTTTGCAGAGAAACATTAAACAGAACACAGTGCCAGAGATTAGCACAGTGAAATCTGTCACTTACATTAAAGAACTGGAATGGGAGGCAGTCTAATAAAAAACCTGCTGTAATGATTTAGGACCCTATTAATGCAGTTCAGGAGATCTCCCCATAATTACCCCATATTCTCTGTCTGATATCACAGCTCTTATGAAGGTGGCAGTGTACAGGCAGTCCATCATTTGCTGATGGCTGCCCAGGCAAAGACTCACCCCTGGTCAGTCAGTAAACTATTCTGATCAACCATAAAAATGGAAACTGTAGGTGCAACAGCTGAAGAGGTTGGAAATTTCTTTTCTCTGGCCACCCTAGTATTTGCTGATGATTTGGAAGCAAGGATTAACACTGCATATAAAAATAAAACTGAAACATTTATCTTCTCCCCAGCCAACAGAGAATCTGTGTGGTTCTGGAGAAGATGCACAGAGCCTAATGGGAAGATTGGAGTGGAGAAAAATGGACAGAGAAAATGAGGATTTTAATATGGAAAGCAGCACAAGTAGAAAGAAGGGAGCCTGTGCAGAACAGAGATAAATAGATAAAGAAAGTCCAAATGAATGGACACTGCACACCTTTTAATGAAGACAGAAGTTATTAGCAAATGATGGGAAAACTAAGAAAAATTTACAAGACTCATTTTATTGTTCATCTCTGCATCTAACCTGGGATACTGAAGTAGGAACTTTGGGGCTGGAAACTCTGGAAGAGGCTGTAAAACCCTACATGAAGCAGGTGAACATTAAAGAAAGCATCAGCATTGTGCCCTTTAACACAGAAGGATAAGTGTCAAATAAATGGTTTATGCCAATAAAAAAATGCATCTGGTTCCTCAACAGCACTTTGTGGGAGAACTTTGTTTCCTTTAATGTCGTCTAACAAAACCATACCACCTTGACTCAAGATGCTCAGTTATCGAAAATTGATGCCCCTTCAGCAACTCCTTTCAGACAGCAAGAATCATCATTGTTCAGACAAAACCACAGAATTTACTCTTACTCTGAATTTGTCTCGCTGCAGCACCCAGCTTCCACTTCCTCTTACAACTTTTTCCCTGCTCTGAAGAGCCCTCTCTTATCAAATGTCTCTTGTAAGCACTTAGAGACTGATCATATCACCCATTAACCTTCTTTTTGATAATCTAAATAAACTGAGCTCCTAAGTCTTTCTGCAGAAATTGCATTTTTTTAATCCTTTAATTAGCCTGTGGCTCTTCTCTGTGCCCTCTCCCACATGTCTTTCCTGAAGACCCACTGCTGCAGCCACAGAAGGCAAAAATATAAAGGTGAGGCCACTTTTCTACCAGGTTTTTATATTCCTGTTTGCACACCTGAAACAGTCTCCTTGGCCCCAGGGTCACACCCAGGTGGGACTGAAGGTTCACACCATGCTGGTATTTTTCCTCAGACACATTTCCAGTTTTCCTCATGCAGCTCTTATTTGTCCATCCCTACATTTCACTGCATTGAACACAGCTTTTTAGGTAATTTCAGCACAATTTATTTCCTGTTTTACTATTAACTGAGGCGATTGGCAGGCATAATTGAGAAAATGAATATAACTCAGATCACGACCACCCTAAAGACAGGGCTACCCATCCAGCTTCCTTGCTTTCCTTCCAACAAATGGCTGGGAATGATATTTCCAACCTTCACCAGCAGGCCAAGTTAATCAAACACTTTATATATCTATCTATCTATATCTATATCTACATCTATATCTATATCTATCTATATCTATATCTACATCATCTATATCTATATCTTATCTATATCAATATCTCCACTACAGCAAATGCAATTATGTTCTGTTCCACAATCAAACCCCCAGGCAGGACAAGCAATTTTTAGTGTGGTGAACACTACTAAAGAGTTTAAAAAAATAAAAAATAAAAAAAGGAAAATAAAATATTACTGATGGCCCACATTATTAATTCCCTTGCCTCTGTAAAGGAAAACACTATAAGGTTATGCAAAAGAAAATTACAACAACTCACAAAATTACTGCAAAAAGGTGGCTGCATTAAGATGACATTGCCATCATTGTATCCCAGCCCCTCTGCTCATTTGAGAAAAAATAGTTAGCTCATCTGTTGGCAAAATTATTTCAACTATTTGGACTAGATGGAGCTATAGTTAAGTATATTCTGCCACAGTGGTTTCTAAAATGTTTTCTGGAGGACCAATACTCATATCTCATTAGCCACAAGCTGCTTCCTGTCAAGAAAGACTTTTTTTCTTTTCCCACCCAGAAATTGTGGCTAAACTACTTTTACATTTAACACTGGTTTCTATATCAGTATGTGATGAGTTTATGTAGAATAATTATCATTATTTGGTCCAGTTTGTAAACACTCATCCTGTGAGTTCATCTCTTTTTTTTTTTTTTAATGTTTCAGTTTGGTTTTTTGCTTGGTTTTAAAGCTTTGCTTTTTCACTTTTGTTTTGCTTTTTGTTTGGTTGGTTTTTTTTTTGGTTGTTGTTTTTTTTTTTTACTTTTTGCAATTACAATGAAAGCTCTTTAATGAGTTCAGCACTTCCACCTGATGCTTAGGTGATACACTCTAATCAATTTACCAGGCTAATTATAAATGTGACTAGGTGGATGTAAGCACTGGGAAAACATAATCCTCCCTTTACTTCTGTTTCTGCAAAGGTCTCTTTTTGTAGTAAACAGTTACATCACAAATTAAGAGCGTTTAGCAGTGTCAGTGCAGCAAGCTTTGCCTATTCATGTCACCGTGTATCAGAGAGACACAAAAATAATGGTTTGGGATAGAGAGGATGGCCTGGAAAAGGGGTGACAGAGACAGCAGCAATTTATCAATATTTTGGAACATCATCTACTTTTTGGGAGCCTGGTTGCCCAGTTTCCCTGTGAGGCAAATCAAGTTTATCAACATATAAGAGCAAAAAAGTAGAGTCTGCAGTTCTTATGGGAAAGATTTATTCTTTTCAGCCTTGCACAGAACCCCAAAGCCATGGAGTTTTTATTTGATACCTCTACAGCATGGGGTCAGCCAACACCCGAGCCTGGAAAAATTCAAAGCCCTATCAGAGGACATTAAAAAAAAAAAAACAAAAAAAAAACAAACAAACAAACAAAAAATTAAAAAAAAAAAAAGAACCCCACCAAAACAAAACCAAACCAAAACAAAAAAGAAAAACCCACCCAAACCTTGATTAAATTATTTTTCAAAACATTCTGATTTTTTAATATTGATTTTAATGTGACCAGGTCCTAAAAACAAAAGCAAAACCAGTGTAAATATTTGGGTGAGGGGACAAGCAACTTAGTGCTTCAAATAGCAACTTGCATCTGTAGGAAGAATACATTAATTTTGGCCTTCATTCTAAGTAAAGAAATGAAAACATTAGGGGAAAAAAAAAAGCCAGTATGATGAAACATCTAATATACTGAACCATTTTCCTGGCTTTCTCACTTAATTTATATATGAAATAATGCAAACATCTCTCCAAGGAGACAAAGTGTTATTAGCTTGTCTTTATCTCATTTAAAGAGCAATGATTTTGTGAACTGCACTTCAGCAGGCATAAACTGAGATCTGCATTACTGTGCAACTGTGTGTTCATCTAACTTTGCAATGGGAATGAATCAGCTTCTCTATTTTTCCAGCATGGATACAAAATTGAAGGTGAATATCCTGGAAATTTTGAAGGAAGAACCTGCCTAAGTTGTTGCCTCTGCTATTTTTTAAAATTTATTAGAAGAATCTTAAGACGGGTGAAAATATCAATGACAGATTAAAAAGGACAATTTAACTCTTGAAGCCCAACCACCTGCTTTGCTTTATTCTAAAAGGCAACAGAGCAATGTGCCTGCATGTTAAACTGCATTCATACAACATTTTTAAAGAACAAAATAACTGCCTGAGCCTTATTTGATACACAGAGTCTTTGACTGGGTGGATTCACCTTTCTGAACTTGTTGTTTTAAACAGCAATAATTTAATCCCATATCTGGATTGTACGCACTTTTCGAGTTTCTGCCCAGAGGAAAATATCCTGTAAATCATTTGCTCACTGAAGAAACATGGTTTAAAAAAAGAAACAAACCAAACCAAATTGTGTTCTCTAATAACTGTTACATGCTCCAGCAACAAAACCTCTTGCAGAGACATTGGAATTAATGAGATCACTGCAGAAACTTAGCACAGAACGACAGGTTGAGGAGAGAGAGAAGAAAGAATAACTTTTACCCCTAGAGTATGCATTCAAGGTCATTGCGCCTTTTTAAATGTTTCAGCAAAACTAAAATAATGCAAAGGCAAAGGACAAGAGTGCACCAGTAGAGCTTCTGATTTCAGACTACAGAATTTATGTCTGACAGCAAAAATGGAGGAGGAGGAAGCCTCTGTTCCTTCCTTCACTCCCTGTGCTTCAGGTGTGTATTTCCAAACCAACAGCTACCTCAAAACAGAATTAATTTGGACTATATTACAGTGAAAGAGATAGCAGGCATAAATTGGAAAAAAAAACCAAAAAAACCAAACAAAAAAAAACCCCCAACATATTGAAGTACAATTATTCCACAATGGCAAACAGGAAAAAGTACGAAAGAGACAATAGTGAAAAAAACATAGGCACAAACAGTGCTGTTTCCTAGGAGCCTTGCAGAAGTGACTATTTTTTACTCTTTTCAGGCTATCACTATGGTCTTATTTACTTGTGAATGGGGAAGAGTATCCAGTGGTTTTATTCAGTTTTTATTTATTAAAAATCATTCTCCTCCACCACTCTAAATTCCCGAGGAAGTTACAAACCCAAACATAATGGAAGTGAACCCCCTCTTCCCACAAACGTGCTAAAAATGATGAATTTTCTGGTTCTCATAATTGTAAATATGGCTCCAAGCTTTGTGCCACTTTTCACTTTAAAGCATTATGCTCAATTCTTTGTGCCTCAACAAATTGTAAAGTCCTTTTTCTCTAAAAGCAGGACAGTAACCAATGCTAACATGAAGAATAAGGAATTGGACACTTTAATTTCTTTGAGGATCTGGACCACATTTCTACTCCTAATCTGTAAAATGAAAATAGTTACACTTTGTTGATTTATATGCATGCACCAAGGAGATACCTGTGCTAATCCCCCAGATACTTCAGTAGCCCAACCACAGCCTTTCCCACAATTCTGCTCTATTTTAATCGCTATTTTAATACTCTGAGTCACATAAAAACATTTAATATTAATATTGTGAGAAAATATTTTGAAAAAATTATACTTGTATTGAAAATAAGTAATGTTTGAAGAAGACAGAAATTGCTAGAAATTACAAAATAATTGAGGAATTTTTGGCTACAGGATAAGATGGACTGATATCAGTAGAAATATTAACTTTTCACAGAGTATTAAAAAAAAATATTTTTTTCCACAGAAAAGATCAAAGTAGTTTAGCTTTCCTTTTTGCAAATAAAACATTCCACTGAAAGGTAATTACACAAAGAAGAAAAAAATATGTCAGTAGACCTGATTAGTTTTTTTTTTCTCCTCATTTTGCTACAACCCCTTCTATGACTTCCTTTCTCCCATTTGTGAAAAATCTCAAATCTATTGGGGAAAAAATACTCTCTCAGGCTTTCCAGCTGTTGAGTTCTATAAAAGAAAAGATACTTGGATCTCTCCAGGAATACACTTTTCCTCCTTCCTTCATCCTTAAAGACAAATTATGGTATTTGAAGTCCAACATGCAGGTACCCACCTGACAAAGACTTTCTTACTGAATACCTGTTTATCTTTGTTCTCTGTTTGACCACTTGTTCTGTCTGAGCAGAGCACAACCAAGGTTTAAAATCCTTCCACTTTTAACTTTGTCTCACCAACTTCTGAAATGTCATCCAAAAGAGATGTTCAAAGACAGAAGAAGAGGCAGCTACACAAATCAGCTCTGGGTAGTGCTGTTGTTTGAATATTTACAACCTCAAAAACCATTCAGAAATGCCCAGAAATGCACCATAACTGAACTGTTTGTTGTTAGTTACAAACAGCCATGGCAAGAGCTCTCTGTTTTTATTTGGAAGCTTGAACTTTTCACTGTGCTGAGCAGCTGAGGTGGAGTGAAAACTGAAACTCTTTTAGGTTTGCCTCAGGATTTGCCCACACAATAGCTTTAATTCTTGTTAAAATATAGAAGTAAACACATATTGTATTTTACACATACATGCTCAAGAAGAACAGTGATAAAATTGCTCCTAAACCCCAGCTTATTTCAATGACTGTAACTTCTCTTTACCTCAGAATGTATATTTTAATTAGATTAGAACAGCGCATTTAAACACTGATCTTACCTCCTCTGGTTTGGAAGCAAATCTGTATAAGAATCACAAATCTGAATAAGGATGTCATTGTATTTGTACACTAAATAAATCTTTGCTACCTGGACTTCCAACACTGTTGCTGTTCAGTTTGCTCCAGATGACATGTCATCCTCACAAGTAAGTGAAGAAAAAAACAATGGTGAAAAAAAAGGTGAAAAAGATTTTTGATCAGAGATTTATCTGTTCTGATTACAGATCATTGGTGTTTTTCAGTGAAATACTCTGCAGCTGTAAATAGTCCCGATAAAACTATCCTAGCACGAAATGAGGATCAATATATGGAAGTCAGATCTTTGAATTCTGCTAATGGAAGGAAATACAGACAAGTTATACATTTTTTCAACAGAATCCCTTTCATAAACATTAAAAAAAAAATAAACTATTGTGAGGAGTTGTGTGTGGAGGTTGGCTTTTACCACAGAAAAGGCAACACTGTCCTAAAAGTGGGAAATCTGGAGCCTGAAGAGGGTTTGATCTGAACAGACACTCCCTTGATGACCTTGAGTTGATCAATGGACATGTCCTGTCCAGCTGGGAATGTTCCCTGAAGAAAGCAGCTCTGATCCTCACAGAGCAGAAGTCAGAGTGATTAATAAAGTGTTTTCCACCGGTGATCATCTGTATATTCACAAAGTTTCTGCTACTGATGATTTCACCCACCCTCTCAACATTTACCTCCTTTGATGTTTGATTTTTCCTTGTGCAGAGATCTCTGAAAGAGCTCTGTTTAAGCTCATGGAAGTTCAAGTACAAAATGACAGTTTTAAAACTGACTTTGTACACGGTGGGTTTTTCCCCCTGTTTTGGTTTACACAATAAAACAAGGCCAGGAATTTGGTCTGGAGAATGACTGCTTTATACAATTCTAGTGGCCTTTTTGAGCCCAAGTGGCACCGAACCATAAACAACAAAATTTCTTAGGCCAGACTACACTTTTAGGCGTCAGGCTTGACCTACAGAAATGAAAAGCATCTTACAGCAAACAAGGCTGTATATTCCACTCTGTCCTTTCCCCCTATTGTTTCAACACTTTGCTCTTCCCCTTCACTGTGTGTCTGGACAAAGAACGGCGGATTCCCTTCCAATAACACAATTTGTATTCCAGAAAGACAGAGGAGGCTTCTTCCAGTGCAGCCTCCTGAGTGGAAGAGAATATTTTCTCAGGTGGTTGTTTTTTGCCAAATTTCACCTGGGAACTGAGGCGAATTGCTCCTATTAGCAGGAATTAGAAGATGAGGATTGGATCCTGCTATTCTTTCGTGTACCTGTTTCCCTAATGAGTCTTGCATGCAGATCAGTGGTAGATGAGGCTCTAATTTCCTGCAATTTAGACATCACTCCATGCAAAACTGCATTAGACTTGGGTGTACTTTGAAATAAAATCACTTACTCTCCTGACTTCCTTTCTCCCTCCCTGTGGTCTATGAAATATCCATTGATGTGGCAGCGCTGATCTGCAGCAGCTCTCCCTGCTGACTTGGGCCAGCAAGCTGCTCATGAATCTAGCAGATGTTCCAGTTGTCTGGGCCAATGGAAACCTTATGGACCCTTTTTTCTTCATCTCCTCCCAGGAGCAAATGTTAGTACAGCAGATATCTGGATCTGTGCCACGTAGCAGCAGAGACAGGAAAAAGCTGCTGTGGCTTCGCTGAGCGTCGTACTGTATGATTTTTTTTTTTTAAATATTCTTGAAAATCATGGACGTAATTATGCTTGAAAACACATCCAGAGTCTTGCTGATTTGGTTCAGTCAGTCCAGTGNTACTGTATGATTTTTTTTATTTTTTTTTTTTTTTAATTCCTTTTTAAAAAGGGTTATTTACAAATGCCATGTTCCTCATCTATAAACATAAACTTGGGTTCTTTAAAACAAATCCCTAAACTTCCTCTGTTGTGCTACTGAACCTCAGGTTAATACACAGATATTAATTAGAAAGATACATTCATGTGCTGGACTTCTAAGTCCCTGCCAATATAAATTCAGAAATACCTAAATGCAAGCTGAAGACTGTGACAGTGGGAACTGTTAGGGGCAGGTAGGTGCAAAAAAATTTAAATTTTTTAGAATTTAATTTAAAATATGGAACAGGTTGACCAGAGAAGATGTGGATGCTCCATCCCTGGAAGTGTTCAAGGGCAGGCTAGATGGGGCTTGGAGCAACCTTGGGTAGCGAAAAGTGTCCCTGCCCATGGCAGGGGGTTGGAACTGGATGAACTTTTAAGGTCCCTTCAAACCCAGACCGTCCTTCTTTCTATGATAATTTAAAGGAAATTATATTCCTGAATTCTCTAGCTGTCCTCAAAAACTGCTTTTTGAATTTTTTTTTTCATCACTTGACCTCGCTTTCACTGTGGGTGGTAGGAACAGTCTCTTATTCAAAATCTCTTAAGTTCTTATTCAGGAATCTGTTTCTTTTTTTATTGTGACCTTTGGATCCCTTTTATTTGTAAGAATTCATGGTGGAGTCTGTCATTTCCAGTCATCTATGAATAAAAAGCTTCAACTCAAATATCTTATTTGCCTGAAATTCTTGCCCTTGCAATTCGTAAAGGTAATAATTTGGTTTAACAAAAGGGATCAGCTGCAAAACATTTTCCAAATTTCTTTATGCATTCATGGGGCATGTTTTCAGATACCGGCATTCATTATTCCTCTCTCATGAGCCAATTAAATTCTGACTCCTCAGAGAGCACAATAGGGACAGGACAGGGGCAGCTATATGCAGCCAGTGGCAGAACCAGGAATGCAGAAGTGACTTCTGAATTGCCACAACAGGTATTAGCATTAGCTTCAGTGCCATCTGGGCTGAAAATCTTTGTCTTTTTTAACAAAAAAGCTTAATTTCTGTCCAACAAGCTGACAGAAGAACTTTATTCATCAATTACTTTCAATTAGAAAATTGAATATTTCTTAGGAAATTTTTTTGTCTGCCTTTAAATCATATTTAGATATGTCCTCTTGCACAAAGAATCCCTTACAGATCTGGAATGAGAATCACAGTTAAATTAACTGTATTCACAAGGCAAAGAATCAAATTAATCAGCTCCATATAAATACTCTCATATTAGTACAGCTAAGTTAAAAAGGTTAACCTAAGAGACTAAAATAACTCCATAATTGATTTAGTATAGAAAAGTTTTAGTAAATTTTTAACATGTGATGCACAAGGGCTCTTTGCAATAACAGTTTAGCAATTTTTCTTTTTTTAATCCACTGAAATGCAAGAAATCAGCAAGTAAATTGATATGTGCATTAAAGTCATTTTCTAGGTCAGTGAATCAATGTCAGTAATGGTTGACTGAATTCCCTACTGTGCTGTAAGAATATTTTAGTCTAAGCCTTTTATTTAATAATTTACTGAATTATTCTAAAGGCTATTTGGTACCTAACAAAATGTTATCTTCTGCAGAAGAGAAAACACCATTTAACACTGCACGTGTCAAATTTGCAGGACAGGCAAAAATTCTGCTCCTGGTGACACTGACATTGCCTCACCCTTTGCATTTTACATAATAAATTGGTACAAAAGTGCTATTTTTCAGGATTAATCACATGAGGATTAAATCACATCATTATTTTGTCACGGCCAACAGGCAGGAGTGATAATTTTATACCTTTACAGCCCTGTAAGGTGACTCCCAGCTGTGGCAGCAGATAAAGAAGGTGCAGGGCAGCTGAGGGTTTGCTGTCTGGGTGACACAGATCATTGGGACGAGCTTTAATCTGGCTGGTGTGGGTGACAGCAGCTCAGCTGACACATCCACACGGGGTTATTACCCAAATCACAGCCACACGCACAGGCCCAGACCAAAACGAAGCCCTGAAATCCCTAAAATCTGCTGCTATGGGATGGAGGGAGGAAAGGATTCAGCCAGGGAGGGTGAGCAGCCCCCTGTTTGAGGCAGCGACACCCAGGGAAGGAACAGATGGGGCAGCCACAGGTGTGACATTTCCCTAACCACCCCGAGCGATGAAATATTTGAAAAACTCACAAAAATGCTGCCCTGCAATTAGGAAATACAAAGAAAAGGATTTCTCCATTTAGTCCCTTCCTGCCTAGCTGTCAGTTTAGCAGCTTGCAGTCTGTGAGCTCCACAAATGCAATGCTCACATAGTTTTTCCTGCAGCCTGCTCTAGCAAGGGTTGATTGCATTGGTGCTGAGTGTTGATGGGTTTATTCATAAGAAGAAGAAGCAAAGCACAAATTAAAATGCCTCAAAGAATACTACAAATTCATCTTTCAAATGCAGGGGCTTACAAAACATAAATCTCCCACTCAGGAAGGAATTAATTAATGGCAGAGGAGGATGCCTGATAAAATTCACAAAACTGATATACTAGCTTCATTATAGAGATTTTTGGTTTTTTTTTTCCCCAACAGTTACAACATCTACCCTGAACAGGGAAATACATTTCCCCATTAGGGAAATATAAATGTCAAAGACCATATTTGCATATCAGGGGAGGGCAGGAGAGGGGAGGAGGAGACACAATGACTAACATCTGTTGCAGATTGAGATAATTTTTTTTTTCCAGACAGCAGAGTGCATTTCTCAGGTGAAGAAATGAAAAAGCAATACAGTAAGTACAGGTGGAGTAATGTAAGTTAAATGGGAGTTCCTGAACTTTGAAATTTTAAGGCAAGTTTTGAAAACACCTTGCATACAACAGTTCTTGGGCTTAGGTCTTTGGAATGAGAATAACCACTTTAATGGTTTTCAATCACAGCATGTGTTATATTTGAGTAAAATAAATCTTTTTGTTTTCTCCCTAGCTGGTCTTTGTTATTTTTTAAACGTACAGAGAAGAAAACACAACATGAATACTTCTACATCTTGTTGCCTGCTTACATTCAACTAATTTTTTTTTTTCTTTCTGTTTGCACAAAGCATCTCATTCTTGGCATTCTTCCACTCAGCTATCAGAATCCCTGCTTGAAATCCCATATATGAGAGGAAGGCAAGAGAACTGATCCCATTCACCAAGTGCCTTTGTTTGGAGTATCAGGATTTCTGTATTCTCAAGACCGTGCCCTTGTTTATGAACACTGACAAAGCAAACAAGCAAAGTGCTTGGAACACAATGTGTTTTATTAACACTGCTACTGCAAATTTTATACCCACACACATCTACATGTTGGCTGCACAGACTCCTTTGACTGCACCCATTATAAAGTAAGTGGATGTGTTGTGGAGTAGTTATCTAAGAATATAACGATTTGAAAAAAAGTTTCATTTGGAAAGGGAAGCTGATGACATGGTGGGGATTTTCTGTGATGAAGGCACGCAGTTTAAAAAGAGTGCACAAAGATCTACATGTCTGAGCACAGAGCATGTAAAGCAGCAGAAAAGGGGACTTTGGCCATGATTCAAATCTCTTCTCAGTCAATACTCAGCCTCAAGGTGTCTGCCACCCTTGGACTCCTTTTCCCTTTTCAGTCTGTAGTGCAGTGCTCAGTGCTTTCTCTTCAGAAAAGGCAATGGGAAGCAGCTACAGAACAGGTCCTACAAGGGTTAACTTATTCTGTTTCTTCATTGCTGACCTAGAGAAGAACAGCTACCTTCACACTACACCCCAATTCACCTCAGTTTTACTGATCTTCCTGAGTTTCTTTAAAAGAACCACAAGCAAAAAAATCATATCCACTAAATGACTGACGTAAATTAAATCCTATCACCAGGGTATTTCTTCCATATCTCCCCTTTGGGCCCGGCAGTTCTGGAATAAAGATCACTGTCCTCTGAAACATTGTTATATTGCTTTTTTAACTTTAATTTCAATACTTATGTATCCCCATTTCAAGAAGGTACAGAAAAAATCCATAACAAATTCCTTCCAAACCCTTAGTAAAACCTAGCTTTCAAGTGCTGTTTTACTCACTTTTAGATGTTGCTCCTTTTGCTCGACTCTGAGAATCAAAGGAACAGAAAGAATGATAGCAGTGACAACATCTTTTACCATCATGCATTGTATAAAAAGCCTGAGTGAGTTCTCCTGAGCACCATGGAAATACAGGCTATTATTACATGCACTTATACATCTTTCTTATGGCATTTGTTGGGCTTCCCATTCCTCAGTTCTCCCTGAATAATATCCACTGATGAAAATGGATTTATCAACACAGTAATGCCAACATGAGTCAAAAGGCAGAAGTGTGGCTCGCTGTAAAATAAACTGTGCCTAGAAAAATCAGGGGCATAAAAGAAAATTTGATCTCCTCAATTAATTTGATGTATAATTAAATCATGTCTAATTTAGACTTCCTTCCATTTAGAATTTATACTTTCTCCCATCAAAAGCAGTTGCCTCGAAGTCTTTTGTCAAGCATGCTTCTCCTGTATGAGAGATTTGGAGCAGTGAGTCTGCCTTCCTCTGTCACTGGCAGCAGAGTCTAGAACATCTCTGCTGCTCTTCTCTGGGTGTTTATTTCCCTTACCAAGTGCTGCTTCCCCCAGCCTGAGTGCTGCTGTATAAATCAGCTCCAGTCTGGACAGACCTTGACCCAAATCTGTGAAACCATTCAGCTTCAGCCGTCCCAGGCTGGATGGCAAACAGCTGAACCAGGACATGAGGACTGGGAAGAACTTCTCTGATACCAGCTTGGAAGAAAGAAAATAATTACTGAACCACATATCTGTGATTTCTTGTGTGCAAGGAGTATTTATATGCAAAAAGATGCACAGAGCTCAATAACAATGCAGTAGGATTACAAAAGATGAGTCAAAACCCAGCAAGAGTTCTCTTAAACATTACATTAAACTCCCTTACAGAAACAACTTGCAATAACATTTCAAAAAGGAAGTTTGCATACTCAATAGGCCAAGAATAATTGGTTGGCTTTTAGTAAAAACATAATTCTGGCTCTGTGTTTTCATGGAAAAAAAAAACCAACAAAACAAGGTAACAGTTATGGTCTCCAAACAAGCCAACGTTGCAGCATCTGCTCTACTGAAAGACTCTCACATTATTTATACAGCTTCTGGACAATTATTTTTTAAATAATAAATTCACTGTAGCTAGAGCTTCTCATTCCCCATGCATGAAAACCTTCGTTTCCAGGAATATTTACTGGTTCTCAGAAGAGGCCATCTGTAAAAACAGATTTTAAAGGTTTTGTGTTGGGCTTAGAGAGGAATAATCAAAACAAACCTAGACCCTGCTTATGTTTTCAGCAAGAACCATTTATATACAGTTCTTGGAGACCTACACTGGCCCAAAGAGTATTTTTGGTTTCACTCACTTTACTGTAAAACAGGCAGAACAGTTCCATCCAAATATTCTGTCAAGAAAAAAAGTAAATCTTTAAAGTAAATGAATCCGCTCCAAGAAAGTGTGAAAATAAGGTTAGGAAACGAACAACTAAAACGATGATTTTGGTTTTGCATAAATATTTCCAATGTTTTATGCAGTGCCATTTGGGAAAAAAAAAAAAAAAAAAAAAAGTGGATATAATCCAGCAATTTTGAGACCTGGAGCTTCATTAAAGAAGAAAAATGAAACACCAAACTACATGAGACGTGTTATGCAACAGCAAGAGGCAAGAACTTTCTTTTTTATGAAAGTTCACAAAATGAAAAGGTGAAAGAAACAATTGCACAGTGCAGTGCTGCTGCACTCTGATTCTTTTGTCCCAAAAGCCACCCCAAACGCACTTACATGTTGCTACAAGAGCAGAAAAAGCCCAAAAGCTCTTCTCCAGTCTATATTTGAGAACTACTACAATGATACAGAAAACTCACTTGCTCTTGACTGCTCTAAGTACTGACGTTACAAATACTCTTGCTTCAGGCTTCATATACAGAAGGCCAGCATCACAGGGAAGAAAGAAAAGCAAAACAAACAAACTAAAAAAAAACAAAAAACAAACCTAAACCAACCAAACAAAAAAAATCAACAAAACCAGCAAGCCCTCTCACTCCCCAAAGCAATATCACACTTGTTTGCAAATGGGAAGTTCTGTCCCAATAAATTGTAACAAAATGTGAGGCAAAGCCAGAGCTCACAGAAAGCCCTTGGAGCCCGTGCAGTGCAGACACTCTGCTCACACACAACTGGAAAATGCTCCGTGGGCTGCCTGGGAGCACATCCCACACAGCCCCCTGGACAGGAACAGCAGAGCTGTTTGGGCATCCTCCTGGCTCTGAAATGGGGCCCGGACTGCAAGAAATGCTCAGCTGAAATGTCCTAAATGAAGCTCAAGTGGAGGCATTGGTGGGCAAGAGTATTTCTGGTTTTGGTGCCTTTTTTTATTAGTTCAATAAAAATATATGGCAATACAGGTATTATTGCAATAGAGACTAAAGCAAATCCTTGCTCCAAAATTACAGAAACTGTAGACATGTAATGAAACAGATCACAACATCTCACATCTGTTTCTATACAGCTGTACAATGAGAAGATGGCCACATCCCCCCACTGTTAGAAGCAACATTTTCCAGCTCTGCCAGACAACAGTTAGCCAAGAAAGTAATTTCTTCATTTGTACTCCTTCATATACTTACAGATTACTCAACCTAAAATATTAAAATAGCAAATGGAGGTAAAACGTAGAAGGCAGCTTTTCTAGTATGAGTGTGCTGTTAAAGATGAGACAGAAAAGCTATGCCCATCTTCTAAGCAAACACACTCCTAAAGAGTCAAAAAAACCCAAAATCTTTGCTGGTGTGTGATCATACACAAAGTAATGACTACAGAAGAAAAGCCAAAGGGATGGTAACAGAGCTTGTTTTACATCTTGAATTTATGGTGTATATGTAGGCTTCATTTATTATCATTAAAAACAGCCAAGAAACTACATTAGTTAAAAAAAAAAAAAAAACCCCAAAAAAAAAACTCACCACCACCACCAAAACAAAAACAAAACAAACCTCCCCCCCAAAAAACAAACAAACAAACAAAAACAACAATAACAACAAAATCAAACAACATGTAAAACATCAAAAGGTAACAGCAGAAAGGAAGAGGGACTAAAATTATCTGCCTTGCAGATGAAACTATAGAAATGGAATCTGCAGCAAGAGTCATAATATTGTTCCAGTGGGCAGAAAAACAGAAAAAAACCAAATTGAACTGCAGACAAAGAGAATGTTGAAACCATTCCTTTGGGCAGAGTAGCTGCAAAGGAACATCAGGAAACTGGAGAAAATAAGCTTGTGATAAGAAGTTTGAACAGCAACAAGCAACTTTTAATTCGTGTTTAACATGCCTAACTGGACATGCATAAAAGGGACCTACCTTCCAAAGGGCAGATCATAGTGTTTGCTAAAAAAATTAAAACCACTTGGCAATTCCAAAATTTTGCAGCAGAAATAGATTGGGTGTGAACAAAGCTTTTAAAAACACAGGATGTTAACACGTTAAAGCAAAGCAATCACTGGGGAATAAAAAACAAAAAAAACAACAAAAAAAAACCCAAAAATAACATCGAGAGAACACGACTGGGAAAATTGCATCAAGCAGGAGAAAATGTTTAAAAGTTAAATTGATACGTGTCATAGAAATGCATCAATTCTGATGAACTTCTGTTTAAAAAAATGCAAAACTTTATACTCTTTAAAATACAGAGAGGAACAATGAGAATTTTCATGCATTTAGAAATGCACGTTGTTATTTTGCTGCTGTCATTTTGTTTTGAAATATTGCTGGAAATTGAAACACTATAAACCTTTTCTTTTGTTACCTTGAGACTTCATAGAATTTGAAGAATGGAATCATCTTAATGTGCTCGAGCACATTCCTTTACACACTTATACAGAGTCCCCAGCTCTATCACAGCATTAAAATAGGGATTCACACAAGGTCTATCTACATTTTCCTTCTACAGGCCATAAGAAATGACAATAAATTCTTTAAACAGAAGCATAGAAGAGACTATGCTAAGGTTTCTAAACCAATTTTCATTCGACTTCAAGTTGTGTGTGGAGGGAATTAGCTAATAAAAAGTCTTACACACAAAATCCATTACAGGAAGGCTCATTTCCCCAAAAGTGGGTCAGAAACAATTTCAACCTTGTTAACGGGATGGGGAAATGAAGACTGTTGAAACAAGCAATGCAAGAAAGAGATTTTAAAGCCTTTGTTTTGCACCCCACCCCTAAGTTGAACAAACAAATTTTAAGGGATCAAAGCTAGCCTATTATGAAGCATAAAACTATCTCTGCTGAGAACCATAAATTATGTATGGAGCAGGCATATTTACCAGTGCTGCTAGTAATGCAGAACATCCCGGAATGAGCACTGACTGCTGAATGCCTCATGTTCTTTTATGATGAATTATGCAGGAAGCTCCAGCACAACCATGCTAAGGTGGTGGAGTTCATGTACAGGAGTGCTCAAGAGCCACTGAATAAGCAGGAGACAAAAATATTTCCTTTTTCCTTTTGCTCAAGCCCAACGTTTTGTGAACACAGAGTGGTAGAGCATCCATAACAACCGACAACAACCTCAAAAGACAAACCAAACTAAAGCACATACATGCGCCCCACCTCCCCACATACTCCATTCAACAAAAAAACACCGAGAGACACGTCCAAGAACAGCAGCGAAACACAGGTGCCTCCCTAGCACGAGCCATCCAATCTCGGGCAACAGCCCAGCAGTGACATGTTACATATTCAATAAAGGGGAAAAAAAAAAATAAAAAAAGGAATAAAAAAAAAACAGATCGTCCTTGCTGTCATGGATCAACTGCAAAAACTCTGACAAAAATCCCAAAAAGCCAAAACTTTATAATGTAAAAATATTGCCAATGAATGCCCTGGGGGAAAAAAAGGAAAAGGAAAAGGAAAAAAGGAAAAGGAAAAGGGGAAAAGGAAAAGGATAGACAGGAAAAGGACTAGGAAAAGGACAGGAAAAGGACCAGGAAAAAAGCAGACCGAGGAATTATTGAATAGATGATTTACAAGTGTAGCAGGGGAAGATATGGAAGAAAAACATAAAACACTCAGAATAATGCAAAACGGTAGAAAACCCACACAAGCGGAATGTCCCTACATAACAGCGATCCATTTAAGCAACCACCACAGCGACAAACCACCAAACGCTACTCAACCCAGACGTAATCCTAGTCTCCAGTTATTGATGTAAAATCTCACAACAGCAGACAATCAATAACAACGACAAACCACCAAAAGCAAATCAAAAGACCAGCACAACAATGATGACTCAAAGCAAACCATCCAAAACACGCACAACAGGCTACACTTAACAAATATAACATAATCGCACCAATACCCATATAATATATGCGAATAATAGCAAAACACTTTCATCTATCTCCCGTCTCAGCAGCCACTTTTTTTACCCCCCCACCTAACCAAAACGAGCTCCCCACAAACCCTTGCCTAATAATATCCATAGAACCTACTTCGACTAAAAAACCCAACACGAAAAACATCCACACCCCAAAGTCAAACATGAGTATAATGCATCAGCCGCAGCGATAACGCCCACCACCCCATCCTGAGAGAATATTCCAGTTCCCATCTGAAATGCACTCCAAGAAGAGGTGAAACTAAAGTATCATTCATAAGAAAGAGGGGAAGCGACCACATGAAAGTGCTTAGGACAGGTCCTGAGGACACGTAATAAGAATGAAGAAAAAAAATCTCCTGTACTGGGATTAAAAGATTGAAAAATTCAGCCACACCACCCACACCCAAGAAGAGCATCATATACTGAAGAAGCAACGAAAACATCAGAATCATGAGGAAGGAGACACATTTCACCAATCAATCATACTCACACAACTGGTTCGAGTACCAGCTAGACACGGAACCCCAAATAAAACACAAGCTTCACCGCCAAAGAAGCAAGTTGAAAGAATCATATCCGATACAAACCCAAAAGATAGGAGCGATGGACACAAGAGCATATGAGGCGTATCTCACAACGTAAAACTCCATACCACACACGAATATTCAGCTATCAATTTCGAATCCAATCAACAGCACCAACGTCCCACACACCCATGACAGCCTGGAAAAATTGCGCATCGGGAAATAGTAAAGAGACCTTGAAAAACACACAATCTGGAAACTGTCTAACGACAACTAATAACGCATTCGCGCGAGACATAAAAAAACCGCTATACCACACCACCAGGAACAATGCCAGTACTATACGAAGAAAGACATGTGCTGAGCAGGGGAATCCTAATTTATGATAGTAAAACACAATACCAATATAACACAACACCACCAGAATAAAAGAAACAATACTTGCCGCACACCCGATGCACGACACACACACGCCAGCAATCTACAGAAACCTAGCTGTGTTGGAACAACACAAATTTTTCACAGAGACACCGAACATAGTGACACACACACACACCACACACACACAACAACACAACACAACACACATCTTCCACACCACAACCAGCACAAAAACTACAACACAGGACTCCGCACAAAACCCAAACCAAAACCACACCACAAAACAGAGAAACACAACACACCACAAAACCCATCAGCTCAGACCATTATTGGTTTACGAATAACACCCTTCCTTACCCATAGCTATTTCTGCGCCACTCTGACAACCATAACGATAAACACTGTACCCCTACAAACCAGAGATCCCATGTCAACCAAATCTACGTCTTTCGGAAACGCACGCAACTCAGTTTTAGATTAGAACGACAATGTTAACAGCCAAAGTATCCTGATCGCTGACATCATCAGGATGTCAGAAATCGAATACATTGTATTTACACATAGACTAATAAGAAATGTAGAGTTATTAAACAAAATAAAAAAAGTAAATTATCTCAAAATAGTTTCACAACCTACCAATTAACTGGATAAATTTGAGAAAATAGTTGATCAAACAGATCGCAGCCAATTATAGAAATCGGCGTATCAAGACCATGCACCTGACAAAGGCAAAGGGAAGGTTTCAACGAAGTACGGTAGGTCAAATATTAGGGAAGAAACCACTGGACCTTTGCTCATCTGCTGGTATTCCATAACTCCAGAAACTAATCTCAACAGACTCCAAGCCCACTTTTTTCCGCCTGACACTTCAGAAGAGAAAAAAAAAAAAAAAAAGAGCCAAAGATCCCCCCTGACAATACTATAGCCAGCCTGGAAAGCATTTGTTACCTCACCTGCCTATGGGGGAATTTATTGTCGAGGGGATGGGTAGTCCAGTTCATAATGTATTAAAAATTAATCTGTAGAGAAGGCCAACCACAGGAAAAGCCCACTCATTCATCAATCTTCTTACAAACATTTATCTGAAAATGAACGCGAATTAAATTACCTTAGTTTATACCGTAATTCCTAAATGCAAATGGACAGTAAGCATGGGATGAATTCCGCCTTAATTCTGAGCTGCGTACTTTGGAAAGCATATAGCTGACTACACTTTACATTTTGGAA
>CM019214.1:97728918-97832022 GCA_009741485.1 Malurus cyaneus samueli
CAAGATGAGGATTGGATCCGCTAGTTCTTCGTGTACCTGTTTCCCTAATGAGTCTTGCATGTAGATCAGTGGTAGATGAGGCTCTAATTTTCCTGCAATTAGACATCACTCCATGCAAAACTGCATTGACTTGGGTGTACTTTGAAATAAAATCACTGTACTCTCCTGACTTCCTTTCTCCCTCCCTGTGGTCTATGAAATAGTCCATTGATTGGCAGCGCTGATCTGCAGCAGCTCTCCCTGCTGACTGGGCCAGCAAGCTGCTCATGAATCTAGCAGATGTTTCCAGTTGTCGTGGGCCAATGGAAACCTTATGGACCCTTTTTTCTTCATCTCCTCCCAGAGCAAATGTTAGTACAGCAGATATCTGGATCTGTGCCACGTAGCAGCAGAGACAGGAAAAAGCTGCTGTGGCTTCGCTGAGCGTCGACTGTATGATTTTTTTTATTTTTCTTTTTTTTTCCTTTTTAAAAAGGGTTATTTACAAATGCCATGTTCCTCATCTATAAACATAAACTTGGGTTCTTTAAAACAAATCCCTAAACTTCCTCCTGTTGTGCTAACTGAACCTCAGGAATTACACAGTATAATTAAAAGAATACATTCATGTGCTGACTTCGTAAGTCCCTGCCAAATATAAATCAGAATACCTAAATGCCAAAGCTGAAGACTGTGACGTGGGAACTACTGTTAGGGGAGGTAGTCAAAAAAATTTAAATTTTTTAAATTAATTTAAAAAATGGAATCAGGTTGACCAGAGAAGATGTTATGGATGCTCCACCTGGAAGTGTTCAAGGGCAGGCTAGATGGGGCTTTTGGAGCAATCCTGGATAGCGAAAATGTCCCTGCCCATGCAGGGGTTGGAACTGGATGAACTTTTAAGGTCCCTTCAAACCCAGACCGTCCTTCTTATCTATGATAATTTAAAGGAAATTATATTCCTGAATTCTCTAGCTGTCCTCAAAAACTGCTTTTTGAATTTTTTTCATCACTTGACCTCCGCTTTCACGTGCGGGTAGTAGAACAGTCTCCTTATTCAAAGATCTCTTAAGTCTATTCTAGAATCTGTTTCTTTTTTTATTGTGACCTTGGGATCCCTTTTATTTGCTAAGAATTCATGGTGGAGTCTGTCATTTCCAGTCATTCTATGAATAAAAATCTTCACTCAAATATCTTATTTGCCTGAAATTCTTACCCTTGATATCTTAAAGGCAATAATTTGGTTTAACAAGAGGGATCAGCTGCAAAAACATTTTCCAAAATTTTTTCTTTATGCATTCTGGAGGCATGTTTTCAGATACCGGCATTCATTATTCCTCTCTCATGAGCCAAGTTAAAATTCTGACTCCTCAGAGAAGCACAAGTAGGGACAGGACAGGGGCAGCTATATTGCATGCCAGTGGCAGAACCAGAATGCAGAAGTGACTTCTGAATTGCCACAACAGTATTAGCATTAGCTTCAGTGCATCTGGGCTGAAAATCTTTGTCTTTTTTAACAAAAAAGCTTAAATTTCTGTCCAACAAGCTGACAGAATGAACTTTATTCATCAATTACTTTCAGAATTAGAAAAATTTTTGAATTTATTTCTTAGGAAATTTTTTTGTCTGCCTTTAAATCATATTAGATATGTCCTCTTGCACAAAGAATCCCTTACAGATCATGGAATGAGAATCAACAGTAAAATTAACTGTGATTCACAAGGCAAAGAATCAAATTAATCAGCTCCATATTTAAGTACTCTCATATTAAGTACAGCTAAGTTCCAACCTAAAAAAAAAAAAAAAAAAAAATAAAAATAAAAAGGTTAAACCTAAGAGACTAAAAATAACTCCATAATTGATAGTATAGAAAGTTTTAAGTAAATTTTTTAACATGTGATGCACAAGGCTCTGTTGCAATAACAGTTTGCAATTTTTTTTTTTTAAATCCCACTGAAATGCAAGAATCAGCAAGTTAAATTGATAGTGCATTAAAGTCATTTTCTAGGTCCAGTGAATCAATGTCAGTAATGGTTGACTGAATTCCCTACTGTGCTGTAAGAATATTTTAGTCTAAGCCTTTTATTTAATAATTACTGAATTATTCTAAAAAAGGCATTTGGTAACCTACAAATAAAATGTTATCTTCTGCGAAGAGAAAACACCTATTTAACACTGCACGTGTCAAATTTGCAGGACAGGCAAAAATTCTGCTCCTGGTGACACTGACATTGCCTCACCCTTTGCATTTTACATAATAAAATTGGTACAAAGTGGCTATTTTTCAGGATTAATCACATGAGGATAAATCACATCATTATTTGTCAAACGGCCACAGGCAGGAGTGATAATTTTATACCTTTAGCCCTGTAAGGTGACTCCCAGCTGTGGCAGCAGATAAAGAAGGTGCAGGGCAGCTGAGGGTTTGCTGTCTGGGTGACACAGATCATTGGGACGAGCTTTAATCTGGCTGTGTGGGTGACAGCAGCTCAAGCTGACACATCCATCACGGGGTTAATTACCCAAATCACAGCCACACGCAGGCCCAGACCAAAACGAAGCCCCTGAAATCCTAAATCTGCTGCTATGGGATGGAGGAGGAAAGGATTCAGCAGGGAGGGTGAGCAGCCCCGTTTGAGGCAGCGACACCCGGGAAGGAACAATGGGGCAGCCACAGGTGTGACATTTCCTAACTCACCCCGAGCGATGAATATTTGAAAAACTCACAAAAATGCGCCTGCAAATTAGGAAATACAAAAAAAAGGATTTCTCCATTTAGCCCTCCTGCTCTAGCTGTCAGTTTAGCAGCTTGCAGTCTGTGAGCTCCACAAATACAAATGCTCACATAGTTTTTCCTGCAGCCTGCTCTAGCAAGGGTTGATTGCATTGGTGCTGAGTGTTGATGGGTTTATTCCATAAGAAGAAGAAGCAAAGCACAAAATTAAAATGCCTCAAAAATACTACAAATTCATCTTCAATGCAGGGCTTACAAAACATAATCTCCCACTCAGGAAGGAATTAATTAATGGCAGAGGAGGATGCCTGATAAAAATTCACAAAACTGATAACTAGCTCCATATAGAGTTTTTGTTTTTTTTTTCCCCAAGTTAACATCTACCCTGAACAGGGAAATACATTTCCCCATTAGGGAAATATAATGTCAAAGACCATATTGTCATATCAGGGGAGGGCAGAATGGGGAGGAGGAGACACAATGAACTATACAGTCTGTTGGCAGATTGAGATAATTTTTTTTTCCAGACAGCAGAGTGCATTTCTCAGGTGAAGAAATGAAAAAGCAATACAGTAAGTACAGTGGAGTAACTGTAAGTTAAATGGGAGTTCCTGAACTTTGAAATTTTAAGGCAGTTTTGAAAACACCTTGATACAACAGTTCTGGGCTTAGGTCTTTGGAATGAGAATAACCACTTTAATGGTTTCAAATCACACATGTGTTATATTGAGTAAAATAAATCTTTTTGTTTTCTTCCCTAGCTGGTCTTTGTTATTTTTTAAACGTACAGAGAAGAAAACACAACATGAATACTTCTACATCTTGTTGCCTGCTTACATTGCAACTAATTTTTTTTTCTTTCTGTTTGCAACAAAGCAATCCATTCTGCATTCCTTCCACTCAGCTATCAATAAAATTTCCCTGCTCTGAAATCCCCATATATGAGAGGAAAGAAGAGAAACTGATCCCCATTCACCAAGGCCTTTGTTTTGGAGTATCAGATTTCTGTATTCTCAAGACCGTGCCCATTGTTATGAACACTGACAAGCAAAAAGCAAACTGTTGGAAACACAATGTGTTTTAAACACTGCTACTGAAATTATTTACCCACAACACATCTACATTTGGCTTCGACGACTCCTGTGACTGCCAGCCCATTTATAAAGTAAGTGGAGTGTTGTCGGAGTAGTTATCAAAAATTAACGATTTGAAAAAAAGTTTTCATTTGAAAGGAAGCTGGATGGACGATGGTGGGGATTTCTGTGATGAAGGCACGCAGTTTAAAAAGAGTGCACAAAGATCTACAGTCTGAGCACAGAGCATGTAAAGCAGCAGAAAAGGGGACTTTGGCCATGATTCAAAATCTCTTCTCAGTCAATACTCACCTCAAGGTGTCGCTGCCACCCTTGGACTCTTTTTCCTTTTCAGTCCGTAGTGCAGGCTCAGTGCTTTCTCTTCAGAAAAGCAATGGGAAAGCAGCTAACAGAACATGGTCCTAAAGGGTAACTTATTCTGTTTCTCATTGCTGACCTATGAGAAGAACAGCTACCTTCACTACTACACCCCAATTCACCTCAGTTTACTGATCTTCCTGAGTTTCTTTAAAAGAACCACAAGCAAAAAATCAATCCACTAAATGACTGACGTAAATTAAATCCTATCACCAGGGTATTCATTCCATATCTCCCCTTTGGGCCCGGCAGTTCTGGAATAAGATCACTGTCCTCTGAAACATTGTTATATTGCTTTTTTAACTTTATTTCAAATAGCTTATTATCCCATGAAAGGAAGCGTACAGCACACATGAAAACTCGCATACAACTATATCTCTTCCAAACTCCTTAGTATATATACTCTAGCTTTCAAGTGCTGTTTTTTACACTCACTTTAGTCTTGCTCATCTTTGCTCGAGCTCTGAGATTTCAAAAATGTCAGAAAAGAAATGAAGAGTAAATCTTTAACCTCCATGCTTGTAATAAGCATGAAGTGACTCGAGCCTCTGGAAACAGCTATTCATTATGCACTTATACCATTTTATATTTCCATTGCTTATAAGTCAAACTAAAGCTCGCTGTTAAATCCTTGCTGAAATGGTTATCAACCATGATAATGCCATGATCAAGGCTGAGGTGCCGCTTAAAATAATTGCTAGAATCTTGGCACTAATTTTTTTATTTATTTCATTATTTTTTTTTTTCGGAGTATCTGTACATTAATCATGTTAATTAGACTTCCGTGATCCAGTATTAGAAATTATAATCGAATTATACTCACACATCAAGTAAGATTGCCTAAGCTTTGTCATACAAGCTTCTCTGTATAGAGATTAAATGCAGTGAGTCGCTTCGTCTTATAGCAACAACTTTGTCTAGAACAATCATGCGATGTGCTCTATCGTACTGTTAATTTTCCCTTTAATTTATTGTTCCCAGAACTGAAGTGCATGTCTTGTACAAATCGCTACCATTCCTGAAGAGCCTTTGCAAATCTGTGAACGTCATTCAGACTTCTACCGTCCCACTGATGGAAAACAGTGCCCAGACATTGTCTTGGGCCACATGCTTCTCGATACCAATTGGAAGAAAAATTACTGACATAATGGATTTGGTGCAGAGATTTATGCAAAGAAATGACGAGCTCAATAACATCGTAGTTACATGAAAGACGATCAAACCCGTCAGGTGTACTCTTAGGATTTGGAGCATAGTTAATCCCCCGTAACTATCTACTGCGTTTACACGTCTTCCAGCGCTCCAGACCTTCCACTTAGTCCTGTACTGTGCAAGTTGAGACGACTTTACCAACAATGTAGTGGGAACATAGCTTGCGAATGCCTCATGAGCTACTGCGAATAGGTCGATATCAAGAATAGGAATGAGTGTAAAGTTTTGTATTACCTATTGAGGTGAAGAATAACAGTAGAATTCCAGTAGAAACGTTCTCTGCTTGTAGACCAGATTAATCTATTGCAAAGCTATCAGACTTTCCAATGAAAACAGCAGCAGTCAAGGATCAAAATAACAGCAAGTTTCTATTATAAAAGACTTAAAACTTCCTTAGTAATATAGTATATTTAGTATATTCTCAACGATGACTTATTTCCTGATAGCAAAATTGGTCTAAACAGTTACTAATTCTTAGGCGCTGGAGCTTATGAAAGAAAATCATTGCGAACAAAAGATATTTCTGGTTGTACTAGTCTCAAGACGTTAGACGCTCTCAAGATCACATTATTTATACAGCTTCTGGACAATTATTTTTAAATAATAAATTCAACTGTAGCTAGAGCTTCTCATTCCCCATGCATGAAAACCTTCGTTTCCAGGAATATTTACTGGTTCTCAGAAGAGGCCATCTGTAAAAACAGATTTAAAGTTTTTGTGTTGGGCTTAAGAGAGGAAAATCAAAACAAACCTAGACCCTGCCTTAGTTTCAGCAAGAACCATTATATACAGTTCTTGGGACCCTACACTGGCCCCAAAGAGTATGTTTTGGTTTCCACTCCACTTTACTGTAAAACAGCAGAAACAGTTCCATCCAAATATTTCTGTCAAAAAGAAAAAGTAAATCTTTAAAGTAAATGAATCCGGCTCCAAGAAAGTGTGAAAAAGCGTATAGGAAACGACAACAAAACGATGATTTTCGTTTGCATAAAATATTCCAATGTTTATGCATGCCATTGAGGAAAAAAAAAAAAATTAAAAAAAAAAAAAAAAAAAAAGTGACGATAATCCAGCAACTTGAGAACCTGGAGCTTTCATTAAAGTAAGAAAATGAAAAACCAAACTACAATGAGACGTGTTATCAACAGCAAGAGGCAAGAACTTTCTTTTTTATGAAAGTTCACAAAAGAAAAGGTGAAAGAACAATGCACAGTGCAGTGGCTGCTGCAACTCTGATTTCTTTTGTCCCAAAAGCCACCCCAAACGCACTTAACATGTTGCTACAAGAAGCAGAAAAAGCCCAAAAGTTCTTCTCCAGTCTATATTTGAGAACTACTACAATGATACAGAAAACTCACTTGCTCTGACTGCTCTTAAGTACGACGTTACAAATAGCTCTCTGCTTCAGGCTTCAATATACAGAAGGCCAGCATCACAGGGAAGAAGAAAGCAAACAACAAACTAAAAAAAACATAAAAACAAACCTAAACCAACAACACAAAAAAATCAAACAAAACAACCGCAAGCCCTCTCACTCCCCAAAGCAATATCACACCATTGTTGCAAAGGGAAGTTCTGTCCCAATAAATTGTAACAAAATGTGAGGCAAAGCCAGAGCCTCACAGAAAGCCCTTGGAGCCCGATGCAGTGCAGACACTCTGCTCACACACAACTGGAAAAGCTCCGTGGGCGCCTGGGAGCACATCCCACACAGCCCCCTGGACAGGAACGCAGAGCTGTTTGGGATCCTCCTGGCTCTGAATGGGGCCCGGACTGCAAGAAATGCTCAGCTGAAATGTCACTAAATGAAGCTCAAGTGGAGGCATTGGTGGGCAAGAGTATTTCTGGTTTTGGTGCCTTTTTTTTTAAACAAAAATAATAAAAAAAAAGTCAATAAAAATATATGGCATACAGGTATTATGCAATAGAGACTAAAGCAAATCCTTGCTCCAAAATTACAGAAACTGTAGACATGTAATGAAACAGATCACAACATCTCACATCTGTTTCTATACAGCTGTACAATGAGAAGATGGCCACATCCCCCCACTGTTAGAAGCAACATTTTCCAGCTCTGCCAGACAACAGTTAGCCAAGAAAGTAATTTCTTCATTTGTACTCCTCATATACTACAGATTACTCAACCTAAAATATTTAAAATAGCAAATGGAGGTAAACGTAGAAGGCAGCTTTTCTAGTATGAGTGTGCTGTTAAAGATGAGACAGAAAAGCTATGCCCATCTTCTAAGCAAACACACTCCTAAAGAGTCAAAAAACCCAATCTTTGCTGGTGTGTGATCATACACAAAGTAATGACTACAGAAGAAAAGCCAAAGGGATGGTAACAGAGCTTGTTTTACATCTTGAATTTATGGTGTATATGTAGGCTTCATTTATTATCATTAAAAAACAGCCAAGAAATACATTATGTTAAAAAAAAAAAAACAAAAAAAAACCCCAAAAAAACCACCCACCACCAAACAAAACAAACAAAACCTCCCCCAAAAAACAAACAAACAAACAAAAACAACAAACAACAAATCAAAACATGAAACATCAAAGTAAGCAGAAAGAAGAGGACTAAAATTAATCTGCCTTGCAGATGAAACTAAGAAATGGAATCTGCAGCAAGAGTCATAATATTGTTCCAGTGGGCAGAAAAACAGAAAAAAACCAAATTGAACTGCAGACAAAGAGAATGTTGAAACCATTCCTTGCAGAGTAGCTGCAAAGGAACATCAGGAAACTGGAGAAAATAAGCTTGTGATAAGAAGTTTGAACAGCAACAAGCAACTTTTAATTCGTGTTTAACATGCCTAACTGGACATGCATAAAAGGGACCTACCTTCCAAAGGGCAGATCATTAGTGTTGCTAAAAAATTAAAACCACTTGCAATTCCAAAATTTGCAGCAGAAATAGATTGGGTGTGAACAAAGCTTTAAAAACCAGGATGTTAAACACTTAAAGCAAAGCAATCACTGGGGGAATAAAAACAAAAAAAACACAAAAAAAAAAACCCCAAAATAACATCGAGAGAACACGACTGGGAAATTGCATCAAGCAGGAGAAAATGTTTAAAAGTTAAATTGATACGTGTCATAGAAATGCATCAATTCTGATGACTTCTGTTTAAAATAAATGCAAAACTTTTATATTCTTTAAAATTACAGAGAGGAACAATGAGAATTTCATGCATTTAGAAATGCACGTTGTTATTTGCTGCTGTCATTTTTTAATGTATTTGCTGAAATTGAAAACCTATAAACCTTTCTTTTGTTACCTTGAGACTTCATAGAATTTGAAGAATGGAATCATCTTAATGTGCTCGAGCACATTCCTTTACACACTTATACAGAGTCCCCAGCTCTATCACAGCATTAAAATAGGGATTCACACAAGGTCTATCTACATTTTCCTTCTACAGGCCATAAGAAATACAATAAATTCTTTAAACAGAAGCATAGAAGAGACTATGCTAAGGTTTCTAAACCAATTTTCATTCGACTTCAAGTTGTGTGTGGAGGGAATTAGCTAATAAAAAGTCTTACACACAAAATCCATTACAGGAAGGCTCATTTCCCCAAAAGTGGGTCAGAAACAATTTCAACCTTGTTAACGGGATGGGGAAATGAAGACTGTTGAAACAAGCAATGCAAGAAAGAGATTTTAAAGCCTTTGTTTTGCACCCCACCCCTAAGTTGAACAAACAAATTTTAAGGGATCAAAGCTAGCCTATTATGAAGCATAAAACTATCTCTGCTGAGAACCATAAATTATGTATGGAGCAGGCATATTTACCAGTGCTGCTAGTAATGCAGAACATCCCGAATGAGCACTGACTGCTGAATGCCTCATGTTCTTTTATGATGAATTATGCAGGAAGCTCCAGCACAACCATGCTAAGGTGGTGGAGTTCATGTACAGGAGTGCTCAAGAGCCACTGAATAAGCAGGAGACAAAATTTCCTTTTTCCTTTTGCTCAAGCCCAACGTTTTGTGAGAGATTGCCATGACACTAACTATATATATATATAAAAAAAAAAAAAAAAAAAAAAAAAAAAAGAATAGACTAAAAAAGTGAGATAAAATTGCCTTCTGCACCTCACTTCCATTTTTTTTTTCTTCTCACCGACCTCCCCTCGCCAAGTCTCCTTTCTTCAAGTAATGCAGCTGCATAAAACTGAAGTATTGATTGCACTGATGCACTAAATTCATTAACAAAAACAGGCATTTGAGAATGCAAGATCCAGCATGGTACTCCAACTTGAATATTTCGTCCATCATGAACAGTTCATTTTTAAAAAATAAAAAAAAAAAAGCTTCTTCTAGAATGGTTTTGAACAGGCTCATTTTTAGTAAAGACTCCAAAAACCTGAAACAGTAAAGAGAGGGGAATGTCTTTGTGGCCCAAAATGCATCAGCTCTTGCCTGCTCTGAGGCAGGGGGATCCAGAAGCCATCTGTTCCGCCCATACCCATGTGCCCAGCCTGCTCTGAAGCTCAGCTGTGCCTTTGCTGAACTATTTCTGATTCAACACCCAAGTCAGCATCTCTCCCTGGCTGCCTCACTGAACTCCACAAACCCGTGTGAGAGCAGGGATTTTTAGCAGGCACAACCAACACCAATGCAGGTTTTCCCACCCAAATTGGAGGAACATAAGGAGACAGTAGTCTGTCACCTGTCTTGGCCCAGAAGATTGGGAAACCAATCTAAGTCTCCCACACCGTCACTGTGAGCCTGCCTGGTTACCTGACACGTGTGCAGACACATGAGCAGTTTATTATTCCCTAAAACAGAGGGATGGAAATCTGCAGGCAAGCCATCAGATTGAACTGAAAACATGCTGAAATACACTTGACACTCAACATGCCTTAACACAGCATGTCAGGGAAAAGTGCAATTTTCCCCTAAATACTCAAAAGCATTTCTGATTCCACCTAAATCATCATCAAATGGTACCACAGAATGTTTTGGGTTGGGAAGGGACTTCAAAGATGCATCTTCCAACCCCCTGCATGGCAGGACACCTTCCACTATCCCAGCTGCTCAGAGTCCCATCCAGCCTGGCCTTGGACACTTCCAGGGATGGGGCAGCCACAGCTTCTCTGACACAGTAAAGAATTCCCTCCTAACAGCTAATCTAAAACCACAAACCACCTTCTTTCAGATTAAAGCCTAATCTTTAGGATTAGGAGGAGGATCTTCCTTCTTTCTAAAAATGAGGGTTACAGTTCCTTTTTTTTGAGTCAGTATGAACTTCACCATCTTGCCACAACTTCTAAAGTATAATGGCTTAGCCATTTCATCTGTCAGTACCTTTAGGACCCATGGGTATATAAAAATATTTTTCATTCTTGTGCTATTTATGTTATCCAAAGCTTTTTCTGTTTATTTAGACTACACAGAAGTGAAAGTATATAATTTTTCACCTTTACTCTTTTCAAACTGAAGACACTGGTTTAACACACTGCTTTTTTTTTTTTTTTTTTTTTTCTTTTTTTTTTTATTTATAACCTCTCATATTTAAGCAGAGTGTCTTTAATCTTTCAAACTATCTAGGGAAAAAAAAAAAAAAATCGTTCCTTGGCTGTCATGGATCACTGCAAAAACTCTACAAAAATTCCCAAAGCAAAACTTTTATAATGTAAAATATTGCCATGAATGCCTGTGGGGAAAAAAAGGAAAAGGAAAAGGAAAAAAGGAAAAGGAAAAGGGGAAAAGGAAAAGGATAGGACCAGGAAAAGGACTAGGAAAAGGACCAGGAAAAGGACCAGGAAAAAAGCAAACCGAGGAATTATGGAATAGGATTTACAATGTCTGTAGCAGGTTGGAAGATATGGAAGAAAGACATAAAACACTTCAGAAATTAAATGCAAAATGGTGTAAAACCCAGGAAATGTCCAGTAAAGTCTTTTAAGGACACACAGGCCAAACACAATGCTACTGGTACATAGTTCAGTTATTGTATGTACTTGATACACAGATGAAGTAACAAGACAACCACAAAGTGAATGAAAAATGACCAGCAGAAAATGATGATAAGAAAAATGCAAAAAACACCTATCAGGATATTATTATCTATGCAGTATAGCTATAATTTATGTGATATTAGAAACAACTTTTTGTATCTCCCTGTTTGCCTTTTTACCACTGCTAAACACTTGCTAAATATCAGTGTATTGACTAAAAAAAAACGCAGAAACTCCACCACCAAGTCAAACTGTATAGATCCGGAAGGATAAGTGAATTTGTTCCCTGGAAATGCCCAGGAAGAGGTGAAATCTAAAAGTATCATTCATACAGAAGAGGGATACATCTCACAGAAAGTGCTGGACAGCCTTGAGGACAGCAGTAATAGAAATAAGAAAAAAATCCCCTTGTACTTGGGGATTAAAAATTGAAACTTCAGCTACACCCCAGAATCTCATTAGCTGAGAAGAACTGAGCAGGAGGAAGACACATTTTCTAATTTATCACTGGTTGAGTACCACTGAATGACCAATATGAAGCAGCTTCCAAGGAAGCAGTTGAAGAATTTCTGGTAGATGTAGGAAGGCTGAATGGAAAAGTTGGGGTGAATCCCAGGTAAAATATCACAGAATATTCAGTTCATTTCAATCAACAGCAGCCAATCCACACCATGACAGCCTGGAAAAATGCCATCGTGGAAATAGAAGAGACTGAAAAATATCTGGCTGTCTACCAAAATTAAGATTGGGAGAAGAAATTATAGTTCTGTGCATTACTCACAGAGGTAAGAAATTACATGGGAGGAGATGTTTATAATTAAATATAACTTTGACAAAAGAAAAAAAATTATGGGAATGTGCTGATTCTAGAAATTAGAAGGGCTTGCCTGTCAGTTGTGAGGGATGGCTTCCCAGTTTTCCTAGTGAAAAAATCAGCTGAGGGGGAAGACAAACCAAAACCAAACCAACCAAAAGCAAACGAAAAACAACAAATCCACAACCAAAATTCCACAGCTTTTTAGAAGAATACAGACATAGATAAAGAAATATGTGATACTTATAGAGATTGGTTTTGATGAACAAAAACACCTTTTTAGCTATTTCTGGATACCATTCACAGTTTGTCTTTTAAACACAACCAAAGGGTTAAAACACTGTACCTCAATTCAACCAAAGATTGGTTCAATCAACCAAATCTACGTCTTTCGGAAACCACGCACCAGTTTTTAGATAAGACTGACAACTTTACAG
The DNA here is from genome assembly GCA_009741485.1 of Malurus cyaneus samueli. NCBI lineage: Eukaryota > Metazoa > Chordata > Aves > Passeriformes > Maluridae > Malurus > Malurus cyaneus. The sequence goes on from CM019214.1 coordinate 97,741,515, forward strand.
CCAAAATCTCTGATACGACATCTTATTCAGAGGAATTGTCACAGGAAACAATACATTGTAATTTACAAAGAACTAAGAAAGTAGAGTTTATAAAAAAAAAAAAAAAAAAAGTAAATTACTAAAAATAGTTGTCACTAACCTACACAATTTACTGGATATATATTGGAAAAATTTGATCAAATCAGGATCGCAGCCAAATATAGAACGGCGTTACAAGAGCATGCACTGACAGGACAAAGGGGAATGGTTTCACACTGAAGTAGGTAGGTCAGAATTTAGGGAGAAACACTGGCCTTCTCACTGCTGGTATTCCAAACCCCAAAAAATTATCTCAACAGAGCTCCAAGGCCCACTTTTCCTCCTGAACTTCAGAAAGAGAAAAAAAAAAAAAAAAGCCAAAGATCTGGACAATACTATATGCCAGCTCTGGAAAAAGCATTTTTACTCACCTGCCTACTGGGGATATTTATTGTCGAGTGGGATGGGTAGTCCAGTATATAATATTAAAAAATTAATTCTGTAAGAGAAGGCCAACCACAGGAGGAAAGCCCACTCATTCTATTCATTTCTGTACATAAATTATCTGAAAAGAAGGCTGAATTATTAGCTCATTAGTTTTATACACTTGTAAATTCCTAAAATGCAAATGGACATTAATGCAGGGATTGATATTCTCCCTTAATTTCTGAGCTGCTACTTGGAAAGCATTAGCTGACACACTTTACATTTCTGGAAATCAATGATGAATAACACAATAAATACTACTCCCCAAAACAAATGAAAACAGCTACTTCTGAAGGAAACTAAGTAATGAAACGAAGGGATTTCACTTTATCACCTTGACAGATAAAGTTCACTTTATCAGCTTGACAGAAAATGAGCTGGGCAGTTGGGTGAGTAGTGATCATAGATGTTAATTCAGAACCAAGAACTTAAGGTTCATGGTAAACAAACACTGAGCATTTCTTTCTCCTTCATCTCCAGAGATCCACAGATTTGGTCAACAAATCAACGTGAATTATCCCATGGCCATCTCTAATCACAGCATGTTTTTGAAATACCAGTTTATGAACAGCAAAGGAACAAAAGTCCCTCCAAAGCACTGTGCTCAAGTGTTTTTCACTACCTTTCCTTTATATGCAGCCCATAATTAAAATGGGAGGAAGACCTTGAAGTTATTTGACCTTGAAAGAATCCCAGAGGAGTGCTGAGCACAATGCTTACTTACAAAAAACTAGAAATCCCTATGGAACTACAACAGCACATGTGAAAAAGTCTGAACTGTTTTAGGCCTTTATGCCTTGGCCAAAGAAGCAAGTTAGAATTAATATAAAAACACAAATGGTAGCATTGATGGTGAATCCTCAGCCATTTAACAGTGTGGATTCACTGACCACTTAAAGTAAAATAAATTCTCTGAAGATCTGATTTCATACAGAGATTTAAGGAACAAATCTTGAGATCTGACTTAATGTGGAGAACAATATAAGTCAGTCCACTGGTTTTCAAATGACCATAAGGAAAAAAAAAATCCTTATATTAAAGAACTTTTTCCACTTCTTTTCGTTCTAAAAGCACCCTGGAACAAAACCAAGCCTAAAAGAAAAGCCTGCATTTTCAAAAGTGTCTATAACTAGCTACAGAAAATAAAAATAGTGACCATGAGTTTAACCTGTACACTGTTATCTTTTCTCCTACATTTAAGCACTATTATCAAATCACTTTTCTCTATAAGAAACTTCGGGGAAAAAAAATACGAAAACCCAGACTTCAACAGAAGTTAAGGAATTTGGATATTTGGGACAATGAAGTTGACAACTTGCCTCAGCAGCTCCATCCAGGTGCCAAATATTAGACACTCATGTCCAGCAATTCCAGAGGACATATAAAATATGATGAACACATCTTGGGAACCCACTGTGTCCTTTTGACTGTGCCCAAATCAACAGCCCAGACTCTGAAGCGAAGTGTTTTGTCTGACTGGAACCTGACGAATTATTAAACGGAGCCAGCACAATGCAATGTGTGTCTAAAATGCAATGCACTGCCTTCGAAATTTTTTGCAGAAAATCGTAAGGGCTCAATGCTCAAAGCCATGACCAGATTTACAGCAACACATCCATTCAAACAGGAAATAAAGCAGCCACACTTCCAGCAGAGTTCTATTCAAGTATGGCAAGCTCTCCTAATACAATGCTTTTGACAGTCTCACATGCTTAACACCCAAATGAGCGCAGGCAAATTGGGAGGAAAAAAAAGAAAAAAAAAAAAAAAAAAAAAAAAGCAATTCAGAAATATTAACTGTTCTGGAGGAAAGAGGGCCCTTTCTCAAAGTTGAGGAATAAGAAGTGACAAAATGCTTTAGTCAGTGATAACCAGGTCCAGCTCAGACTGGAACATCCTCCCCGGAGTCCATTTCCTACAGCTGAGCCGCACTTCACAGGAGTGAAAACAAACTTTGTCCTTATTCCATCCCAAGTTCTTCTAGGCTGGCTAAAGAAACATTTGGTCAATAAATGCCTGACATGTTGGCTCAGTGAAGATACCTCTCAAATTAGAAAAGAACAAAAACGCATTGACAGCAATAACCTGCCCCAACATTTCTCATTTCAGGGGTGATTGTACTTTCCTTTGTTATTTCCATGCCTCAGAGCAGCTCTATTCCAGAACAATCTGAAATTTTAACGAGTATATTATAATACCACAACTACTAATAGTGGGATTTTACATCTGTCTGGGAAAAAAAAATAAAATATTAAAATCAGTAAAGAGGAAACACACAGTTGTCAAACTGCTGCTTCCAGCACTAAAAATATGAATAGCTGATTCATGTATGTACAGGACATGGGACCTTGAATGGCAGAAGGATTCTGGAAATGCAATGGTGAGGGTTTGGAATATCCACATGATGTGGTATGTACATATCTCACCTCTCTCAGTATCAGAAAAATCTTACAAATGTCAGGACCAAGTATTTCCCATATGTAATTACAAAGAGTAAAGAGCCGTCAGAAACTTTGTAAGTAACTATTATCATCATTATGACTCCACCTTTTTCCCTCTGAGGATCAGCTGGAGTTTGTAAAGAAGAAAAAAATAATGACAGCAACATATTTTGTGATTCTTCTAAAAAAACCTCTAGAACTCAGGCAACTTCTTTCTCTCCCAAATCTCTTTTGACAAATGGCATATATAAATATATCTATATATACTAGATATACATGTAGTGATATATAATTAAACAGATATGCATTTTTTTAGTCTAATATAATTATAAAGTTTTACATTATCTGATGGAAAACTAAACTGTGAAACAATGTAGTATCTTGAACTAAAGTGAACGTTTGCATTCAAGAGGATTTAAAGAAAAAAATCAAAACCTGATGCAATTTTGTATTTAAGCTTTCACAGTCCACTCTTAACATGGTCACTGTTGAAACATTTTCACTTCCAAAACATTTTTTATTTTTTTCTTTGTTTCTCTGTGGACTGTCTTCATAGACAAGCATGAAATTTTGTTCTACATCACCACTTTCTTCTTTTTTTCAGAAATGCTGAATATGAGAAAACTCTGACCCTTAACGTTCATGAGAAATCACAGAGGAAAACTGAAATCCATGTGTTTCAGCCTCACCTCACAAGTTTAACCAGGGGACAGGATTTAATCTGTGGAGGAAAGCACTGGACTTGAGACTTTATGTACTGGAAGCAGAGACCAAACTACAGGGGAGGAAATACCAAAGAGACAGTAAAAAAAGTGTTATTAAGCCTACATGGCTTTGTTGTTCTCTCTGAAAGTACAATCACTTATAAAACTAAAGGGTCTCTTAAAACCTTAAAGTGAAACATGAAAATTCTTTCTCTAGAAGTTGGAACTGTATTTTGAATAAAAACATCATAAGATTTTACAAAGAAGATCTCCTCGGCTTCAATAGCACTGGAATATCTGAAAAAAATTCAGTCAGGGCTTCAGATCACCCTGCGCTGCTGCAACAGTCTTGGCAAGCTTTTTGTAATGACCTTGTAGTAAAGGTGGAATATGACAGGTTTTTATTTCTACACGTCTCAGGGGCAAAAGCTTATAACCATAAATAAATGCTCTTCCAAACTACTGATTTATGGAGTTTCCCTAGGCTCTATATTGGATTCACACTTTCAACATCAATACACTTCCACTTGCTTGCAATTTTTGCCATATATTTTGCAGGGTGTCATTTTTGCAGGTGATACCCTGAGTTATTTATCCTCAATTGAAAAAAAAAAAATATATATATATATATATATATATTCAACAGCAAAGTCAATGCCTGACTGATGTCAATAACTAAATAGCTGAGATAATGATAACTGAATACTGAAGATAATAGAAATAAGAAAACAGTAGTTTTTGGGTATCCTTTGTGTACATTTTTTTCATCCTGCTCCTTACATGGACAACTGCTGTGTTACTTGATCCCATGATAATTTTCTAAATGAGAAATATGCTTGGCTAATTACATGGACTGAAGAAAGAACAGAAACTGGTAGGTTTAGACCCTGTAGGTATTTCAATTACGTTGACACATTCTGGCCAACACAATTTATCCTGATTTTATGGTTTTTAGGCAAAACTGTGAACTAAATGAAACCTATTTTTAACCTATACATTTACAAATATACTTATGTAGAACACGCACACTAAACTTTATAATAAGCTGAAAGAAAATCAAAGAGATGGCTAGGTAGAACACAGCCAGTGATGAAGATCTGGTGAAGTCTTGATAAAAACATTGATTCCTAACTAGAAGATAACATGAGTAATTGCACAACTATCCAGGCAATAACAGGGTATATTTGTACAACATTCTTGACACAATCCCTCCTGACTTAAGCCTCAAAGAAGCTGATACCAATTTCATTGACATAATGAGAACAAACAAAATAAATCAAGTGAATAAAGTCCAGAGTGATCTTCGCCTCCTGGATAAGATGCTTTCAGACAGTGCATCAACTGTTATGATGATTTATATTACAGACTGAGATGTATGCCTTAAGTAGCATTGTTAAAGCTAAATTTAATCTTATGTTTCTGAAGGAGAACCAGTCTCCTCTTTTAAAAGTAAGGCAGAAACAATATAACTCTACATTTGTAGGAGAAATGACTCAAAGAAAAAATTGGTTTTCCATGGTACTCAAAAATAGAATTTCTCTGGGATACAGATGTAATACAAATCAAGAAAAAGACACAACTCAAAAATCCCCTGGATATCCAACAGGCTGCAAAAAATAGTCCTGTTACATCCAGCTTGTGAGGCAAGTGAGATAGAGTTCAAGGCACTTACAATACTGAAAATGTAATACTAAAAATAGAAAAAAATTCTGAAGGTATCTCCCATCAAAAGGACATCCCCAAGAACCACCAGAGGCACAGACTTTATGCCAGCTTATGAGAGAGAATGTAGCAGTGTGTGGGTACTACTCCAGCACTTCTCCAGGAGAAGCAGTGGCACTATGACATGAATGGTATTTCTCCTGAGACAAAATTAAAAATAGAGCTTCACACACAGCTAAAATGAGGGAAAGAAGGGTGGCAGAAATAGCTACCAATCCAGCACATTTTTATATAGATTGGATAGTATGAATCCTGCTATAGAAAGCAGTGACATCTTCCCCTCTGCAAAAAGTCTCTTCTTGGAAATTAGAATCTTCTTGGAATTGTCATCATTTTTCATCTGCAGGCTTAAGAGTCTTAGGAAAAGAAAGGAATGGTGTGCTTCTCAACAAGCAGATGATAAGAGATCTTTCTGGAGGGCTTGTTTTCCCCTTCTGCAACCATAGTTGGCCTTCATATTCTCTTTCTCTCTTTATAAGAAGTTGCCATAGTCATCTTCAGTATTCCAATTAAAAAAAAAAAAATAAAAAAAGGAAAAGAAAAGCCACATCAAACAAACAAAAAGCCAACAAAACCCCATGATCAAAATTATAGAAATTCCAGTTTATACTTTGAAGGGTTAAAAGCCAATTGCTTAACTACAGGAGGTTTGGGGCAGCTCTGGCAATAGCTTTTTAATAGCAGATGACACAGAGTGTGTCCCAGAAGTGAAAATGAGGAGCACAAAACTCCATCCCTCAACTAATCACATCTGAATGAAGACACTTGGCCCTCTTTTCCACTTGCTGGCTGAAAATTGACATACTGTTGGTGTATCGGTAAGACCATTGAGGCTGGAAACCACTGTTAAGTTCTGCCAGAAGATATCTGCAACAATATTTCCCAAAAATGTCACAGTAGCCCTTCTTAAGAGGTCAAGCAGTTTTCAAACTGGTGCTCTGCTAGAGGAAGTGTTCATTTATAGAAATCCAAAGTCAAATACCCTCTGGAACATTAAGAAATGGTCCTTAAAAATTTATGCACTGAAAAAAAAAAAAAAAACCACAACAAACAACCCCGATAGTCTGAGATTTTCAGGGGGTATCTTCAGTCTCTGCTTCATCAAATCAAGTGCTATAAATGCCCATTTTCATGCTTCATTTTGCCCCCTAACTTTTCAAATCCTTCTTATCTAGACTTGTTGGAAATGTCCAAAGTATTGTGTCCATGAGTGTCCTGTGACAGCATCTGCTCAAGGTAGTCCAAAGTTCTGTCCTTCTATGCAAAACTTGAGCATTACTCTCTATGGAGACACAAAAAAAAAAAAAAAAAAAAAAAAAAAAAAATCTACCCTGGAGCTGTGAAATAATTGAGATACTTCAATTTGGCTGGAAAGCTGTGAGCAAACAGATCTGAGTGGGTTTTAGGTACGCAGTAGGGTCCAAATGACCGGCAGAGCAGGTGACCTTTGCACCTAAATTGATTCCGAGCACCACGAAGCAAGGCTGAAGCAGAGAGTTCAACAGCTGCTTTACAGCACTTGATACAAGCAGTCTTCAGCAAAGCCTGAGAAAATACTTCAGGAAACAGCACGAATGCAGTGTTTGAGAGCAAAGGCTCGGTGTTCAGCTTGCAGACAATCCCACGAGGAGGGGGAGGGAACGGAGAGCAGCAGGAGCTTTCCCATGCTAACAATGCACAAACAAAACACAGGTGATCCCACAGAACATTGCTTAATAACGTGCTCTGGAGCTCTCAGATCTCAGGGCAGGCACCAGGTCAGCTGTGCCCTGCTGAAAATGGCAGCACAAATTCCAGACTTTCAGAAAGGGAAGATGAAGATCCGTACATAAGAGCAGAGACATAAAGGAGCACTGGATTTCACATTGTAAGTACCAAAAGAGAAGTTCCTCCTGAGAATTCTCTGAGTTGTGAATTGATGTTTCCAATGCCACATCAGAGAACTGTTTGCCAGTTAAGTGTTACACTTGAAAAGGAGGAACAGACCCTTCTTTACTGCTCAGAGCAATGAGAAAAGCAGCAAGGCATCATCTACTTTATGTCTTCAACCACAGGAGATTATAAAATGGGTGCTGTGCATTCTGTAGAAGACAGACCTATTGAATTCCTTTTGGATTTTGGGTACTTTGATCACAGGGCTGTTCAGCTCCAGAGGAAAAGCTGAGGACTTCTCCAAGGCACTGTGCAGCTGAGCAAGAAGAGATCTCCAAAGATAATGCAGATCACAGTGTCAAACCGAGTTCAGTGTGTTTATTTTCAGCTGCGCATTCAATGTGCATGTGCACTTGTGAAATAAGGGTGTGTTATGTTCACAGATGATTGTGGCCCATGAGTAATTCTGACTCATTCTGTAATTCCTGTGCCTCCAGGGCAGATTCTGTTTGAATGGCAATGCATGGGTATATCAAGTAAACACTGAATACTGATGAGGTCATGTTTATTTGTGCTGAAAAGTCGCTTCTGTAGACATGTTTTGGTTTGGGTTTTTCATTAATTATGAGGTCTTAAAGTCTTGACCGCTGTTGCACAGCATCACAGTTCAATACATAACAATGCAGGAAGGAGTAAAGCAAATTTCCAAGCATGCATAGGCAAATGTATGAATTTGACTTTATTTGCTCCCCTCATTCATGTCATCCAATGCATGCAAAGTTTCTGAGAAAAAAAGATCTTACAAAAGCCATGCAAGGGTTTGAAAAAAAAAAAAAAAGACAAACCTAAGCTGTATTTTAATTATTGATTTAATTATTCTAATTCATAAACACCCTGAATCACCTGTGTTTTCTTCCCTGAATTGCCTGTGTTTTCTTCTATAATTATTCTTCTTCCACGGCCTCAAAATAAGCAATGTATATGATTGAACTTCACAAACATTGCGAATCAAATTCCAAAATCCATGTAAACTAGCACAGATTTTTGCCTTAAAAACTGATGCTTGATTATCAGAAAACTCAAACTTATCTACCAGAAATAATATTAAAATTTAGTAAATACGTGTTTTAAGGACTGTTTATGAAAATATACATTCATACATATAAATGCATATGGATATATAAACATGTTTGCATTGGTTTCTGTGTATCTGAAAGCCAAAATACACCCCTCGGGTTACATTTGCTACATCACTGCTTCGTTGAAATTCAGGAAATGGTTTACAGCACTGCTGACCTTACATGATTAGTTCTGAAAGGTTTGCTTCTTTGTCACACTGATTTGTGGCAATCACCTTGCTGCTCTGAAGCCATAAATCTCTGCAGATATCATAGAATGCCTTTCTATATATTGGGATGCTATCAGGAACATGATGATCATTTATACTGGTGTGAAAAGACAGGAAATGCTTAGGAGACACTTAGGAGTTCATTGTTCTCTGTTCAGATATTTATGACTAAGGCTAGAGATAAAAAATATAAATTACATTTACATATTTATGAGCATTTTTATGCAATATCTTCATTTCGATTAAAATGCCATCAATATCCCTCCATTACTATAATGCAAGTCAGAAATCTAACTACAATGCACTTAGTTTTATCTCTTTTTTTTCCTAAAAACAACCTTCCCAAATTAAAGCAATTAACAAAATACAGCATGAGCAGCACTGATTGATAAACAATGCACTTAGGGCAATTACAAAATTGTAAAGAATTAATCTATCACACGTAGGACCTAAAGATATTTTCCTTTGCTCAGAGAAAAAGAAACAACCTTGTGAGAAAATGTGTGGGCTGCAGAACCATGCAATGCAAACTGAGGAGGGCAGGCAGAAACTCACCTCTAGATTTGCTCTTTGTGGCAGCCACTGGAAGCAAGGAAAAGATTGCACAAGAAGAAGAGAACAAAGATAGATTAGACAGAAGTTTGAGCAAGTAAGAACACAGAGAAACTTCATCACTATTGATTCAAAGCTAACAAACACGTTTCTAAGATTATTTGACCTATTTATTAGAGACACCAGTCTGCTGTAAGAGAGTTCAGATCTATGATTGTGTCAGAAACCCTGCGTTGAGAAGTTGGAACAGGCACCAGAGCACACACTCAAAAAAGTACAGTGAGGAGCACAGAAAAATAATGGATCATTAGTCACAAGCAGGTGAGAACATTTGCACACACATTAGTGAATTCTAAAACTTAAAGCACAATTTGCCTTGCCAAAAGTACGCTCTTAAGTCTCTAAATCTGATGTCATTCCCTTGCTCCTATTTCTTGAAATATCGTTCTTCTGAGAAGTTGATGAAAGCAGACATGGGTTAATCTGCAGCCACCCCAATGATTTATGACCCCTTATATGATCATTGTTCTTCTTCACTGAAGCCTATATATTCAGATTGTTCTTGCACCCTAATGGAGCATGCAAACCCAAGAGAACAGATGATATTTTAACAGTGACCAGTGTTCAAACCCAGGGAAAAAAGGACATAAACAGCCTTCCTTGTGTATTCTGAATCCATAGAGCTTCATGATGGTAGCTCTTCATGTCCCAACAGAGTAACAAAGACTGGAGCTTAAAATGTTCCACTAACAACAACTCTACCACCAAAATAAACAGAACCATTGTTTTTCTGTTTTCCGAGGCTCAGGGACAACACTCTGAAAAACATTAATACTCAGAACCCAGTTGAAAGGCGTTAATGGAATTAATTAAATTACACAAGAAGATGCTATCCACATCTCTCTAAATTAACTCTCAAGTGCACTCTGAAAAGGCACCATTCAAGAGCATCTCCACTAAAAGTTACAAAGAAAAAGAACACAAATTACATAATTCCTCTTCTGCCACCCTTCTTGTAAGGCAGAACTACATTAACAATTCAAAGGCTGCTCACTTGAGACCAAAAGACATGAAAGAAAAGGAGAAAGACCAATCTCTTTTCTGATTTCTTTGCTCTCTTGTTCGTATCTAACAGGTTTGTTTGGTTCTTTTTTTTTTGTTTCTTTTGGTCTATGTCTCACCAGGCAGTCTTACTAAACAAGGAAGGAGCACATAGAACTCTCAAATAGGCCAAGTTACCATATATGAAGCAATTATTGAAAAACTTAAACTTTTAACATTATGAATGCATCAAAATTTCAGCTCCTTAGCTGACTTTTTTTTTTTTTCATTCCTTCACAAATCCCTCTTTACTTCCAGATTCACCATTGTGCCTTGTAAACTTCTCCTGGCAGTGAAAACAGTTTCTGCAGAGCTCTTTCCACAGAGAATGTGTTTAACAAGACACATTCACCTGCAAACTGCCCATAAATCTCACCAGTGGTAAAAACTGCTTGTGTAGTAAACAAAATTAATGACGCCGTTCTAATTTTATAAGAAGTGAACAGTGTCTCCTTCATGCAAATCTAAGTTGATAATGAATGCATCAAGTTCATCAACCTGTTCATTTCCTTACGCTTCCCCTTCTTTTTCAGTCCCAAGAATTGCATCCTCATGAATGCATTATCACTTCTAGCCAGAATAATCACATAAACTTAACAAAGGTCTGGAGGAAACACCATCTCCCTGTCTCCACCAGTAATTTAAAAGCAATGAGACTTTGTATCTAATTAAACAGAATAAAAAGACACAGAAATGTGTGTGTGTGTACATATACAAAAAAAAAAAAAAAAAAAAGTACTTGAAGTCTTCAGGAAATATATATATACACACACATATATACATGCCCTAATATGCATGTGATATAATTTATGTGTATGTGTACGGGTACATATATGCATATATTAAAAGGACCCTCACATTCTCTGATGAGACAGCTTTATTTTGAAGAATGTGCACTAGACAGAGAATTATTACCTATCAGTAAATAAAGAAAAGATATAAATGAGGTTGCACATTATAACTGGAAGTAGGACAGGTTACTGGGCTTGTTAGGCCAATTATAACTCCCAGCAAATGCACTAATAGAGGACTAGATGACAGTAACCTTCTTAAAAATGTCATGTTCAATGCTTGTAAGTTTTCCAATTGACAGCATGGTCCAATTACAAGTCAATTCATAAAGTTCAAACTGCACAACAGCCAAATTAGTGAAAATGGTCTTTCAAAATATAATTCTGCCTACTGAAGGCAACTAGCTGGAGGTGTTTCCAGCTTTTTGATACCTAGCATGAGAGAAAATTCCCTTTCATTGCTGCACTGAGGAAACTTTTCTTTTTTCCAAAGGTGAAAGAATTTTCTCTCTTCCCTTGTCATTCTGTAAAGAGAAGACAATTTTCAACCTACATCCATTATGTCTGAAAAATTGTATCCACCTATTATTATCACATGAAAAGCCATAGAAGACAAGCATAGATAAATGTTTCCAATGAGCATCATCAAGACTGAAATTCAGCAGAGGGACGCTGAGATCTTGGTTGGAGCACCAGATAGAGGAAAGGTCAGCTTTTTATGCCACTGATGTCAGCAACAAAGGACTTACAGGTTTCAACAAACAACATTACAGCCACGGAATCCACTTTTCTTTAAACCTTCAGCCAGTCAGTTGATTTATCCACATTTCACATAAACATTCTCTTTTTTCTCATCCAGAGACTTCTTTGCTGCTGACTAAAGCAATCAGAATACATATTAACTGTTCTGGAGGAAAGAGGGCCCTTTCTCAAAGTTGAGGAATAAGAAGTGACAAAATGCTTTAGTCAGTGATAACCAGGTCCAGCTCAGACTGGAACATCCTCCCCGGAGTCCATTTCCTACAGCTGAGCCGCACTTCACAGGAGTGAAAACAAACTTTGTCCTTATTCCATCCCAAGTTCTTCTAGGCTGGCTAAAGAAACATTTGGTCAATAAATGCCTGACATGTTGGCTCAGTGAAGATACCTCTCAAATTAGAAAAGAACAAAAACGCATTGACAGCAATAACCTGCCCCAACAGTTCTCATTTCAGGGGTGATTTGTACTTTCCTTTGTTATTTCCATGCCGTCAGAGCAGCTCTATTCCAGAACAATCTGAAATTTTAACGAGTATATTATAATACCACAACTACTAATAGTGGATTTACCTCTGTTCTGGGAAAAAAAAAATAAAATATAATCAGTTAAAGAGAAACACACGTTGTCAAACTGCTGCTTCCAGCACTAAAAATATGAATAGCTGATTCATGTATGTACAGGACATGGGACCTTGAATGGCAGAAGGATTCTGGAAATGCAATGGTGAGGGTTTGGAATATCCACATGATGTGGTATGTACATATCTCACCTCTCTCAGTATCAGAAAAATCTTACAAATGTCAGGACCAAGTATTTCCCATATGTAATTACAAAGAGTAAAGAGCCGTCAGAAACTTTGTAAGTAACTATTATCATCATTATGACTCCACCTTTTTCCCTCTGAGGATCAGCTGGAGTTTGTAAAGAAGAAAAAAATAATGACAGCAACATATTTGTGATTCTTCTAAAACCTTCTAGACTCGGCACTTCTTTTCTCTCCCAAATCTCTTTGACAAATGGCAATATAAATATATCTATATACAATATACATGTAGTGATATATAATTACAGATATGCATTTTTAGTCTAATAATAATTATAAAGTTTTACATTATCGATGAAACTAACTGTGACAATGTAGTATCTTGAACTAAAGTGAACCGTTTGCATTCAGAGGTTATAAGAAAAATCAAAAACACGATGCATTTGTATTTCTTTCACAGCCACTCTTCATGGTCCACTGGTTGAAATTTTCACTCCAAAACATTTTTTTTTTTTTCTTGTTGTTCTCTGTGACTGTTTCATAGACAAGCTGGAATTTTGTTTCTCATCAACCACTTTTTCTTTTTTCAGAAATGCTGAATATAGAAAACTCTGACCTACGTTCATGAGAAATCACAGAGGAAAACTGAAATCCATGTGTTTCAGCCTCACCTCACAAGTTTAACCAGGGGACAGGATTTAATCTGTGGAGGAAAGCACTGGACTTGAGACTTTATGTACTGGAAGCAGAGACCAAACTACAGGGGAGGAAATACCAAAGAGACAGTAAAAAAAGTGTTATTAAGCCTACATTGGCTTTGTTGTTCTCTCTGAAAGTACAATCACTTATAAATACTAAAGGGTCTCTTAAAACCTTAAAGTGAAACATGAAAATTCTTTCTCTAGAAGTTGGAACTGTATTTTGAATAAAAACATCATAAGATTTTACAAAGAAGATCTCCTCGGCTTCAATAGCACTGGAATATCTGAAAAAAAATTCAGTCGGGCTTCAGATCACCCTGCGCTGCTGCAACAGTCTTGGCAAGCTTTTTGTAATGACCTTGTAGTAAAGGTGGAATATGACAGGTTTTTATTTCTACACGTCTCAGGGGCAAAAGCTTATAACCATAAATAAATGCTCTTCCAAACTACTGATTTATGGAGTTTCCCTAGGCTCTATATTGGATTCACACTTTCAACATCAATACACTTCCACTTGCTTGCAATTTTTGCCATAATATTTTGCAGGGTGTCATTTTTGCAGGTGATACCCGAAGTTATCTATTCCTGCAATTGAAAAAATTAATAATAATACTATCATATATATAACTTCTCAACAGCAAAGTCAATCGCTCATGAATCTGATTGTAATCAACTAATAAGCTGAGATATAATGATAACTGAATACTGAAGATAATAGAAATAAAGACAACAGATAGTTTTGGGTATCCTTTTGTGTACATTTTTTTCATCCTGCTCCTTACATGGACAACTGCTTGTTACTTGATCCATGAAATTTTCTAAATGAGAAGTATGCTTGGCTTAATTACTGGACTAGAAAGAAACAGACAACTGGTAAAGGTTTAGACCTGTAGGTATTTCAATTACGTTGACACATTCTGGCCAACACAATTTATCCTGATTTTATGGTTTTAGGCAAAACTGTGGACTAAATGAAACCTATTTTTAACCTATACATTTACAAATATACTTATGTAGAACACGCACACTAAACTTTATAATAAGCTGAAAGAAAATCAAAGAGATGGCTAGGTAGAACACAGCCAGTGATGAAGATCTGGTGAAGTCTTGATAAAAACATTGATTCCTAACTAGAAGATAACATGAATAATTGCAACAACTATCCAGTGCAATAACAGGGTATATTTACAACATTCTTGACACAATCCTCTCCTGACTTAAGCCTCAAAAAGCTGATACCAATTTCATTGCAATGAAACAAACAAAATAAATCAAGTGAATAAAGTCCAGAGTGATCTTTGCCTCCTGGATAAGATGCTTTCAGACAGTGCATCAACTGTTATGATGATTTATATTACAGACTGAGATGTATGCCTTAAGTAGCATTGTTAAAGCTAAATTTAATCTTATGTTTCTGAAGGAGAACCAGTCTCCTCTTTTAAAAGTAAGGCAGAAACAATATAACTCTACATTTGTAGGAGAAATGACTCAAAGAAAAAATTGGTTTTCCATGGTACTCAAAAATAGAATTTCTCTGGGATACAGATGTAATACAAATCAAGAAAAAGACACAACTCAAAAATCCCCTGGATATCCAACAGGCTGCAAAAAATAGTCCTGTTACATCCAGCTTGTGAGGCAAGTGAGATAGAGTTCAAGGCACTTACAATACTGAAAATGTAATACTAAAAATAGAAAAAAAATTCTGAAGGTATCTCCCATCAAAAGGACATCCCCAAGAACCACCAGAGGCACAGACTTTATGCCAGCTTATGAGAGAGAATGTAGCAGTGTGTGGGTACTACTCCAGCACTTCTCCAGGAGAAGCAGTGGCACTATGACATGAATGGTATTTCTCCTGAGACAAAATTAAAAATAGAGCTTCACAACACAGCTAAAATGAGGGAAAGAGGGTGGCAAGAATAGCTACAATCCAGCACATTTTTATATAGATTGGATAGTAGGAATCCTGCTATACGAAAGCAGTGACATCTTCCCCTCTGCAAAAAGTCTCTTCTTGGAAATTAGAATCTTCTTGGAATTGTCATCATTTTTCATCTGCAGGCTTCAAGAGTCTTAGGAAAAGAAAGGAATGGTGTGCTTCTCAACAAGCAGATGATAAGAGATCTTTCTGGAGGGCTTGTTTTCCCCTTCTGCAACCATAGTTGGCCTTCATATTCTCTTTCTCTCTTTATAAGAAGTTGCCATAGTCATCTTCAGTATTCCCAATTAAAAAAAAAAAAAAATAAAAAAGGAAAAGCAAAAGCACATCAAAACAAAAACAAAAGCCAACCAAACCCATGATCAAAATATCAGAAATTCCAGTTTAATACTTTGAAAGGGTTTAAAAGCCAATTGCTTTAATCTACAGGAGGTTTGGGCACGCTCTGGCAATAGCTTTTTAATAGCAGATGACACAGAGTGTTCCGAAGTGAAAGTGAGGAGCAAAAACTCCATCCCTCAACTAATCAATTGAATGAGACACCTGGCCCTCTTTTCCACTTGCTGGCTGAAAATTGACATACTTGTTGGTGTATCAGTAAGACCATTGAGGCTGGAAACCACTGTTAAGTTCTGCCAGAAGATATCTGCAACAATATTTTCCCAAAAATGTCACAGTAGCCCTTCTTAAGAGGTCAAGCAGTTTTCAAACTGGTGCTCTGCTAGAGGAAGTGTTCATTTATAGAGAATCCAAGTAATAAAAGATCAATCATATATATCCTATCTCATAAACCTGGAACATTAAGAATGGTCTTAAAATCATTTTCATAATGAAAAAAAAAAAAAAAAAAAAAACACAACCAACAACCCTCTGATAGTCTGAGATTTTCAGGGGGTATCTTCAGTCTCTGCTTCATCAAATCAAGTGCTATAAATGCCCATTTTCATGCTTCATTTTGCCCCCTAACTTTTCAAATCCTTCTTATCTAGACTTGTTGGAAATGTCCAAAGTATTGTGTCCATGAGTGTCCTGTGACAGCAGGCTGCCTCAAGGTAGTCCAAATTCGTCCTTCTATGCAAAAACTTGAGCATTTACTCTCTATTGGACACAAAAAAAAAAAAAAAAAAAAAAAATCTACCCTGGAGCTGTGAAATAATTGAGATACTTCAATTTGGCTGGAAAGCTGTGAGCAAACAGATCTGAGTGGGTTTTAGGTACGCAGTAGCCGGGTCCAAATGACCGGCAGAGCAGGTGACCTTTGCACCTAAATTGATTCCGAGCACCACGAAGCAAGGCTGAAGCAGAGAGTTCAACAGCTGCTTTACAGCACTTGATACAAGCAGTCTTCAGCAAAGCCTGAGAAAATACTTCAGGAAACAGCACAGAATGCAGTGTTTGAGAGCAAAGGCTCCGGTGTTCAGCTTGCAGACAATCCCACGAGGAGGGGGAGGGAACGGAGAGCAGCCAGGAGCTTTCCATGCTAACAATGCACAAACAAACACAGGTGGATCCCACAAACATTGCTAATAACGTGCTCTGGAGCTCTCAGATCTCAGGGCAGGCACCAGGTCAGCTGTGCCCTGCTGAAAATGGCAGCACAAATTCCAGACTTTCAGAAAGGGAAGATGAAGATCCGTACATAAGAGCAGAGACATAAAGGAGCACTGGATTTCACATTGTAAGTACCAAAAGAGAAGCTCCTCCTGAGAATTCTCTGAGTTGTGAATTGATGTTTCCAATGCCACATCAGAGAACTGTTTGCCAGTTAAGTGTTACACTTGAAAAGGAGGAACAGACCCTTCTTTACTGCTCAGAGCAATGAGAAAAGCAGCAAGGCATCATCTACTTTATGTCTTCAACCACAGGAGATTATAAAATGGGTGCTGTGCATTCTGTAGAAGACAGACCTATTGAATTCCTTTTGGATTTTGGGTACTTTGATCACAGTGCTGTTCAGCTCCAGAGGAAAAGCTGAGGACTTCTCCAAGGCACTGTGCAGCTGAGCAAGAAGAGATCTCCAAAGATAATGCAGATCACAGTGTCAAACCGAGTTCAGTGTGTTTATTTTCAGCTGCGCATTCAATGTGCATGTGCACTTGTGAAATAAGGGTGTGTTAGTGTTCACAGATGATTGTGGCCCATGAGTAATTCTGACTCATTCTGTAATTCCTGTGCCTCCAGGGCAGATTCTGTTTGAATGGCAATGCATGGGTATATCAAGTAAACACTGAATACTGATGAGGTCATGTTTATTTGTGCTGAAAAGTCGCGTTCTGTAGACCATGTTTTGGTTTGGGTTTTCATTAATTATGAAGGTCTTAAAGTCTTGACCGCTGTTGCACAGCATCACAGTTCAATACATAACAATGCAGGAAGGAGTAAAGCAAATTTCCAAGCATGCATAGGCAAATGTATGAATTTGACTTTATTTGCTCCCCTCATTCATGTCATCCAATGCATGCAAAGTTTCTGAGAAAAAAAAGATCTTAACAAAAGCCATGCAAGATTTGAAAAAAAAAAAAAAGACAAACCTAAGCTGTATTTTAATTATTGATTTAATTATTCTAATTCATAAACACCCTGAATCACCTGTGTTTTCTTCCCTGAATTGCCTGTGTTTTCTTCTATAATTATTCTTCTTCCACGGCCTCAAAATAAGCAATGTATATGATTGAACTTCACAAACATTGCGAATCAAATTCCAAAATCCATGTAAACTAGCACAGATTTTTGCCTTAAAAACTGATGCTTGATTATCAGAAAAACTCAAACTATATCTACCAGAAATAATATTAAAATTTAGTAAAACGTGTTTTAAGGAACTGTTTATGAAAATATAATTCTACATCATCAAATGCATATGGATATATAAACATGTTTGCATTGGTTTCTGTGTATCTGAAAGCCAAAATACACCCCTCGGGTTACATTTGCTACATCACTGCTTCGTTGAAATTCAGGAAATGGTTTACAGCACTGCTGACCTTACATGATTAGTTCTGAAAGGTTTGCTTCTTTGTCACACTGATTTGTGGCAATCACCTTGCTGCTCTGAAGCCATAAATCTCTGCAGATATCATAGAATGCCTTTCTATATATTGGGATGCTATCAGGAACACTGATGATCATTTATACTGGTGTGAAAAGACAGGAAATGCTTAGGAGACACTTAGGAGTTCATTGTTCTCTGTTCAGATATTTATGACTAAGGCTAGAGATAAAAAATATAAATTACATTTACATATTTATGAGCATTTTTATGCAATATCTTCATTTCGATTAAAATGCCATCAATATCCCTCCATTACTATAATGCAAGTCAGAAATCTAACTACAATGGCCTTAGTTTATCTCTTTTTTTTTCCTAAAAACAACCTTCCCAAATTAAAGCAATTAACAAAATACAGCATGAGCAGCACTGATTGATAAACAATGCACTTAGGGGCAATTACAAAATTGTAAAGAATTAATCTATCACACCGTAGGACCTAAAGATATTTTCCTTTGCTCAGAGAAAAAGAAACAACCTTGTGAGAAAATGTGTGGGCTGCAGAACCATGCAATGCAAACTGAGGAGGGCAGGCAGAAACTCACCTCTAGATTTGCTCTTTGTGGCAGCCACTGGAAGCAAGGAAAAGATTGCACAAGAAGAAGAGAACAAAGATAGATTAGACAGAAGTTTGAGCAAGTAAGAACACAGAGAAACTTCATCACTATTGATTCAAAGCTAAAAACACAGTTTCTAAGAATTATTTGACCTATTTATTAGAGAACACCAGTCTGCTGTAAGAGAGTTCAGATCTATGATTGTGTCAGAAACCCTGCGTTGAGAAGTTGGAACAGGCACCAGAGCACACACTCAAAAAAGTAGATGAACAAAAACACCTTTTTAGCTATTTCTGGATACCATTCACAGTTTGTCTTTTAAACACAACCAAAGGGTTAAAACACTGTACCTCAATTCAACCAAAGATTGGTTCAATCAACCAAATCTACGTCTTTCGGAAACCACGCACCAGTTTTTAGATAAGACTGACAACTTTACAGCCAAAATCTCTGATGTGACATCTTATTCAGAGGAATTGTCACAGGAAACAATACATTGTTATTTACACAAGAACTAAAGAAAGTAGAGTTTAAAAAAAAAAAATAATAAAAAAAAAAAATTTAAAGTTAATAAAAAAAAAAAAAATAAATTACTAAATAGTGTTCTAACTACACAATTACGGATATATTTTGGAAAATATTTTGATCAAATCAGGATCGCAGCCAAATATAGAACGGCTGTTTACAAGAGCATGCACTGACAGGACAAAGGGGAATGGTTTCACACTGAAGAGTGTAGGGTCAGATATTAGGGAGAAACATGGACCTTACTGCTGGTACCAAACCCAGAAACTTATCTCAACAAGGCTCCAAGGCCACTTTCCTCCTAACTTCAGAGAAGAAAAAAAAAAAGCCAAAGATCTGGACAATATAATATGCCAGCTCTGGAAAAAGCATTTTTACTCACCTGCCTACTGGGGGATATTTATTGTCGAGTGGGATGGGTAGTCCAGTATCATAATTATTAAAAAATTAAGTTCTGTAAGAGAAGGCCAACCACAGGAGGAAAGCCCACTCATTCTATTCATTTCTGTACATAACATTATCTGAAAAGAAGGCTGAATTATTAGCTCATTAGTTTTATACACTTGTAAATTCCTAAAATGCAAATGGACATTAATGCAGGGATTGATATTCTCCCTTAATTTCTGAGCTGCTACTTGGAAAGCATTAGCTGACACACTTTACATTTCTGGAAATCAATGATGAATAACACAATAAATACTACTCCCCAAAACAAATGAAAACAGCTACTTCTGAAGGAAACTAAGTAATGAAACGAAGGGATTTCACTTTATCACCTTGACAGATAAAGTTCACTTTATCAGCTTGACAGAAAATGAGCTGGGCAGTTGGGTGAGTAGTGATCATAGATGTTAATTCAGAACCAAGAACTTAAGGTTCATGGTAAACAAACACTGAGCATTTCTTTCTCCTTCATCTCCAGAGATCCACAGATTTGGTCAACAAATCAACGTGAATTATCCCATGGCCATCTCTAATCACAGCAGATTTTTGAAATAGCAGTTTATGAACAGCAAAGGAACAAAAGTCCCTCCAAAGCACTGTGCTCAAGTGTTTTTCACTACCTTTCCTTTATATGCAGCCCATAATTAAAATGGGAGGAAGACCTTGAAGTTATTTGACCTTGAAAGAATCCCAGAGGAGTGCTGAGCACAATGCTTACTTACAAAAAACTAGAAATCCCTATGGAACTACAACAGCACATGTGAAAAAGTCTGAACTGTTTTAGGCCTTTATGCCTTGGCCAAAGAAGCAAGTTAGAATTAATATAAAAACACAAATGGTAGCATTGATGGTGAATCCTCAGCCATTTAACAGTGTGGATTCACTGACCACTTAAAGTAAAATAAATTCTCTGAAGATCTGATTTCATACAGAGATTTAAGGAACAAATCTTGAGATCTGACTTAATGTGGAGAAACAATATAAGTCAGTCCACTGGTTTTCAAATGACCATTTAAGGAAAAAAAAAAATCCTTATATTTAAAGAACTTTTTCCACTTCTTTTCGTTCTAAAAGCACCCTGGAACAAAACCAAGCCTAAAAGAAAAGCCTGCATTTTCAAAAGTGTCTATAACTAGCTACAGAAAATAAAAATAGTGACCATGAGTTTAACCTGTACACTGTTACTTTTCTCCTACATTTAAGCACTATTATCAAATCACTTTTCTCTATAAGAAATTCGGGAAAAAATAAAAACCCAGACTTCAACAGAAGTTGAGGAATTTGGATATTTGGGACAATGAAGTTGACAACTTGCCTCAGCAGCTCCATCCAGGTGCCAAATATTAGACACTCATGTCCAGCAATTCCAGAGGACATATAAATATGATGAACACATCTTGGGAACCCACTGTGTCCTTTTGACTGTGCCCAAATCAACAGCCCAGACTCTGAAGCAAGTGTTTTTCTGACTGGAACCTGACGAATTATTAAACGGAGCCAGCACAATGCAATGTGTGTCTAAAATGCAATGCACTGCCTTCGAAATTTTTTGCAGAAAATCGTAAGGGCTCAATGCTCAAAGCCATGACCAGATTTACAGCACACATCCATTCAAACAGGAAATAAAGCAGCCACACTTCCAGCAGAGTTCTATTCAAGTATGGCAAGCTCTCCTAATACAATGCTTTTGACAGTCTCACATGCTTAACACCCAAATGAGCGCAGGCAAATTGGGAGGAAAAAAAAGAAAAAAAAAAAAAAGAAAAAAAAAAAAAAAAGACAATTCAGAAACATATTTAACTGTTCTGGAGGAAAGAGGGCCCTTTCTCAAAGTTGAGGAATAAGAAGTGACAAAATGCTTTAGTCAGTGATAACCAGGTCCAGCTCAGACTGGAACATCCTCCCCGGAGTCCATTTCCTACAGCTGAGCCGCACTTCACAGGAGTGAAAACAAACTTTGTCCTTATTCCATCCCAAGTTCTTCTAGGCTGGCTAAAGAAACATTTGGTCAATAAATGCCTGACATGTTGGCTCAGTGAAGATACCTCTCAAATTAGAAAAGAACAAAAACGCATTGACAGCAATAACCTGCCCCAACAGTTCTCATTTCAGGGGTGATTTGTACTTTCCTTTGTTATTTCCATGCCGTCAGAGCAGCTCTATTCCAGAACAATCTGAAATTTTAACGAGTATATTATAATACCACAACTACTAATAGTGGGATTTTACATCTGTTCTGGGGAAAAAAAAAATAAAATATTAAAATCAGTAAAGAGGAAACACACAGTTGTCAAACTGCTGCTTCCAGCACTAAAAATATGAATAGCTGATTCATGTATGTACAGGACATGGGACCTTGAATGGCAGAAGGATTCTGGAAATGCAATGGTGAGGGTTTGGAATATCCACATGATGTGGTATGTACATATCTCACCTCTCTCAGTATCAGAAAAATCTTACAAATGTCAGGACCAAGTATTTCCCATATGTAATTACAAAGAGTAAAGAGCCGTCAGAAACTTTGTAAGTAACTATTATCATCATTATGACTCCACCTTTTTCCCTCTGAGGATCAGCTGGAGTTTGTAAAGAAGAAAAAAATAATGACAGCAACATATTTTGTGATTCTTCTAAAAAAACCTCTAGAACTCAGGCAACTTCTTTCTCTCCCAAATCTCTTTTGACAAATGGCATATATAAATATATCTATATATACTAGATATACATGTAGTGATATATAATTAAACAGATATGCATTTTTTTAGTCTAATATAATTATAAAGTTTTACATTATCTGATGGAAAACTAAACTGTGAAACAATGTAGTATCTTGAACTAAAGTGAACATTTGCATTCAAGAGGATTTAAAGAAAAAAATCAAAACCTGATGCAATTTTGTATTTAAGCTTTCACAGTCCACTCTTAACATGGTCACTGTTGAAACATTTTCACTTCCAAAACATTTTTTTATTTTTTTCTTTGTTTCTCTGTGGACTGTCTTCATAGACAAGCATGAAATTTTGTTCTACATCACCACTTTCTTCTTTTTTTCAGAAATGCTGAATATGAGAAAACTCTGACCCTTAACGTTCATGAGAAATCACAGAGGAAAACTGAAATCCATGTGTTTCAGCCTCACCTCACAAGTTTAACCAGGGGACAGGATTTAATCTGTGGAGGAAAGCACTGGACTTGAGACTTTATGTACTGGAAGCAGAGACCAAACTACAGGGGAGGAAATACCAAAGAGACAGTAAAAAAAGTGTTATTAAGCCTACACTGGCTTTGTTGTTCTCTCTGAAAGTACAATCACTTATAAACACTAAAGGGTCTCTTAAAACCTTAAAGTGAAACATGAAAATTCTTTCTCTAGAAGTTGGAACTGTATTTTGAATAAAAACATCATAAGATTTTACAAAGAAGATCTCCTCGGCTTCAATAGCACTGGAATATCTGAAAAAAATTCAGTCAGGCTTCAGATCACCCTGCGCTGCTGCAACAGTCTTGGCAAGCTTTTTGTAATGACCTTGTAGTAAAGGTGGAATATGACAGGTTTTTATTTCTACACGTCTCAGGGGCAAAAGCTTATAACCATAAATAAATGCTCTTCCAAACTACTGATTTATGGAGTTTCCCTAGGCTCTATATTGGATTCACACTTTCAACATCAATACACTTCCACTTGCTTGCAATTTTTGCCATAATATTTTGCAGGGTGTCATTTTTGCAGGTGATACCCTGAGTTATCTATTCCTCAATTGAAAAAAAAAAAAATAATATATATATATATATCTATCTCAACAGCAAAGTCAATGCCTGACTGATGTCAATAACTAAATAGCTGAGATAATGATAACTGAATACTGAAGATAATAGAAATAAGACAAACAGTAGTTTTTGGGTATCCTTTGTGTACATTTTTTTCATCCTGCTCCTTACATGGACAACTGCTGTGTTACTTGATCCCATGATAATTTTCTAAATGAGAAATATGCTTGGCTAATTACATGGACTGAAGAAAGAACAGAAACTGGTAGGTTTAGACCCTGTAGGTATTTCAATTACGTTGACACATTCTGGCCAACACAATTTATCCTGATTTTTATGGTTTTTAGGCAAAACTGTGAACTAAATGAAACCTATTTTTAACCTATACATTTACAAATATACTTATGTAGAACACGCACACTAAACTTTATAATAAGCTGAAAGAAAATCAAAGAGATGGCTAGGTAGAACACAGCCAGTGATGAAGATCTGGTGAAGTCTTGATAAAAACATTGATTCCTAACTAGAAGATAACATGAGTAATTGCACAACTATCCAGGCAATAACAGGGTATATTTGTACAACATTCTTGACACAATCCCTCCTGACTTAAGCCTCAAAGAAGCTGATACCAATTTCATTGACATAATGAGAACAAACAAAATAAATCAAGTGAATAAAGTCCAGAGTGATCTTTGCCTCCTGGATAAGATGCTTTCAGACAGTGCATCAACTGTTATGATGATTTATATTACAGACTGAGATGTATGCCTTAAGTAGCATTGTTAAAGCTAAATTTAATCTTATGTTTCTGAAGGAGAACCAGTCTCCTCTTTTAAAAGTAAGGCAGAAACAATATAACTCTACATTTGTAGGAGAAATGACTCAAAGAAAAAATTGGTTTTCCATGGTACTCAAAAATAGAATTTCTCTGGGATACAGATGTAATACAAATCAAGAAAAAGACACAACTCAAAAATCCCCTGGATATCCAACAGGCTGCAAAAAATAGTCCTGTTACATCCAGCTTGTGAGGCAAGTGAGATAGAGTTCAAGGCACTTACAATACTGAAAATGTAATACTAAAAATAGAAAAAAATTCTGAAGGTATCTCCCATCAAAAGGACATCCCCAAGAACCACCAGAGGCACAGACTTTATGCCAGCTTATGAGAGAGAATGTAGCAGTGTGTGGGTACTACTCCAGCACTTCTCCAGGAGAAGCAGTGGCACTATGACATGAATGGTATTTCTCCTGAGACAAAATTAAAAATAGAGCTTCACACACAGCTAAAATGAGGGAAAGAAGGGTGGCAGAAATAGCTACCAATCCAGCACATTTTTATATAGATTGGATAGTATGAATCCTGCTATATGAAAGCAGTGACATCTTCCCCTCTGCAAAAAGTCTCTTCTTGGAAATTAGAATCTTCTTGGAATTGTCATCATTTTTCATCTGCAGGCTTGAAGAGTCTTAGGAAAAGAAAGGAATGGTGTGCTTCTCAACAAGCAGATGATAAGAGATCTTTCTGGAGGGCTTGTTTTCCCCTTCTGCAACCATAGTTGGCCTTCATATTCTCTTTCTCTCTTTATAAGAAGTTGCCATAGTCATCTTCAGTATTCCCAATTAAAAAAAAATAAAAAAGGAAAAGCAAAAGCCACATCAAACAAACAAAAAGCCAACAAACCCCATGATCAAAATTATCAGAAATTCCAGTTTATACTTTGAAGGGTTAAAAGCCAATTGCTTAACTACAGGAGGTTTGGGGCAGCTCTGGCAATAGCTTTTTAATAGCAGATGACACAGAGTGTGTCCCAGAAGTGAAAATGAGGAGCACAAAACTCCATTCCTCAACTAATCACATCTGAATGAAGACACTTGGCCCTCTTTTCCACTTGCTGGCTGAAAATTGACATACTGTTAGTGGATCTGGTAAGACCATTGAGGCTGGAAACCACTGTTAAGTTCTGCCAGAAGATATCTGCAACAATACTTTCCCAAAAATGTCACAGTAGCCCTTCTTAAGAGGTCAAGCAGTTTTCAAACTGGTGCTCTGCTAGAGGAAGTGTTCATTTATAGAAATCCAAAGTCAAATACCCTCTGGAACATTAAGAAATGGTCCTTAAAAAATTTATATGCAACTGGAAAAAAAAAAAAAAAACCACAACAACAACCCCTGATAGTCTGAGATTTTCAGGGGGTATCTTCAGTCTCTGCTTCATCAAATCAAGTGCTATAAATGCCCATTTTCATGCTTCATTTTGCCCCCTAACTTTTCAAATCCTTCTTATCTAGACTTGTTGGAAATGTCCAAAGTATTGTGTCCATGAGTGTCCTGTGACAGCATCTGCTCAAGGTAGTCCAAAGTTCTGTCCTTCTATGCAAAACTTGAGCATTTACTCTCTATGGAGACCACAAAAAAAAAAAAAAAAAAAAAAAAAAAAAAAAAAAAAAATCTTAACCTGGAGCTGTGAAATAATTGAGATACTTCAATTTGGCTGGAAAGCTGTGAGCAAACAGATCTGAGTGGGTTTTAGGTACGCAGTAGCCGGGTCCAAATGACCGGCAGAGCAGGTGACCTTTGCACCTAAATTGATTCCGAGCACCACGAAGCAAGGCTGAAGCAGAGAGTTCAACAGCTGCTTTACAGCACTTGATACAAGCAGTCTTCAGCAAAGCCTGAGAAAATACTTCAGGAAACAGCACTGAATGCAGTGTTTGAGAGCAAAGGCTCCGGTGTTCAGCTTGCAGACAATCCCACGAGGAGGGGGAGGGAACGGAGAGCAGCAGGAGCTTTCCCATGCTAACAATGCACAAACAAAACACAGGTGATCCCACAGAACATTGCTTAATAACGTGCTCTGGAGCTCTCAGATCTCAGGGCAGGCACCAGGTCAGCTGTGCCCTGCTGAAAATGGCAGCACAAATTCCAGACTTTTAGAAAGGGAAGATGAAGATCCGTACATAAGAGCAGAGACATAAAGGAGCGCTGGATTTCACGTTGTAAGTACCAAAAGAGAAGTTCCTCCTGAGAATTCTCTGAGTTGTGAATTGATGTTTCCAATGCCACATCAGAGAACTGTTTGCCAGTTAAGTGTTACACTTGAAAAGGAGGAACAGACCCTTCTTTACTGCTCAGAGCAATGAGAAAAGCAGCAAGGCATCATCTACTTTATGTCTTCAACCACAGGAGATTATAAAATGGGTGCTGTGCATTCTGTAGAAGACAGACCTATTGAATTCCTTTTGGATTTTGGGTACTTTGATCACAGGGCTGTTCAGCTCCAGAGGAAAAGCTGAGGACTTCTCCAAGGCACTGTGCAGCTGAGCAAGAAGAGATCTCCAAAGATAATGCAGATCACAGTGTCAAACCGAGTTCAGTGTGTTTATTTTCAGCTGCGCATTCAATGTGCATGTGCACTTGTGAAATAAGGGTGTGTTAATGTTCACAGATGATTGTGGCCCATGAGTAATTCTGACTCATTCTGTAATTCCTGTGCCTCCAGGGCAGATTCTGTTTGAATGGCAATGCATGGGTATATCAAGTAAACACTGAATACTGATGAGGTCATGTTTATTTGTGCTGAAAAGTCGCTTCTGTAGACATGTTTTGGTTTGGGTTTTTCATTAATTATGAAGGTCTTAAAGTCTTGACCGCTGTTGCACAGCATCACAGTTCAATACATAACAATGCAGGAAGGAGTAAAGCAAATTTCCAAGCATGCATAGGCAAATGTATGAATTTGACTTTATTTGCTCCCCTCATTCATGTCATCCAATGCATGCAAAGTTTCTGAGAAAAAAAGATCTTACAAAAAGCCATGCAAGAGTTTGAAAAAAAAAAAAAGACAAACCTAAGCTGTATTTTAATTATTGATTTAATTATTCTAATTCATAAACACCCTGAATCACCTGTGTTTTCTTCCCTGAATTGCCTGTGTTTTCTTCTATAATTATTCTTCTTCCACGGCCTCAAAATAAGCAATGTATATGATTGAACTTCACAAACATTGCGAATCAAATTCCAAAATCCATGTAAACTAGCACAGATTTTTGCCTTAAAAACTGATGCTTGATTATCAGAAAACTCAAACTTATCTACCAGAAATAATATTAAAATTTAGTAAAATACGTGTTTTAAGGACTGTTTATGAAAATATACATTCATACATATAAATGCATATGGATATATAAACATGTTTGCATTGGTTTCTGTGTATCTGAAAGCCAAAATACACCCCTCGGGTTACATTTGCTACATCACTGCTTCGTTGAAATTCAGGAAATGGTTTACAGCACTGCTGACCTTATATGATTAGTTCTGAAAGGTTTGCTTCTTTGTCACACTGATTTGTGGCAATCACCTTGCTGCTCTGAAGCCATAAATCTCTGCAGATATCATAGAATGCCTTTCTATATATTGGGATGCTATCAGGAACAGTGATGATCATTTATACTGATGTGAAAAGACAGGAAATGCTTAGGAGACACTTAGGAGTTCATTGTTCTCTGTTCAGATATTTATGACTAAGGCTAGAGATAAAAAATATAAATTACATTTACATATTTATGAGCATTTTTATGCAATATCTTCATTTCGATTAAAATGCCATCAATATCCCTCCATTACTATAATGCAAGTCAGAAATCTAACTACAATGCACTTAGTTTTATCTCTTTTTTTTTCCTAAAAACAACCTTCCCAAATTAAAGCAATTAACAAAATACAGCATGAGCAGCACTGATTGATAAACAATGCACTTAGGGACAATTACAAAATTGTAAAGAATTAATCTATCACACTGTAGGACCTAAAGATATTTTCCTTTGCTCAGAGAAAAAGAAACAACCTTGTGAGAAAATGTGTGGGCTGCAGAACCATGCAATGCAAACTGAGGAGGGCAGGCAGAAACTCACCTCTAGATTTGCTCTTTGTGGCAGCCACTGGAAGCAAGGAAAAGATTGCACAAGAAGAAGAGAACAAAGATAGATTAGACAGAAGTTTGAGCAAGTAAGAACACAGAGAAACTTCATCACTATCGATTCAAAGCTAACAAACACAGTTTCTAAGATTATTTGACCTATTTATTAGAGACACCAGTCTGCTGTAAGAGAGTTCAGATCTATGATTGTGTCAGAAACCCTGCGTTGAGAAGTTGGAACAGGCACCAGAGCACACACTCAAAAAAGTACAGTGAGGAGCGCAGAAAAATAATGGATCATTAGTCACAAGCAGGTGAGAACATTTGCACACACATTAGTGAATTCTAAAACTTAAAGCACAATTTGCCTTGCCAAAAGTACGCTCTTAAGTCTCTAAATCTGATGTCATTCCCTTGCTCCTATTTCTTGAAATATCGTTCTTCTGAGAAGTTGATGAAAGCAGACATGGGTTAATCTGCAGCCACCCCAATGATTTATGACCCCTTATATGATCATTGTTCTTCTTCACTGAAGCCTATATATTCAGATTGTTCTTGCACCCTAATGGAGCATGCAAACCCAAGAGAACAGATGATATTTTAACAGTGACCAGTGTTCAAACCCAGGGAAAAAAGGACATAAACAGCCTTCCTTGTGTATTCTGAATCCATAGAGCTTCATGATGGTAGCTCTTCATGTCCAACAGAGTAACAAAGACTGGAGCTTAAAATGTTCCACTAACAACAACTCTACCACCAAAATAAACAGAACCATTGTTTTTCTGTTTTCCGAGGCTCAGGGACAACACTCTCGAAAAACATTAATACTCAGAACCCAGTTGAAACGCGTTAATGGAATTAATTAAATTACACAAGAAGATGCTATCCACATCTCTCTAAATTAACTCTCAAGTGCACTCTGAAAAGGCAACCATTCAAGAGCATCTCCACTAAAAGTTACAAAGAAAAAGAACACAAATTACATAATTCCTCTTCTGCCAACCCTTCTTGTAAGGCAGAACTACATTAACAATTCAAAGGCTGCTGCACTTGAGACCAAAAGACATGAAAGAAAAGGAGAAAGACCAATCTCTTTTCTGATTTCTTTGCCTCTCTTGTTCGTATCTAACAGGTTTGTTTGGTTCTTTTTTTTTGTTTTTTTTGGTCTGATGTCTCACCAGGCAGTCTTCACTAAGACAAGGAAGGAGCACATAGAACTCTCAAATAGGCCAAGTTACCATATATGAAGCAATTATTGAAAAAATCCCTTCTTTACTTCCAGATTCACCATTGTGCCTTGTAAACGTTCTCCTGGCAGTGAAAACAGTTTCTGCAGAGCTCTTTCCACAGAGAATGTGTTTAACAAGACACATTCACCTGCAAACTGCCCATAAATCTCACCAGTGGTAAAAACTGCTTGTGTAGTAAACAAAATTAATGACTCCGTTCTAATTTTATAAGAAGTGAACAGTGTCTCCTTCATGCAAATCTAAGTTGATAATGAATGCATCAAGTTCATCAACCTGTTCATTTCCTTACGCTTCCCCTTCTTTTTCAGTCCCAAGAATTGCATCCTCATGAATGCATTATCACTTCTAGCCAGAATAATCACATAAACTTAACAAAGGTCTGGAGGTCTTCAGGAAATATATATATACACACACATATATACATGCCCTAATATGCATGTGATATAATTTATGTGTATGTGTACGGGTACATATATGCATATATTAAAAGGACCCTCACATTCTCTGATGAGACAGCTTTATTTTGAAGAATGTGCACTAGACAGAGAATTATTACCTATCAGTAAATAAAGAAAAGATATAAATGAGGTTGCACATTATAACTGGAAGTAGGACAGGTTACTGGGCTTGTTAGGCCAATTATAACTCCCAGCAAATGCACTAATAGAGGACTAGATGACAGTAACCTTCTTAAAAATGTCATGTTCAATGCTTGTAAGTTTTCCAATTGACAGCATGGTCCAATTACAAGTCAATTCATAAAGTTCAAACTGCACAACAGCCAAATTAGCTGAAAATGGTCTTTCAAAATATAATTCTGCCTACTGAAGGCAACTAGCTGGAGGTGTTTCCAGCTTTTTGATACCTAGCATGAGAGAAAATTCCCTTTCATTGCTGCCACTGAGGTAACTTTTTCTTTTTTCCAAAGGTGAAAGAATTTTTCTCTCTTCCCTTGTCATTCTGTAAAGAGAAGACAATTTTCAACCTACATCCATTATGTCTGAAAAATTGTATCCACCTATTATTATCACATGAAAAGCCATAGAAGACAAGCATAGATAAATGTTTCCAATGAGCATCATCAAGACTGAAATTCAGCAGAGGGACGCTGAGATCTTGGTTGGAGCACCAGATAGAGGAAAAGTCAGCTTTTTATGCCACTGATGTCAGCAACAAAGGACTTACAGGTTTCAACAAACAACATTACAGCCACGGAATCCACTTTTTCTTTAAACCTTCAGCCAGTCAGTTGATTTATCCACATTTCACATAACACATTCTCTTTTTCTCCATCCAGAGACTTCTTTGCTTGCTGACTAAACAAAGGAACTCTTAAGGCAGTGAGACTCTCTTGCCTCAAAGCAGTGTTTGTGTAGGACATTAAATTGAAACTTCTGTAATACAAATAAAATGGTTTAGGACTAGCCAGTAATATTTTTTTGACACAATGTAACCTAAATCTGGAATTGGCTGTATATGGCCAGCATACTTTATTTGCCTAAATTAAGAAGCCAATAAGGAAATGCATAAAAATTAAAGGCAATGACTTCTGATATTTCCCTGTGTTCAGGGATAGCTGCAAAAAACAGAACAGTTATTAGGGCATTTTTCTTTAGTTACTCCGTCTTGTCTTTCTTAGAAAAATTATTCTGCACAGGGAGGCATACTACATCAAAGTGTGAACAGTGACCTTTTTGGAATTTAAGAAAAATTTTAAAAGACCAGAGAATAAAGAAAGAGAAAACAGGAAGAAAGACCATGTTTTCAGATGTGAGGTTGAAAGGCATGACAGAGCTACTACATTTCTAGGTAGGGCTGAGAAATAAATCTCTTCTGTTTTCTCCAGCAAGGTTTAACAGTGTTGTATTTTCCGAAGGCTCTTGTGGTCACAGGACATGTGAAACAAACGGTTGGCTGTGAGTGAGGTGATCATAGGACAGCAAGGAGTCAAGGTCAGAGATATCAGGGGAGATCTCACTTGGAGAGATCCAAAAAGGGGGAAAAAAAACTGTTCCAGGTCCTCCATTGTGGAAACTAAATTTCAGAGAACTAATGTTTTTAGGGCATTTTTACATCAGAAAACTAATCCTGCCACAGGTATGCAGCTGAAACAATTTTTAAAGATCACTGTCTGAATGTAAAAACCTAGATTCAAATTTCGAAAAACCCTAATATACCCTTGTTCTCAAGTATCAATAATATATTGTGCTTTATTTTCTGTGATACATCTTTCTGACTTCTTGCTTTTTATATGCCAACAATTGTTAAATTACATTCTTTGATGAATGGTGGCTACAAGTTGTTCAATATTTTCTCCACACTCAGCTGTCTCTACACTGTTCAATTTTGTAGACGCTTTTAGACAGATTTGATATAGCTTTTATTTTATTTTTCTCTTATATGTGATTTATTATTCGATTTGGAGCTTTGTCTTTTGTCTTTGGAGAAAACCACATCCGTCCAATTACTTCAATAGACTCAATAAAAATAAAAAAAAAAAAAAAAAAAGGAAAAAGTATTTCCCCCAGATATCCAGCTAACCTAACCTTTTATTTCAAAAAATAAGTAGAAAGAAAAAGGAAAGAGCAAGGTTTGAGGTCAGTCTCGTTCTCATTTCACCTATTACATGCACAAAGATCACAGACCAAGGGAAAAAAAAAAAAAAACAAACAGTATAATATTTAAATATTATAATGACTAAATACCCTATTCAAGAATGAAACAAGATGAAAGTCACATTCATAAAGCACATTGCATTGATTTTTTCCTGAATACAGTAACCCACAGTTTCTGCAACTCTGGAGGTCCTCTCATCTTTGATAAAAAGTTAACATTTCACCAGTGGGATAGATGCATTTATTTGTCTGTATTTTTACTCCATAAAACATTTAATGATCATGGGCTATGAAAAATTACTATAGAAGCAGCATAAATAAATACCCCACCATGCAAAATAAAAGGAAAATGACAACAAAACACATACAGCCCTGCTCCCCAAAACATCCAACATATAATTCAGATTTCCAGTTGTCAAAAGAAACCTAAAAGTCATTTTCACCCTGCCTGGATTTAGAATTTATTTTTTAATTTTAGGATGGTGATGATGATAGCAACTGCAGTTTTTCCCTTTGGATAAACTGATGGATTATCACTGATCATTTAGGTCACCTAAATGCCAGCTCTGAATCTGTGACTGGAAACGCTCCTCTGTGTGACAGAAGGCCTTAGCAGGATCATTTCCCCCAGAAAATAATGCAAATTATTAGGCTCTCACAATAGAGACCCATTCAAACGAAGAAACCCACATGTGCTGCAATGCAGAATGCTTCCCACCCTCCTTTTCAAAATCAGCACTTTCCAAGAGCCATTGAAGGAGAAACAAAGCACCACCATCACCTGAAATTCAGGGTGGGAGTTTGAGTCTCCTGAATTCAGGAAGACATTGCTGCTTCGACTTGAAAAATGGCAACAGATGACACAGAAATATGGGATCTTGGGATTTTTTTCTGCTTTGGATACAGTTTAAAAAAAAAACCAAAAAAAAAACCAAAAAAAAACAACAAAACCCAAAACTGTAGATACACTGTCATAGTTAAATTTTTTACTTCTGATTTTCTGATCTTTCTCTTGATTGCCTTTATTGCTATGCCTAGTGAATATTATTTTTGTACATAAGTTCTTCACACTCTTCTCACAGAGATTCCTAAAATATCAGATAGTGGCATTTACAGATATAATCAGAATGCATATATTCCTAGACAAGCCTTCTTCTCTTTATTTATATTACCATTAAAAATCTGTGCAGTCATGCGTAGGTAACTAAACAGAATTCAAACACACGACCTTCTTTTATTCTATTTATTCTGTGTCCTATCTCTGCATGATTCTACTGATAACACAAGATCCTAAAATGACATGAGGTAATTCCCCTCAGAAACAAAGAATAGCCTTGAAAAAAGGGATAAAAATGCAAATTGGAAGAGTTATGAGGATGTTAACTACTGCATCCTGTGGGTTTGAAGCACAAGTTACCTTTGGACCCCTCCTAACAGATTGCATAATAAAATGCTAAAACCTTTGGTGATGGGGACTTCAAAAGCTCTCCAGGTCACCTCTTTCAGTGCACAGTTGTCTCTCTCAATGGTAAATTGCTTTGCTGATATATAACTTAACCATCATTTGTAGGAGACTGGTGCAATTCTTCACCTTTCTCATACATTTCATAAATATAAAGAAATAGAACTTATACTTCTTTAGTGTAACTCTTTGCAAACCTAAATATTTATTTCTCTGCTTAAAAATAATCCAAACTACATTTTCTTAATATTAGTTATCCAACTTGCACTTATTTGAGTTCCTAATTTTTAAAACCATTACTAGATTATCACATGTAATAACATTTATTATGCAATATTAATCACAAAATATTGAAAACCACGCAGCGCCATTTTCTTTCTAAAAGTAGGGTATAAATACAGTAATTTTGTCCTCAATATTCACTATGGCTGGCATGATGGAGATCAGCAGAAGCATCTTATATTATAAGCATCACTAGAGTTCAGGATTCCAGCTGTAGCTGATTCACATTAGCAGCTGGAAACACATAACACAGGATATTTCTGCATGGCAAAAAGAGAAGATGGATATAATCATGCCCTAAAGACTCCTCTTAAAGGCATTGAGATAAGACTATTTGCCTGTCCCAAAATGCCAACTTTATCCATGTATTAATCCAGCTGGACATATGACTTCTACAAGCAATGCAAGTTGCAACTAAGCAGTTTTATCATAAGCTGATTGCCATAAAACATCTGAGATATTTCACTTGCAAAACAATAATTTAGTTTAGGAAGAAGTATAAATAAAATCTTTTCATTTCATTTTACCAAGGTAGCAGAATGTTTTAAGAAGAATGTATAAAGGCAACTCTGGAGTAGTAGAAATGAAGCATTCCACAAGGCTGTAAGCAGGGTAGTGTCAGGTGGAGATACAACTACTCAGCTCTCTCTCAGATCTCTTTCACAGTTACTGCAAAACTTAAATATTTGAAAAACTTTGATATTCATTCATCCCCTCAAAAAAGCTATCAAAAGCATTCATCGTGCAGAACCTGCTGTACACACTAACTCGTCCATCTTCTGTGTTTTTTGTCAGGTCTCCAGAATAAACAGAAAGGAAAAGATCCCACTTGGAAACACTTGGCAAAAGTACTTCACCATAAATTGTGTGTCCTCAGGTAACTGTGATTGGGCACAAGCAGCTGCAAGCAGTGAGCCTCTGGTTTGTTTTTGTTTTTTTTGTTTGTTTTTTTTTTTTCTCATCTGCAGATCAATCCACGCAAATCATCTCAAACTGTGCCTTGCCCATTTTGCTCAACCCAAGAGCAACCTGTGATGTTCAGGTCCCATGTAGGTTTATTTTTTTTAACAAAGTATATGCTAAACTACATTATTACAAATAGAAATTTCCTAGGTTTATTATGCTCACATACATTACTTTCTAATCACTGTTTACAGGTCTGAAAACACACAAAAGTTTAGGGGTTCTTATATTTAAAAATTAGCCCCTATGTAACCTTCATGAAACTAAAAAAAAAACCAAACATAATCCAGAGCAAGGAGGTATGCAGGCAGACAAAAGCTGGAGTTCTCCCTACATTACCTCTGCTTACAGCTAAATCATCTACTGGAAGCTCTAAGATGGTTTTGAAAAGGTAGCTGGTGGGTTTTGCATCATTATTTTGCCTATTTCATCTTTATTAAATGCTTTATTAATAAGGTTAATCTACGTATTAAGGGCTGCTGGGGCAACACTTAAGTATGAGGAAACAAGCACATATCTTAAAGGACAGACAATTAAAACCTTAGACAGAAAAATGAGTGTTTTTTTTTTTTTTTTAAATTCCCTGCATATCAACTTAGGCTTTTCCAGTAACAAGACAAACAGGTAACTGACAAGACTGATGATAAAACAACTTAATAAACTCAGTTCAGAGATTAATCTGTTGGATTTTATTACGTTTAATGGACATCAGTACCTATGTGCTAAATCCAAGCACTTCTTCAGTTGAAGAAAGGGAATTTCAGATGGATTGGAAAACCAACCATGGCATTTTAAGACCCCTAAATTAAAACAAACAAACCTACAAAACCCCTTACACCAAAATAGTATTAACCAGAGTCAAAGGACTCTGTTTCAAATACACAAATACTATCATTTATTCTCAGAAATGTGGCAGAAAACACACTGCATTCTATATTATTTATTTACGGTATCTATCTCAGTTTGGATAATACAGGGCATTTTTAATGTGATTTTCTGTTGTTTTTTCTAGATTTTTCTAACAGTTCAAGAAACAAATATAAACATAAAAAAACAAAAAACAAACAAAAAAGAAAAAAAAAAACCAAAAAAACACCACCGAAACATTAAAACTTCATGCCATCTCGAAGTTCAAATATTTGACAGCAATTTATCATCTGCTATTCATAATCATGCCAAATATAAGGCTAACTACTACCTGTTTCTTTGTATGCGGTTTTGCAACAAAGGTCTCCAGTGTTGGAAACAGAGAAGTAATTAAAAAATAAATAAATAAATACAATAACAATAATAACAATAAAAAATTGGCCACTTTGTCAGCTAATATCAACTAGGATGCCTACCAAGTACTGTTAAGATGAAAAGTTGCTTTGACAAGACTGACTAAGCCGGACTTATTTTTGTAGATTGGTGAGACATGGGAATGAGGAGTTATTTTTATAGGAATGCTGTGTCCAGAGAAAAAAATTATCTTTACTATTGACCTTTTTGACCTGACACCATCTTTCATTGCATATCTGAAATTTTACCTCGCTACATGTACTAACTTAGAAATCAACTACTCTTTTAAAAAATCCTCAAAACCAACATAATTTAATTTCCTGTTTATAGTTCTAATCTTATGCTAATATTTTAAATATACATGTGCATTGAATATACAGACAAATACAGTTAATGTAGCCAGCTATTCTACAACTTTCCCAAACTTATGAGAAATGGGGCTGAAAATTTACAAATTGAAGTAATTAATAATTCCAGACTTAAGATTTCATGCCCACTCCCACACTATTTTTTGCATGAAAAAACACAAGACAATCATTAAAATGAGATGGAGGAATGAACACCAGAATCTAAAAGCACACGGCTGGATATTCAGAATGTGAACACTCATAAAACAGCCATTATGTTTTTCAGACAGAAAAAAAATTAAAAAGTACAATATTAAACTCAGAATTTCAAATATTGTTTAGAAAGCTTAGAAATGAAAGTTTCAAAAAAATGTTATGTCTCAGAGTCATCAAAATAATGAATTAGTGAACATCTTTAGGAAGGAGTGTATTCACAGTCAGAGTTGTCAGCACAGGTAGCTGGCATTCAGACACATTAAAAATGGTCCGTGGACCTCTTGGTTACGCACCAAACAAGAGCTTCTGAGTGACTGCTAGAAATAAACGAAGGGATAAAAACCAACATTCTGCAAGTTCTGCTGCTTTGGCGGCATAAAAAAGGAAAGACTGAAAGATTGTGGCTTTTATGTAGCACAGGATCTCTAAAAACTGAGTCTAGGACATGTAGCAAGTTAATACACTATGCTGATTTGAAAATTAGAGGTGACAAAAAACAAACAAACAAACAAACAAACAAAAAAAAACCCAAAAACCAAACAGTTCTTCAACATCAACAAGAAAAAAAAAAGAAAAGTAAAAAAATAAATGTATGCAGTCAATTGCAAATAAAAAATGACAATGTGGAAAGATGGTGAGATGGAATACTTTTGAGGAACTTCTAAATAATACCAGAAAACATTTAAGGAAATTAAAGACACTCAGTATAGTCAGAGTGACTATAGAAAATTATGTGCTTCTTGGGGTAATCCTCTTAATTAAGACTTAGGCACTAAACTATTGTTACTACTCCAACAATGATAAAAGTGTTTTAGTAAAGAAACCATCTGTGAATCCTGTACATTTCTGAACTGTACAGCTGCTGCACATCGAGTCTTCACAATACTTTGATCCGCAAAATGTGACACATTACATTTACAAACGTTTATACATTACATACAAATCATTACTCACAGTATTCCTCAATAATGCAACCTGAAAATGCACTGAAAAAAACCCAAAATATGCCAAAAATGGACACACACACACACCACTCCTCACTCCTCCAGTCAGCAAACAAATCTGCAAGGCAAACCAACAAATCACTACAGGATATTTCTAACTCATTCCTTGACATCTCTGCCAATGTGTATCTTCCAGACAACATCATTAGACAATTACACCAAGCTGAACAAGCAGACAGACTCCCTTTGGAGCAGAAAAAGTGTTTATACACAGAGTTCAGCATCAATCAGCACTGGAAAGGGAGGAGATACTTTGGAACACACCCGTTTGTAGCACAAAAATGGCGCTATAAAAGATAGCGAGTGAAAGGATGCAGAAAGGAGGGTGGTGCTGCTGTTTTTGTCTGTCAGTGCACAGCCCAGAGACATTTGTGGTTCAGTGAACGAGCACAAGAACAAACTCCAGCTGTGAACATGTGCCCTACAAGAGCCCTTAGCAACTAAGTGCACAGCTCACCAAATTACAGACACGTTCTTGCCTCGCACACCTCTTGGAGCGCACCAAAGTGACAGTGACCATAGAACATCCCCCTTCTCATCCCAGGAAACCAAAGAAGCCTTTCAAAGCCATCCCTGATCATTTCATCCACACAACCCTTGCCTATTCAGCACAATTCTTGCGGTTCAGAAGAAGTTTGAACACACAGTCAGTTGCAGCACAAATAGAAACTGGCAACACAACGATGACTACTCCTCAAAAACCTCATAAGCCTTCTCTTCAAAGAGGTTTATGAATAATGGGATCTAAATAATTCATGGCACTGGCAAATGCCAGTCCAAATAGCCTCTTCCTTTTTAAGGTTTCAGTTTGTAGATGTGTGATCAAAAGCCTTCATCAGTCATGATAGTGGCATTTGTACTCAGTCCAAACAAACCGTATTTGCATCTGAATGTTTCTCATTGAAATGAGAGATGCAACACACAAGCCAAGTTCCAACTAAAAGGCATTTTATGCCATTTAAATTCAGTCAAATTAAAGGTTGAATGCAACCTAAAAGGTCTGCTCTCAGAACAGTAATTTGACACGTCATAAATAAGACGTGCATTTTTGTTAAGAGGGCCTCAGCACTTGTCTGAAATTTTTACACAGCATCTTAACAGGGCTGCCTCTTGAGGGATAATAGGGGGAAGTCCTACAAATAAAGCAAGGAAGTAAACAGAAAACCCACTGGCAAGTAGTGCAAAAACCCATACATGGTTATGTGAAATCACAGAACCATTTAGGCTGGGAAAGACCTCTGAGATCGAGTCTAGCCTTTAAAATCAAAAAGGGAAAAGCAGTTGCTCTGGGAAGACAACACTAACATGAAAGAACTTGCCACTACATTTTTAACCTAATAGAAACACCTCAGACACCAAATTATTACCCTGTAGGACTAATAAATCTAAAGGGAGGATCACTGTTTGCCAGGTGCATTGCTCAGGTTTACACCACTCTGAAAAGCACCACAAGAATCCCTGAAAAGAAAAGAAAGAAACCGGTCCACAAAGATCTTAATTAGCAAATGGAAAAGAAGTCATAGGAATTTTACATCAGCAAGGGAAAAATCTGTAGGATCAGATTAAAATTCTTGCTCTTGCCAAGGGGAAGTATACATAACTCTCATAAATTGAGGTCAACACTAATTCAAAAAAAGGCTATTAAGAGGCTAGAATGTCCTAAAATGAACCTTAGTGGGGATAAACAGGATAATTCTTTTAAATTGTCAGAGGGGTTTACTGCAAATCCTTTACTTTTTCCTTTTTTTTAATTTTTGTGAGAAAGTCCTGCTATTCTATTTAGCAATGACGTGTTTCGATGAAAAAAGGAAGTTAAATATTATGTATGACTTCACACTGAAACATGTCACAGGTGACTATTTTTATTTGAAGTCCACCTTGTTTGGTCGGCTTTTCTTTGTGTTTCACTAATTTTTATTTTTTTTTAAGCAAGAACAATATATAATTTTCCTTTGAACTGATGAGAAGTATATGAACCAGTTTTGCAAAATATATTATACTGAGATCTTAAAGTCCTTGAATCTAATTTATTAATTAGTATATGCACCATACATGAGACACACTACAAAGATCCCAATGATGCGCATATTAATTAATACACAATCTAATTAAATATTTAAGTAATGCATTATTTTGTTTTATTACTATTTTTGAAGGGAAAAGAAGAGTTCGTGTGAACAAAAGGAAATAAAAAGAAGAGGAAGGCTAGGAAGCAAGGCTACTCCACAGCTCCTCTCCAGACTTCTCAGGAAAACAACTGGGAATGTTTTGTGGCAGACTAGCACAGCACAGCACCAGTTCTGTGAATGCTAATGAGTCATGCCAAGGAAAAACGCTGGAGCATCAGATATTGGGAGATGACACTGATGAGGGCAGATGGAGAAAAATGATCATCAACTTCAGACCCCCCTAGAGCAGCATGAATGAAATCACTTCTTTGTGTTCTGGGAAATAAAATAGGCAACTTGGATAGAAGAAAAAAGACAACCATTAATTATCTAAGAGTAAATTGGGAGCAGCCCATGATAATCCAGAAGTGGCGTTATTATGGAACAATAATGCAGAGTTAATTCAGAAATCAGTTTGTTCAAAAACATCAACAGCTGGGTTTAATAACAGACACAATGAATCAGAAGAGAAGAAAAGCTTGAGACAGAGGATTATCGAGCAATTTCAATCATATTATTAGATTTACAACTGAACAGTGGCAAAGAACCTGCATGTTAGAATTATTTTAATAAAGGAAATCAATCATTTGGATTGATGAGCTCCAAGAGCCAAAATATGAACTTTTACATTATTTTGTCCTGTCATGTTTCAGAGGTGTTTTTTATTTTTTTATGCTTTTACCATGGCAAAAGCTAACTTTCCCATTCCTTCATCACTTTTAAAACAAAACAAATTCTGTCTTGTCAGAAGACCAATATAAAACCTGAATGAGAAGAAAAAAGTTTCAGCACCAGAAAAGCTGTTACCTTCTGATATTTCAATCTATATTCATTAAGATTTCCTTCAGCAAATTCTCTTGGATTTATGATTTTATTATTTAAGCATATGATTGCAATTGAGAAAGCATGGAAAGAGTACAATCAGTTTATCAAATGATTACAGCCACTACCACTAAAAAAGCAAAAATAGTGGCTGACTGCAAGTTTAGTTAGAATGACTGGATAATTTATTAACAGGGTTATAAAACCGAACTTTGTGAAACACGTGATTAAATTTTTATATAAAAGTAAAATATGCAAAGCAAGTACATTAGTGCCCTAACTTGTTCTGCACACAACAGCAATTAATAGTTTAAAAATTGTATTTTTTTTTTACTTGTTTTGCCTGCTTTTCAAAAGAGGAGAATAAAATCATGTTGTTTGGGCAAACCCCAGCAGCCTTGCATCTTTCTAACCAGCTAACCAGTGATTTTCACAGGTAAAATTACACTTTCAGAAAAGTTCTTTTGTACATCTAGTTTGATGTACAAAGGTTGTACACAGTTTGATCTACTGTGGTCTTTTGATGATCGCAGTACAACTGGTAAGTGATATTCTGTGAGCAGGCAAATAAAAATAAGGTGAACAGCAAACATCAGCGTTCAGAACACATGCAGCAGGTCTGCCTAAGAAGAGAATGACAAAAACTAAATACCTAAACTGAGTTTGATGATGCTGTTCTGAAGTCAGGAAATGGATCAAGGCAGATACAGGGCCTTGACACCATGCCTGTTAACACGTGGAAGATAAATATTTCTAATTTCTCCCCTCATTTCACTATGAAGCCTGGCTGGCACTGCAGCAAATGCAGCACTGTGCATCAGCATTCAAGTGAGCCCGAAAACACCCACCTTTGGTTCTGCTGTCAGCTCACTCATGGAAGAACCAGGTGATTGCAAACCTCCCTGGAGAGCCACATAAATACTGGGTTAAACTGTCAGGCAGCACATTAACTGCAAAATGCATTCTCATGTATTTTATCACTGGTTTCCAATAAGAAAAAAGGTAGCTCTAGGATAAAATGAATAACATGGAAAAGATGATGATTCAAAGTGCAATTTCTGAAGCCTACACAAACATTAGTTGAAGACTATTTTATTACAACTTCCTTATTTGTCTGCTTTAACCCACAATTGAAGTATGCATACAAAAAAAAAAAAAAAAAAAAAAAAAAAAAAAAGAGAGAGAGATTACCACAGTATTTTCTTTGGTTAACCATTGTTTTGACAAGTTTCAGCTCATAACAATACATTCAAGAAGAAAAACAAAACAGCTTCTACAGTCAGCACATTGTCTACCAGGCAACACTGAGAACCAAGTACTCTAAAACTGAATATTGTTTAAAACTGTAATTTGAATTTAGATTACCTTCAAAGAAATAGAAAGAATGCCAACAAAAAAAATGTCACTCAAGGTAAAGGGCTGGTATCAGTTCTGTGAGAAACTGTCAACCATAAAGTAACACAAGTATAAATATTTAAGCTCTAAACCAACTTATTACAAACATACAAATGCTAAATCCATATCAGGCGCAGTATTTTTTTAAATTCTGCATTTCTAATACAGTAACTAGGAACAGAAGTATCATTTACACATAGGCAAGCATTGCATGACCTTCCATATTTCATCATATCACAAATAATTTCTAATTTTCATTACAAGGTGTTCCTCTACATAAGCTGAAATACATAACATTCAAATAAAGTAAACCCCAAGGACAACTGATCAGAAAATTTGCTTAAAGCAATGAAAACATACCTTCACAATGAATCATATGAATACATGCATTTACTTGGTGAAAGCTGACATTTTTAGTCAACACAGATTATCTATGAGTTTAACGTTTTGTTTCCTTTAATGACGGAAGTTTTCTATTACTTGTTTTGTCTTCTAAGCAAAATAAAACAACCAGTCTTTCAATTGATTTTATATGGTTTTCAATTAGAACTATAATCTGATATTCAAAGAGAAAGGGTAAGAAGGAAAAAAAAAATGGCCTGTGCAGCATGAAAAAAAAAAATGGAAAAGTATTTTAATCAAAAATGATGCATGTAAGAAGCAAATTCAGGCTAAAAAAGTCTAATACTGAATATGAGAGGGATATTTCTGTTGACTTTAGTAAACCATGAATCAATCAATAATTATACCTTTAGATTACTTGTAGAAAAATAACAGTGATTTAGGAAAAATAAATGGAAAAGAGGAAATAGCCCTGGAATAACCTGCATAATCTGATATCAACCCTGGCTAGGTGAAATTGCATTTTTCACCATCCTGTAATGCTGCAATTATCAGTAGTAACATGCACATATTATTATATACTTAGCAGCCAAGACGGATGATTATTGTACATTATAAATGTACAATATAAATGATAAAATAAATTAACCAAGAAATGTCATCAGAGAGAATATTCACAACAAATAAACCAAATTTCTTCAGTGACTGGCTACCCAGACCAAGGGGTGACTCACACAATATGATCCAGGAATCAACACACAACCAACACTGTCACAGCAAACAGCCACCTCGCATGCTGAGACCAGAAAAACAAAAGAAAATGAAATTGTTAAGAAAGATAGCAAGCAGCCAGGAGATTGTCTGTCTTTTGCCAGGTATCACACATGGTTGATCTGCTGCTCACATCAGTTATGCTGGAAAACAGTTCAACCAAAAGGGAACCTCCAGAAAGGTGTCATTGCCATGATTTTACTCCCAAAACTGCCACTTCATACTTTCACCCTAAAATCCAGGAATGTATCAAGAAGTAGCATGTAGTTTTGTCAGGGAATTAAGTTTCTAAAAGCTGCATAGTTCATTCAAGCATGGAAAACTCTGCTAGATTTTTCAGAGGGTTAAAGCATCAGATATGGAGGAACACAGGGTCTTCGATACATATTTAATTATATGTAAGAAAGACAGATGAAGGTCCTCTTCAAGCTTGGTGCCACGCTGAGTGCGCAGCCATAAAAATTCCATGAAAATCTATATGAACAATAATCCCAGGTAATTTAAAAACATGAAGCTCAAAGCACTGGAGAAGACATTAAAGGCATAAAGGTACAATAGTAGTAAGGAAAATTAAACACCAGAAGATAATCATCTCGACATGACACATTTTTTTAACACTAAGCCTTTTTATACTGGAACCATTTGGAATTAAGTGACCATAAATTTGAGTGAATGCTCCTTTCCTCTGCCCAACCCCCAAGCACTTGTTGCCACCCTCTCCCCCTTTATGCCAGAACATTTCAAACTACCTGGAGAGCCGAATGAAGGAACTGATGTAGCTGAAATCAATTGCTTGGCATTGGTGTTGTGATTCAGTTCTCTTTGTGGATCTACTCAGCCCCTAAATTCCTTCACTGCACTTAATCATAGCTTCAGTCTCATAAAAACCCCTATGAGCCTCTCCCCACATCTTTAATCTGAAAATATGCATTACAGTTAATATCAGGGACATTGAATAGCTATCAGATATAATCATAAATAGAAAATTGTCTCATAAATAGAAATTGATGCTAACATGAGAAAAACAAACTAAAATAGCGCACAACTTGAAACTTTGAGCATCCGCAAACAGGAGATGTTTAAGATGATGTTAATCAACTCTGAATTTGCTGAATTTGATTGAAGGTTAACTTTAAAGTTTTAGCTTTAGAAGAACATACTTTTGACAGATCATTAATATAGTATCAGTAATGCAGCAATTTAAGACAGATCACAAAATTACTATAATTTATAGAGTTTTTGCATATTAAATTTCAGACTGAAATCATGCAAAAAGACGGTGAGGGGCTGGGGGTGTGGGAGGATGAAGCCCACTTAATGCATGCAATTGGTCAATTAATTCATCAACTGGGGAAAACAAATGTAATAAAATAA
Organism: Malurus cyaneus samueli; assembly: GCA_009741485.1. NCBI lineage: Eukaryota > Metazoa > Chordata > Aves > Passeriformes > Maluridae > Malurus > Malurus cyaneus. Next base: position 97,786,273 of record CM019214.1, read on the forward strand.
TGAAGGGCATAGTTAAACTAACCAATTTCTCTTGAACTTTATTCCCTGAGTGTGAAAAAGCTGATCCTGTGAAATCATGCTAAACTTTCAACTGCAAAAAGGAGCCAATGTCCAAGGCAGTGTTTAATTAATTTACAGAATTTCTGCTGTTTGAGAAAAATTGAGACAAATATTAAAGCCGGTTTTTCAAAAGGGTTGGATAATTTTCTGATGATAAACTGTGTCAGCTTTGTAAGCAAAGACGATGATGTAAAAGTAACTAAATCTCGCGTTTCAGGGCATAAAATAGAGTCCCTCTGCCCCAAGTCCAGCATGAACTATTACTAATAACATTTTCTTTGACCCATAAATGTAAACTCTTAGGTGAGCTGTTTCATTTGGGCACCTTTGAACCTGTTTGCCACTGTCAAGGGAAGCATATGAGACTAGAGAAATCCATAGATTGACTCAGTATGGAAGTGGCTGTATTGCTATTTTTAAAAATATATTTGGGCACAGGCAGTGTAAAATGTATGGATTATTTCCTGCTGTAATGCCTCTATATCTTCCTCTGTGCTAGAACACTTCAATAAACTAAAACTTTAGAAAACATGAAGAGGAGCCATTTATCCACCAAAAAACAATAAAAAGGAAGAAAAGCAAAAGTAAGGAGACACATGTGGAAAGTCATAAAATCGTACAGAATTTGTCTGTCCTTTCACATTATTTACGTATTTAGCAGAAAAAAAAATTACTCCAGACAACACATAATACTTCACAGTATTATAAAAACAAAAGAAACTCACTAAGTTATTAACGTTGTGTACTTAGTGATGAACAATTGCAGAACTTCAGAGTTTTATCAAAAAAATAAGATGCTAAATCCTGATCACTTCCATGCACCTGTTTTCCTGTACACAGACACCAAAATGAAAAGAGCAAAAGCAGTTTAATGACATTGCTTGAAACCACTAAGCCCTAGAAGCACAACATTCCCAAAAATTGCAAACACCACTCCTAAAGGAAGTGGTGAGCGGGATGACACAGAGCCAATCGATTAAAGTACCTGTCATAGTTCATGGTGAGAATTTTTCATACATTGCAATGCAATAATTCCAAGGACAGCCTGCAGAGAACAGCAGCCCACAGCTGAGCCGCACCCGAAATCCAGGTGGCTGCGTTATCGATCCTTTCCTCACCCCACCGCTGAAACATCCATCATCCAGGAGTCAAAGATGAAAATCCCTGACTCCTGAGCTGCCCCTGGAACCTGCCAGAGAGGCTGCTGAGAAGGGGGACGCTGCTGCTTTCTTTCCAGTTACTGCAGGGAGAATCCTGCTCACTCTGGGGTGAGTGCTTCCTCCACACTGGGCATTGTCTGCGCTCACAAACAAGGGGCAACAGCACCACTGACCACAAGAGGCTGCAGAACCTGTGCCAAGGGCCAAGGAAATGCATTTCCAGTTGGATTTGATATTCTCCCATGTCCCTGAGCCTGTCAGAAGGGTCAGCCACATCACTACAATGTGCCTGAGTTACTCTGCCTGCAGTTTCTGAGCTCTGGGAATGCAGGTTGTAGCTATATTCAGAGTTCACATTGGAAAAGAACAAAACCAAAAGAATAAATTCACATTGGAAAAACCAAACCAAACAAACAACAGCAACAACACAAAAAAACAAACAAAACAACAAACAAAAACAAAACCAAAATCTAACAACAAAAACTGCAAAACAAAAAACAAAAAAAACCAAAACAAAAAAAAACCACCCCCCCCCAAAAAAAAAAAAAAACAAAAAAAAAACCAAAACAAAAACCAACAAACAACAACAACCAAAAAAAGAGGTGTTTTAATCACTGGAAAAACAAACAAGTCTTAGTTTAAGCTTCCTCTCTGACTTGACCTTTAGGAGAACCTGTCTCTTGCTCTATTAAATTTTTAGAGGATCTCTTAAAACTCGTGCTTATGGGCAGGTGACATTTCCTCAAACATACTTTGGCATTGAAATACAAATTCCCCTTTTTAAAGGACTCACAAGGGTGAGCAAGGTACAAAACAGAAATTCAAACAACAGAAAATAAATTTCCACACAGTTTCTACTCAGCTTTCTGACAATGCCTTCAACTCTTATCAGAGGAAGCCAGGGCAGTATCAAAGCATGAAAACACCAATCATATGTCGAAATATGACCTTTTCTGTGTGTTATTGCAGTGATTTGGACATGTTGTACAAATTAACTCAAGAAGAGGGGTCATGGCATTCTTGAAACTTCTGAGAAACTGCGAGAAAACAATAAATACAACTCTAAGTGGTGCTGATTCCATATTTTTAAGTCAATTTTCACCTGACCCATGTTGAAAGCCTAAAAACCACAGGCAGCATGCCTTTGCTTAGTTAGGCTGCTACTACACAATTATCAAAAGCAACAGACACCAGTTTATCTCTGTTACTCATTGAAATCCTTTGGTATCTCTTCATGTACTATTTTTATTTATTTTTTTTCCCTGTGTCTGAAAAAGGAATGTTGACTAGAAACTGGGAAAAAAACCTCAGGAAACAAGTGTATGCTTTACTCTGTAGATGCTCTTTCTTACATAACAAATGTTCCTGTACAAGTGCTTTCACCAGCTATTATTAAAAAAAAAAAAATAGCTAAGAAATAATACCATAAAATTCTGCAATAATCATCACAAGTAGGTACAACGCTGCAAGGATGGATTTGCCTGTTGTCAAGTCAGCAGGCAGAGGAAGCAACTCCTTGCAAAGATGGACCTGTAGACCAGATAAAACCAGATATCACCAGTCCCAGGATAAACAACTGTTATATATATATATATGGGTCATATATACAGGTCATTTTGTTGGCCTATACTTCCTTTACTGCACAGCTAGCCCAGAGGTTAAAAATCAATAAATGCATAAATAAACATTAAGACTTCCTCCAAGTAGCACATAAGAGGGGAAAAAAAGAAAAAAATGTACATTTGCTTTAGAACACTTCATATGGATTTAAATATTTGTTCTACCAAAAAAAGGAAAAAGTAAGGAAACAAAGTGAAGGATCATCAAACAGCTCCCCTTTTCCTTCAGCTCCTTTTTAAGGGTTTGTCAGTTTTTTATTGTACACTCACTCCTCTTTAGACTCCTACTCTATTATTTAATTTTTCTGCTGGCCTGTAGATAACAAATCTGTTGTCAGACTGTCTGCATATGTCCATCAGATATGCACAGGGAATAAAATGGTGAGAACAGGAGACAAAGGGCTATTCCTTTACTCCTGCCTGACAGAAATCAGATTCACTGGAAGCTGAAGCCAGCTGTACCACTTAGAGTGGCAGCAGGATGAAGAATGTTTTTTATTTACAAATAGTATTTGTAGCAGAGAGGATCATGTGTTCTATGATGGATCTCTCTATAGTGGCTGAAAAAGGCTGCTGCACTTTGAAAAACATAATTTGCTGAATCTGGTATTTTAACTATATTTTAGCAAGCAGGATAATGAAATTTATGTACAGGGAAAAAAGTGCATGAAATTAAAAAAAACACGAATATTAATTAAACATGAATATTAAAAAACACCCTTGAATATTTTGCATTTCTTTAAAAAGCATCCCCTTCAATGGCTGCTTTGCAAGGGCCACAACATGGAAACATCTGGAAGCTCTTTACAAAGAGCAGATTAGCCCACTGGGAAATTCATTGGACCTTCCGTGACTAAAACACCAATATATTATTAAATATCACTATAATGTTACAGGAGGAAGCTATTCTCACTTTACCTGCAGTATTCAGTGGACAAGACTCAATCAGAAGCTCATATAAATGCACTTGCAGTGACATTCAGCTTTGTGCTTTACTATTAAGTTTATTTCCCTGATTAATCAGCACTTTTGCCATTTGCATGAACACAACACACTGTAGTAACACTGAGCATGATTGATATTTCTTCATATGGACTTGCCATTAGTGCAATTATTTATTTATTTTATACTTTTATGAAAGAAACACTATTTCACGTATAAACACCTCTAAAAGATACCCATAAGCAACATTAATTACTTCTGATATTTTGAAGAATTAATTAATATCTGCACTTAGCGAACTTATTTTTATGAGACAGAACTCAATGCAAGATGCAAAATAAGGCATCCTGAATTTGCTGACTACACTTAACTCATTTGCAAACTCTGATAATGAAGATACTAGCTCACAAAACCAGAATATTCAAAGTTCTGAAACCTGAGGAAAATAGTGCACATTCACACACACTCTAACTGAGAGGTATTTACAAAACAATGAACAGGTGTAAGTAAGTGGCATAAATTAGGGGCCACTAACAAACACACTAACAGGTTATCTACTCAGGAAAACAAATCTATCACAGGATTATTAATTTTCAGACTCTGAAGTTTTGAAATTTCAAGCAATACTTACTTCCTTAAAACCCTATGATCTAGAATACATCTTCACCATTCATAAGGGTGCAAACAAGGATATTTCTCTATTTCAATAAATAGGTGGAAAATTTATTGTCCTCAGGGTAACTGTAGTCAGCAATATTTATTAAACCATATTCTGCCCTGGAGATAATACCAAGGGTTTTCATGAAAGGAAAAAGAATTAATTGAATAGCTATCATCACAGTAAGTACCCAATTCCATCATTTTGTTATATATATATATCCTTTTCTGAAAGAGCAGAGAGTTCCAATTCCATCAGGAAAAAAAGTAGACACACATTACAAGAGAGGCAAGCAATGAGGACAGGATAAAACAAAAGCAAACAAAAGCTCAAAGGACTGGTTAAGAACAAAAAACCACAGAGAACTTCAGACCACTAAGGATCCAGCGAAGTTAGAACCGTTCAGATGTCATCTAAAGCTCTCCATTTATATATTTGGACACGAAAAAGTAGGGCATGAGATACAAAGGACTCAGGGCAGAGTCCTTAGCAGAAGTCCTTGAAAAGGGGCAGAAAATATTAAAATCTTATCCTCCACAGAAAGCAGCAAATTGATCAAGGAAAATTTTCTTTGCTGAGACTGTCATAACCTATCATGTCACACAGATGATCTGACAATACACATTTACGTAAAGAAATGTAAACAGTTCAGCCCCTTTGTTTCAAGCACTTCAAAGCCAAGTTTGGAGTTGTTTTTCACTCCTCTCTTGCTTGATTGTGGTAATCTTGGCCCCACTGACACCAAACTCCAGAGCTGCCTCCAGTACAGAAGGGCTGCAGAGCTGGATTCGAAAAGACACCTTGGATTTTATGGCTCTTGTCAGATATGCTCTGTGGAGAATATCACAGACAGCAAAAAGGGCCATGGACAGCTGTGGGCCACGTTCGCATCAATCACTCTGAGCCTAAATCTGCAACCTGGCTCAGTTCTGCTGAAATCTGTGCTCAGCTACCATGGGCACTTCCCCCTCCAGGGAGTTCCATCATGATTCCACCATGCCAGAAGCGGAAAACCTCTGTTGTCCAGATTTAGGAGGCTGCCCAGATTCTTGCACCACCTTTTGGCCTTCTTTCAGTATCTCCTAAGAAAGAATGAAACCATTTCTTAAAAGTTTGTTCCGTTCTTTTAGTCCTTTTTTCCAAACTGATTTTCGGGGTGTTAAATATGAAAAATAGTAGCTCTGCATCACTGAAGATAGGACAGTGAGATCTTAGACAGGAAATTTTATGGGTTTTATGAAAGTCAGGGCATTAATCAGTATAATGATGACATTTATTCAAACAAATGACCACACTACGAGGAAAACGCATTAGCCACCTTAACGAGTACGATGAAGGACACCACCGAATAACCAAAGAGATGCTTTGTTCTTAAACATGATTGCAGGACAAACTGCTCTCCAAGGAGAAGATAAATGGATGGATTTTCCAGATTCTGACACCAAGAACATCTTTTATACCTGGTGTCTGAAGAATGATGAGATGGGTTGACCCCAAACAGCACCTAAGCCTCCACTCTGTTCCTTGCTCACTCCTCCCCCAGCAGGACAGGCGAGAGAAAAGGAGGGACAAAAGCAAGAAAAATAACGGAGTTGAGATTTAAAAAAAAAAAAAAAAAAAAAAAAAAATTAAGAAAACAAAAGCAAATGAGCAAGTCAAAATTTCAAGTGAATTGGAGTGAAAAGCCTGCAAATCAGGCACTGCACAGTAGGAGCCAATGAACCGTTTTAGCCACAAATCACAAATCCAAGGCACGGTACCACAAAGGCTCTAAGTAGAAAATTAACTCCACCCCAGGCAGAGCCAGTGCAAGGGTCTATCTAGAGCCAAACTGTAAATCTCTTGATGAGGAAAAAAAAAAGATAAATGGAACTAAGAATTACTAAAAACTGGTAAAATATCAGTCTTAACAGCCAGGCCCCAGTGAAACTTCTCTAATAATAAAATGACAGCAAGGAAATTAACAGCCTGGAAAGAGATTTCATTGGGTAAAATTTACCAATGGAACAGCTATGGTAGGAGGATTTCTCTTCTGTAAAACAACTAATAAGTAATCTGCCATAGTTCTACCCCAAAAATTCTGAATGGGGAAATCACAGCATGTGTTTTCTGGAATCTTTAGTACAGTAAAATTAGGGTAAGACCCAAACATCCTCCTCACTGGAAATCAGGTGAAAGATAATGATGTACAAATTGGAGGTAACAAATCTAATTGCTTATTGGCTTTGCTCTTACTGATAACATGTAGAGGAAGAAGATGAGAAATATAACAGAAATACACGGCAGCAGCAGTTTACTACTTCACAAGTCAGTCACTGTTGTATAAATCCCACACTAGGAGGTGGTGATGGCATAATTGTCCAGTATTTCTCTTCACATTTTTTCTCTTCATGTTTTACATGAAGCCAGAGTCTGATGACAAAAGAGTCCAAAATAACTTTTTAATTTTTCAACACTGATGCATTGTGCTGAGTGGAAAGAGAAGTGGCACCAGTCTGTTCCACAAAGACTCTTGGGCTTAGAATATTAATTCTACTCTTTGCTTTGCCTCTCAGTGACACGAGGAAACCAGAAAGAATGACCTTTTTCTAATGGCAGTATCTACACTCTGCTTGCACCACATTTTAATACAGAAATTTCTCTTTCCCTTAAGGGCAAAGTCTTCTTCCAGGTGTGTGAAATCAATTCTAATCATAATAAATTCTCATCTTAATCTCATAGTTAGGCTGTCTATTTTGATATTCAAGATGACACAGAATTATGCTTCTGATTTCAGCTCCTTACTCAACTCTTCCCAGCATCTCCTGACAAAGAAACTCCAGTCTCCTGCCTTTTCTTCACTACCGATTTGTGCCTACACGAGCACTCCTGTCCCTTAGCACCACCTTGTACACAGCCTTTTAATTATTTCATTAAGCCAAACCTTTATGAGACCTACTACTGAGCTACATCACATCCTATTCAGCAACCAAAGCCTGATTGTAAAAAAAAAAATTGTGGCTACTGATTCTTGTTCTTGTAGGTCAGACAAAAAAAAAAAGCTTTTTCTTCACTGGAACACTACCAGCAGCAAGCCGCCAGTTGCCACAGCCGTGTGAAAATTCGTGGAGTATAAATGCACACAAGCTTCGAGTTAGTCAAAAGGTGATATTAAATGGCTTTGGGCAAGGGTTTCTTACATAGAGTGTATAATTGAGCCATTCTTTTTGATGAATAAGATTTTAGATTCAAAGATTTTAATAATACAAAATATTTGACAACTATTTGCACAGAATAACCACAGGATTTAACCAAGATTGCAATTCTATAGTACGCTGTGAATTATCTGTATTTTTTTCTCAGTAAATTGACTACTGATGTAAGAGCTCCAGTCACTTGACAGTTTATTCTGTCACATATTCCTCAGAATACTATTACCATCATGACCTAGAGCAGTTTGCAATTTAATTTTTTTAAAAATATTTTTCTGTTAAGTGTTAAAAAAATAATTGTGAGAAAAAAAAAAAAAACCAAAAAAAAAAACCAAAAAAAAACCAAAACAGAGTTAATCACAATATATTCCCAATCTTAGTCAAGGCAATCCAAGATCTAATTTGCACTGGCACTACCATCTATGGTTGATATCAGGAAACCCAATTACATTTCAACAAATAAAATCCATCTCCACCAAAGACACTGTTTGATGGATCTCTCTTTTCATACTGAATTAGCTTAGGACCTTTGAATCCAAAATACCAGATGGACTTATTAAGAGCATCTACAGAGAAGTTTGCATTTTCTTCCTGACATCAAAATCAACAGGCATCAGATTTTTCTGACTAAGCCTGACATTCCTGCTCAGACATCCAAAGCAAACTTTTCAATAAAAAGATAGACTGATTGAGGATACCCTCAGGAAAAAAAAATATTTATGAGTGACAGGAGGCCGACTGCTGAAAATGTATATCACACTCTCATCTATATGCAAACACTTCAGAAGCCAGAGGGAAGCTGTAAAACCTAGTCTGGGTATTAATTTTATGTTTTCTTCCGTAAACTAGCTCCTCATAGCAAGCTTAAAATAACAAGTAGGATATTTTTGTTTCTGCTTTATGGCAGCCAGGATATGGGACCCTGGCCAGGCTTGGGCTGAGGGTCACGCACAATCCCCACGTGTTATTTGCCCACCAAACAAAAGGAGTTGTGTATTCTTCAGCAGCCTCTCAGTTGTGTATTCTTCAGCTCAGAACTCTTAACAAATTCCCTTCAGGAGCACTGTGCTTGTAATAAAAGACTTTGAACTTCATACTCAGAGCTAAACAAGGATTTTCAGAGCAAAAATTTTTATTACCTGAAAGTTTCCAAAGCCGGTATGACTTTCACCAACTGAAACAGGAATATTTAACTGCCACAGTTATATAAAATGCATTTTAACGAACCCCTGGAGGAATGAATCGTAGCTCTTTGCTTTCCTTCTCTAAGTTGGAAAAATAATTTTTCTTGGAGCAGATCCATTTTGCCCACTGGCAGAGGAAAACTTAACCAGGGGCAAAGGAATTGGGCAAATACTCGGGCTCCCTCTAGAAGGGCAGTGAAATAGCAAATCAGATCTGCATTCCCTACCAATGGAACTCCCCTGGAATTCAGCTCTGGTCTGTGTGAGAAATTGCTCTCCCTGTGTCAAATGACAAAATTGGAAAAGGCATTTAATTTAACATGGTATTTTAATCCCACCATGCTCATATTAAAAAAAAAAGAAATAGGGCTTGCACTGATGGAAGGAAAAACGGACATTTCCAGCTCCAGTGCTAAATAACTGGACATCATCAGAAAATGATGACTTGCCCCAAGACAACATTAGATGATGCAATTTTCATGCACAAAAATAAATTTATTTTGCAAACAGAGGAATAAATTGAAAAAAAAACCCAAAAAACAAAAAAACAAACAAACAAAAAAAACAAAAACCCAAAACCAAACCAAAACAACAAACCACCAACTACAAAAGCAGAAATCTTGGTGACCTGATGATATGCTAATGATGACCCTAAACTGTTGAAATAGCTGGAAAAAAAATTTGAGAAAGGGAAGGTAAACAACTCAACAGCTTTTGACCTTTATATATATGTGAAACTCACAAGCATTTACCATTAACATATTAAGCCAAAAAATGATTTCAAAACCAGCAAATCTGCCCAGCAATTGTGGTGCAAAATTGCTGTCAAAATATCAGGTAAACAACCCCAGATGCAGTTATCTTATGTACAAAAGCATTCTCAGTTCCTAAAGCAGCAGGAGTTTTAGAAGAACCAGGCTTACATAATGCCATTTGTATTAGGGTGGTGGGAAATATTTATTGTAACCAAATTTGATATAATCATTCCTGTTGCCTTGGCTGACATGAATTTTGGACACAATAACACAATTTATTCAATTAAGTGTATATTAAAAATTCAATCATTGTCATACTTCAAATTACATTTTCCTGACAGATGAGAACTACAAACATTTTACATTTATTATTTCAGCTTTGTCTTCCACAATTCGCACTTTTTAATATCTGAGGTATTCCAGGTGACAATGCTGAAACATTCACATTTGGGAGGAAAGTATTTTTCTGGAAATCCAATATTTTTCTTTGCAGTCTTTGTCTTTTGAATGTGACATACTTTTTATACATTTAGAATCCTACATATATAAATCTATTTATGTATAAATGTGTGTATATATACATATATATATACATATATATATATATATATATATACATATATATATATAATATACATATATATATATATATATAGCCCCCATGTAAGACTAGCAGCTATGAGATTTAAAGAGTTTACAGAACAGTGAATAATAAATTCATAGCTGAACCTTAAGGAATACTTTGCAAAACAATTTCTGGACTTCATTATCGATGGGTTTTATGAAGCCCATTAAAATATGAAGAGAAAAAAAAAAAAGGAAACTTTTTTTAATGTTTGCTTTCTATTTATAACGATTAGTTATCATATGGGCTTCACATAAATTGGCAAAGCCCTGTGAAAGTGAATTTTAAGAGGTTATTTAAAACACTAACAGAAAAACAAGCAAACTTTTTATTAGTAATTGCCAAGTTACTTAGAGAAATCCTTCCATTATATAAGCAAGATTCTCTACAGCACATAGAGAGACTGTATGCAAAATATGCTGCTAATAAAAATAATTATGGAAATTTATTATAGGTATATAAATATTAAACTCAGAATAATCATTTTGCTTCCTAAATTAAACAAATCCCAAGTATTTATTACTTTAAAAACATGAAACTCACTCCTAATCCCACAGAAAATACTTCCTTGGCCGGGCCTTCATTCCTTACACCTTTATCTTGAATGAAGACAGTCACTGAAGAGCTCCAATTCCTGCCTCTGAAAAAGGATATTTTTGTATCTGTGGTCTTCATGGAAAAAAAAAAAACAAACAAACAAAAAAAAAAAAAAAAAAAAAAAAAAACATAAAGCATAGTGCTACTCTGCCCCTCACTCCTCTCAAACTTCTTTTTGTCCCTTCAAAAAATTTACAGAACAAATTAAAATCATTTGCCCTGACTTGACCAACTACTGCCCTTCCCATTTTGTTTTAATTCCAGCTGTGCCACTTGGCTCCCAGTTTTTGAAGTCTAGCTAATCTAAATTTCAGGCTTCTCATTTTCCCCCAGATCTCTGCAAGATTATCCAAGAATTGTTCTTGACAAGTCTCATGACTGGAAAATCCCACCCCCAAACATAAATAACATGAGTGAATATATCAATTTTAGGCACTCGTCTCACTAATCCATCTCTTCATTCTCCTTCCCTTCTACCATGTCCAAATTAAAATCTCATTAGCCTCTTCCTCAGGCCCTTTGTTATGGACGTCTAGCAGGTATTTATGATATATTACTGCTCAACTGAAGCTTTTAATTCTGCACCATCCTTTTCTCCCCCCATCTTTTTAAAATCTGTTTCATTAATAATTTCTATAGTAATAACCACCTGCATTTCAGCCTTCTAAACTTGACTTAAATCACTATACTTATCACACCTTCTGATAAATCCGTCATCATTCTGGTCCCCAGATGCTTTTTGCATAGCATCTCTGAAATATTGCTCTTCTAAGGTCCTTAGAGACAGAAGAAAAAGGGGAAAAAAATATAAAAAGCTCATCCTGGCTTCTGCATGGTTGCATTCCTTGTTTTGGCCTAAACAAATGCAGTTTTGCTTGGCTCAAACCCATTCTAGCTGTGTCCACCACCAGAGAAGAGATTTATCAATGCAGATAAATACTCAGTGTCCCATTGCAGCGGCTGCTCCAGTGTGGATCCTCTGGATCACCTCAGGGAAGCAGCACACTGCTGCATTCTAAACTCTGAAACCATGTTAAACCCCAAGGTTTAATCCATCAGTGCATTTCAAAAGCCATTTACATTTCTTTTTCTTTATTGCAGACATGTAAGCTCTCTTCACTTTCTCAGACGTCTTGTCCTATCCCCTTTTGCACCTCAACACTGACACCAATTTCTGCATCTCAACCCAGGCTGGGAGTCTCCAAATCCCAATTAACAGAAAGGACAATTCTACAAGCTGGCAAATTTCAAGGGCTGGTCTTGAAACAGCCCCTTAAATTCACCTTCCTCCTGCAGCCAGGATCCCAACAAAGGGATCTTTTTTTTTATTTGTTCTTACAACATTCACCCTCCAGTCCACAATGCCAAACAGGACTGTGACACCATCTTGCTGATTCTGTTTCTCTGATTTATATTTATTTTGTCTTTATAGTTACCTTTTCCATTCTTGCCAGACATAGACCTTCTATTACCTTTGTGTGCTCATAGATGAAGCAGTACAGCACAGCCTTATCACTTCCACAGTGAATGAATGGAAAATAGTAACACAAATTAACTAAAAACCTGACCGTGACAACACCTTATTTGATAGAAATAAATAAAAATACACCTCAATAAAAATACAGCCAGTCTAAGAAACAGCTACAGAATGACTTATATTTTACAACCATTTTTTTCAAAAAGAACAGCTGTATCAGAATATTAGGCAAATCTGTATCAGAAAGAGGCAGGGGAGAGCAGGAAGGGGGAAAGAGTTTTATATAATCAGCTTTCTTCTGTAGCAAAATGATTCTTAAATCTTTTCACTTAAAAGCTATGTCTATCTGACAGTGTAGTCAACAGTTAATATTTATGCTCATACGAGAACTTTCTATCCCAAGCAAAAGAAAAAAAAGTTCTTTGTCATGTATTTTATATTCTGGTCTCTTGATTATTTAGTCATTCAGCATCCGTAAACAAGCAGTTTATCCCTGAGATCAGCTATGTGACACCAAAATTAATGGACCCCTGAGAAATATCCTCCACAAAAATAGAAAAAAAGTTTATTAGCATGCTTATGCATGGCTTAAAGGAAAGCAGACAAATTGCCCAAGAACACAAATGTCTCTTAAGGCCTCAGCTTCTGCAATCATATGGATAAAAGCAACACTGTATTTTTGGTAACTTTGCTGCTTCCCAAAGTACTGCTCATTAAGATACAAGTCTATGTCTAACAGCAGTGACAAAGGCATTATTTCAAATGCTGCAGCTGAAAAAGAAACAAAAATAACACGGCAACTTAAACCAGTAAAGGACAAATTGATTCATAAGCCAAAACACTCCCTCATAATACATCAAGACACAGTTTTTTGCTGGCAATGCTACCCTTTAATGTGTCTAACTACACAGAGAGATCTGAAAACACGTCTATCTTCAGCCAAACTATTTCTCAAGCCATTTAAAACAGCAAACATGCAAAGACCTTGCTGCACGCTTACCCTTTCAGCTCATCCTAACTCCGCAGCCCTGAGTTTTTTTCACCAAATGGGACATGGCTTTGCTTTCAAGAGCTACCCTGACGGATTCTTTTCACTTTCCCGCAGATTTGTAGCTAGAATTCATAACTAGCACTTCAAGCCTTCTCTCCCCCTCGTCCACACTGGTTTAACTTCTTTATGATGGCAGATAATTGTTTTGGCCTTAGGCAAGGAATGTGCTCTCTGCTTAGGTAGATGGCTGCACTGCATCTTTATAAGGGAGCCAAATGAGGAAAAATGAGGCAATTGCAGAACATTACATTTTTTATCTTATCAATTATTGAAGAAATACCCCTCTATTTAGCATGGCAAGAATACTAATAAGAGGTCACGATATAACATTAAGCTCTTGGTATTAATGGGGATAAGAGACATGAGGAACAACCCAAAATAAACATTATCTAATGAATATGGCAGCAAAACTAGGATTGAACTAACAGAAACTACAGAAAATAAGCACTGCTGTTAAAAGACTAAAATAAACCAGAAATGAATCCAAGTAATTGAAAAACTGAGGGAAGTCCATCTTTTTCACAATCTATATCCTCTTTCTTACTGAACCATAAATGTATCTTATTTTTACTGCAATTAGTATAATCCGAGCTGATACAACAAGGAACAAGTTTATAACACATACAACCTACATCTATACTGAAATTGTGTTATTCATTAACGAGGACAACAATCTAATTGATTTTCAAAGTTCTGTGTATCTGAAAAAGCAGGCTTAAAGATTTTTCAGCAAAGGCAAATACATATTGATGATTTCCCACTTAGATGTAACCCAGAGAATAGAAAAAAAAAACAAAAAACATTATATTTAAAACACTCTTTCACAAATGAAATTGAAAGTGGATTTTTGAAAGACTGAGAGGTCTTTTGGGCGACCCAAAATTGTGTACTATTTCATTATCCTTCCTCCTTCTCTTTTTAATATGATATCAACAATTGTCAGATAAACTGGATTTTTTTTTTTTCCTGCATTAACCAGAATGAGGAAAAAAAAAAAAAAAAGAAAAAAACCCTGATCACAAAGCTAACACAAAGAAATAGAAATTCCATAAAGGACCTAAAGCACTGGAAAAGAAGCAAAAGGTAAAGATAGTCCATCTCATCACCTTAAGCAGTTCTATCATAACAGCTATAATTCTTTTTCCTATTTCCCATGTAAGTCTGTACCTCCCAAGGACAGCAAATATCATTACAGGAATACTTGAGGGAAATCTCTCCACTGATACTAATGTTTTCATTCTGTAGTGGAAGCACCAAAACCTAAACTTTGCAATGGTACATTAGAACACAGACAGCCTTTAGCTTTTCTTTATTTCCATTATTTTCCCGCTCTTTTTTTTTCTCTCCATTCACTCAGTACTTAAGGCTCCTAAAGTTATAAAGAAAATAAAAATCAGTTTCAATTTACTCACAATCACAACATGAACAGAGCTTTACAAATTTATTTCCCAGTTTGTTAAAAAGACTTAGGAATAATGATGTTCATGAAAAGTTTAGTTAAAAATTCATTGTACTTTTGCAAGGGTGGAGGCTATTCTTAAATCTCTCAAATGCTTATTAAAAGCCTGACTTTTTTGCTATATTTTTGCATGTCTTCTTGTGTTTTTAATGTGGAAGCTTTTAAATCTAAAATATGGGGGCTCGACTTTCCATTGAACAGAACTCAAACTGGTCATTTTTAACAACAGCTCCTCTCATACACTTTCTGAACCTTTTCCTGTAGAGGCAAACTCAAAAACACAACACTGGGAGCAGCTAAGGAAGCAAACATGAGCTATCCTTTGGAGATTTCTGCTGGCAGCTGACTGCTCCATCCATTTCCCAGCAGTGTTAAGAGCACAACATGGCAGCAACAAAACAAAAAAAGTCAAAGATATGGTTTTGCTGATATCTCATATTCAGTTTGAAAATTAGTGGGTTAGTTTTTATTGGGGACTTTTTTTTTTTCTCTCAAGGAAATTTGTTTAGCAAGTTCACACTGATCTTTAATTCAATATCTCCATTTTTGCTGTTGAGAAAGAGACAAAGATACACAGAATTCCTACAGTTCAAACACCTTCTCAGTCACACACAGCAAAACCATAATATACCTGGAGTATTTACAAGAATTTACAGAGTTTTCATTAATTCCTGAATGACTACATGGCAGCTCTAGTATTTAATGAAGGTATACAGTGAAATCCAAGTGGCTGACATATAAACCTCCAGAGGCAGCACTAACCTGAGGCTGGCAGGCATCTTCTCTCCTGTCTGGGATGAGTGACCTTTTACTTGACCTACAAGCAGGAGCATCACCCAGGAATATCAATGAGAAGTACAAGGAGCCAACTCTCCCCTACACAGCCTCCCCGGGCAGTGGCTGGTACAGAAGGTAATGTTAAAACCAAAATTAAGGCTTTGTTTTCCGGATATTTGAATTTGTCTTCCAAAAAAAAAAAAAAAGACAGAAGATTTATCCCCTTCTGCCTGATTTCCCCCTTCCTCCAGGCCTTCTTTTTTGAATTTAGGTTCTTCTAAAATTGCTGCACAGAGAAACAAAATATTGACATGGCTGTCTGATTGCCGTGGAATTACTCTGTAGAGGAGAAATCTGAATTAACATGCAGCATCATTTTAGCTTTAATATTTTGTGGTTCAGTCAGTAGACCTTGCAGTTTATTGCATCTGTGAACTGCACTTTCTTCTGCCAGAAAATAACTTTCTATTTAAGGCACTTGAGGTTGGGTAAAAAAAAAATAAATAAAAAAAAATCTCCTCAAACAGATTTCATTAATTCAGGCAAGAGAAAGTTAATATCCCATGACACAGCCGATTTGTTTGTAGGGGTGTTAAATGCATCATTTCCCTAATAAACTAAACCACCAGAGGAATGTGCAGAAGCTGGTGTTCCTTCCCTCAACCCATAAAAAAAAGCAGCAGTATCCGCCAGGTAAACTCTGAGGAAAAGTAGTCAATGGATCACACACTGATAAATCTTTTTAAGTGAGGTAAACAGATTGATATCTCGATAGCAGGAGGAAAATATTCAGTTTGGGGTATTATGAATGGTCTCTTTTGCAGGACCCAGAAGCACAGCCAATTTACTGCTGCCTCAGAAGAAAAAGCCTCTTCCACCAGTGCTTTACCTGCAGCACAGTTTGAGCACCCAGATTCAGCATTCAGAATTCCTGCATTTCCATATTTATGGGGACTGCTGCAGAAATAATGGCTTTCATTCTGCTGATCTTTATGGAGTTCCAAATTATCACCTAATCAACACTATAAAGAAAACAAAACCAGCCACCTGAATGCCACAGACACATGGCATGACTAATTCAGCTTAAAAAAACAAGCTGGAATAGACACCACCAATAGACACATTTGCAGAAAATAATGCACACTTACTGTGTTATGTGCAGGAGATGTGCCCTCTCACCTTCACATACCCCACAATTAAACAAATCAGGATCTTAATCCACAAAATGCTCAAATTAATAAACAAAATTCCCTCCTGCTTGCCATATATCAGCTCCTTTCTGAGCTATCAGTGCTGTCCAAGAGTAGTTTGAAAGCCTGCAAACATTTCAAAGGTTTCTCAGCTTCTCCTATTTGTACATTAAATTCTCTGAGGAGTCTCTATCAGCCCTCTGAAAGGCAAAACATATTTGTTGGAAACAAGAAAACCCTATAAACCAAAAGCCTTCAGACTGTACACTTCTAAATTGTTTTCCAACACCACTGTCCTGGTCCTTGTAATTTGAACAACACATTCTCCTGATGGGAAGATCATTGTCCTTCAGAAAGCTGAAAAAATACAAGATGAAAGCTAAATATTTTTGACATGTCAAGACATATTTGAAACATACAATTAAGAAAGACAATTGGCTAATGGATCACCATAAACGTTAACATTGTCACTGGGAAAAATCTCTACACACATCAGTATGGAAAACACTGAGCGTTCTGCTTTCATCCATCTTACCCAGGGAAATATGGATATAAAACCAATCAGCCTTCCTATGGTGTTACACAATCTCCTCTGTTCTCTACTGAATAAAGAAGCAAACCAAAACCTTAGATTTTACAGAATAAAAGCCGAAAAACGGCTCAAGCCAACTCTCAGTCATTTTAAACAAGTATGTTTTACTGCAAATACCTATAAAGGGCAAAATCTTCTACCCTTACGTGTTCTTACCTCACCTCACAGTGGAGAAGAGGACTGATCTCAAACTCAAAGACTGATCTCAAAGAAAGATAATTTTATATTAGGTAAGATCAGACTCAGAAACTATTTAGATTCAGAAAATGGAATGGTCATATTACTCAGAAATCAAGGGATTTTCACCACAAGATCATTAAATTCCACATGTCCAGACTCCTGAACCAATGTTTACGATAGCAATCTGCATGTTTTCAGGGAGCTGCATGGAAAGGTTTAAAAATGAAACAACAGCAAGCCAAATAAACAGAAAATAAAATAAAGTAGTGAAATAGTGATAAACAACAAGCAATACAGGGTCCTGAGGTGTGAGACACAGGAGGGAAGAGCATAATGGAGAATGTTGCCATGTGAGTTGTTGTTTCAGTTCCCAAACTTGCCAAACTGTGGATTTTCACTAAAATGCATGAATGTCATCATATTCAAGGGAACCAGAAATTTTTAGGTTTTGCTCTCTTTGAGGTTCTTAACTGAACTGAGTGATGCTGGTATATCCCACAATGGAGGGACTGGATAGATGCTCATATCCACATATTGAACAAACATTTTGTTTTTAAAATATGTATTTATACACACTCTATAAACACTAGCTGTGATCTGCATCTGATCTTACTTTAGCTGCATTTGTCCTCCACTCACCAACGTGACAAAATCAAAAGAATAAATTTATCAATGGTGTTGCAAACCAATCCATACCCTGAAAGGAGTGAATTATTTAGCTGAATCCTCACACAGCTGCCCATGAAAAGTGTTTGACAGAACTGTATGAACTGCAGGGCAGCAATCCAACTTTTAATACTGCTGTGTTACCCAAGCCATAAATATTTTTCTGATAGTGTCAGGTTTAGCATCAAGCACTGCTATAATTTATACCCTAATCCATGAACAGTTTAAAGGATTTGTAGTCATTTAATATTTCATCTGCTGTAATTATAGTTATTTTAATGTGCTGTATCCGTTTCTGCAATACAGTAGGGTTCTTGTTCTCTGGGAAGAAAATAAAACAAATCAAAATTCTCACACAACAAAAAACCTAATGTACTTCAAAAAACAAATCAAAACTGGTACATAAATGAAGTAAATATTAATTATAAAACTATGCTGGCTGAAACAGAGCAGGACAATCATAACTTCATGATCATTTCAGAAACAACCACTATTTACCTGACTACCACACCACTACAACATGTATACTGTGTAAAAATAATGGCAATTAAACTGAAATAAATGCATCAGACCAACAAGCTTAATTGAAAGCGAGGAGATGGAAAAATCTAATTAACTTAGCAAACTAGTTTTGCCTTTGTCAATTACCTTAATTGCACCATTGGAGTACAGGTTACGATCTTCACTACAATTTGAATCACGAGAACATGTCTGAAATGTCTGAAAGGAAAACAGCCTCTGAATGCTTCTTAATTATGGCAACACACAACATGAAGCAGCATCACATCTGCAGAGTGATCTTTGTGAGGTTAAAACCTTTCAGACTTTCATCTGCCTACTCAACTACTGCTCCCGCTGAAAATTTGGGATAACATTACAATCAGCTTTTTAATGCAATACTTACAAATGGAAGCTCAGCATCTCTCTAACTCTGGATTGTTTACCAATCTTATTTCACCAAGAACTCCCACTGAAGCAATAGAACAGGCAGGGAGAAGGTACCAGGGAATTGCCACAGCATTGGTGTGTCAGCAGCTGCCTCAGGGCCAGCAAGAACAGATCAAACCTTTCTTTCCAACACAATTTCATGGCTGCAGCTACAGCTGGTGCTGATAATGGTTGATTTTCTGAGGGGGGATTCACATTTACACCATGAAGTACACAGCATTTATAACTATAAGCACGAATTAAAAACAAACAAACATAAACAACAATAAAAAAAAAAAACAACTAAAAAAAACAAAAAACCACCTCATTGTCATCCAAACACCAAACCAAAACAAAAAAAAAGAAAAAAAAAAAAAAAAAAAAAACCAGGAAACCTCAAAAAAAATATCCCGAAAAAAGGCCATCTCAAAACTGAGACTACAAGAAAAGCACCTGGAACACCAAAATCCCCCCTCAGGCCTTGTGGAACGACTACCATTCCCCTCCCGAATACCAAAAATGAATAAATCAACATTCTTTCACCCATCCATGCCCACATCTTTCAATGAGCAAGCCAAATGCGCGCTTCGCCCAAAGTTTTGGCTACGTAATCAAAATATAAACGATGTGTGGTAAGGCAGACCGCAACGATACTCGGATATGTTTTTCATCCCTCTTCAGAGATCTCTAAACTCAAACTGATTTTAATGATCAGTGTATACGCGGAACTGTTGCTTTTGACAATAATGCTCCTGTACGTGAGCACTGGGACCATGGAGAGCAGGCTGGGCTGTGTAGTGTTACCAGGCTTCAAATACATACGAACCATGAGCCCGGACAAATCTCGTTCGAAAAAAAGATAGTATCTGTTATAAAACAATTAAATATTCTATTCGTATTATTTTAGGAGAGATGTGTTAATTTTATTATTTCTTATTTATGTTTATTATTTCAGTATGTAAGGAAGGACTAATAACTCTACGAAGGGGTACCTGAGAGACCATTCATATTACTAGGCTTTGGCCTCATCACCGTCTGACGATTTAGTGGGAATTGACCAGAAAAAATAAAAAAGCACGCACAAAATCCAACGCTAACGACTTTCTCAACCTTTACAGGTAAAAGTAATCCCAAAAATCAGCCTGAAAGATTGCAACTTTCTGTGACACAATTGTCCCAAAGCAAGACACACAGGAGACAAAAATATTCTTTACATCTCTTCATGCCTTTCAGAGCACTACCACAGCCTATAAACCTGCTGCCTAAAAGAATAGATTCCTTCCAAAGCTTTTCCAACAATCTTTTTTTTTTTTAAAAAAAAAGGTGAAAATTCAACTAACTAATTTTAGTATTAAGCTTCTGTACAACACAAGATTGAGTGCAAAGAAAGTAATTCAGACTAAAAACTGTAAGCAGCTGGAAATATAAGCAAATAAAAACTTTAACTGAGAGAAAACACTTAATAGCAAACAGTTTTGAAAATTGAAGTTTCAGTTACTTATTCCTCATTCTCACTGTCAAAACAATATCTTCTAGTCTTTGAAAAATACAAATTTTTATCCAATGTTGCTGTCTCCCTTCAAAACACTTCCAAGCGAAAAACCAAACTCCACACCCCTTAAAATGAAATCTGAGTTTTCTGCAACTAAAATCAGCCTTGACAGCAACACAGTTGAAACAGATCCATTGCCTTTGCACAGAAAAGCCGGATTGTCTTTTTTTTCTTCCTGCTTATTCCTTTAGGAACCTCATCCGGAAATTATGAAGCCTAATTTGATGAAGCCTAGCTTTCTTCTGAGTGCACAAATTCTCTCAGCTTGAAGCTGCAGATATCGGGCACCTGAATCGAGTACTGGCTGGGACATCAGAGAGATCACCTTAATCCCTCCCCTATCTCAGCTCACATCGCTTAATCCTATTCTCTGAGCTATCAGCCACCAGCTTTGCTTGTCAAGGACTCCCTCCCCTCATGCTCCTCTTGAGATCCAGCTCCTCCAGCAGCACATTTTAGCTGGAGGTAAACAATTGTGTTTCACTGTGTGCTGTGGCTGCACTGGAGCTGACACCCTGGGATGGCACGACAGTCCCTGCAAGCTGGTAATGGGACAACTCCCCAGTCCAGCGGGGAAAAGGCTTCCTTATCAGCAGATGCAGGAAAAGCAGGGACAAACTAACAGCAGGTTGGGTCTGGAGGAGGAAAGGAACCAGGGAAA
The DNA here is from genome assembly GCA_009741485.1 of Malurus cyaneus samueli. Classification (NCBI taxonomy): domain Eukaryota; kingdom Metazoa; phylum Chordata; class Aves; order Passeriformes; family Maluridae; genus Malurus; species Malurus cyaneus. Next base: position 97,807,596 of record CM019214.1, read on the forward strand.
ATAAGCGTGGAGCGGTTCCAGAGAGCTCAAGAAAAAGTAAATAAAGCTTTCAATAAAAAAAATACACAACAGTTGGTTTAATAGTCTATGTGAGCTAGAAAGCCCACGAGTAATGTTTAAAGCTACTCAAGTTCCCTAGAGAAAGGAAAATTTTATGGATTAAGTATTTAATCCAAAAGAGAAATAGATCAGCTGCCATGCCACAACCTTGCAGCCTGAGGCAAAAATACTCAGTATATTAAATTGCTATATAAACAACCCACTCGGGAAATAAAGTGCCCAAAAACTAAAGAAAAAAAAACAAAAAAACAAAAAAAACACCAAAAACCAAAAACAAAGAACCAAAAAAAAAAAAAAAAAAAAAAAAAAAAAAAAAAACAAATCACATGAAAAGACCATCCATTTTTTTTTTTTCTACTTGCTGGAATGTACTCTGAAACGTAAACTACATGAGAAATCCATTTGGCTTTCAGATATACAAACACAATGAAGATTCAATTTGTTTTAATTAGTGTTCCATACTTAGCATTTAAGAGCAGAATTGGGCACTCTAAATATCAGCAGTTCTGCAATACTCTATCCTGTAATATCACTAGGCTTATCTCTCTAGTCTTCTATTTAATTAAATTGTACTTTTTATTTTTAAGATATTGGCACAGCAGTTCCAGGAGGAAAAAAATAAAATAGCATCTGACACTCTGTTCTGAATTTGTTTTAAACCTCTTGCTTCTCAACAAAGCTACCTCCAAAAAGCGCAGATTTTCGGTACTTGAATGGGATTACAGCATGCCTGCTAATTCTGCCATTAAATTAATTCTGAGAAGCTCTCCACTGCAGTTACTTCAGTAACAAATAAGACTCAAGTATAAAAGATGCATTAAAACGTGTCTTGGTCCCAATGTAAATGCAGAGAGCATTACAGCAATCTAATCTCAAGGAGAAAACAAACAAGGAAGACTGTAACAAACTGCATACGCAGAAAAAAAACAAACAAACAAACAAAAAAACCCAAATATTTGGTCTCATGAAGATAAAAATCTACTATTTTGAATTTATGTAGCTAGAGAGGCACCTATTAGAACATTTTAGATTGCAGATGTATTTATTTTTCCATGAGAAACTCTAAGTTCAATAAGGTGAGAGAACAAAATACATAATATCTGTTCCACAGAAAGGAAAAACAGAATTAAGCAAAGACAAATGTCCCTCAGCCAGCAGATGACAGAGATGAAAACTGAATTTTCACACTGCCGAGATGAGTCGTTGTCACTTGCAACCTTGCTGCATTGTTACAGCACATGCATCAATTAGATAACTTCTCTAATTGCAGAATCACAGCACAGGTTTCACATTTTAACAACTGTGTAACAACACTGAGGCACTTCATGAAGGAAGAAGAGCACTGGCAGAGAAAATTCAGGTTTATCAGGGTCACCTGTATCTCAAGCAACTCCCCACAGCTGCTCACAACACGTTCCCAGATGGAGAGGGATGAAGTTTTTGCTGTTCCAGCATCGCTTTCATCAAGGATTGGTGCTGGGAACCGACAGCCGAGCACCACCAGCAGGGATCCTCTTCCCGTGCTGCCCTGGCACAGGACAGGGGGATACAGGCAGGGGAGAGACATTTCCCCTCCCCCATCATTTAAACTGCATAAACTGTAATTTTAGTAAATCAAGCAAAGAGCTAATCAAGTTTTGATTTGCTAATTACTTCTCAATTTGATGAGAGCTGGCAGCTAATCATCACAGGAAACGTAAAGTCAATCTTTCACTCACATTTGCAAATCAGAACTTTGGTGTAAAGAAACTGATATTGTGCATTACATCCTCATAATTATATTTTTCATATTTCAGTGCTTTTAGCAACAATTCTAATTGTTATTATTGTGGCAGCACTCTGAATAAAAACTCCATTGAATTGTATCCGGCTTGAGAGGGATCCATTGATAGAGGCTCTGGTACAACTGACATTAAAGCTCAAGGAGTGTGTAAAGTTCCATTAAAAAAAGTATGTAAAACATTAAACAAATATGTAAAAGAGTAAGTTCCCATAGGAAAAAAAAAATAGCAAAAAGATATCAGAAAAGAATGAACAAACCAGCAAGAATTTTAACAACCAGCATCTCCAGGGTAAGCTTGTAGGACTTCACCTCTAAAAAAAAACAAAACTCCTCTTCATGTAAATAAACTCATTTGAACAGGAGTCAAGAAATTAAGACTATTACATTTCTTTCTGAAGTAACAGAGAATATAGTGTGATATAGGATATGTCAAACATAAAAAAGTCTGCATTTCCATGTTTTAGAAAGTTTCAGTTATCTTTCTTGGTTTCTTGTCCCAAATTAAATACCCTATATTACCCTCTACAGCAAAACAGAAATTATATCCTGGTTTCAAATGCAAGTGAAATGAATTAAACATTAACCTTCTGACAGAATATTATAGGTGCTACCCATTACGAACTGTGGAATATGACACTCATTTTTAATAGTGTGTTCCCTATTGGTGATTCAGAACAGAAATACCAGAAGCTTTCTAAAATATCCTTAAAAACACAAGATTAAAGGACTTTGGAACCAATACTTAATCTTTAATTTTGCTGTTATCACAGGCACAGTCTAAACTTGGCTATTTGTGATTTTGGCAGCTATTTCCAAAACAAAGTCAGAAAATTATTTAAGCTTTTTAATTGAATCCACATGAGAAAGCACTGCTTATTTCTGCCAGCAGTGCTCCTCAAATAATTTTGTTCCCATAAACTCCTTTGCTGTGATTCTATTGCTGAAACATCCACTTTAACCCTCAGGTCTCAGCCAATTACCAAAAAAAGGTCTCTTTTCAAATTTAAGTTATAATTATAGAATAAATTAGACATATACTTAACATATAACTTAAAAACTTAAGGTTTACTGAAGTAAAATTGGTGTAAGAAAGGAATTTTCAACAGAGAGACACTCAAGTTTCAAAGCACTTGAAACATACAGTTGAGATGATATCTATCAAACCAGATTCTTTTCAAACATCAAGGAAGCAAAACTAAAGATTCTATCTGTCTGAAATTAGAACACTACCACTCTTGTCCATCAAAGAGGAAAACAACTCTGCAATTCAGTTTGAGTATTAAGTGATCAAGTGCCAAACAGCAGTGGTTTAACTCAATCCATCTATTTGGTCTCTGCAACTTTATTCTTTCCTTACAAAAATATGAATGTGTTCTGAAAAACAAGGACTTACTCCACAAAGGAATTTAAACAGAGAAAAAAGAAAATCTGGTGACAACCAGCCAATCAGTAACAGATAGGGTTTATGCTTTCTTTTCCTTTTAGAAAGCCAGAATGCAAGAGAAAAGCACAGGTTATATTTCTTGGGGAAACAAATTTTCCCAGCCAATTCAATTTACTTGTTGAGGAAAACTGTTCTCTCAGTCTTCGTTCTAGCCATTGCTCCCATAATTGCCTCTGCCAGTTCCCATAACAAGTCACTGGAATGCTTCGTATCTATAATTTAATAAAAAATCATAACTTAAACAAAGTGAGGAATGGGGATGCTGACAAGCTTACGTGTGAACAACAAAGAAATTATGCTAAGGCAAAAGATGAACTTCATACCCCTTATCATGAATTATACATCAGATTTCAGAGAATATTTAGAAGTAATGAAGCTCGCTATCATTCCCTTACCTTCAAATGTATACTCTGCTTATTAGCAACCAAACTGCAGTGACTGGAAGTTTGCTAAAAAAAATATTTTTTACGCATCTGTGGTCATTAAAATCATGGTGGAGCTGTTTGTAATGTTACCGCACATTTGTTGATACATTTGTTGGATGAGTATTTCTGGTGGCTCTGACAGTTCACCTGCATTTTAAAAAAAAATCAAATTCTTCAATGCATCATGTGTTTTCTCACAATACTCTCCACTGAACACTTGCATGTCTTTTGAGGCAAAGCAACTTTTTTGGTTTTTCAAATTGAAATCCTTTTTTCCCAACAAACTTTTGTCAAATCCAAAGTTAGTTAAAAAACAATTTAGCATTGACAGCCTTATGTAACCAAATGGAAGCTTTCTAGTTTAAGATATTTATTGATAATAAAAAGCCAGGGACATACAAGAAATCCATGCAAAGCCTCTAAACTTAATCTGTAATATTTAACTTCAGGAACTTGGAGGGAAAACCAGAGCATGGAGACAAAAAATAGTAGGAAGACCCAAAGAATTATTTTGCCCAACAGCAATCAAATTGGTAACGATCGAATTACGAGCAAGATTTGAACAGAGGTAAATTAACACTCTTTACACCTTTTACTACGTTGGGGGAGTTTTTATCCACATATGGCAATTCTAATCAGAAATCACAGGTTCAATGTAGCGGAAAATTAGGAAGAAAATTTTAAATACTTTTAGTTCAAGTGAAGCAGTTATTTTCCAATCAGACCTCATTCTGCTCTTGTTTTCCTGTTCCGTAGTGTGGCAGAACACGATGCTGCGATACTGGAAACAAGCTAAGGATCTCCTCCTCAAACAGATCTTCACCTCCTTTCCAAATTAATTTTTTACCACAGTTGTTAACATAATAAGTCACCCAGTTCTTAGCAGCTATATAAATTGTTTGCTCACATCCATGTTAATCTTTCAAAATCTAGCAAGATGCCTCATGTCAAAACAATCCGATCATATAATTAATTCCTCATCTAAAATATTACTGAAAATCATCACAAATATTTTAACTTGACAAAAAATATCACATCTTTGATTTTCATTTAACAGACACACAAAGGTCTGAGTAATCATACTACAGTAGAATAACTGTCCTAATTAACATGTGTGGTGATATTTTGAGTCAAAACCTACTGTAATTATTACTCTGTATATAAAATATGTAAACAACTTTTGAGACATAAATTAAGAGAATTAAAAGGTTTCCTTACTCTGTAGTTAATGGCACCAAATTAGAAGTTATAACAATCTCTGCTTCATTGATTTTTATCTACAAGACTGCAGAAGTTTTAAGTGAAAATTGATACATCAACCAAGATAAACATACTTGAAAATGCAGCAGGCAGGAGACACTTCTAAGAGAACATAAATTATAAATTTTTTAGCTTTAGGAAAGTGAAGCCTGAAATTTTGTTGTAAATTTTCCAGTTTGATGAAATACCTTGCAATTCTCATCAAACTTCTCCCAGCCATAACTCTTTGAAAGCCCTATTTGTTTAAGATAAGACACAAATACTATTGTAAGCACAGACTTCTTTCAGATTTACTCAGTAAAATATCTGCGGCTTGGTCAGTCTTACTACATCCTCTTAGGTTTCCATACGCACAACTCAAATGACAGATAACTTCTAGAAAACCCAGTTTGTGGTGAGCAGTCTCTCCAAGAAAAAAAAAGAACACTGTTTCTGAGCAGGAAATTGTTCCTGGACCGCAGAAAGAACTATAAGGAACATTGTTTTCCAAACAAAGTCATTTACACTGTTCACCTTTAGTAAGAGATGCATCGCTGAATTGTGTAGGGTGTAATGTTGGCCAGACTGAAGTATTCACAGGAAGGGCTTAAAGATAAATTATAAATGGGCAAAAAGAAATAAGGTAACAACATAAACAAAACTGAAATCTCATGTTAACAGTACACATATAAAAAACAAAAAAAAAAAAAAAAAAGTTACAATCTGTCCTGGAAATCCCACTGAAGTCTGTATTTTCAATGGGAAGGTATTTAAGTGCCTTTATAATACGTAACATGAATATCAACTCAAAAATAACTCATATTTTTTCCCTTTTACATTTGGGATAACCAACTGAAAACAAACTGCCATATTTAATTAATGACTTATGATGTCAGTGTTTTCTTTCTTAATAATCATGCAAATACAACATTTAAAATCAGACTAACATGACATAAAGTTTTCATATACTTTCAATGCAATAATGATAAATCTATCCATATTTTATATCCCTTTCTCCAAATTGGGGTACTACCATTAATTTATTCTTAGTTAGGGTTTTTTTGTTGTTTTTTTGTTTGTTTTGGTTTTTTTGTTGTTGTTTTTATTTTTTTTTTGTTTTGTTGTTTCTTTCTCTAATTATTAAGCAAAGATATTTTAAAGCAGTGTATGGAGGATCAGGGCAGCCATCACTCATAACTGTCATTCCAGGAACACAGCATGTGATGTGATCTCAGAAAAACTAGTCTTGCTTATCAGGAATGATTTGAAAGACAGGTGAAACATCGTTTCTTGGTTAATCATTCAAATATTTATATTTTCACTATTTTTCTTTCTCTAGCTGGTACAAATTTGCAAAGTAAAACTGCCCTGGTGTGCATACTTTATTACGGACAAAGAGTGCAAACCCAAAGTCAAGGTTCCTATTCTTCTTCCAAATATCTCAAAACAATACATGTCTCAGGAGAAAATGTTCCTTTACACCAGAATAGTTTCACATATGACACTGGTGTTGGTATATTTTAGATAAATTAACAGAAAGAAGCAACAGAAAGTTTGGAGTGGTAAGATATAAGACAAACTTTTTTTTTTTATACCACCTCATTGTCCTTGAGACAGCACTTCAGACAAAAAACAAAACAAAAAAAAAAAAAAACAACAACAAAAAAACCCAAAAACAAAACAACAGGAATCAGCTGATAAATCACCAAATCCAAATAAAGGGTTTGCTACTCATGCTACTTCTACAGACATTGTTCTTGAGGTTGGATGAATTGTTAAAATCACAATAGAGGAATGAGTATTGAGAAAACTTGAAACATATTACCACAAAAGTCTGGTTTATTTGTGTTGAAAAGTTAACCAACAAGAAAAAAAAAAACAAAAAAAATATAAATAACTGGTTATCATTGTAATAGAAAAGTAGTTGCAAAAGTGTTTAAAATCACTGAAATTTTATTTTACTATATAAGAAGAAGCATCTCTTACTTCCCAAGTATGAAAAGAAAGAAATCTAGGATGGAACAATAGTTAAGAAAATGGAAGACAACTACCCTTCATGGGTGGTATATATTTTATTCATTCCACTGAGATTAATTTCCTTTGATCATGAATTATACTGTTTAATTCAATATTTTGGGTGCCAAGTATAGGAGGGGACACCTGGGAAAACCTAGTGGGAGAGCTAGGGAAAGAGATAGAACCATCAGTGAATGACATGAATTAAATACTGTGTTTGTCATTATTTCCTTGGGTGAGTTGATACTTTGATATAATCAGATCTCTTCTACTGTTTCTGATTTCTTCCCAACAGTAGCCATGCAACAGGCATTTTAGAAAATGTTTTTGCAAGAATTTTTGGTTGAGTTTTTGAATTTTTTTTTCTTTTTGGTAGCTGTTTATAAAAGTCTAAGATCAATATTATCAAAGCAAATATATGAAAGACTAATTTTAACAAGAGTGTTATCAGATCCCCCCTCCCATCCAGAGAAAAGAAAAAAAAAAATAAAAATCACTTTAAATTGCCTCTCTCATGCAACAAAACTGCATTATAAATTACAGATGACAGCTGAACACTAAAGAATCTCTGTGGGCTGTGACAGATGAGTTACATATTGCCAAATTAACAGAATTAATTGTCACTTCCTATACTTTCAATAAAACTGATAATAGATTACATTAAACAAAAAATACAAAATCTCTGTGAAGTTTCATCTACATTGACCAAAACCAGAAATGCAATCTGAGAGTGTTAGTCTAAACTTTTTTTTTTTTTTTTTTTTAAGGCAGAAATACTGAAAAAAAAACATAGCAAATTTGAACAGTAATTTATTTGGCACGGGATGTTGATTTTCACATTATACAGTTAAAAGTACAAATGTTACCTCGTTACAGGGTCACCCTAAACAGAAAATCCCTGTAAGGAAAGGAACACAGCCTGATGAGCTACAGAGGTTCTGAAGTTATCAAAGAACTTCGGTTACTCAGGTCCAAGAAAATCCTCAGTGGAGAGGTGGAAGGGTTACCTGAACTTTATAAAAAGCAGGGGCTGCAACAGAAGAAAACCAGGTGCCAGATTTTGGGAACTCTTCAAAATCTCTTAGATTGGGAGCTAAAAGTACTTAAACTGATTTACACCTTTATATTTTACAGAAGAAACAGAAAGACATGTTTTGCTAAAATATGAAGCAGCATGCAAAATGTTCTAGTTAACCTAAAGTAGAAGAAAAATGCATTATTCTGTGTACTTTGAACAATTTCTTTGCCATTGTATATTTCTTACTTTTGAAATAATGATTACTACAAAGAGAAATCCTTAGAGCTTTTCAGGCCCTCACAAATTATTTGAAAATTTTTATTAGCAAATATCTAGAGAGAACACAAATAACACGAAAAAAATAAATTCAGTGAAAGTTCTGAAAGCCATATGCTTCTCAAGTTCTTCATGGGTTTTTTGTGTCCTGGAAACATTTAAGCTGGTACTGAGACAAAGTGTTTTAGGGGAAAAATTAATATAATAGTAAGAATAAAACTACTAAATTTGAAAAACGTGATTCTTGTCAGAAATAAGCGACTGGACTTCATTGCACCTCGTGTTCATCCATCAATGGGCAGGAGCTGTTTGTGGCCCCCAAGACAACTGTTTCACCCTGAACAGTTTTTACATTTGAGCAGAGGCATGAAAAAAAAATCTTAAAACCTTCCCTAAATGCCTCTCTAATCATGTTTATTTGAGGTGTAGAGATTCCAGTAAGGAAGAACAGCTAATTAGATTGCACATAAATAAATGCTTTTCTAAATTAATAACCTGTACTCTTTAACGTGGACTCTCCAGTGATACAAACAGAAATGTAAACGTCAGTGACAGTCTGCAACACTGTCCTATCCTCATGACAGGATGGGGAGCTCTAACTGAGACCCAGAAAGAGTCTGAACTTGCTTTGTTATTTCCATTTCCACCTGCTAAGGTGACTAGACAGAAGCTTATTTGAACTTAGATGTGCAACAGCTGCATAGGTCACACTACCAGCAACACATCACTGATTTTGGTGGTGTTCCCACTTTACTGAAAGCCTGAATGATGATTCTGAGATGGAAACTAATTCAAAATAGAAATCTGGCTCAACATGAGGTACATAAATGTATGATGAACAGGTTTATGAGAAATTATATTGGTTTAAGGAGGCTCCTAGAACCATGAATTTTACACAGAACTGTCATCTGTATGAGGAAAAAATAACAACCCCCAGCTCTGCCTACAAAAGCACATTCAGGCATAATTCTTTATGGACAGGAGAAAAACAAAAGAACTAAAGCTGGTGGAAGAAAAGAAGTAGGCAAAATATTTGTGGAGACATATCCATGGTACAGATAGTGCACTTTTTAATCAGGCAATTAAAGTTTATAATTAAGCATACTGAAACAGCAACTGGCATTTGTTAAAAATTTCTAATTCAATAGGCTGGCACTTCCACCATGCATGACAAAAATTACTGAGTCTGATCTGGATTCTCAAAGTAGGAATCAGCCTCAAATATTCTTTATTTGTGGTTTGCTGTCTACTACCACGCGCAAAAATGTACAAAACCAAATATGTTGGTTTCACAGCAAAATATGTATGGAACCTTTTCAGTTTGTCCTCTTTTGACCAACACAGAGCAGATATTTATTCTTACTTTCTCTCTATGTGAGGTTACTGCATTCCTCAAAAAGCACATAACATTATTTAAACACAGAGGTAAACCTACATAGGAAAAAGCTTTCAAATTTCACATGGGTCAAATGCATGATTTGCTAAAGGAAAAGGCTAAAGGAAAGCCTTTCTTTGTGTCTGTCTAAAAAAAATGTTTGCTCTTTGGACTCAGGGTTTCCTGATACACAAACAGATGTGACAACAGTTGCTCAATTCTTCATCCTCTCTCTGTTAAAAACACCAAGAGATGGACATGGTTTGCAAAACAATTCCCATTTGATTGTCTGGAAGACATGGGAAGGGAAATCCATTCATAAAAGAGCTAAAACAATCAAAGAGATGATCTCAACCCGCTGCTCAATCTTACTCAATGTTCTTGAAAACCAATACAGAGGTCCCACGTTTATGTAGGGGGTTAAATGAACACTAAAGGCCTATCCAACCCCTTCTTTTTGTGAACCAGAAGAGTATCCAAAAAAACTCAAATTACAGCAACAGACTGACACCTAATAGCAGTAACATTTGTTGTTAGAAAAATAAATTTTAATTTGCCTTCTACCTGTATATCAGCATTAAAAACTAACTTTCCCATCACTGTGAAAAATGCTGCTGGAGAATGCACACAACATTCCTTTTGTTGGTTTTCTTGACTTATTTTGCACCTTTGTTTCTGTTTGGGTTGTTTTCCAGACTGAATTATCCACATTTCAACTGCATTATAATTCTTGTTGCATTTCAATGGCTCCACAGTGCTCTTATTCCTCACCTTGTGTTTACAGCACATAAAAAGCCGAGGCAGGTGTTGCACATAAGGCTGACACTCTGTCAGCCATAAGCTGCTCTCTGGTCAGCAGCTGCTTTTATACATGCATGAGGTGAAGTATTACTGCTAGAAGAGCTTTCCAAAGAGATTCAGAAGTAAATTAAAGAAGCTAGAGCAGCGGCAGAGGATACTGAGAAGATGGAGCTGGATTATTTCTCAGGATGTGCAGGACAAGAAGCGAGAAGTTTACATGTGGGAAATTACATATTAGGAAAATGGGGGTTAGGGGATTTGTTATTAGTTTGTTGGTTTTTATTTCTTCCAAGCATAACAGGGTTAAACACTGAGGCAGTTTAACCTAGAAAGGGCTTGATCCTCACACAGCTGGCCCCATTGAAAAGTTTTGACAGAACTGTATGAACTGCTAGGCACAATTCCAACTTTTAATACTGCGTGTTTAACCACAGCCATAAATATTTTCTGATAGTGCAGGTTTAGCATCAAGCACTGCTATAATTTTATACCCTAATCACTGAACAGTTTAAAAGGATTTGTAGTGCATATTTTCATCTGCTTGTAATATACGTTATTTTAATGTGCGTATCGTTTCTCTGCACATACAGTAGGTTCTTATCTCTGGAAGAAAATAACAACAAATCCAAAAATTCTCACACAACAAAAACCTAATGTACTTAAAAACAAATCAAACTGGTACATAAATAAGTTAAAATATTAATTAAAAACTATGCTGCTGAAACAGAGCGGGGACAATCATAACTTATGATCATTTCAGAAACACACTAATTTACTGACTACCACTACCACTACAAACATGTATACTGTGTAAAAAATAATGGCAATTAAACTGAAATAAAATCATCTAGACAACAAGCTTAATTGAAAGCGAGGAAATGGAGAAAATTCTAATAACTTAGCCAACTAGTTTTTGCCTTGTCAATTACCTTAATTGACCATTGGAGTACAGGTTAGAATCTTCCTACAATTTGAGAATACGAGAACATGTCTGAAATGTCGAGAAGGAAAACAGCCTCTGAATGCCTTCTTAATTTATGAACACACAACATGAAGCAGCATAACATCTGCAGAGTGATTTTGTGAGGTTAAACCTTTCAGACTTTCATGCTGCCACTCAACTACTGCTCCGCTGAAAATAATTGGGATAACATTACAATCAGCTTTTTTAAAGCAATACTTACAAATGAAGCTCAGCAATCTTCTACTCTGGATTGTTTACCACCTCATCTATTTACAAGACTCCCACGACATAGAACAGGCAGGGAGAAGTACGGGAATTGCCACCAGCATTGGTGTGTAGCAGCATCCTCAGGGCCAGCAAGAAAGATCAAACCTTTCTTTCCACAACAATTTCATGGCGAGCTACAGCTGGTGCTGATAATGGGTTGATTTTCTGAGGGGGATTTCAATTTACACCATGAAGTACAATTGATAACATAATAGAAATTAAAAACAACAAAAACAAAAAAAAAAAAAAAAAAACAAAAAGAACAAAAACCCCAAAAAAACCAAACCAAACAAAAAAAAAAAAAAAAAAGAAAAAAACCAAACAAAATATCCGCAAAAAGCCCAAAACTGGAGAACTCAAGAAAGCACCTGGAACATCCCCCTCAAGGCTTGTGGAAGACTACCTCCCTGTAGCCAAAAAATGAATGAGATCAACTTTCTTTCAGCCTCCATATATTCTTTTCAAGAGTAAAGCAACCAACATGCCACGGCTACCTCTCACTTTAGGTTAAAAGTAATCCCAAAATCAAGCTGGAAAGATTGCAAACTATTCTGTGACACAATGTCCCAGCAAGACACACAGGAGACAAAATATTCTTTACATCTTCTTCATGCCTTCAGGCACTAACCATCAGCTATAAACCTGCTGCCGTAAAAAGAATGTAGATTCCTTCCAAGCTTTTCCACAATCTTTTTTTTTTTTTTAAAAAAAAAAGGTGAAATTAACTATATAATTTTTATATTTAAAAGTTCTTCAACAAGATTGAGTTGCAAGAAAGTAATTCCAGACTAAAAACTGTAAGCAGCTGGAAATATAAGCAAATAAAACTTTACTGAGAGAAAAAACACTATAGCAAACAGTTTGAAAATTGAGTTTCCAGTTACTTAATCCATTTCACGTCAAAACAATATCTTTCTAGTCTTTGATAAAATCAAATTTTTTAATCCAATGTTGCTGTCTCCCTTCAAAACACTTCCAAGCAAAAAACCAAACTGCCACACCCCTTAAAATGAAATCTGAAGTTTTCCTGCAACTAAAATCAGCCTTGACAGCAACACAGTAACAGATCCCATTGCTTTGCAACAGAAAAGACCGATTGTCCTTTTTTTTCTTCCTGCTTTTATTCTTTCTTAGAACCTCATCCGGAAATTAATGAAGCCTAATTGAATGAAGCCTAGTTTTCTTCTGAAGGCACAATTCCTCTCAGCCTGAAGCTGCGATATCGGGGGCACTGCACATCGAGTACTGGCTGGAGCATCAGGAAGAGATCAACTTAATCCCTCCCCTATCTTCAGCTCATCGCTTATCCTATTCCTGAGCTATCAGCCAAGCTTTGCTGTCAAGGACTCCTTCTCCCTCATGCTCCTCTTGAGAACCAGCTCCTCCACAGCAACATTTTAGCTGGAGTAAACAATTGTGTTTTCACTGTGTGGTGCGCTGCACTGGAGCTGACACCCGGGATGGCACGACAGTCCCTGCAGACTGTATGGGACAACTCCACCAGCGGGGAAAGGCTTCCTTATCAGCAAGCAGAAAAGCAGGACAAACTAACAGCAGGTTGGGTCTGGAGAGGAAAGTGAACGCAGGGAAAATAAGCGTGGAGCGTGGTCCGGAGAGCTCAAGAAAAAGTAAATAAAGCTTTCATCAAAAATACACAACAGTTGGTTAATAGTCCATGGAGCTAGAAAGAGCCCACGAGAATGTTTTAACTACTCAAGTTCCCATAGAGAAAGGAAAATTTTATGGATTAAGTATTAATCCAAAAGAGAAATGATCAGACTGCATGCCACAACCTTGCAGCCTGAAGGCAAAAAATACTCCAGTATATTAAATTGCTTATATAACAACCCAATCGGGAAATAAAGTTGCCCTAAAAACTAAAGAAAAAACAAAAAAACAAAAAAAACAACACAAAAAACAAAAAACAAAAGAAAAAAGAAAAAAGAAAATAAAAAAGAAAAAAACAATTGAAAAGACCATCCATTTTTTTTTTTTCTCAACTTTGCTGAATGACTCTGAAATGTTACAGCTACATGAGAAATCCATTTGCTTTCAGATATACAAACACATGAAGATCAATTTGTTTTAATTATGTTTCCATATTAGCATTTAAGAGCAAAATTGGGCACTCTAATATCACAGTTCTGCAATACTCTATCCTGTAATATCAACTAAGGCTTTATCTCTCTAGCTCTGATTAATTAAATTGTACTTTTATTTTTTAAGATATTGGCACAGCAGATTCAGTAGGAACAAAATAAAATTAGCATCTGACACTCTGGTTCTGATATTGTTTTAAAACCCGTCTTGCCTCTCATCAAAGCTATCTCAAAAGCGCAAGATTTTCGTACTCTGAAATGGGATTACAGCATGCCTGCTATTCTGCCATAAAATTAATTCTGAAAGCTCTCCACTGAGTTACTTCAGTAAAATATAAGACCTCAAGTATAAAGATGCATTAAAACGTGCTCTTGGTCCAATGAAATGCCAGAGAGCATTACAGCAATCTGAATCTCAATGGAGAAACAAACAAAGGAAGACTGTAACAAACTGCATACGCGAAAAAAAACTACAAACCACAAAAAAACCCAAATATTTGTCCTTCATGAAGATAAAAATCTCTACTTTTGATTTATGTAGCTAGAGAAGGCAACCTATTAAGAACATTTTGATTGCAGAATGTATTTATTTTTCATGAAAATCCAAGTTCAATAAGGTGAAGAAAGGAAAAACAAAATACATAATATCTGTCCAATCAGAAAGAAAACGATTAAGCATAAGACAAATGTCTCTCAGCCACAGATGACAGAAGATGAAAACTGAATTTCCAACATGCCGAGATGAGTCGTTGTACTTGGCAACCTTGCTGATTGTTACAGCAATGCAATCATTAATAACTTCTCTAAATTGCAGAATCACAGCACGGTTCACATTTAACAACTGTGAAACAACACTGAGGCACTTCAATGAAGGAAAGAAGAGCAACTGGCAGAAGAAAATTCAGTGTTTTATCAGGGTCACCTGTATCTCAAGCAACCCCCACAGCTGCTCACAACACGTTTCCAGATGGACGAGGGATGAAGTTTTTGCTGTCCAGCATCGCTTTCATCAAGGGTTGGTGCTGGGAACCGACAGCCGAGCACCACCAGCAAGGGATCCTCTTCCCGTGCTGCTCTCTCGCCCGACCACACGCGCACCAGGGAAACAGGCACCAGGCGAAGTAGACATTCCACTCCCCCATCCCCATTAACGCCAAAAATCACATGAGTTAATTTTGATAAAATAACATACCAGGCATAAGAAATCAAACAGCTAACTATACAAGTCTTGTATCGACTATTGCAAGACTGACAAGAGATTCTCTCCAGATGTCTAAAAGCAAGCGCACGCTCCGCAGCTAATCATAACACAGAACAAAAGTCCTAATATAACATACAAACACTCTCTGCAAGGATCAGTTATACTCTCTGAGCTGTAACATGAAATCTGATAACTAGATGCTAGCATTTACATCTCATAATTATATTTTACATTATTTCTAAAAAAGAAATGGCTTTTAGACAACAATTCTAATTGTTATAAATGTGAGCAGTCAAATAAACCATGATATTAAAAAAATCTAATGAATAAGTAAAAGAAAGGACTGTAGTATGGGACTTCATGATATGTAGTGTCAATCTGGTACTACTTAAGAGAAAAGAGAATCAAGGAGTGGTGTAAAGTCTATCCTTATCTAAAGATAATGATCAATCATTACAACTATATTGTAAAGAGTAAGTATTCCCATAGGAAAAAATTCAAATACCAAAAAGCATATTCTAGTACACGATGAACAAACCAGCAAGACATCTTTCACAACTCCCCAGCCCATCTCTCTCCACGGTAACGAACTAATGTTAGGAAACTTCCACAGAACACAAATAAATCATAACCTCTTCAGGTGTAAGATAAACATGTTGTAACAAGGAGTACAGAAATTATGAGACTCATCATCTCATCTATCTACCTCTATGGACTAAACCAACACAACAAAGTAACAGTAGTAATATAGTGTGAAACCTAACCAAGGAAATAATGTCAGCTCAAACCGTATAAAATCGAATGCTTCATAGTTATATTGAGATCAAGAGAGTATTTCTTAGTCTATTGTGTCTTCATTGATTCTACATTATATCATACACACTCATAAAACTCAAATATATTCCAACTTACATAGCACAACATAAGAATATGATCCTGGTCTCTCCAATGAAAAGAAAATTGATATTTAACATTACCATTACTCCTCAGAATATTATTCTAAAGAGTGCTAAAAATACACGTATCACATTAGCTATGCTGGAACTTAATAACACTTAAAAACCCATTAACATTCACTAAAGAAGTTGTTTTGTAAAAAATATTATACCCCCAATGAGTTAATTTGTTCACCCATGTTTACCACCAATCACACCTCTCCTATTCGACCAATAACTACAGATCTAGAGAACTATCCTGAATTTTTGCAGCGTATAACTCTTTGACCTTACTTTACAATATAGAAAGACAGTAAAATGAGAAAACACTTTTAGATAGATGGTGTTCCTATTGGAGAGATCAATACTAAAAAACAACCACGCACAGCTACATAACATATTCTGACAAACCATAGATTAAAGAGACGAGACATCTATGGACACGAATATACTCTACATAATTTAGTCTCTAGACAATGAGTTACATATGGTCATCAGTCTTGAACTATAGGACTCATATTGATCTCGCGCAGACTATATGTACCAAGCCCCACAACGAGGTATAAGAGATTATATTAAGTCACTATTTAATTTAGAGAATCCTTAACAGCTTGAGAAAGACTAGACCATGCACTCATATATATAGAGTCCAGTCCCCAGTTGCTTCTCACAATATTTTGTTCCCATAAACTCCTATTGCTGTGATTCTAATTGCTGAAACAATCCACTTTAACGCCTCAGAGATCCTCAGCCAATTACCAAAAAAAAGGTCCTTTTCAAATTTAAAGTTAATTATAGAATAAATTAAGACATATACTTAACATATAACTTAAACTTAAGGTTACTGAAGTAAAATTGGTGTAAGAAAGGGAAATTTCAGCAGAGAGACAACTCAGTTTCAGAAGCACTTGGAAACCATACAAGTTGGAGAATGATAATCTAATCAAACCAGGATTCTTTTCAAACATCAAGGAAGCAAAACTAAAGATTCTATCTGTCTGAAGTTTTATTAGAACACTATCACTCTTGTCCTCAAAGAGGAAAACAACTCTGCAATTCAGTTTGGCAGTTTATTAAGTTGATCAAGTGCAAACAGCAGTGGTTAACTCAATCCATCTATTTGGTCTCTGCAACTTTATCTTTCCTTACAAAAATAATGAATGTGTTCTGAAAAACAAAGGACTTACTCCACAAAGGAATTTAAACAGACAAGAAAATCTGGTGACAACCAGCCAATCAGTAACAGATAGGGTTTATGCTTTCTTTTCCTTTTAGAAAGCCAGAATGCAAGAGAAAAGCACAGGTTGTATTTCTTGGGGAAACAAATTTTCCCAGCAATTCAATTTACTTGTTGAGGAAATGTTCTCTCAGTCTTCGTTCTAGGCCATTGCTCCCATAATTGCCTCTGCCAGTTCCCATAACAAGTCACTGGAATGCTTCGTATCTATAATTTAATAAAAATGTAAAACTTAAACGAAAGTGAGGAATGGGGATGCTGACAAGCTTACTTGTGAACAACAAAGAAATTATGCTAAGGCAAAATGAACTTCATACCTTATCATGATTATACATCAGATTTCAGAGAATATTAGAAGTAAATGAAGCTCACTATCATTCCCTTACCTTCAAATGTATACTCTGCTTATTAGCAACCAACTGCAGTGACTGGAAGTTTGCTAAAAAAAATTATTTTTTGCATCTGTGGTCATTAAAATCACGGTGGAGCTGTTTGTAATGTTACTGCACATTTTTGATACATTTGTTGGATGAGAATTTCTGGTGGCTCTGACAGTTACCTGCATTTTAAAAAAAAATCAAATTCTTCAATGCATCATGTGTTTCTCACAATACTCTCTACTGAACACTTGCATGTCTTTTGAGGCAAAGTGAACTTTTTTGGTTTTTCAAATTGAAATCCTTTTTTCCAACAAACTTTGTTCAATCCAAAGTTAGTTAAAAAACAATTTAGCATTGACAGCCTTATGTAACCAATATGGAAGCTTTCTAGTTTAAGATATTTATTGATAGATAAAAAGCCAGTGGACATACAAGAAATCCATGCAAAGCTCTAAACTTAATCTGTAATATTATAACTCAGGAACTTGGAGGGAAACCAAGAGCATGGAGACAAAAAATAGTAGGAAGACCAAAGAATTATTTTGCCCAACAGCAATCAAATTGGTAACGATCGAATTAACGAGCAAGTTTGAACAGAGGTAAATTAACACTCTTTACACCTTTTACTACGTTGGGGGAGTTTTTATCCACATATGGCAATTCTAATCAGAAATCACAGGTTCAATGTAGCGGAAAAATTAGGAAGAAAATTTTAAATACTTTTAGTTCAAGTGAAGCAGTTATTTTCCAATCAGACCTCATTCTGCTCTTGTTTTCCTGTTCCGTAGTGTGGCAGAACACGATGTTGCGATACTGGAACAAGCTAAGGATCTCCTCCTCAAACAGATCTTCAACTCCTTTCCAAATTAATTTTTTACCACAGTTGTTAACATAATAAGTCACCCAGTTCTTAGCAGCTATATAAATTGTTTGCTCACATCCATGTTAATCTTTCAAAATCTAGCAAGATGCCTCATGTCAAAACAATCCGATCATAATAATTAATTCCTCATCTAAAATATTACTGAAATCATCACAAATATTTTAACTTGACAAAAAATATCACATCTTTGATTTTCATTAACAGACACACAAAGGTCTGAGTAATCATACTACAGTAGAATAACTGTCCTAATTAACATGTGTGGTGATATTTTGAGTCAAAACCTACTGTAATATTACTCTGTATATAAAATATGTAAACAACTTTTGAGACATAAATTAAGAGAATTAAAAGGTTCCCTTATCTCTGTAGTTTAATGGCACCAAATTAGAAGTTTATAACAATCTCAGCTTTCATTGATTTTTAATCTACAAGACTGCAGAAGTTTTAAGTGAAAATTGATACATCAACCAAGATAAACATACTTGAAAATGCAGCAGGCAGGAGACACTTCTAAAGAGAACATAAATTATAAATTTTTTAGCTTTAGGAAAGTGAAGCCTGAAATTTTGTTGTAAATTTTCCAGTTTGATGAAATACCTTGCAATTCTCATCAAACTTCTCCCAGCCATAACTCTTTGAAAGCCCTATTTTTGTTTAAGATAAGACACAAATACTATTGTAAGCACAGACTTCTTTCAGATTTACTCAGTAAAATATCTGCGGCTTGGTCAGTCTTACTACATCCTCTTAGGTTTCCATACGCACAACTCAAATGACAGATAACTTCTAGAAACCCAGTTTGTGGTGAGCAGTCTCTCCAAGAAAAAAAAAGAACACTGTTTCTGAGCAGGAAATTGTTCCTGGACCGCAGAAAGAACTATAAGGAACATTGTTTTCCAAACAAAGTCATTTACACTGTTCACCTTTAGTAAGAGATGCATCGCTGAATTGTGTAGGGTGTAAGTTGGCCAGACTGAAGTATTCACAGGAAGGGCTTAAAGATAAATTATAAATGGGCAAAAGAAATAAGGTAAACACATAAACAAAACTGAAATCTCATGTTAACAGTAAACATCAGTAAAAAAAAAAAAAAAAAAAAAAAAAGTTACAATCTGTCCTGGAAATCCCACTGAAGTCTGTATTTTCAATGGGAAGGTATTTAAGTGCCTTTATAATACGTAACATGAATATCAACTCAAAATAACTCATATTTTTTCCCTTTTACATTTGGGATAACCAACTGAAAACAAACTGCCATATTTAATTAATGACTTATGATGTCAGTGTTTTCTTTCTTAATAATCATGCAAATACAACATTTAAAAATCAGACTAACATGACATAAAAGTTTTCATATACTTTCAATGCAAATAATGATAAATCTATCCAATATTTTATATCCCTTTCTCCAAAATTGGGGTACTACCATTAATTTATTCTTAGTTATGCTGTGTTTTTTTGTTGTTTTTTTTTGTTTGTTTTGGTTTTTTTTGTTGTTGTTTTTATTTTTTTTTTTTGTTTTGTTTGTTTCTTTCTTTTCTTAATTATTAAGCAAAGATATTTTAAAGCAGTGTATGGAGGATCAGGGCAGCCATCACTCATAACTGTCATTCCAGGAACACAGCATGTGATGTGATCTCAGAAAAACTAGTCTTGCTTATCAGGAATGATTTGAAAGACAGGTGAAACATCGTTTCTTGGTTAATCATTCAAATATTTATATTTTTCACTTATTTTTCTTTCTCTAGCTGGTACAAATTATGCAAAGTAAAACTGCCCTGGTGGTGTCATACTTTATTACGGACAAAGAGTGCAAAACCCAAAGTCAAGGTTCCTATTCTTCTTCCAAATATCTCAAAACAATACATGTCTCAGGAGAAAATGTTCCTTTACACCAGAATAGTTTCACATATGACACTGGTGTTGGTATATTTTAGATAAATTAACAGAAAGAAGCAACAGAAAGTTTGGAGTGGTAAGATATAAGACAAACTTTTTTTTTTATACCACCTCATTGTCCTTGAGACAGCACTTCAGACAAAAAAACAAAAAAAAAAAAAAAACAACAACAAAAACCAAACAAAACAACAGGAAATCAGCTGATAAATCACCAATCCAAATAAAGGGTTTGCTACTCATGCTACTTCTACAGACATTGTTCTTGAGGTTGGATGAATTGTTAAAATCACAATAGAGGAATGAGGTATTGAGAAAACTTGAAACATATTACCACAAAAGTCTGGTTTATTTGTGTTGAAAATTACCTTACAAGTAAAAAAAAAAAAAAAAAATTAAAAATAATACTGGTTGATCATTGTAATAGAAAAGTAGTTGCAAAAGTGTTTAAAATCACTGAAATTTTTATTTTACTATATATAGAAGAAGCATCTCTTACTTCCCAAGTATGAAAGAAAGAAATCTAGGATGGAACAATAGTTAAGAAAATGGAAGAACAACTACCCTTCATGGGTGGTATATTTTATTCATTCCACTGAGATTAATTTCCTTTGATCATGAATTATACTGTTTAATTCAATATTTTGGGTGCCAAGTATAGGAGGGGACACCTGGAAAACTAGTGGGAGAGCTGGGAAAGAGATAGAACCATCAGTGAATGACATGAATTAAATACTGTGTTTTGTCATTATTTCCTTGGGTGAGTTGAATACTTTGATATAATCAGATCTCTTCTAACTGTTTTCTGATTTCTTCCCAACAGTAGCCATGCAACAGGCATTTTAGAAAATGTTTTTGCAAGAATTTTTGAATTTTTTTTTCTTTTTGGTAGCTGTTATAAAAGTCTAAGATCAATATTATCAAAGCAAATATATGAAAGACTAATTTTAACAAGAGTGTTATCAGATCCCTCCTCCCCATCCAGAGAAAGAAAAAAAAAAATAAAATCAGCTTTAAATTTGCCTCTCTCATGCAACAAAACTGCATTATAAATTACAGATGACAGCTGAACACTAAAGAATCTCTGTGGGTGCATGACAGATGAGTTACATATTAGCCAAATATGACAGAATTAATTGTCACTTCCTATTACTTTCAATAAAACTGATGAATAGATTACATTAAACAAAAAATACAAAATCTCTGTGAAGTTTTCATCTACATTGACCAAAACCAGAAATGCAATGCTGAGAGTGTTAGTCTAATACTTTTTTTTTTTTTTTTTTTTTTTAAGAGGCAGCAATACTGAAAAAAAAACATAGCAAAATTGAACAGTAATTTATTTGGCACGGGATGTTGATTTTCACATTATACAGTTAAAGTACAAAATGTTACTCGTTACAGGGTCACCCCTAAACAGAAAATCCTGTAAGGAAAGGAACACAGCCTGATGAGCTTACAGAGGTCTGAAGTTATCAAAGAACTTCGGTTACTCAGGTCCAAGAAAATCCTCAGTGGAGAGGTGGAAGGGTTACCTGAACTTTATAAAAAGCAGGGCTGCAACAGAAGAAAACCAGGTGCCAGATTTTGGAACTCTTCAAAATCTCTTAGATTGGGACTAAAAGTACTTAAACTGATTTACACCTTTATATTTTACAGAAGAAACAGAAAGACATGTTTTGCTAAAATATGAAGCAGCATGCAAAATGTTCTAGTTAACCTAAAGTGGAAGAAAAATGCATTATTCTGTGTACTTTGAACAATTTCTTTGCCATTGTATATTTTCTTACTTTTGAAATAATGATTACTACAAAGAGAAATCCTTAGAGCTTTTCAGGCCCTCACAAATTATTTGAAAATTTTTTATTAGCAAATATCTAGAGAGAACACAAATAACACGAAAAAAATAAATTCAGTGAAAAGTTCTGAAAGCCATATGCTTCTCAAGTTCTTCATGGTTTTTTGTGTCCTGGAAACATTTAAGCTGGTACTGAGACAAAGTGTTTTAGGGGAAAAATTAATATAATAGTAAGAATAAACTACTAAATTTGAAAAATGTGATTCTTGTCAAAATAGCGACTGGACTTCATTGCACCTCGTGTTCATCCATCAAGGGCAGGAGCTGTTTGTGGCCCCCAAGACAATGTTTCACCCTGAACAGTTTTTACATTTGAGCAGAGGCATGAAAAAAATCTTAAAACCTTCCCTAAATGCCTCTCTAATCATGTTTATTTGAGGTGTAGAGGTTCCAGTAAGGAAGATCAGCTAATTAGATTGCACATAAATAATGCTTTTCTAAATTAATAACCTGTACTCTTAACGTGGACTCTCCAGTGATACAAACAGAAATGTAAACGTCAGTGACAGTCTGCAACACTGTCCTATCCTCATGACAGGATGGGGAGCTCTAACTGAGACCCAGAAAGAGTCTGAACTTGCTTTGTTATTTCCATTTCCACCTGCTAAGGTGACTAGACAGAAGCTTATTTGAACTTAGATGTGCAACAGCTGCATAGGTCACACTACCAGCAACACATCACTGATTTTGGTGGTGTTCCCACTTTACTGAAAGCCTGAATGATGATTCTGAGATGGAAACTAATTCAAAATAGAAATCTGGCTCAACATGAGGTACATAAATGTATGATGAACAGGTTTATGAGAAATTATATTGGTTTAAGGAGGCTCCTAGAACCATGAATTTTAACAGAACTGTCATCTGTATGAGGAAAAATAACAACCCCCAGCTCTGCCTACAAAAGCACATTCAGGCATAATTCTTTATGGACAGGAGAAAAACAAAGAACTAAAGCTGGTGGAAGAAAAAAGTAGGCAAATATTTGTGGAGACATATCCATGGTACAGATAGTGCACTTTTTTAATCAGGCAATTAAAGTTTATAATTAAGCATACTGAAACAGCAACTGGCATTTGTTAAAAAATTTCTAAATTCAATAGGCTGGCACTTCCACCATGCATGACAAAATTACTGATCTGATCTGGATTCTCAAAGTAGGAATCAGCCTCAAATATTCTTTATTTGTGATTTGCTGTCTACTCACGCGCGAAAAATGTACAAAACCAAATATGTTGGTTTCACAGCAAAATATGTATGGAACCTTTTCAGTTTGTCCTCTTTTGACCAACACAGAGCAGATATTTATTCTTACTTTCTCTCTATGTGACGTTTCTGCATTCCTCGAAAAGCACATAACATTATTTAAACACAGAGGTAAACCTACATAGGAAAAAGCTTTCAAATTTCACATGGGTCAAATGCATGATTTGCTAAAGGAAAAAGGCTAAAGGAAAGCCTTTCTTTGTGTCTGTCTAAAAAAAAAAAAAAAAATGTTTGCTCTTTGGACTCAGGGTTTCCTGATACACAAACAGATGTGACAACAGTTGCTCAATTCTTCATCCTCTCTCTGTTAAGGACCACCAAGAGATGGACATGGTTTGCAAAACAATTCCCATTTGATTGTCTGGAAGACATGGGAAAGGAATCCATTCATAAAAGAGCTAAAACAATCAAGAGAATGATCTCAACCCGCTGCTCAATCTACTCAATGTTCTTGAAAACCATACAGAGGTCCACTTTTATGTAGGGGGTTAAATGAACACTAAAGGCCTATCCAACCCCTTCTTTTTGTGAACCAGAAGAGTATCCAAAAAAACTCAAATTACAGCAACAGACTGACACCTAATAGCAGTAACATTTGTTGTTAGAAAAATAAATTTTAATTTGCCTTCTACCTGTATATCAGCATTAAAAACTAACTTCCCATCACTGTGAAAAATGCTGCTGGAGAAGCACACAACATTCCTTTTGTTGGTTTTTTGACTTATTTTGCACCTTTGTTTCTGTTTGGGTTGTTTTCCAGACTGAATTATCCAATTTCAACTGCATTATAATTCTTGTTGCATTTCAATGGCTCCACAGTGCTCTTATTCCTCACCTTGTGTTTACAGCACATAAAAAGCCAAGGCAGGTGTTTGCACATAGGCTGACACCTGTCAGCCATAAGCTGCTCTCTGGTCAGCAGCTGCTTTTAATACATGCATGAGGTGAAGTATTACTGCTAGAAGAGCTTTCAAAGAGATTCACAAGTAAATTAAAGAAGCTAC
>CM019214.1:97833873-97861502 GCA_009741485.1 Malurus cyaneus samueli
GAATTGCAATGCTGAGAGTTTAGTCTAATACTTTTTTTTTTTTTTTTTTTTTTTAAAGGCAGCAATACTGAAAAAAAACATAGCAAAATTTGAACAGTAATTTATTTGGCACGGGTATGTTGATTTTCACATTATACAGTTAAAGTACAATGTTACCCGGTTACAGGTCACCCTAACAGAAAATCCCTGTTAAGGAAAGGAACACAGCCTGATGAGCTACAGAGGTTCTGAAGTTATCAAAGGACTTCGGTTACTCAGGTCCAAGAAATCCCTAGTGGAGAGTGGAAGGGTTACCTGAACTTTATAAAAAGCAGGGCTGCAACGAAAGAAACCAGGTGCCAGATTTGGGAACTCTTCAAAATCTCTTAGATTGGGAGCTAAAAGTACTTAAAATGATTTACACCTTTTATATTTTACAGAGAAACAGAAAGAATGTTTTGCTAAAAAATGAGCAGCATGCAAAATGTTCTAGTTAACCTAAAGTGGAGACAAAATGCATTATTCTGTGTACTTTGAACAATTTCTTTGCCATTGTATATTTTTACTTTTGAAATAATGATTACTACAAGAGAATCCTTAGAGCTTTTCAGGCCCTCACAAATTATTGAAAATTTTTATTAGCAAATATCTAGAGGAACACAAATAACACGAAAAAATAAATTCAGTTGAAATTCTGAAAGCATATGCTTCTCAAGTGTCTTCATGGGTTTTTTGTGTCCTGGAAACATTTAAGCTGGTACTGAGACAAGTGTTTTAGGGGGAAAATAATTATATAAGAATAAAACTACTAAATTTGAAAAATGTGATTCTTGTCAGAAATAAGCGACTGGACTTCATTGCACCTCGTGTTCATCCATCAATGGCAGGAGCTGTTTGTGGCCCCAAGACAAACTGTTTCACCCGAACAGTTTTTACATTTGAGCAGAGGCATGAAAAAAATCTTAAAACTCCCTAAATGCCTCTCTAATCATGTTTATTTGAGGTTGTAGAGTTCCAGTAAGAGATCAGCTAATAGATTGCACATAATAAAGCTTTTCTAAATTAAAACCTGTACTCTTTAACGTGACTCTCCAGTGATACAAACAGAAATGTAAAGTCAGTGGACAGTCTGCAACCTGTCCATCCTCATGACAGGATGGGGAGCTCTAACTTAGACCCAGGAAGAGTCTGAACTTGCTTTTTATTTCCATTTCCACCTGCTAAGGTGACTAGACGAAGCTTATTTTGAACTTAGAGTGCAACAGCTGCATAGGTCACACTACCAGCAAACATCACTGATTTTGGTGGTGTTTCCCACTTTACTGAAAGCCTGAATTGATGATTCTGAGATGGAAACTAATTAAAATGAGAAATCTGGACTCAACATGAGGGACAAATGTATGAGATAAAGGTTTATGAGAATATATTGGTTTAAGAGGCTCTAGAACCATGAATTTTACACAGACTGTCATCTGTATGAGGAAAAAAATAACAACCCCCAGCTCTGCCTACAAAAGCACATTCAGGCATAATTCTTTATGGACAGGAGAAAACAAAAGAACTAAAGCTGGTGGAAGGAAAAAATAGCAAATATTTGTGGAACATTCCATGTACAGATAGTGCACTTTTTAATCAGGCATTAAAGTTTATAATTAAGCTACTGAAACAGCAACTGGCATTTGTTAAAAATTCTAATTCAATAGGCTGGCACTTCCACCATGCTGACAAAAATTCTGAGTCTGATCTGGATTCTCAAAGTAGGAATCAGCCTCAAATATTCTTTATTGTGATTTGCTGTTACTACCACGCGCAAAAATGTACAAAACAATATGTTGGTTCACAGCAAAATATGTATGGAACTTTTCAGTTTGTCTCTTTTGACCAACACAGAGCAGATATTTATTCTTACTTTCTCTCTATGTGACGTTTCTGCATTCCTCGAAAAGCACATAACATTATTTAAACACAGAGGTAAACCTACATAGGAAAAAGCTTTCAAATTTCACGATGGTCAATGCATGATTTGCCTAAAGAAAAGGCTAAAGGAAAGCCTTTCTTTTGTCTGTCTAAAAAAAAAAAAATGTTTGCTCTTTGGACTCAGGTTTCCTGATACACAAACAGATGTGACAACAGTTGCCCAATTCTTCATCCTCTCTCTGTTAAGGACACCAAGAGACATGGACATGGTTTGCAAAACAATTCCATTTGATTGTCTGGAAGACATGGGAAAGGAAATCCATCATAAAAGAGCTAAAACAATCAAAGAGATGATCTCAACCCGCTGCTCATCTTACTCAATGTTCTTGAAAACCAATACAGAGTCCCACTTTATGTAGGGGGTTAAATGACACTAAAGGCCTATCCAACCCTTCTTTTGTGAACCGAGAAGAGTATCCAAAAAACTCAAATTACAGCACAGACTGACAACCTAATAGCAGTAACATTTGTTGTTAGAAAAATAAATTTTAATTTGCCTTCTACCTGTATATCAGCATTAAAAAACTAACTTTCCCATCACTGTGAAAATGCTGCTGGAGAATGCACACAACATTCCTTTGTTGGTTTTCTGACTTATTTTGCACCTTTGTTTCTGTTTGGGTGTTTTCCAGACTGAATTATCCACATTTCAACTGCATTATAATTCTTGTTGCATTTCAATGGCTCCCACAGTTGCTCTTTATTCCTCACCTGTGTTTACAGCACATAAAAAGCCAAGGCAGGTGTTGCACTAAGGCTGACACTCTGTCAGCCATAAGCTGCTCTCTGGTCAGCAGCTGCTTTTATACATGCATGAGGTGAAGTATTACTGCTAGAAGAGCTTTCCAAAGAGATTCACAGTAAATTAAAGAAGCTACCCAGCTGGTGATTTTAATGAATAGGTAAAAATAACGGGAGGGGAAAAAAAAAAATAAAAATCAGACCACAGAACCATTTCACTGGATATATCTTTCTGATTTTCTTAAGCACATAATGTAGGCATTTTTGAGGTTAAAAACAAACTAGGGTCCAGTATGAACTTAAAAGTAATTACTGCTCCTATGATCTAAACAGAACACAATGTAATGCTCTTCAATCCACACTGGGTGAAGAATATAAAAAATAAAAAAAAAAAAAAAAAAAAAATCCCACATGCCTGCAGGTGATCTTTCTAGAATACAAACTATGTTCCACTAATGAACTGCTAGATGAAATTTATCAGAAATTTAATTAAAACAAGTCAATGTGCAAAACTAAAAAGAAGAATACAAATCTGTCCAAGTCCCTTACCACATTAAAGTAAAAGAACTAACTAGCTTTTTTTTTTTTTTTTTTTTTTATTATTACTGCATAAGAACACATGGGTTATTTTTTAAATTCTAAATGTAGTAAGTAAGCCTGCTTCCCATCATGAAGCCACACAAAGATCCTGTTTCAGTCTCCGAGTATAAGAGAGATCTGCCATACTGGAATGGATTCTCAGCGTTGGACCAAAAATTTGTTCTTCTCCAGCCCCCAACCAAACACAGAGACTCTGAGAGGGCTGGGCCAGTTCAGCCTGGAGAAGCAGCGAGCAGAGGATACTGAGAAGATGGAGCTGGATTATTCTCAGGAGTGTGCAGGACAAGAAGCTGAGAAGTTTACATGTAGGAAATTACATATTAGGAAAAATGGGGTTAGGGATTGTTTATTAGTTTGTTGGTTTTTATTTCTTCCAAGCATAAGCAGGGTTAAACACTGAGGCAGTTTAACCTAGAAAGGGAGGGTGATCTCCACCCTGTGAGCTGTTCACAACTTGGCTGATCATGACCCTGAGCAACCTGACCTACGGAGATACCGGGAGCAGGCACTTGGAGGTTGTTGGAGAGTCCTTCATATTAATGATCTATCGTGTCTAAAAAAAAAAAATATAGTTATCTTAAAAAAAAATCCAACATATTGTCCAGAGGGTTCCAGATCACTAAGGATTTGAACAAGTTTTCTTTGTAGAGAGAAATGAGCTGCATTCCCACAGGATTGTTATTCTTCCTGAATCTCCTTCCTGTGACACAGAAATTTCTAGAACCATGGAGGACCCACTGGAAGAGAGATCCAGCACATGCCCTGGTGAGACAGGAGCGGATTTTCTGTCTGGTACATTTGTACTGACGGGTAAGGCAGCTGCTTTGAAACAGATTACAAATAATGATCCTGTTCTCCTCAGCCATAGCCAGGTACTGCACTCCTGCTGCTTTCATGAAATTCTGGGCACTGTTTTGACACCTCTAACCTTTTGGTCAAACATTTGTGAAGCTCCTGGCTCAAGGATCCCCAGCAAGGGTAAGGAGGCAGGCAGAGCACACAGAATCTTAGGAAACCAAGTCTGGAATCACTGCGCTACCACACAGGCAAGCACTCCGAACTATGGCTCCACTCACTACTTGCACTTTGTGACTCTCAGCTTGGCTTTGATTCAGCATCTAGAGGCCTTTGGCTTCCATACAAGTAAAGAAGTCCAAGAGCAAGATATTTCCTTACTCTCTTCTTTTGCTCCTTTCAAATACCAGAAGCAGGTCCTTAAACATCAAGATTTGTCTTTCAAAGTCAAGTTAGACCAGAAATCACAAAGGCAGCGTTAGCAAGAATTTGTTAAAAACAAACAAACAACAAACAAACAAAAACAAAAACTACTCATTCAACCACTAAACATCACACCACAAACATAAACAATAACTTTTCCAGAGCAAAGACAGTGAGCCTCTAGGACTACCACAGGATTAAACAGAGTGAATCAGCTTACTGTAGATAAAAATGGATAGGCATGGGGGAAATTCTGTGCCCTTCTTCTAGCATATTCATACTTTTACTTGTATGTAGTTTTATATAAAATAAATCACACATATATATAAATGTACACTAAAATAAGTCTTATTATATTTTTCCATTTTCCATATATATAGTGGTACTGTTAATGACACTCACTGTCTGGACAGCAGTTTATTTCTTCAGCATTTTAAAAGTGCATAAAACCCTTTTTCTTTTGAACTCTCTTCTTTCTTTGGAACTAGTCGCCACCAGGAAAGAGGGAACACTTCCTGAGAGAAATACAAAATATCCTTTTTGGTTCCAATATGCTTGCATTTCTATTCCTCCTTGTACTATTGGGACATTTCTCTGGATTCCTAACTTGAAATAAATAATTTTCTGGAAAAATCTACATAAACCCCCAGAACTTTGCAAGATCCTCACCTAGATTTGAGATTGCCGTTTCAAGACTGAGAACTGCTTGTTGAACTGGAGATAAAATCTTTTTAGATGCCTCCACCAGTCATAAAAAGAGAGACAGATAATCATGTGGCAGCGGTTTCCCTGTGGGCAGCATGCTGTATAGACACTTTATCATCAGCCTAAATTAATATATTTAATTTTCACATAATGAAAATTGCCATTGCAGAAATAAACACTGTCTAATATTGTTTTATTTATAAAAGCCTTAAAAGGAAAAAAAAAAACCAAAAAAAAAAAAAAAAAAACACCCCAAAGTATGAACACCATATTGGAAAAAAAAATACAAACATAAACTTGTTAGCAGTGCAGATTTTCCTGACACAGTATTAGAAGTATATGTGATTATTCCAAAAATAACCTTTTTAAAATACATTTACTCATTAATCTGCTCTTGCCTCTGCCCACAATTTTGTCTAGGCTGGTTTCCTAGTCCCACTGCCATCCCAGTCCCACTGCTGTCCCTCACAAACTGAAGTAATAGAGACTTTCCAAAACAAAGATGATAAACCCTAGATTTAATGGACTAGAACAATAATTTTTTTCTTTCATGTAATTTTACAGATTATGCAGAAAAGGCAGATTATTTTTTTTTTCCATTTACAAGTGACCCTTCCATTTTTTTTGATGCTGAAATTGAGGAGTAAGCCAGTTAGTAACCAATATCTGCTATATTTTTGATATAGTAGTAATTTACCAAAAGTTATTACTTGCTACAATAGTGTTTACCTGCAACAGTTTTGTTGGTTTTTAAGAACATTGTGAATCCAAAACAATACACAAATTGTGAACCCTGTATATTGTAGCTGGGTTCAGCATAACTGTAGCAGGAAAAAAGACACAGAATTAAATCTAAAACTTCAAAACAGTTTTCTGGATTCAAAATGCATTAGATACACATGGTGAGATGACTGGCACTTGCAATTATGTGAATATCTGCTGGCTACCATTATTTTAAGCTTTACACAAAAGAAATAATATTAAGTTTTAAAATGCCGTAGAAGTGATGATTACTGCAAAACAGGAAACAACACTGGAGGATGAAGAAGCTTTGATGTGACAAAATTAAAAACTTAAATTTGCCCCATTTTTTGTTTTGATGTAAGCCAGAGTATTAATAGTGATTATCGTACCTGCTTTATACTCACAGTACATACTATTCTAACAACTTCACACTTCATTTCCTTGATCTTGTTGAAAGAAATTGTATTATGGGTCATTTGCTGAGCAAGCTCAAAATGTGTATACAGGGCCATATTTCTCTTCCCAGATGGCTTTTTAGTACCAAACATATTTTGTCTTTTCAGTTGTCTTTTAAGACTGAAGAACTATCAGGATCCTCTAATACACTCTGATTAAAAATGCTGTACGATTTTTTTTATTGCTGACATATATTCTGTCATTTAAACATTAACAGATATCTGCCCACTAAAAGAAAACTTTAGCTTTATTTTAATTTCAACAGCCCTCCCAAAACACTCTGTCAGCAAAATAAACAAGTAATGTCAAGCTGGGGTTGCCTGGTGAAGATGATCCAAGGAAGAGAAGATTCAGAGTGATACTTTAAATCTGAGTGACAATATCATGCATCACAAATTGTAAATTCACCTCCTGGAACAGCCATTTAAATTCTGTTTATTTTGTAGTCAATGGATGGACACCATTTACTTAGTGTTATTAAGAACTTTCAAATGCAGTGAGACCAGTCAGCTTTCCTTTCCAGTTCTAACTGCTTGAAATTTTTGTTTTGTAATCTTCTTTATGCTGTTGTATTTGTATGCAGAACTGTACATATCACAAATGCACATAACATACATAAGAATAATATAAGTTTTTCTATTCAGACTAGAGAAGTTTTCCATTTATCAAAACCTCTTCTTCCCTGTAACTACGATGATGGCAAAATAAGTTAAGGCTTTTCCCATGATCACTGTGTGGAAGAAGCAGGTCAACAAACAATCACAAACAAGTTACATTAAATTACTAAATAGCACTTTAAAAAGTTTCAGATTATTCCTTTTAACTACTACTGTTAGATAAATCTGACAGTAAATATCAGGTTATCTGTTCACAGTCATTATATTTTTACAAGTTTAGAACTTGAGCTTTCTAAAAGCAATGCTCATGTTAAAAGTTACATCAAAAACAGGATCAAACAAAACTCTAAACTAAAATGGGAGCCATTTTTTACTTTGTAGTTCAGCTCATCCTACACAACTTTTAGTAATCTTTGTGCTGCTCTCAAAAGATGCAAATGAGTGTTTAAAGACCATGGACTACATACACAGTGTTTTATTTGCTTCTGATGCAATGCAGGAGGATAACCAAGTTCTGCAGTGATGATCAGCACATTAAAAAACTAAGCAACAACAAAAAAAATCCCCAGATAAACAAGATAAAAATAAAAAAGAAAACCTCTGGATGTACACATTCTGATTTTTATCTGTCAACAAGTTCTTAACAAGGAGAACATTGACAGATGTAACATTTTTTATCTGGGGAAAAGAAAATGCATTCCTCATTAAAACTACCACACTCTTTAATATAACATTATTGAAAGTAACAAGTAGTTAGTTTTCAGTTTTAGATAGTGAAATTGTTTTCAGATTCATCAGTAAAGAGATGCATCCCCTAAAAATAAAGAATAAACAGGGGAATAAGGCTCATTGCCCCACAAAATCAATTCTTTCTGTCCCTATGACTGCATTCGTCTCATTCTCTTTTACACTTCCTTTCAAGCTTCTACAGCCACAGCTTCCTGCCTTTTTATGATTTTCATGCTGAAGCTTAAGGAGCAGAGATAAGAGGTTTGAGGCAGAGATAACACAAAAAAGCAGTTTCATGGGAGGAGAAAGGCAAAGGAACCCTTTGGGGTTAAAATGTATTCTTAGCTGGAGCACTCAGAACAAGCCTTTTACTCCTGTACCTTTGGTTAACTACACATTATTTTCTTGTCTTTTTACTGCTCTGTTATGAAGATCATCCTGCACACTTCTGATTTTATGAAAGACTGTAATCCCATATGCAAGAACACAATGCCCCCCCTTGAACCTGACTCTCAAAGGAAGTCAGAAAAAAAGAGTTTACAGACCCCAGTAGAGACAATGTTGGGGTTTGTGAATTTTGCCGGTATTAGATTTTTCTTGTTTGGTTTTATTTTTCCATTTAAGCATTAAAATCTAGATTTTTTAAAACGTGCATGCATCTAAAATTAGTATATACACACAATTTACATGCACTAAACATTGCTGAGACTGACAAAGACCAAAAAAACACTAATGAAGAAAATTCATGATGGGATATTTCTTTAGATCTTCAAGGTGGTGACTTAAGAATGCCAAGGACAAATAAGACTACACGTTTTGTTCCTTTGCTAAAATGCAGAAGGGGTCAAGCATAAAATTATTTGAAATAGGCACTTTATAAGTGCCTATCCCTCTTTGGAATGTAATTTCCATCATGCACATTTTCCATACTCTGTACAAGCAAGAATAAAAGCCAGTCAGAAGCAACTCAAGTCTAAGATGCCATTAGGTTTCTGCTCCCAAGATTTCCAATGCATGAGGTTTCTCCATAAGTTGCTAAATTACCTTCTAATGAGGATATTCATTTTCTGAAATCTAAACTGGGTATTAGTGAGTATGGAGCAAAACTACCAAATTTTATATTTCCAGAGGTCTTATAGATATGCAAAGTTGGATCTTCCTCCTCCTCTTTTACAGTTCTCATTTTCTCTCTCAAGAGCTGTCAAATATCTGGCGGCTCATCCCAGTGCTCGGCCTTGCAGCTCAGAAATCTGCTCTAATTCAGAAATGTAAAGAAAACCCAACATAGTGACTCTGGGAAAGAAAAGGAAGGCCAATGGTTGTGTGACAGACACAATCATCAGTTTTCTTTATGATTTTTTCCCCTTACTTCCATCATTCAGATAAAATATCATCACCAATTTGGAATGCAAGTCTGAAGGAACATGCAGGAGTGAGAGATTTGCTGTGTGACCAGGGAAAGGGACCGAAAGGGAATCCAGCACTGAAATGCCAGCTCATCAAATAGCACACTGTGAAAGCTGGCTCTCTCTTTCTCCTTCATTTCACAGAATGTATAAATAAGTGAAGTAAAAATATTAAAAGTAACTTTTTTTTCCATTTGAGTTCTCATCCAAAATGTCTCTCTCCTCCTCCAACCTTTTCACACTTTATATGCAGGTTTAATTACAATGCAACCATTGGCACTTCTTCCACAATCCCAGTGCAGTTGCAGCATTATAAACAGTGCAGGTGTCAGAGGGCTTGAGGAGATATTGGGCACGACCTGCCACAGAAAATTAGAAGCTGCAATGGAAATCCTGCAAAACCATATTGCCTGTTTGAGATCACACCTAGATAGTTTCCAGTGTACTGAGCAACTTGGATTAAAAAACAAAAAAAAAAAAACAAAAAAAAAAAAAAAAAGGCAGTTAATATTTTAATTATCTGTTCAATAATACAACCCTGACAGTCAGGCTCTTTCAAGTCTTCTGTTGTATAGATAGTTTTATAGATACTAAGCTGGTGCTCCTGAGAAAGTTGATTTATATTTCTAAGCATCAATAAAACAAATTAACCAATCCCTTTCCCAACCACAATTATTATCTTCACCTTTTTCAACAGGGACACACACTTATATGAACCAGCACAGACAGTAACTCAGTAAGAGACAGGAGTTTCTCTATAAACCAAATCCATTTTTCAGAACGTTCCAGTTTCACCTCCTCTAATTACCGAGAGTTCTCTATGCCATTAGAGCTCCCGTATCAGCTGAAGACATGCATGTCTTACATGAAAGTGAAGGCTTTAGAATATTAGTTACACTGACACCTGAAATGAATGCTGCCTCTAACAAGCCAGCCCTGCACCTCCATTTCATCTTTTATCCCAAATTCACTTCATCAGTCAGGAGCTGGAAGTGAGCATGCTGAGGAGAAGTGAGTTTATTTACTGCTCAAACTTTGTGCTGGTATTTTTTACCTTAATTTAAACTACCTTCAGTACGGATAAGCAACACTCATTAGTGTTTTTCAGACCTCCTTGTGTAGATTTGTCATAGGAGGGTTCTCAAAACACAGCTGAGCCAAACAATTAAAGATTAGAGGAAGCAAGAACAAATTTTGTTGATACTAAAAGATTCCTACTGAAGGCATTACTAGCTTCTGGATTTACTTTCAAGGTTGTAAACACACCACCACCAAAGCTGGTAAAGAACTCCAGCCCCTTTGCTCCCTCTTAATATATTATGAGGACAAGGAAATTTTAAATGAATTTGACTCCTGATTTCCATAGTGATAACAGGAAAATTGCAGCAAACAGTCACACTAAAAAAAGCACACCATTGCTCCCTGACAGCCAGTCTGAAATATCTGCAGCTCTTGGAAGTTTTTCCCTCTGAACACGAGCAATGAGAGCCAGCAGCTATGCCCTGGCAGGCTTAGAGAGTGACTATCACAATCTTATCTCAATCGAGATACTTCTGATGGAGGGTGAGCCAGATCTGTGGCAGCTCCCACAAAGTACATTATCTGGAATAAAACCCTCCTCCTTGCTAGCAGACACTTCTTGCAGCTGTCTTATCTATTCTAGACTACTAGAAGCCTTTCATGAGTTAGGCATGGAAGCAATTTGGAAGCTTTCTCAAAAGCTTGAACTTTAGACCTATAAATAAGGCTTAATGTTTATAAATGACATGTCAGAGTAACTCAAAAGATTCTGGAAGAAGCTTTTCTGTCTTTTCTATTAGAGAAAGGGTGTCTTTTTAGTGCCTGAACACACACACAGAAAAAAAAAAAAAAAAAAAAAAAAAAAATAGGTGATCAATTGACTTTACAATCTGGAATGGTTACAAAAAGGGTTTGCAGCAAAGGACAAAACCTCAAATATTGCCTTTCTTTCAAACACAAACCCCAAATATATTTTGCCACTATACTTCAGTTATTACCTCAAAGATGCTCCCAAAAAAGCAAAACACAGGATCTTAAAATTGTCACTGAATAAAATTATGTCCTCTAAGGACTACAGATCTTTACCAACCTACCTTTGCAAAACAGTTTTTACTTGGATGCTATTGACCAAAAGAAAACCCAGTAAATTAGGACCAGGACCAAGCCTAGGTCTACATTTCTGTGAGCAAATTACTACAGCTTCTGGAATATTTCATAAAAATTTATTTTTTCCTTTTCTAAGGTCAAATCAACCTTTTAATATACAGATACTTAGAACTGGAGACTGTGATGAATAAATCAATCCTCATAACTACCTTGAAGCATCATTTGAGGAAACAAGGTCTCTTTGTTTAGGGTTCAACATCATGTGACTTCAAGTTTTTTGGACAGGAGATGGATAAATTCCGACCTCTACAGTCCTTATATAAACTCATGATAGACCACATCAAAATGAAGAAAATTTCCATACTTCCCTGTATTTAACCAATTCACTAACATTCTGCTACTGTGGTTTAAACAAAAATAGAGCTACAGAAAGCACTAGAACTGTTCTACTGTGGTTATTATATTATAGTTTTAATTATTATTTTATAACACCTGCCTTAGGAAAAACACAATGGCAACGGATGAGAAATATTAATGAAAACTGTCCCTAGAACGTAGAAACTGTTAATATTACATCATATATTGCAAAGCCTTAGCCTTCATCAACCAACATATTTTAGAAAAGACCCAGAAAAAATAGTTCACTCACTTGTAAGAATTTGTTATCTTTTTTTTTTTTTTTTTTTTTTCAGTATGGGAAAGTATGATTTCCAGGACTCCTGAGCTCCAGCCTAGGAATATGAAATATTGAGTGTCTTCTACCTAAGTCTACTATTGCTAAAGATATTTCATAGTTTATATCATTAGTGCCAGAGGCTTAGCCAACATGCATATTTTGCCCAAATTACTCTCACTTGTAGTCTGAAACTGCTCTTACAAATCATATTCTGTTTATTCCCTTTTGCCACTGTTTGGTTATTTGAGAAAGTTTTCTTTATTTTAGCATGTAGGGACAGATGGTGACTAAGCTGACCTAAGTCAGTTCAGCGGTTGAGCAGTTATATTTACACAGGAATTAAATAATTACAAAAACAGACAAGAGACCCTGTGGTGAACTAGTCACAGAAATAAGAGAGGCTTTTGTGGTTTGGCCAGGAGCAATGTGGAGAAATAAAGGGAAGATGTTACTGGTGTTACTGTTCAGCCTTGATCAACAACGCCCCCTGTATTGTTTTGTGCATTTTGTGTTTGAGCAGTGAAACTGGTTCCACCAAAAAACATGAGCAGAATTCTGTGAGCATCAAATGTCCTTTCCTGCCCTGGACTGACAGATCTGCAGCTTATGTCATCAATGACACTGAAATTCTGTCCGTGTCATTCCGGATTTCCTGATGCTTTACCAGAGCCACTGTCAAAGTTGTAACATTCTACAAAGCACAAGGTTGGTATATCACATTTTTGCTTCTTTTCCCTCTCCCTCTGCTTCTATAGGCTATTTGATCTATGTTTAATATTTGGAAGGACAGAGAATCAATTTTCACTTCCAAGATTAGGAAGCAATTAAAAAGTATAAATTACTGTTTTCTACAAAACAATGATAATACCCTAAGCAGGATAATACCACACAGTGCCTCAGGTTGTTTCTAACGAGGTGACATCAGAGGCAGGAGGTGGAATCAAACATCTGTGGAGGTGATGGTCTAAATGGCTATGCCAGGGCTGTACTTCCAAAAGACTTTCAAAATATATAATCACAACAACAAAAGGGATTTATGATTGTTTGTGGCCAGCATTTACCTGGTTTTACTCACAACAAGATACTGCCAAAGGAGGCAGTCACATCCAGTACATTCCGAGAGTTTTTCAAAATAAAACTGTCTAGTTTGTGTTTTTTTTTTTTTTTTTTACATGCATACTGATTGCTGGTCGGGTTTTGAAGTGTTTTCAAAAGAGAAAGGGAGAAAATCACATTGCAAACTTATAAAAGCCTACAGAAATCTGCTGCCAACCAAAGGGCATGACCCATTTCCCTGTATCTCTTTTGGTTATCTTCAGTAGTCCAGGTGTCACATAAATTGCTTTAGGCTTCCTGTATCTCCCAGTAGTCCTGGTATGATTTTTTGAAACTAAGGTTCAGGTGCACTTCCTCTTCTTCTTTTAATTATGTCTGTAAGCTAACTCCTGAACTGATGGATGAGGAGATTATCAAGCAGATTAATATCTATGCAAGTAAATCCAGTGGTTATTTCACTGAAGGGAAAAGATACAGCTCAAATACATTTTAAGAGTGCAAAATCATCTCTAGCAGATTTTTTTTGTACCACCTATCAGAAGCTTTATAAACACACTAACTCTGCTGGTTTGGAGCAGGAGTGAAAAGGAAAACAGAGGGCTCAGTTAATAAACACATTTTTTGCTGCTTAAGAAAAAACAAACAAGTTTCCATCATTAGTTAATTAACTATATTTAGATATAGCTCACATCTGAAAAACAGTCTAGTTAGTAAACCCCAAAAACCAAGCAAAGCACTTGCATGCTTGCTAAGTGTTCCATGGCTTACCTTACTTAGTTTGAGAACAGATTAAGATTGATGTCTGCAGACTAATGCACTCAGTGAGGCTTATTAAATATTTGTATTACTCCAACTGAACAGACAATCTTCTCCTGCTTCACTATTTCTTAGTGCTGAAACTCTCAAAGTTGCTAGAAATTATTTCTGCTTATAAAAGAATACTTTTTGGTCATATTTAATAATAATAATAATGGACACTATTAATCAAATAAAAGCTTTATAGAAATCAACGTGTCATATTGTGAAAATCAGAGGTTTAGCTTTCAGGTTCTTCAAACAGACAATAAAGACACCTGGGAAATTATTGTCAATATTGAGGCTATTATTACAGAGATAATTGAATTCAGTTTAATGAGTTCTGATGCTTTAGCTTGCTACAGTTTTTGGGCTTTTTATATTATGGTTTGTTAATGATTTAGCATGTTTTAACAGCTTCTGAGAGGGCTTGAGTAAATAACAAAAAAAACCACAGGACGAAAATAAAGCAGTTTCACCCTGTGAAACTCAGAGTGGGAGTGCATTGTTTTTAAAACAAGAAATTCTTCAGTGCCAGTAGGACTCTGACCTCAGCTCTCTCCAGCATGCTTCACTCATCTCACATGCAGAATGCACTTTAATTTCATCCTTGGGTTGTACACATGCATTCCTGGTATTTTTAGAAGCACTTTAAAAGTATAAAATCTATTCCCTATGCCCTCATCAATTTGAAATTACCATTTTAAGGCTGATTAAATAAGGATTAGTGCCAATGTTCTACTTATTAGTCTGTGTCTTCAGTTGGAACTGATGATGTAGTATTTGTCAATAACTAGTTCACAGCCTTAAACTCCACAAAAAAGAAACCTCTGCAAGACAGTCCATCTGTCAGAAGATTTTGCAGCAGGCTCCCATGTAGAAGAAAGCCATCTATTATAGGATGATACAAGCTTAAAGTGGCATGTATCACAGCTGTTTGATTATTACTGGGAAGATGACTTGCACCCCCTTACAGCCCTGTATCAGAATCCAGCAGTGATGGATTGAATTTCTCTTGCTTTAGTCTGATGATGGATTACCTCAGCGGTGTGTGCAGGAAAGGTAAAGTCTGGTCCAAAATTAACATTGTAGCTAGAAGATCCTGGTCTAAATAGTGATTTCCAGCACACCTGAATAACTGACAAAACATTTTCAGGACCCTTCAAAAGCCTAAACCATGAGATTGTAATCTGAGAATTTTCCATGGTAAAAAAGACCATTACAACACAAGACTTGGGAAGACATGGATCAGGCAGTAGGTTCAAAAATTGAATGAATTTGTCCCCAAAGTCTGAACTCAAGGTCTAGCTGCTCTGCTGTCCAGACAAACCCCATTCCAGTCACTTCATACAGACAGCACACCCCAAAGAACCAAAAACTCATGCTATGAACTGAGATCTGAATTACTCGGTTGGTCTACCAAGGGGGCAAAAAAAAATTAAAAATCAAGTAACTGCAAACGAGAAGAGAAACCCCCCAGTGATTTCAAGCTTGCACTGAAACATCTAGTTGCAACAAAACTCTTGGTGAGTACTAGTATTTCACATATAATACCACTGCTTCAATATGTTCCACAGTTTTGATTGCAGCATGTTTTTAAGCGTTCTATGTTTTTTTTTTTTTTGAGGTTCTCAGTGTAATGTATGTACATATGTTGTTACAATATGGAAAACATTGATGGGACTCCATTCACGTAAAACTTGCAGGCCATTAAAGACAATTGGTTAATTTAAAAGCTTTAAATTGTATTGTGTTATATTTTGTGCTGTAATTTGTATTTTTTGTTGGAATTATAATTACCATAATATTCTGTGATAGTTACCAAGGTTTAGAGTTAAGGTTCAAAGAACAGGGAACACAGCAACATAAATTAAAAACTTTTAAAATAATCAGATTTTGTTTAAATCCCCAATTATACTCAGTCACACAAGTTAACCTTTCTACCTAAATCAGACGTATGCATATGCTTTACTAAAACCACAACTGAAATATTTTAATTGCAATTGCCTTTTGAGTTTATATGAAGTACATGAAAAGTTAGGAACTGAAATTATGTCCTACTGAAACAGCTCAGTTGCGGATGGGATGGAGATGCTTACTTGGGTTTGGCTGTGTTCCAGTTTCAGGTGATCCTTTACAAGCATTAAATTTTAATTTTATGAACTAAATTCCCCATATATCAGTGCAAGAAGATGGAGCTAAAGGAAATGCAATAATGATTTAATGGGCTCTTTGACGGTTGGAAATTTGTATATACAAAAGGCATCTAACCAGTCCTTAAAACTGCAGAAGACAACTTCAAAATACAACAGGTCTCAAGCTGCACTGAATCCTAAACATCCTAAACCTGCTCTGGAAAGGCTTTAACACACCTAAGAAACCCATGTCCCATTAAGCAGAAAGTACAAACAGGCAAGAAGTCAAGATCTAATGGATATTTGAAATGTTCCAATACATTTAATGAATATTCCTGATAAAGGAAAAAGGCTACTGAAGTGATTGCTACTGAGAAATTACATAAGTGAATCCAAGAAAGTATGTTTCTATCTTATTTGTATAATCTGACAACTTAATTGTTATTAAAGAGTTTTGTAAATAGTAAACCAAACTAAACCTAACAAAACCTGCTTTTCTATGCACCATACTCTACAGCTCCAAATAACCAGACAGCCTTTTTTTTAATCTTAGGTTAATTTCTATGTTCTTTATCTGTACTGGACGTAACAGCTTCAAACAATAGAAAAGCATATTTCAACGAGTCATCTGATTTGTATTGTCCCCTCTTTCCCCATTTTCACTCAAATATTAAAAGTTATCTGCCAAAACCAACTCAGTTTGTATCAAAAGCAAGTCTAAAAGGCCAGCCTGTAAATATACACAGCTTTCAGGAATCTGCTGGTTTAAGTTATAGTAAAAGTAAGGTAGTTGTTGGATTTGGGATAGCAAAAGTTCATCATTAAAACATGGTGAACAGGAGAGCTTGGAGTGCATCTCAGTATGCCTAAGAAGTACAAATCTTGCTTCCATCTTTAAAAGATGGTTTTGAAAGAGAGAAAACCAGAATAATTTGCTTTAAAATACATCTATCTTACCCAAAACTTACTTAACTTACTGAAATTTCAAGAAAAGAGAAGGAGAAAAAAAACCCCAAAACAAAACTTTCCTCACTTCTATTCAACTATTTCACTTCCATATCTTCTTACCCTCAGAAACGAAACACCTTTAGAGTCCATCAATGCTATGCACTTAAAAAAAAAAAAAAACAAAACTAAACTTTTCATACATTTATTACTCTATGCATAAAAATGTTTCACTCAAGTTTTTTCCCAGCCTTTTCTAATCTCTTTTGATTCCCTGCCTTTTTCTTTCTTCATGAATAAAGAGTTCATTTAACATTAGCCACCCTACCCCTAAATACATAAATTTCACTAAAACAACCATAAAATATATTCTTCTTTTTCAGCCCAAGTAAGCCTCTTAACCTTTCTCCGTAAATTAAATCTTTGAAGCCTGCTAAGATTTGTTTCTCCTCTTTGACCACGGAAGAGAAATTATCTAAGAATCAGTACTGAAAACTTCAGCCTGGGGTTTGGTCTAAACGTTGCTTCCAATAAGCAAAGAATTCTATCTTTTGAATATGGATAATTCTCAAACACCTTTTTTTCTCTCTAGTTGCAGTGCTATGTGCTTTATATCGATCTTGTGCTGTACCAGCTGAGCAAAGAGAAAAAAACCAAACACTGCCATCCTTGAAAACCTGCAGCCCATTACCTCCCAGTTAATCACCTCATAGGAAAATAAGATTTTAAAACAGATACTCATCATAATTGTCCCTATAAAATCCTGCCAAAATAAGTGATTTTGTTCCTACGTGGAACCTTTGT
Organism: Malurus cyaneus samueli; assembly: GCA_009741485.1. Classification (NCBI taxonomy): domain Eukaryota; kingdom Metazoa; phylum Chordata; class Aves; order Passeriformes; family Maluridae; genus Malurus; species Malurus cyaneus. Next base: position 97,851,584 of record CM019214.1, read on the forward strand.
TTTAAACACTCCTTCATTTCACCTTCAGGGAAGTTCGTGCATCCCAAGTTATCTTCCATAGAATGTAAATATTACTCCATAAAAAGTCAAAATGCAGTTTTGTTAACTTAAAACAGCTGCAACATGACATGTTTTCCCTGGAGCTTTAATTTGACGATACTGAATTAGAAGTTCCAGTTGAGAAACACTTAACAGCAAAGAAATTGTCTGTGTATGTTAGCACAACAGGTCTTTGATCGTGATCAAGCCCATGGGCACCATCATTACATAAATATTCAACTGCCTCCACAAAATCATATAAAGAAATGGTTGCTAAGCAAAATATTCAAAAGGAGGAAATGCCAGACTCAAGGTAGCCCGAGTTCTTGTATACTGTAATCCTGCTCCTAATTGAAGGGTAAAGTATTACCTCTCACCACCAGGATTCCTGCATATTGCAGTCAAACATCACTACAAGCTTTCATTCTTATGCTCCCTGCATAGTCCTAGACCTGAAAACATAAACCCGTTTAAACCTTATTCGGTATATAAATAGAAAATCCCGCAAATTTATTTCTCTTTGTGGACTGAAGCATGATTCTTGAATCTGTCTTACAGCTGTGCTCCAAGTCCCACTGTCTGGCAGCCACATGGACCATCTGTAGGGGTTTCAGCTGGGACAGAGTTAATTTTCTTCCTAATAGCTGGGAGAGTGTACAGTGCTGTACAGTGAATTTAGAGAAAGGATAATAGTGATACTGTGCTGATGTTTCACTTGTGATAAAGTCATGCTTAATCTAAGCCAAGAACTTTTCAGTTTCCCATGCTCTGCCAGCAAGGGCACAAAGAGCTGGAAGGGAGCATGACCGGGACAGTTGAGCTGTCTGGGAGGGAGGAGTGAGTAGCTTCCAGGTATTTGGTTGTTGGCTGTCATTAAAGCACCACACTGAATCCAACTCTCTCAATTCCAGACCTCTTCAACAGTGAAACCTCCTTTACAAGCCACAGCCACCCAAACTGGAAATCCTCCATGTCAGTGCCTGTAAGACACCTGCATGATTAATTGTTTATCCATGTTGATTACCTCATTTTGCCTTCATTCTTTCTCTCTCTCATTATTTAATTGCAATATCATGGATGATTTCATCTTGTTTTAGATCAAGTACCAGAAAACAAAATAATTTCAAAACACACAACATTGAAAAGTAAGTTTCACGGCAGCAATCTCTGAAGTTATATTCTGGATAGTGAAAAAACCCACTGTATCAGTCACCATAAATAACAGTACTTTCATATAAATTCAAAGGACTCCCTTTCCAAGGATTTTGAAATAGATTTCAAAACTCCTCGAGACATAGCTACAGAGATAGCGTACAACCCTTTTAACCATGGATAAAAGAAGCACAAAGACACCCCATCAGTATCTGCACCACACCACTGTAATTGATACCACTTCCACACTTAGCTTTGCTTCAATTACTTGAATTGGCAGTGAAGCAGCTGCTGTTTTGACAGAACACCAGTACCAAACCAGAACCACCTTCTGCCTGTACTTTGGTCTGTCAATTTTCCTACCATTTTCTGAATATTAATAATTAATAATTCTAAAAGGGCATAATGTGAAACTGGTTTGTTATATTATCAAAATAGAAGCCAAAACAAAAACAAAACAACTCACTTATGGGGACATTGTAACAAATAAGTTACTGTTGGAAACTAGACAATGATATTAAACTAAATTACAGTAAATTCATAAAAAGGATTGAATAATTGAATTTTGGCTATTGATAGCACTTCACTATCTGCTAGTAGCATTATGCTTTCAGAGATGATGAAAACAAACTTTTGAAAAGAAACAAAATGTCATTACTTTTCAATGCACAATGAACTTTGAGAGACACCCTCATCTTCCATCAGCTCACCTCTTCCTGATTACACACTTGGGTTTTACACACATCCTGAGTAATTTCACTCATGGGACTGACAGCGTTCTTGCTCTTTCAGAAAACTTGGAGGAGCACAACTGAGCAGGCAGCAGAAGGGGATGTGGCTGATTCCCAGAGCACCATTCTTTGGTGCCCTTCTGCCAGGGCACGGCGGCATCTCATCATCGCTGGCAAAGCCAGCACAATCCCCAGCTTTTACTCACAGTATCAAAAGCAAAAAAGGACAATCATGGTACCACAGCACTCACATGGTGAGTGACAGCAGCCACCACAGGGGCAGGAGATGGAGGGGAAGAGGTTCCTGGGGAGAAAAATTGAGTAGACCCTCTGGAATGTGTTCTTGGAGACACACAGAGGGAACAGCTTCAATTAAACTTAGGGATTCCCAGGGCACATAGAAAGAACTAAAAGGACTCTGCAAGAGAAAAAGCAACCAGACCTGCCCAGGGGAGCCTGCAGCAATCAGGATGAGCGTATTATGGCAGAAATCCTTGCACTGACACAGACAGAGCTTCTCTGCCAGGCCACTTTTTCTCCTGCAAGGCACAGAAATCCTTTAACTTGCAAAAGTCACCACATGCAATTGAAGTGTTTGGCATTGGTCTCCACATTATTAATGTGTCCTAAACCAGCATACACTTCAGAACACACAAAAGGTCATCTTTTCCTTGGTGAGTCTGCTTCTAGGGGGCATCCATCTCTACCACCATCCTCCTTAAAAATGAGAAGATACAACTTGACCACACTTGAATTACTCTTTCTTGAAATGCACCTCTGCCTGTATGGCAAAAGCAGATTTTATGTACTGCAAAGGGCTTTGCTCTGACACGATAATCATTCTGATGTCTTAGGGGTGTGTTTCAGACACAAAAATCTGGCAAGTTTCAGTTTTCCCATGACAGAGACCCTGCTGGCACTGTCATGCCGCTAACATGGGTGTATTCCCTCTGGATTTCAGGCTGTCCCTGGAGATCAGTTTTTGTAAGGTTTCACTGTCGAATGTTACCACCCAGCGAGACTGACTTTTCGCTGTCTGCTTCAGTCTGTAGAACCAAAATGTGAATACGAGGCATCCCTGAAAAACGCTCAGGCTGACAACTACCTGCATTCTGCACTAATTCAGAGAAAAAAAATTACACTTTACTCACAGAGAATTCTTCTATTTGAAGATGCAATTGGAAGGAAACCCATTCTTCCTAAATACTTATGGGTGATGCAGTAAAGATGGATTTTAAACTTCCCTCTAATCATCTATTCCTGCACTGTGTAAACAGACAGAGAGTGCAGGGGCAGAACTTTGACTTCATCTAGTCACATTGCCTTTGAGATCTGATACTTATTTGGGGGCTAAACACCCCAAAATAAACCACAAGCATAAACTCAAAGAAACAAGCCTTAAACCACAGGACACATTTTCATTATATTAAACAGAGAGGGAGAGAAAGAGGTCAGAAAGAAAAAGAAGTCAAGACAAAAAATGAAAAATGGTAGAAAGAATGGCACATAAATTTAAATTATCTAAATTTCAAAAATGCCTGGGGAAAGATAAACCTTAGATTTTAGCAGACAGGAGTGGTTCCCTAATTCCATCAGGGTTTTGAAAATAAACCCCCCAGAACATCTGAAATGGGGCCAGTCAACACCAGGATAGTTTTCTGGCAGCTGAAACCACAGCAGATGGGAAAAGGGCAGAACTCATCTCTCAGAACAAGCCTCTGATGTCAACAAGAGTTCAGAGCTGACTTGGGCAAGCTCAGGCTCACATCCTCTGTTCTGAGCTTCCTCTGCTAAGTGCTCACTGAAAGAATTAAAAAGATTAGTAAAATTCTTCCAGAAGTGACATGTTTACCTAGGTGGGCTAAGAAAATGCTTCAGGCAGAAATTCAAGCTCAGATATTTCCCTGTTTGCAAGGAATTGCTCGTTATCTGGATACAGAATTTGAACAGAATCAAATTTCACAGGTGCCCATCTCTGGATGAGTCTTGTGCAACTGTATCAGTTTATACGAGGGTACTTTGTTAGGACAAATCTGATCATTCCCACTTAACAATGCTTTGGTTCAGTCTACCAGCAGTCCTGAGAGGCACAGATAGATTGCTTTAAGATGAAAATAAACTGGAAATACTCCATGAGCACCTGTAGTGCTCTCCAGCTCTGAGAGATGCTCCAGTCCACACAACCAAGGCTTTCAAAGAGGCACAAAGCAGGTCCTCTCTGCTCCTCAATCAGCTGCCCCCTCTCTCTAATGCCACTTGATAAGGCAGAGATGGCCTTTGATTTCACAGCAATAATCTGCACATATTTTTAGTTTGGTCTTTCCTACACAGTGCTAGAGAAAAGCTTTCCAATTTCCACCTCCTTGCTTAAAATCGTACGTCCTGTACATTAGAGTTGTTAAAGTACACAGCGCTGGAAAAATGGAAACCAGGGCTTCATGAGCACCAAAGGAAGACCCATTTCCCCAAATTAAACTAGGATATTAGCCGAAAGGAACATGTTAATAAAATTAATTCACCTTTGCTTATATTAAGAAGACTTTTTTTTTTTTTTTTTAATTTCTTTCCAAGGCATTTTTCCCATGGAAAATGGGAAAACATTCAACACTGAACATGTGGACACTCATTTTTTATAAACATCCCATTGACATTCTTTTATCATTTGTTTTGCACATGAAGATAAAACAGAAAGCAAGTAAAATTTAGTAAAAAAATTCCTCCCAGGCAAGTTCTCCAGAAACTCACTATTATTTTCTTTCTTATCTTACCATGTATAAACCTCAGAGCAAAGATGTTTTTTTTTACAACAGTCTGAAGTAAAAACAAATCTGCAATTGGATGTAAAAACACAGAAGAAACGTGGCAGAGTTGACAACCATGCCTTCATTAAAAACAAACTTGCATTTTGCTTTTTTATATGATACATGAAGAGATGCCAGCTCATGATCTGACCTTTGTTGCCATCATGTCAAGCAAAGGAAGGAAAGCATCTCAGCCAACAAAGAACCATTTAAAATTCCCCAGCTTTCAGGCAACATCTTCACAGAAATTACAAGCACCAGTTTCCAAGTGATTGAGGTCATCTTGTCTCTTTGGAAAACGTGGCTAAATAAAGAAGAATTCATTATCTGCATTTTCACATTTACTACGGAAAAAAAGAAAATCTAGAGGCTGGACAGGTTTAAATACTTTTCCTCTGAGTTTTTCCATATACAAAAAAATTAACAACTCCATTCTGCATAGTTTACTTTTCTTAGATTCACTTTCCTGAGGCAAACATCTCAACCCTCACATCTAGAAATATTATCCCTTAACTGCTTCAGTTTACCAAGGGCTTAAATACTACTCTTTCCAAAAGCCTGTGAGAGGCAGGCAGAAGGATGCATCGAGCTCAGAGCTTTATGGTGTACGCATTATTTGGCCACTGTATTTGAGAGTAAAGGCAGCAAATCATTGAACAACTTAACAGGACGTTCATTAATAGTATTTCTTCCTGCTGTAAGGTCACATTTGGTGACAACTATCTTGGGGGGAAAAAAAAAAAAAAATAGCGCTCCCCTTCGAGATTGCCTGGTAAAGCACGACTGGGGGAAAAAAAAAAAAATTCTCTAAGTAAACTCCAACTCTCCCAACTCCAAAGAGCCTTTCAAACAACAGCAAAACAGACTGATCAAATTGGAAACAACTCCATAAGATGTTAGAAATTCATTTATGTACAGTCTGCAGTAAAGACTATCTTTCTAAGCAATTTTTCACTCCCTTGTACTTCATATTCCCATCAGACTGCCATGGCACGTCCTGGGAGATGAACAGCTGTGGATATTCACAGAATTGTGTTCTTTGCCTCAGATTTCCCCCATCTGCAAGAGTTACTTCTGTAAAACTGTTTACCTGTGGCAGACTGCAGGGGTTTCACTGATAACCAGCTGACAGGGAGCAGCTTGCCAAGGCAGAGATGCCTCCTTCACCCAGCTGTGCCTCATGGAATTTTGTGTGTGTGTGTCAAACTACAGCTTCAGAGACAGCACAAGGCAGGAAGAACACAGCTGCTTGCTCTTCCTTCCACCAACTCCTGCCCACACACTCTGGAAGGATTTAAATGTGTCTACACTTCAGAAGTTAAAAGTTAGGACTTTGTTCCAGCAGGCTGTTGCAGTGCTTTTAGTTTGAAGAGCCCTGGGACTGTTAAAATATGAATTTTTTACTCAACTCTAAACACATTTATCATTTCTGACAGGAAGACACTGCAACAATCACAGGACTCTAACAAGTCACCCAAAAGGTGCTTTGTGCTTCTGTGTTCAGGCTTTCAAAGGAAACTTTTCCAGGATACTGAAACACACTGGCACCACACAAGGAAAGACAAAACCCCAAAAACTCCACTTGTTCTGTATGCACAACTTTACTCTTCATATTTTCAGTCTCTTCCAAACTATCTGTTATGGCCCTATTATTTCAATTTCTGAACTGTAGTAAAGTGTGGCAAACAGAAGGCTTTCCCTAGAATGGTTCTTCCTATTTGAACAATTAACATTCTGCTGTCAAAGACAGAAATACCCATATTTGCTTGGCAATAATGAAATCTAGGTTGAAATCACACCCAGAACACCACAGCATTCTCTCAGGTCACCATCACAGAACTCATGTGAGTCCAAGAACTTAAAATAACTATATTCACTTGTGTAATTTTCAAAAGCCTTGGAAAAACATCAGATTGTTCCTCTGCAGTAGCTACATTTTATAGGGGATTCCAAATTGATAAGGGGCTCAGTCTCTCTCTTTGTTTACAGAGAATAGGAATAATAAGCTAATGGAGGATGGAGAAAAGCAGAAGCTTAAAAGAGGATTCAACCAAAAACACCCTCTGGACCAAGAACAAAGGCACAAACCTGATGGTTGACACAGACAACCTGAAATCTCTTATCTCCCACAAGTATATCCTGAATTTAGTACAAGTAAAAAGTTCAGGAAGACATGATGATTAACAGGACTCTGATATGAATTGTTGCATTTTGCAAGAGACCAAAAATAATTCTTTAGACCAGTGAAGAGGATCCTCCAGGGAATGGGCATTTCATCTCCAGCTGCACCTACATTGCCCCTGTATTCCGTGAGTTAAAGCAGGAAAGCTGCAGATGAACCTCATCTCATCTTTCCCTCTATCCTCCTGCCAAGAGTACTGCTCCTTCTTTTCATAACCAAATCTGAGGCAATTTGAGAGTAAAAATAGTGATGGTTTATAGCTCTTAGAAGGGATTTTTGGGGATGAACTAATTATTACCCCAAGGCAATCAAGCAAAGGCAGCAGCAGCAGGTCATAATCATAATTTATTCTTGGGTGTGTCAGGCCCCAGTCCCAGAACTGCTGGGGTACAGCAGTGAAAAGAGACACCACTGGCCTTTGCTGCAATGTACAGAAAACTCATTTCCGCTGCCTAACACCACAAGTGTCAAAATAATATTGTGACATCAGTGTGTTAAAATAACAAACAAACAAACAAGCAAACAAAAAAATCCAAAAAAACTAAAGTAACCCATCCTGGAAACACAGATATGTATTATAAACAAACAAATGCCTACTGTACTGACATGCTCTGCAGGCACAGGGCCTGGAACTCCAGCCCTTCTTTGATGTGTCTTTCTACGTGAATTTTTCCTCAAAACAATTTTAAACAGAGTATGTTAAATACAAAACCAAACACACATATATGGTAAAAACATGAAATGTGTAAAGATTTATGTTGTAAAGGGCTTTCTGGGCAAATTTTGACTAACAAGAAAAAAAACCTGAGCTATATCCTGTAATTTGATAATGCAGTTAAAAGAAGAAACAACCCACCCCCCCCCAAAAAAAAAAAAAAAAAATACAAACCAAAACAAAAACAAAACAACACAACAAAAAAAAAAAAAAAAAAACACACAACCAAAGCAAACGAACAACAACAAAAAAGTACCACAACCCTATAATATGATTCTCTGTATGTGAAACACAGAACTGTAACAACTGCAAACATCTATGCCAAGGCTGTGGGATAGCTCAGAGCAGCATTAAGCAAAGAAATAAATGCAGACAAGAGTTTAATTAAAGCCCATCCCAGATTCTCTGCATTTCCTGGCATGGGCAATTTATTTTTAGTTTATTAATTCTCCAGGGAGAGAAAATGACCAAGGCCACAGTAAGTCTTCTACTTATCCCAGCCACAAAGGACATTAACCCCAAGAGCTCCTGACCAAACCGCAGCTTGTGATGCAAAGTTCCCTTCAAATCAGAAGTTCCTTCTCTTTAAGAACTGAAAGCAGAACAGTTCCAAAAGAAAAACAGTTCCAAAGAAAAGCTGGATGGATTTGATTTGTTAGTGCTGTTTGTCTGGTTAGGCCGGGGGGTTTGGCCCCTTTTACATCTCAATAACTCCATTCCTATGAGCTGCACAAAATTATAGCAGGAGAAAACTCTTCTCCAGCAAAGCTATTTTTCAAGAGTTTTGCAGTGCTGTGATTATGCACAAACACAAGCATTCATGTATTATTTCATCTCCTGGCACCATAATTCCTTCCAGCATAAAGAGGCTAATTTTCTTCAAATAGGACTTTATTGTCATTCACATAAAAAGCTAAGTTGATTTAACAAACTCTACTTAATGAAAAACTAAATTATTCAGAAGTGCAGAAGGATATATAGCATACAGGGTCTACTCCTGTATCAGCAGCAACTGCACCTCCTGCAAGGTCAGAGAATACTGTTCCAGAAAACAGAAGTTACAGACTAACTTTTTTTTTTTTTTTTTTTTTTTGGAATATACTGATTATTACAGATGTATTCAGTACCAACAAAGTGTCTGAGAGCAACTTCATTTTCTTCACCAGTGACAATTCCAGATATGGAAACACAGTTCAATGAATAAAACTGAATTGCTGAGGACATTCTGTGGCAAAAACTGCAAAAAGACGCTTAAAAAAAAAAACAACAAACTATTTTCACCAGCTATTCAGATCTACTTCCTTATGTTGCTGGCTTGGGTAATTCCACTTTTAGTTTTTCCTTCCACCAATGGTTCTTGGTCTTCCATATGATGCATCTGGTAGGTACAAGGTTCCACTCCCAAACCCCAACATTGTAGATCTGATGATCCTGCCTTGACAAATATTTCTCTTGTTTGGCATTTTATTACTGGTTGGAACAAAACCTTCTCTCAATTCTCCAAGTCCATGATACTCACAGCCTTTCTGCCATGGTATCTTTGCGCCTTGTGCAGACACAAACTCAAAATATTAAAGGTAAGATTTAATTTATTTTACAAAGTCATGAATTTTGGTCTTCTCTGTCATTTTGAGCAGTGGCAGACCAGAATACAGCTCAAAACTTCTTTCTTCTATGGATTAAAGAGCTTTAGCTATTAACATTTGTCTATTAAACAGACAAGTTACCTGCTTCTCCTGTTCTATCCCATTTCCTCACTTAACTAAATTTACAGGCGTATGTTCTTCTAAACACAGTTGAGAGTTGCCTTAGGATATTAGAGCCTCAAGCCATTAAAATTTATTGCCACATCACCACAGGACAATAAAAGAGAAAGAAAGAAAAAACAGCCTGGCTAAGCCACACATAGAAAAAAAAAAAAAATCTCAAGAAACAAACCACGACACAAGAATGAACTGTAAGTAACTCGACCTCACTTCCCCCCAGGCTCATTTTCTACTGTGGGGAAATAGCTGTCCATCTATTTGGAATTCATGGGAAGAATAAGGCCAAAACACTCCACAGCCAAGGCAGGAATGATAATTCCATCCAATTCTTATATATCATGCACAGGTAGCAAATGTTTACTTGGCCTTTACAAACAGGTCTGGCTAGAAAACGAAAAATAAAAAGAAAATTGAATGAAAAATGAATAAAATTAGTTTCTGGCAAACATTTGATACCAAAGATCCAGTTTATTTTGATTAAAATTAAATTTTAAAGACCACGTCTTTCCAAAAATGAATTGGTTTCTCTGAAG
>CM019214.1:97868788-97892628 GCA_009741485.1 Malurus cyaneus samueli
CTTCCTTGAGAGATAGGGTTTAGAACCTGGATCTGTGAACCCTTGCTACACGAAGAGTTCTGGAATGGACAAGCCAGCAGGCAGCAGATCCTTGATTCCAAATAATGTGTGTGTCCCCTACATAAAGGACATCATGGCCATTACTCGAGAGCTACTTCGATCCATTAGACATGACTTTTTAAAAATAAAAAATCATTTAAATCTAGCTTTCTAGGTAAGAAAGGCGCAATGATAACCATATAAACCACATTAAAGATATGTTATCTATCATCAATCAACAAGATATAATGGCACTTCCAGGGACTGTTGTTCATAAATCTAAGCTCTACCTCTTTGCAAAAAGAAGCAAAAAAAACGAAAAAAACCAAAACAAAAAACAACCAAACAAACAAATAACAATCAAATTATAAAAAACACACACCACCCCCCAACCCCAAAAAACAAACCAAAAAACACCCCACAACCCAGCTATTTTTTTTTTAAATTATTTTTTTTTTATTGGTATATAAAGCAATTGCTTTTAATGGCCTCGTTTTTTACTATCTGGGCCCCCCACTTTAGGTAGAGAACACACTCTGCAAGCTCAATGATCTCTGAAATGGGAAACAGAAATATCACAGGGCAACACAAGTAATTTCTGGTCAGCTCCAACTCCAAGTTCAAACTTGTAAGGCTGGTAATCAAGTATCTGCTAGAAGATTAATTCATATTCTTGATTTTGAAAAGGTGTATTCCTTTATCTACACATATATTAAAAAAGCAGTTTTAATTAACATCACCTCATTTCAAAAGAAGAATCTAAATTATTTGTCAAACTTGATATAAACATTTAAACAGTTATGATGGTTCAACCTTTATAAGCCTTAGTTTTTTACAAGTTTTACATGAAGTCCAAACACTGAATAATAACTTTGCAAAACCATACAGGTAATAGAACCCTTCCTCTCCCTTTTTCCACACAGCCTGTGCAAGCAGACCTGGTCAGCACAGGCAGCCATGCATATCTGTGCATGCTGTGAACCACAGCTAGTAAGGGGAGATAAAATAAAGTTACTGTTTAGAAAATTAGGCCCTTTATTTGATGTATTAGCATTTTCACTTAGAGCCAATCATCTGATAGTTCACACACATCATCTGTAGAAGGGGGTTAAGGAGACTAGCTTTGTGCCTAAGCTGAACACACAAATATCTGCATGCAACTCCAAATGGAAACCAATTTATATTTGCAAAAAAGGAGAAAAAACCCAAAGAACAAAAAAAAAAAAAACCAAAAAAAAAAAAAAAAAAAACCCCAAAAAAAACCAAACCAAAACCCAAACAACAACAAAAACCTACACAACAAACCAATAAAACCTCTCCTAACTTGATACTTACTGCTCCTTCATTCTTTATTTTTGGTATAAGTAATAAGCCAAAGTAACATGCCGTACCTCCTACCATATAAGTTAACTCCTACCATATATCATGGACTCCTCTAACAATTATTGTCTAAACAGTAACTGTCAGCACCAAAATACACAGTAATGATGCCTTGTTACTTTCTCACTGTATTGGAGGATTTTTCTGCTCTCCTGATGTCAGCAAAATCCCAGTCCAACACAGTTAAAACACTGTTAATAAAGGCGAGTTCATGCTTTTAGCTTTCCTGTGTTTAATATAGTGGAAACATCAATACTGCAGCACCTATAACAAACACACAAGTACTCAGAGTACATTAACACAGATGTGGATATTCTCAAGCTCATTGATTGCAGTAGATGATTCAGCTAATACCAAAAGAAGGAGGCCCAAAGCAGAATAAAAAATAAAATGTGCGCCTCAATTTCTCTACTTTCATGCTGGTGCATAAATGTTTATAGTATAAATTGCTTCACCCATACGCATTGATGTGTTCAGCTTACTCAGAAAAAAAAAAAAAAAAAAAAATAAAAATAGTCAATATTGGCAGTCATTTCTAAACTGAAATGGAAACCTACTTCATAAATCTTGCAACAGGTGCCAAAGATTGAAACCCAGCTGCTACAGATTTCAGCCCCTCTGAAAATACTCTGGAAGTCTTGATGAAAAACTTCTTGGTTTTAGGGGGAAAATGCTGTCTACTTCACAAATGTTTTACAGATTTATTCTTTTTTTCTTGGCCCCTAAAGTAAGGGGTCCCCAGAGTTTCCTCCAAAAAAACTATAGCTAATTTTCATTAGGTTATTTAGCTTCTCATTTTAAGTTATGAGTTCAGGTTTGGACACAGAAGGCAAAAAAGGATCAGAAAGCTGAAACGAGGGACAAGATTACAGGTGAACATCTCCTTCCATGGAGAGGGACTGGGGGCTAAGGAATAAAGAATAAACCTTGGAAGAGAGTGGAAGAGAGAAATAAAGTAATAATAAATGATCAGGCTAATTTCTTTCTGGAGAACCAGGTCAACACCTGCTGCATCTCAATTTTTCCCATGTGAACAAGAAGTGGCCACTCTTTGATACAAAGGACACAAGCACATACGAGGGAGGACTGGAAGAATAGCACAGCTTTTAGTGGCTTTCACACAGTCTGAGGTCTCAGGATTCGCCAAATCACAGCACAGTTGTATTCGGCCTGGTTGAGTTTTTTTCTTTTTCTTTCCATTTTCTATTGGTTTCTATTTTCTTTTTCCAATACAGACAGATTTTGACCATCCACAATACTCTATGGCAACAAGTTGTAACAGTTTTACTCTAATCCAAAAGGACTACTCCCTTCTGGTTTTTTTTCTAATTTACCAATTTCCCAAATAACCAAGAAATCATCATTCAGCACCTAAAGCAAATCATAAAGTTTAATTCCAATATTTTTACTTCTTCTTGAGCACACACAATTTTAATATTCCTCTCTTTTAATACTCCTCTGCATTACAACTTTCATTTCAGCCGCCTTTCATTTCCAGCCCAATCCACAGAAAATATATTTTCCAAGCATTTTTCCCATTCCACAGCTTCCTCACCCATAAGCACATAATCCACTAAATATATAATTTCACTTACCCAGCATTAAACCTCCAGGACACACAGATTAATTGCTAGAAAGCTCTTAAGATGACAACAGGCTCAGCCCCTGACCCAACACGCACCAAGCAGCTCTAAAAAGGAGCTGATTAATTTCTCTTAATGGCACAACACCTTTCTGGAGTGACCAAAGATCCTCTCAGGTGTTTTTTCACATCACATCCTGCTTGGCCAAGCTGTTGCAATCCCCTCCTTCCAGCTGTGCTGAATTCCTCACTCACACAAGGCTGGATTGCTCACAGCTGCTTCCCATTAACAACAAGAGGCACAGGATTAAAGTTCTAAGGACCTTTTCCGCCTTTGTCTTTGTTGGTTTTTCGTTTTTTCGGGGTTTTTTTGGTTTTTTTTTTTGTTTTGTTTTGTTTTGGTTTTTGTTTTGTTTTTTTTTTTTGTTTGTTGTTTTTTTTGTTGTTGTTGTTGTTGGTTATTTTTTTTGTTTTTTTTTTTTTGCTTCCCACTCATGTTGAGTTTTATTGCAATTCACACCCTAAAAAGGTATCTGATATAATTGGGTAATTTAAACTCTCTGTTAATGAAAGCTGGATTTTGGGTAATTTTTCACAAGCATGTTAGAGAATTTCCACAGAGGGAGATTTTAGCCTTTTTGGGAGGAAAGGAGAAGAGCTGTAGCCCAATTGACAGCCAGCTTGAGGCAACTGAAAAAACGTGTGAAGGCTACCTTCAATTGTTGGGGGTTTTTTTCATATTCCATAGAGGCACTACCTTTCCAAGGTATTACTGCCTTGATTTAGCTGGTAATCCATCAATTTGAAGTAAAACCAAACCTAACTAATACCCAAAATATTTAAGGCACAACAGATATATTCCAAGGTTGACTTGCTATCTGTGATTCCAGAAGAAGATGGGAACAATCCTAATACAATCTGGAATTCTAAATATAGGAAAAAAAACAACAAAAAAAAAAAAAAAAAAAAAAAAAAAAAAAAAAAACCCTAATGTGATTATAATGAAATGACTTAAATAGTGGTGCTGAATGGCTATGCTGGCTCCAAGTCCTGAAGCTGCTGTGCAGCCCTCTAACCCAGGAAAGTTGTCACCACAGCTGGGTTACTCTGCAATGCTTCAAGACAGGGACATGACTTGTTTTAGGCGCACCTAGAGCATTATTTTAGCATAATAAACTGGGACAGCAACTCTCTAATTATCAGGGAACACCCACCTGACTTCATTAGGTTCAGCTTTGTACAATGGTGTGGTGTAAACCCCACTGTTATGAATATTTTGAAATATTTTTAGCATTAATGCAAAACAGAAGCTAGTAGTTAGTCTGCATCTAGCAAGCTATTTATGAATCTGGGATAAAAATGCAGAGAGAGGAGTGAAGTCATGAAATGAGTGCAGAGGCTTTCAAAGTACAGATAACACACAGGATGGCAGAAAAAACAAAATATTTGGTAATCAATTACTGGTCACTAATAAATGCAACCTTGGCATCTGGATCATAAAAAAATTAACAAGAATATAATATCTGAGCTTGTCTCAGATGCTTCCTAGAGCAGGATAAGTCTATTTTCTCCTTCTTCTCTCCCTTTTAAACAAGTTTAAGTTCTCTTCAGCGTGCATCTGCCTTGAAGCTGAGTCATAGGATAAACCATTTTCCTTTTAGCTCAACATCCCAGATTGAACCAAGCATCTGTGAGGTCAGAGCACTCCATACTTCAACACCAATGCCAAACAATGAAATATAAAAACATTTTGTGACACCCAAGGGATCCATTGAAGTGTCAGGATTGCCGACGGCTTCCATGAATGCATACCATGACCAAGCCAGGCAATACTCTTATTTTAATAGCAGTGTACAGATGGTCCTGAGAAACACTGTCCATAACTTTACAATTGTTTAACAATCCAAAATTAGAAATAATAGGTTTGGAGGGGCTGTTCTTTGGTTGGGTCTTTTTTAAGCTTTGTTTATGCACTTTTTGTCTGCTGCTATTCTGACCCCACTCACATCTTGAGTAAGCACAGTGGAAGAGATTTATGAAAACAATGCAGAATATAATTCACTTCTGCTCACAGGGCAGCCACTGCAGGGGTAAACTAAAGCCATCTGTTTGTTACTGTTCCTGCCACTGGGAGACCACAGACACACTTCATTGTTTCCCATGCACAAAGCCCAAAATTATCACACACACTGCAGCACTTTTTTTTTTTTTTTTTTTTTTTTTTCTTTTTCTTTTTCTTTTCCTTTGACTGTAGAAGATCAGGCAAGCAGGCACAGAAATCCTCTGCTAGAACAGGGCATGTCTGGGATCAGCAGTGGAACAGCGTTGAGCAGTCCACGCCCTACCTGGCATGTGCAATGAAAGGGCCCTTCACTTTTCATCAGTGTCTTAATCTGCACAAGAATAATTGTAGCATTTCTCAGTAACGGTAAATACAAATTATTCTGTTCTGCAAGACAAAGATAAGCTCGTTTTTATGTTTCAAAGAAAATGAATGTATGATTGGAATAAAAAAAATATTTATCCCAGCTCAAATGTGAGGGTTATGTAACAACTTTTGAAATACCTGCATGGAAATTGAATGTTTTCCAGTTCCAGCATTTAACAGTCATCTTAAAAAAAAAAAAAACAAAAAAAACAAAACACAATGGAGAAAAAATAAATGCTTTTTAACTTTCTCACAATACTCTTTAAAAGCTACCAAGATCAATTTTAGGTCATTCATACTGGTTTATTTCCATTATAGCATATCATTTGGACACAGAGAAATTATTTAAATGCACCTGTCATATACTTCACCATTACACAACCAATACCTTGGAAGTCTTCACCATGATTTGAAAGTGTGTGGTCAAGACAGCAAATGACAATTACTTACTAGCTTAATTATTTCAATAGTTCACCTACATGTTCTGGCTTAATTACAGTCTTCTATACTACTGTGTAATTGAAAATATATAAAAAATATATCCAAAGTGTCTGAAATCACCATGTTAGAGATTGGAAACCTTTTGTATTCAAGGCAGAGCAGCCTGTGCTCATTTTTTATCTTTTTTTTTTTTTTTTTTTTTTTTTGAATAGCATGAGTTGCTGTTACCACAGACCCAGATAGAAAGCAAGAAACTTCTGAATTTGAAATTCTTGAGTGTTATGCTTTCTTCCAGAATTATTTAAATGGAGATTTGCTACAGTTTACAGTTTATAACCTAAATCCCAAGGAGTCCTACCTAATCCTCTTCTTTTTCTTTTTCCTTCTACAGCTAAGCAAACAATTTTCCGTTGAGGTAATGTGGTTACAATCTATTTGTATATATTGTTTATCACAACAAATAGCATTTATAATAATGCAAAGAGCAAGCAAGATACATTTTGCACTAGTTTTGTGTGTTTATTTTTCCTGAGACAGGAAGTCATTTACTCTGCCTTGCAGAACATTTAATCCTTTTTACTATTCAGACCCAACAGGATTTAAGGATGCACAACATCTCACGGGGCAGGGCCTGAGAGCTTTCCAAGGCAAACCCCATCCTAACCAGATTTACAGCCCCAGCAGGGCTCCACTTCTGGGATGATTTTATCTGCTATCTTTAGAACTGATAATTACTCATTTTGACATGCTAATTTCTAACAACTGGCAAAGAAAACTGATGAGTGTATGAAATATTCTATTAAAAATTAAGAGAGGGATGGGATTGCTTCCTCATATTTTCTTGTGGTGTATCAGTGCAGGACTGTTTTGTACAGAGGAGAGTATTTCTTCACATTCACCAGTTCACACTGACAGAGCTATATAACTATTTCTCATTTTCGCTTGGTGTACTTCATCCTTGGCACATGAAATGTGTTGACAGTTTTTAGAAGGTGCTCTTAAAAAAAAAAAAAAAAAAAAAAAAAAAAAAAGCAAAGCAAAACAAAATTGAAAAATAAAAAAAACACCAAAAACCAAAGAACAACAACAAAAAAAAACCAAATACCACAACAAAAAAACAAACAAAAAAAAATCCAATTTGGATCAATAAATAAATAAATAGATCCCAATCTGTCTGTGGGTTGCATTTGATATGAACCACCCACTGTGTACCTCCTGTTGCCAAACTTTGGTACAGGCATTGTTTAATTCTCTCTTTGGTGCACAGTTTTAGACAATATTCTGTTTGAATTGGATACACAGTTCTGTATTCAGTTTTCTAAGCTGTAGCACTCAGAACATTTAATTTATCCTTATTTTAATTTTTCTAAGGAACAGATGTTTAGTAGGCACAGGCTGCCTCACAAGACAGGGAAAGGAGGAGAGTCAAATCATTTTAGCTCCCTTGCTGAAATGAGCAACTGAAAAAAAAGAGCTAAGCTAAAATAAGGAGAAAAATCAAAGTAAAAATCCTGGTGTAACCTCAGCAAATCAGCAGGTGCTTAATTGCTTAAAAAGAATTAGCAAGTGACAGACAACAGGTTTACACTAGACTTTCCCAGCGTGGCACTGAATTTTGAAGAACACCTTGATCAAATCTCCGGTGTTGGGAAGGCCAGCCTTGAAAGGGAGAGTGTTAAAATCCGAGCAGATGCATCAAGAATACACAATCCCCACTCTCTGGAAATGTGCTTTGCTGTGGCAGATGTAAATGGAGCTGCCTCATCTCCAACCCATAAAGATTTCCCATCACTGCCTGGCCAGCCTGGGCTCTGGACCTGCTCCATCTTTGCTGCTGGGGAGTTTGTGAGAGGGGAGAGTGGGGAAAGGGACAGGGAAAGGGATCTGTCTGCCCACACACCCTCTTTTGTTTTGGAAAACTGACTGTGCCCCCACCGATCTATAAAAGGTTAGGGCTGGGAGTCTGGAAGTGACACATTTGCACTGATTATTGAGCAACAATTCATGTGAAAGACTCAAAACACACATAATGTTCACATTACACTGTACTTAAATTATTTCAGGTTTCAAAGTAGAAATAAATCTGCCTCTTTTGACACAAAATCTCTTTGGTTAAGACTTTCCATTCCCACCTTCATGCTTTGTTTGCTCATCACATTAAAATTTCTACTTTTTTTCTTTCACTGAAGCTAAAAACAAAGCATAAAACATATTTACATAATACTTTACATAACAAGCTCCTTTTGAGAAATGAGAATATTAAAATTTCAAAAGTACAGTCACAGCAAGTGGTAGGCGAGCAAGGAAGATAAATCAAATCCTATTTCTTGCCATGCTGTGAAAAGACGCCCAGCTTTTAATCATCATGATGTGCCATATGTAAATTCCATCAAAGAAGAAGTTTGGTAAATGTTATATTTCATAACCACAGGGAAGGAAGCTATTTATAAACACCAATTAAATGATATAATATAGTCCAAAGCCATTAATAATAAAACTATTAATCTAGGTAGACACTATTTTTCATATGGAGTAGGTTTTCAAATAAAACTTTTTCAAATGCATATTTAACTAGGAAAACACTGCATTTTTTTCTACTCAAGGTCATTTTAACTTGTCTCATATTTTCAGTGATATAGCAAGTTGTTCCAGAAACAAATTATGCACAAAGACTCAACCATCTATCACTTTTAAAAAAAAAAAAAACAAAAAAACAAAAAACAAAAAAAAAACCCTGAGAATATTTCAGTCACTCATTTCATATATGATTAGAAACCTATAGATGCACATACGAATCTTAAATGCAAATTCATGTTGTGGTTTTTCCAGTCTCAGAAAACATTTGGAGATGCAAATGTCTGGTACAAAAATTTTCAGAGAGGCCTAACACCACAAGCATCTATTAGAAAACATCCAGTGGAGTAAAGAACCCATCACAATAATAATAGTATTACAGTAAAATTGTATATCACTTGTATTAGAGGAAAGCAAAGTAATTTGTAAAAACATTAAAAATCATTATGTTTCACAAAATTCCTAGAAGGGCTGTAATTATCTATGCCATAGAAAGTAAAGCTTTGGGATAGAATAATTTACCTGCCCTGCCTCAAACCAATATAGTAAACAGAATCTAGATGTTTAAGTTCCAAATACTGGATTTACACTTAAAAATATGATTTTCTCACAGAGAAGATGCTGAATTCAACTGGTTTTAAACAGAATGTACAGCAAAGCATGAGGGATAGCTAATGACTGCTGGGATACCCCTCCTTGCAGTAACAGAACTGACAGGTTACCCCTTGGATACCCCAGGAAAGACACAAGGATATAGTATTTTACTTTTCTATGTAATAAAGGCATAAAGGAATTAATTCCTTCTTAGTACACATCAAACTTCAGACAAAAAATTTCTAAAAGCCCACGGCAAAGGATAGACTTAAAAAACCCCAAACCAAAACCAACAATCCCCACATCCAACTTTCCAGATATTCTGTAGTTCTCTTATGTTTTATCTATAAAAAAAACCCCTCAAATCTATTTCACTGTCTCACCGCAAAATATATGGAGTCCTGTGTTTGTTTCCAGTAACACAGGAAAAAACAACATTTTCAGTTACAGATTTAAAACCAAAGGTTTTATTCTAATGAGTTTTAGAAAAGGGAGTGGAATATCTCCACATTTTCAGCACACTCAGCAATGTCTGTGTGCATAAACTGAGACCTGTCATATCTGCCTGGTGATTAGAAGAAATTTAATGCTTCACCTCTTTGCAATATTGGTTGTTTTGTTATAACTGCCGTGCAGATTGAATGGCAGGTGACATTTCCTAGGATTTAAATAAGGTAAGAAATTAATCAAATTAATATATTCATTCTCTAAAATTTGCATATAAAATGCTAGTGCATGTAAATACAAAATGAACTCCAAACACCTGAGGAAATCATGAACTCCATTTCTTACATTTTTGATCATGTATATAGATACATACTCCCCTCGAGAAAATAAAAATGCTCTTATAATGCCCAAAGTCTTTTCCAAGGGTGAACTCCAGGTCTGATTCTGTAAAATGAGTTAGAAATATCCTTATAATACATGGAATGCTATGGAAATCAATGAAAATGTGCTGGAGGGGACAAGATGCTTTGCATCTTGGCTGCTTTGCAGAACTACAGTCAAACTGAAAATTAAGGAAATCATGGCATGGAGCTCCATAGAGAAAAGACACATAAAATTAACACATCTACCAAGGACAAAGAATAAAAAAACACTGTCCAGGCTGTGTTAAAACAACCCTAGAAAGTGGCATTTCCAAATTAAGCAGTACGAGTTTTAAGGCTATCGGATAATTCCAGTTTAGTGATGTTGCCCTTGTGTGAAACAATAAAGTGAAGCCAAATAAGATGATTGGGTCAGTCAATAATTGGAAATCTATTTTCCTAAACTTAATTTATAGTGCAACAGGATTGAGATACTGGCATTTGTAACTAGTGCTCCTGTCTGCAGAAGAAAGGGCAGTCTTTAATTTATGAATTGAAATAGCTAGGACTAATTAAAGGTGCAACAGAAAGCTGGGAGATAGAACTCCAAAATGCAGTATGAATTCAATAAACTCAGACATTTTTAGCAAGCTGGAGCTGAGCTATAGCGCTAACTGCATGGGCTTGGCTTTGCACAGGGGGTTCAAGAATTTTTGGTACTTTTGTTCATGCATATGGCCATTCACATGGTACACACATAACTTCTTTTGTAAGTCAAAATCCTATTGTCACAAAGAAGAAGAAAAAAGTATAGAAGAAGAAATAAAATCACAAGTATAAAAAAAAAAGAAAAAGAAAGAAAAAAGGCAAGTTTTAGTGGAAGAATAGCAGGCAGTGCCTACAACCACAGGCTACCTGCAGGAAACCTCTTCTTTCAACACCACTTGTGGATCTTAAAAAAAACATTTTCTTCACAATTGCATGCACTACTCCTTGTGCACACACTCTATTTTACCAGTCTGCTTCAAAGTAAAACCTGAATCTATATAACAATTTACCCCTGCTTCAAAAAGCTGCAACCCTCATTTCCCTCCTGGTGGCAGAAGAGGATTTTGGTCTGTAATTCCTATTTCTCAGTGTTCCAGGGACACTACTGGTTTAGCAGAGTGAATACTCACCAAATTGATATCCTAAACATGTTTTCCTCAGGAATATGTATTTGACAACCTGGGTCAAACAAGGCAGAAGACTGACAAGGTCCATTCTATAATCTACCTGTGTCACCCTGAAACATTACAGAGACAAAACAGATCACTTGAAATCCCCCATGTCAGCCTGTTACTCCTTGTAATTGGTCTGAATTTGGCTACCTACACCAGGGAAAGCATGTGGAAGTTGAATTCCATGCTGGCAAGGAGTAACAGATCCTCTCTCTAGGAATGGTTACAGGAACATGACCAAAACTGGTCTCTCAAACTGCTTTTAAAGGATATTTTATGGGTGTGTGTGTATAAGCACAATGTTTGTGTATGAGATAATCCAACAGCTAAAATAAAACTCTGAAAACATGAACTGAATGTTCCAGTGTTTAGGAATTTGCTTACCCATTTGAGCCAGACTGCCAGTGAATGCTTGGAGGGGAAGCTAAGGATACAATCCTTATTTCTTTGGTACAGAAGGCATTGCTATGTACAGGGAGTACATGAAAAACTCATTTTTACAACAGGAATCTCAGAAAACATGAACAAATCAGAAAATTCTAATGTGCAGATTTTTTTTAACCTACTTATACTAATACTAAAGAGTTTCTGTGACACTTTGACAGGATTCTTTGCCAGGTCCTTTCTACATCTTTCCTATCATTTATATGTCTGTCAACATCTTCCTCTACATTTTCATACTATCTTACTGTTACCTCCAAGCCATGTTTTCTGCAGCACCTATCATTTCAGCTATCTCCTCTACAGCAAAGCTCAATTTAATTTCAGGCTTATTTTCAATAGATAACCGACTCTATCTTCAAGATGGTGTGAGCAATAGTTACTCTTTACCTTTGTCTTTACTATTTTCATTCTATTCCTTTTGGTAAACATAGCTTTGCACACTGCTTGCTCTCACAGTCTTGTCCTTGAATATTTTGTATTTCTGTTTCATTTTTAAGCATCACTCTTCCACGTGCTTGCTTCTGCTAGCAAAAATATTCCCTATTATGATTTTGGCTCTTACAAGACATATACAGCAACTCAAGCGCATCTCTATTAATCTAAAGCAAAAGATATTTGATGAAAAGGAGTGAGTGTAAACAGTGAAGAGACAGGAAGAGAAAAATACGTCAGCATAGTGGGGATAGGAGCTACAACTCTATTAAACTCTTAATAGAAGTATTTAAATTAAAATACCCCTTTGAGTGAAATTCTTCACTAATGTGTGTTACCTTAGACTTCCCTGCCTCCCCTCTCTCATCCCACCATCAAACCCTGGGAAACATTTTAACCTCCTGCAGCGCAGTCAGTGTTCCATCCCTGACTGATTGACCCCATATCAAGATGGAAGAAGACCCTGGGGGTCAGTGGGATGCACCAAAGAGAATGATGAGGCCCTGAATCTGTGCTTGATGGGCAGAGGAGACAAAAGATTAGAGGGGAGAGAAGGTGGATAATAGGCTCTGCTTCCGCCACCTCTTGGTGTGAAGGCTCTCAAACCAAAATATTGTTAGGAGTTCTTTTCTGTTAATTAAATGGGAGCTGAGGGAAAAATAACCTGCCAAGGTCTGAGCAGCTCGCCCTCCAGCACCTTCTTCCACACAAAAGCCTTACTGAGAGAGTGAAGTAAACATTCCTATTAATGTCCTGTTTCCTTCTCCTCTCGCCCCCAGCAGCAGCACCCACAAGGTGCTCAGCCCCCCTGGATGCATCACTTCAGCCCAAACCAAAGACTCCACAAGAACAAACAACATTCATTTTCCATCACTTCAGGATTCTCTTTGTTTTACTGAACAGACAAGCTAAATCCACTATTGCAAAGCCACATCATCTTTTTTTTCAGAGAACAAAGCTGCTCCTTAAGTTACCTGTGTTTCTTTGATTGCTCACTTGCAGTTTGCTTTTGTCACTAATTTGTCACTAATGCCTGGTGCCAGCCTTAACACAGAAACAACTCAATGAACGAGAGCTGAATGCTATAAAAACGGTAAATTATTCAGTTGGGCTAAAAATGAGTTCTCGAAGGTACATGCAGACTCCAGAGCATCCAGCTTCCCACACAGTGCAACTTTTCCAGGGCTTAAAATTGTCAAAGTAGCAGAGCCCTGGCCAATAAATACACAGAATAAGAATACTGTGTCCTGCATGCACACATGGGCCTTCATAACCAAAACAGAAACTGTTAGTAAAAGTTGTAAAATATATAACTAATTTTCTTCAACAAACCAAACAAAAGTTTCTACTAAAGATGGGACCTTGCATGCATTAAATGCTCTGCAAGGTGAGGAATTGAATTCTTCAGTATTTCCCAAATTAGAACAGTGTAGTCCTAAGCCACCGTTGAAAAGCAGCATCAACAACAAACTAAAACTGGAACCAAAATGACTAGACACCCGACCTCTGCTAACACCAAACAAAGTTATTTTATAAAAAAGCCAACTCTTGAGTCTTTGGTAATTTGAATAATAAAAAAAATTATCTTGAGTTGAAAGCCTCCGTTTGAAACAAAGCTTGTTTCTATAAATATAAGAACACAATTTATATTCAAGACACATCAATTTTCTCTTGTTTTCAAGAAAAACAATTTTCATTATGGAAGTTAATGAACTCTGCTCCATTTTTTAAAATCGGGCTTATACCTCTAGGGGAGGGCAAAATGTCCCTCCACATGCACTCAGACCAGTGTGTGGGTAGTAAGTAATACCAGTAAGAAGGATCTCTAAGCTTATTTCTTCAGAATTACATATCTGCAAATAAGAATGACCTAAATACTTAACATTTTCTTAAAAATTATAGTGTAGTTTTCATGTTAATATAAATGACCATCTTCTCAGTTGACAACTATTGTAAATAAATCCAAAATTAGAGGTAATAACCACCTGAGAAACTACTGCAAGACACAAATCTCTTCCTAGTGAACAGCGCAGTTTTTATAGACTCATGGCATGCAAAATTTCTCTCACTTGCATGAGCAAAATAAATAAAGAGCATCAGAATAATCCTTTGTGTACTTTTATTTTTCAGGGCAAAAAATTTAAAAGCTTTAATCGTTTTTTACTGATACTGTCAACTGAAGTTCATTATAGCCAACTTAAGTAAAATTTTAAAATATCAGCAACACTAAACTGTATGTGAAGTAGAAGTGAATACATCCATTTTTTTAACAGATCACTGAATACAAGTTTCTTTCTTACAATGGTTGGGCCCACACCTCATGCTGCCACTCATTCTCTCAGCTTCACTTAAGCTGTGCCAAATTAATAATAAATGAGATTTGTCCGCCTCTGTGCTGTTTTGATACTTAGTTTGGCAGAAGCAACAGCGGTCAAAAAATCTACTAGCATTTTTTTGTTGGAGTTACACACAATGTTATATTGGAAAAAAGTAGAGTTTAGACTTTGTATTGAATTTAAGAGGCCTTGTAAACTAAGAAAACTATCATTTAATATACTAATTACACTATGATGTTTTGTCTCAAAAGCTTTTAAATTAAGAGCAATTGCCAGCATTTTAAAGAGAACGCCGAGGAACAAGAGCTTTTTGTGCAATTCAAGGCGATTATAACATGTGACAGACACACACAAATGTGCATGACAGAGCAAAATTATCATATATGTTCATGTGAACAGAGCTCTTTAAAAAGACATTATTCTTTTGACAGGCTTTCATACTCAGGTCTCATTTTGCTCCCAAAGACTCTCCCTTTTTAGACAGTGGCAGATTTGGCAAATCCTCCAGGTTTCGGCAGAGGTTTATTTTCTGCCCAAAGGAAGCTGGAGGATCTTAAAAAACCAGAAGAAAATGGGAATCTGGGGGTCTCTGAGGAAAAGAGGAGGGATTTCTATGTCATGGGGAGTTGAACACTCCTGGAGAATGGGGTCCTCAGACACAACAAGCTTTATAAACAGCCAGGCACAGGGGCAAGAGCTGTTCTCCACCCAGTGACTGTGGGACGACACCATCCTCAGTTTCTAGTGGAAAATTATGACATTGTCGAGGGCAGAAGTGAAGGTAAAGTGCGATACACAGTAGGATGGGTGGGATATCCCACAGAGGATTTCCTTCATCTACAGGTACAAACTGATACCAGTGCACAAATCCAGAGGACCAGATGATGTCACGTGAAAAGCCTGCATTAGTAATTGGACAGTTAACAAAATATGCTTGTTTTGCAGCATTGTGCATTTCAAATAAAACCTTACATTAGTGTGCGAGGTTTTTAATTGCCTTTTTTCTTTCTTTTTTAAATTCAGCATGCACAAAAAGACAACCTGCATTTCTTAGTCACTTCTCCAGCTTTGGTTATTTCTCAATTGCTTGATCCTTGCTACAGATAATTCATGGCACTTGCCAAAGTGCATATTACTTTCTGAGTCAATTTAGATGCATATTCCATCTAAATAAGAGCACCTGAGGTATCCTGGTGTACTTTTCTTCACACATATTATTGCTATTTGAATTGTTTGTGTGCCTGTGAAAACATGCTTAGAAGAGAATCCAAAATAAATGGGTCAAAAAAAGACTTTACAAGTGGGGAAAATGTGGATCTAAATACCTCACTTGGGAGAGAGAACAATTTGGTTTCTGGCATAGCCTTTTTTACTCATCGAGAAATCATTTTCAAAAGTAAGAGTTAAAAATAGCTAATGTCCAGATATGACAGGATAAATGATAATAAAAGGATTTGTGATTACAGAGAGTTTTACTAATATTGCTAACTTTTGTCTGAATATCAACAAACTATGCAATTGTGTTTACTGTGACCAACTTTCAGCCTTTGTGGTTTGCATCATTATCAAAAACTTACTTCCCTTCTAACCGTTATCACTAAAATTGAACTGCAGCAAAATTAAAAATGACAGAGGAAGAATGGATTTAAGGGAGCAATACATAAACACTGCTGGACTCGTGAAAGAACAGCAAAGGCCACAGAATAAAAGGAAGAAATAAAATTTTATGAGCTGTCCTCTGAACCAGGAAGATACTAATTAAGGTTGTTAGAGTTATATGAAAAAGATAAAACATAGATAATACATCTAGAGACACATTAAAACGAGTGTCCTGAGGCTTCACTTATAACGAAATGTGGCCAAATCCAGAAGACAGCAAGACTCTGAAACCATCCCTCATCACTTCTGGGGAAGTCTACTCAATTTTTTTTTTTTTTTTTTTTTTTTTTTTTTTTTAAAATTACTGGTGGCGAATCTAAAAGTGGCACGTCAGTGCAGACTGCCTCACTGTCCAAAGGCCTTCCCCTCCTGTGAGGATAAGGGGAATGAGGAGCAGGGAGTTGCACTGAAGCAATCTTTTTGAGTTTCTTCCAACTCAGACATCCATGTTTCTCCAACCTGTATTGACCCACTGAAGCTCGTGTCTTGTAAAGCAAACGGTTTTAAATTCCATCCTCACTACCAGACTGCAGCTCTGGGATCTCTTCAGTTCCCCTCTCACCTCATGCAGAGAACAATAACATCCTCTGAACCTAGAGGAGACTGCTTTAATTGGGCCTGAAGTAAATGTTAAAATGAATTGTTGCAACCATGAGTCACTGGCATGAAGAAAGGAAAACAACAACAGGAGACACCTGGCAGTTTCTGAAGAGTTTCTTGAAGAGTTTTCCTTCACAATCTTGGTGTGCCACCACAATGGAGTGAAAGGTAATTAGACTGATTAACCTGAAAATCATTGAGGGAGCTGTCACGTGGTTCCTTTGTCAGATCAATTCTGCTCTGCAAATACCAACAGCGAATACTTAATGAAGGAAGGTGTCTAGAGGGTGTGTTTATTTGAGAGCCTGATATATTTCTGGTTAATAATTGAAATATTTGGCCATTTTTTTTCAACAAAAATAGCAGACTATTCTGGAACAAAAGCGCTGAGTATGCAGATTTATATGCTGAACACAGGATGAAAAATTTATAGGTTGGGTGACTTTTAGTATTTTAATTCGCTTATTTGTTTGAAAGTCAATTTTTTCTCGCAACTCATCTTCCTTGTGAGTAACAATAATTGTAGCAGGAAAACATCCCTTAGAACAATGGCTGCTAAACTGTTTTCTGTATCCATTCACTAATTATTTTTATGGATCTAAACCCAGAAATCCCACCCACATCCCAAGTTTGGCTTAAGCAGTTTCATCAGAGATCTGTGCCTCCATTCCCAGTGTCACCTGTGTGGGGAACATCCAGCGGGCATGACAGAACACACCATGGTACTGCTCTTTACTGCACTGAACTTCATCAGACAAGATTTAAAAAAAGAGGAAAAGGAAGAACAAAAAAAAAAAGATATTATTTTATGACTGGGTGACAGCAACAGAATTTTTGAATAGTCAACATCAAGGGAACAAAAAGAAGCACTGATGAAAAGTTGAATGACTCAGATGAGGAAAAATTAGTTGACAGCATTCCACCAGAATTTGATTTTGGTTTGAAACCCTATGATCTGGGAAGCAACATATTAGCATTTACTTTTTAATGGCATTAATAGCAGCTTAATTATGAAGATTTCCTTCTTAATATCTTGTTAAAAATTAACTGTGGTGTTTGATTGATACAAAACCAGTTTTGATTTACTTTCTGGCTTAATTGTATTAAACTGTATGACTTGAAAAAGTATATATTTTTCCTTAATTATCATTGCAACAGTACAGTAATTTTTGCCAGCTTTTCTACTGATGATTTCATCACTGTGATTTAGAGATCGATTTAAGAAATAGGCACAGAAAGCAACATCGCAAGAGTCAAATCTGAAAAATCAGGCACAAAAATAAAGTTTATAAAAAGAACTCTCTCCCCCTCGCCCCCAATTTCACATAATCTTTCAGGTGACTCCACATGAATATTTAATACAGTGTGTGCTTTAAAAACAAATTAATCCTATTATTTTGTGTGTCTGCACAACTCTCTCCTCATGTCATGGCATAAGGCAGTTTGCAGAGGGGGAAATTCAGCATTCTTTTAACTATAAATCTACTTAGAGTACTAAATTTCATTTAAGCCCTGCACTGACAAAGAAATCTTACAGGCTAAGGTATTTTATTTTACTGGAGGAATTCAAGTCTTGGGCTTAATGACTTTTTCCTAAACTGGAGATTCAGCGTAAAAGGAGGGATTATCCATTATCCCTCCCCATTTTTATCACAAAGAGACCATACCTCCATTCACAATAGGTACAGAGACAAAATCCAAGTTCCTAACATAACCTCACTTAAAGAAACACTACCTGACAGCCAAGAGTTGTGTGAAAAAAAATAATATAAAGGCTCAAAAATCTCCTGCAATTCCATGCAACAATTTACAGCACACACTGTTGTTCACAATACTTTAAAGTGACTGAAAATTGTCCTTGAAACCATGGCTAATGGATTATAAATAGCCTTTGTCACAAATTATCCTGAGTACTTTTGGGTTAAGCAACATGCAGCTTTGCTATAACATTATACGCATTAATATGTTTATTTTCACATCAAACTGCTCAAAACCCCCTATTAATCCTAATGGACCTGAGGAAATAGATCTCCCAAGAACTTCAGAGCATCTCTTTCAGTTGGTGTGCCGGTTTGGCTGGAATGGCTGATTTTCTTCCCAGTAGCTTGCACGGGCTGAGTTTTGGATTTGTGCTGGAGAGTGTTGATAATGAGGAATGTTTTCCTGTTTTCCCTGCTGGGGAGGGCTTGGTACAGAGCCAAGGCATTTTCTGCTTCACTCCGCCAATGGGGTCAGCAAAGAGTTGGGGAAGACAGATCAGGTGCTGGTGAGCAACTGCTCTTGTCTGCATCACTTGCCTTTTTTGGGGTTTATTCTCTGTCTTTGTTATTTTCCTTTTATTTACAAACTATAATGATATGATCATCATCTAATTTAAATTACTAAACTCTTTTTTTTATATCTTCAAACCCATGAATTTTCTGCATTTACCCTTATATTATTCTCTGCCTCCATCCTGCTGAAAGGTAATGAGGGCGAGGAGCCTGCTTGGTGCTGCGCTGGGGTTAAACCAGACAAATAGGATGTGGTAGATTGAGTATTTAGCCCCAAAAAAGACAGAACTTATAAATATCTACTTGACAGAGAAGCAGTTAACATTTTTTCAAAAAAAAAAAAAAAAAAAAAAAACAAACCAAAAAACAAAACACACAAAGCCTGGACTGAGCTATCCAGTCAAAGACACTTCTAGTTTTCTGCTTCCCCATAGAACCATAAGAAATTTCAAATTTTCTAAACAGTTATTGCAACGTACTGAGTGAAGATTCAGGGTGAAGATATTCACAGGAAGACACAACCACGCAGAAGTTATTACTGTAAAAGTTTTTGTCATCACTAAAAAAAAATGTAAAAAGAAAAGTAACTTCAGGCTGCAAATTGTGAAATAGCCAGCGAAAGACACAAGGAAATATCTACAGATAGCCATGTTTTGGGTTTTTTTTTGTTTGTTTTTGTTGTTTTTTGTTGTTGTTTTTTTTCCCCGTGTCTTATGAAGAAATTTTAACAACATTCAGCAGATGCTATCGTTTATGTGAGAATCTCTTGATTGCTGTAAACTCTGCAACAGAAAACAGGATTTGCATAAGTATAGCAAGCCACTCCTTGGAAAAAGGAAATGGAATGTACAAGTGGACTTGTTAATGTCAGGAAATATGGGATGCCTACTGTGCAAACTTATTTAAGATCAATGCATTGTACAATATTCTAGTTGAAGTGTTCCTGCTAGAAAAGGAACATTTTTACCTAAAACTTCTCCTTTGACTATTGAAGTGATTGGTATCAACCCCATTTTATTTATCTTAAACAAATATGCACTAATCACACATTTACATAAAGTAGGAAACAGTGATTATCCTAAAATGATCTTAGTCTAGACCATTTGCCAGCATGCTACACATGAAACTCAATTAAATTACAGATCTGAGCACTTAACATTTCTCTCTTACAGCTCTTCATCTGTGTGGAAGGAAAAAAACAATGAATTTTGGGAACAAGTCTCCTAATTCTGGTAGGATATGTGTCTATGCAGTTTTATTAATTCACCAGGAACAAAAAAAGGACTGGAAGAGGGAGATGGGGAAAAAAAAAAAAAAAAAAAAAAAAAAAAAAAAAGGACAAAGTACAAATTAGCCCTACAATTTCAAACGTATTCTGCAGTTTGTGGAATAAATCAGAAGCAGTTCCAGCTGCCACCCATATCAAACTTCATGACATCGCACAGTTTACAGGTATCAATTGATCAAGAGATACACAATCCACAGTTTCAAAACTGACCCTCAACTTGGTACCAATTCATCTGCTCCAGGTAACGTGCTCCAAGATTAAACAAATAGCATATTACATTTAAAGCCAAGAGCAATCTGCTGCAAGTACACTGCAGAAGAACCAGATGTTACTACACCAAATAACTATCAATCTTATGTGATCCAACAGCACTGACAAGGCATCCAAAATGCATCTGGACAATGGAAAGACCCTCCCATCCCAAAGTTGATTCACAGAACTCTGGGTGATTTTGGCAAAAAATCCCGAAATCTCTGGACATCTCAAGCAACCTTACCTTTAAAAAGCCATTTAGATTCATCACACATTCTGACTAGCACTAAAGGATTTATGTTTGTTTACTTGTCTTTGTGTAATCTCTCTCTTTTTTGGTTTTAGGGGGAAAATGCTGTCTACTTCACAAATGTTTTACAGATTTATTCTTTTTTTCTTGGCCCCTAAAGTAAGGGGTCCCCAGAGTTTCCTCCAAAAAAACTATAGCTAATTTTCATTAGGTTATTTGCAATGATATAGCTCTCATTTATAGGGTTATGAGTTCAGGTTTGGACACAGGAAGGCAAAAAAGGAAGGGCACTCAGAAAGCTGAAACGAGGGACAAGATTACAGGTGAACATCTCCTTCCATGGAGAGGGACTGGGGGCTAAGGAATAAAGAATAAGCCTTGGAAGAGAGTGGAAGAGAGTATAAATAAAGGCTAAATAATAAAGAATGGGGACTCTTCAGGTCTACATTTTCCTCTTCTTGCTGGACAGACACCCAGGCTCCTTTCAGAACACCTGGCTGCATCTCAATTTTTCCCCATGTGAACAAGGAGTGGCCACTCTTTGATACCAACAGGACACAAGCACATACAGAGGGGAGGACTGGAAGAATAGCACAGCTTTTAGTGGCTTTCACACAGTCTGAGGTCTCAGGATTCGCCAAATCACAGCACAGTTGTATTCGGCCTGGTGAGTTTGTTTTTTTCTTTTTCTTTCCATTTTCTATCTGGTTTCTATTTTCTTTTTCCAATACAGACAGATTTTGACCATTCACAATACTCTATGGCAACAAGTTGTAACAGTTTTACTCTAATCCAAAAGGACTACTCCCTTCTGGTTTTTTTTTCTAATTTACCAATTTCCCAAATAACCAAGAAATCATCATTCAGCACCTAAAGCAAATCATAAAGTTTAATTCCAATATTTTTACTTCTTCTTGAGCACACACAATTTTAATATTCCTCTCTTTTAATACTCCTCTGCATTACAGCTTTCATTTCAGCCGCCTTTCATTTCCAGCCCAATCCACAGAAAATATATTTTCCAAGCATTTTTCCCATTCCACAGCTTCCTCACCCATAAGCACATAATCCACTAAATATATAATTTCACTTACCCAGCATTAAACCTCCAGGACACACAGATTAATTGCTGGAAAGCTCTTAAGATGACAACAGGCTCAGCCCCTGACCCAACACGCACCAAGCAGCTCTAAAAAGGAKCTGATTAATTTCTCTTAATGGCACAACACCTTTCTGGAGTGACCAAAGATCCTCTCAGGTGTTTTTTCACATCACATCCTGCTTGGCCAAGCTGTTGCAATCCCCTCCTTCCAGCTGTGCTGAATTCCTCACTCACACAAGGCTGGATTGCTCACAGCTGCTTCCCATTAACAACAAGAGGCACAGGATTAAAGTTCTAAGGACCTTTTCCGCCTTTTCTTTGTTGGTTTTTCGTTTTTCGGTTTTTTTTTTTGGTTTTTTTTTTTGTTTTGTTTTGTTTTGGTTTTTGTTTTTTTGTTGTTGTTTGTTTTTTTGTTGTTGTTGTTGTTGTTGGTTTTTTTTGGTTTTTTTTTTTTGCTTCCCACTCCATGTTGAGTTTTATTGCAATTCACACCCTAAAAAGGTATCTGATATAATTGGGTAATTTAAACTCTCTGTTAATGAAAGCTGGATTTTGGGTAATTTTTCACAAGCATGTTAGAGAATTTCCACAGAGGGAGATTTTAGCCTTTTTGGGAGGAAAGGAGAAGAGCTGTAGCCCAATTGACAGCCAGCTTGAGGCAACTGAAAAAACGTGTGAAGGCTACCTTCAATTGTTGGGGTTTTTTTTCATATTCCATAGAGGCACTACCTTTCCAAGGTATTACTGCCTTGATTTAGCTGGTAATCCATCAATTTGAAGTAAAACCAAACCTAACTAATACCCAAAATATTTAAGGCACAACAGATATATTCCAAGGTTGACTTGCTATCTGTGATTCCAGAAGAAGATGGGAACAATCCTAATACAATCTGGAATTCTAAATATAGGAAAAAAAAACAAACAAACATAAAAAAAAAAAAAAAAAAAAAAAAAAAAAAAAACCCTAATGTGATTTCATAATGAAATGACTTAAATAGTGGTGCTGAATGGCTATGCTGGCTCCAAGTCCTGAAGCTGCTGTGCAGCCCTCTAACCCAGGAAAGTTGTCACCACAGCTGGGTTACTCTGCAATGCTTCAAGACAGGGACATGACTTGTTTTAGGCGCACCTAGAGCATTATTTTAGCATAATAAACTGGGACAGCAACTCTCTAATTATCAGGGAACACCCACCTGACTTCATTAGGTTCAGCTTTGTACAATGGTGTGGTGTAAACCCCACTGTTATGAATATTTTGAAATATTTTTAGCATTAATGCAAAACAGAAGCTAGTAGTTAGTCTGCATCTAGCAAGCTATTTATGAATCTGGGATAAAAATGCAGAGAGAGGAGTGAAGTCATGAAATGAGTGCAGAGGCTTTCAAAGTACAGATAACACACAGGATGGCAGAAAAAACAAAATATTTGGTAATCAATTACTGGTCACTAATAAATGCAACCTTGGCATCTGGATCATAAAAAAATTAACAAGAATATAATATCTGAGCTTGTCTCAGATGCTTCCTAGAGCAGGATAAGTCTTCTCTCCCTTTTAAACAAGTTTAAGTTCTCTTCAGCGTGCATCTGCCTTGAAGCTGAGTCATAGGATAAACCATTTTCCTTTTAGCTCAACATCCCAGATTGAACCAAGCATCTGTGAGGTCAGAGCACTCCATACTTCAACACCAATGCCAAACAATGAAATATAAAAACATTTTGTGACACCCAAGGGATCCATTGAAGTGTCAGGATTGCCGACGGCTTCCATGAATGCATACCATGACCAAGCCAGGCAATACTCTTATTTTAATAGCAGTGTACAGATGGTCCTGAGAAACACTGTCCATAACTTTACAATTGTTTAACAATCCAAAATTAGAAATAATAGGTTTGGAGGGGCTGTTCTTTGGTTGGGTCTTTTTTAAGCTTTGTTTATGCACTTTTTGTCTGCTGCTATTCTGACCCCACTCACATCTTGAGTAAGCACAGTGGAAGAGATTTATGAAAACAATGCAGAATATAATTCACTTCTGCTCACAGGGCAGCCACTGCAGGGGTAAACTAAAGCCATCTGTTTGTTACTGTTCCTGCCACTGGGAGACCACAGACACACTTCATTGTTTCCCATGCACAAAGC
>CM019214.1:97892653-97937765 GCA_009741485.1 Malurus cyaneus samueli
TCTAGTACACACTTCATTTGTTCCCCATATGATCTGTATTTATGGATATGTGGTTTCCCTATCATGAAATCTAGTTCCTTGGACACCTAGCTGCGAGCCCAGTATAAGCCCATTACCATGTACAAGTATATTCACACACTCACTGGCAGAGCAACTTTAGTGTTTGTGTTTTTGTATGGTTTTTTGTCTTTCAGTGTATTTTTTACCTCATTTTTTTTGCACTGCTTTCATCATCTAATTGACTACTTTTGCCTACTATACCATGATCATTTTTCTTGCTAGTTTCTCAGTCAGTTTCTTTATGTATCTTTATCCGACCTTGTTGAACTGAAAAGTTAGTGTAAAGATCAAGGCAAGCAGGCACAGAAACTCCTCTGCTGTTGAATAGCTAAATCAGTTGGCGACACTGTGCCATCCGTCGGGCTATACCCGTTAAATCTAGTTAGAGTCATCAGCTGTTTCTGGAAACTATGCTTGCGAAGTGCAGGATTCACATCCCTACCACAATCCCATCACATAACACTGAACAGGTTCGCTATGATATTACCTGTGCAATTGATCAAGGTCCCCTTTAGCGTTTACACTTTTATCATTAACCAGTTTATGGTCTTTAATGCCTCTGCACCAAGGTAATAAATTTAAAAGCTGTGCTAGCCCTCTTTTCTCATCAAGGATAACACCGGTGAAACAAATGGAAGAAAACAAAAAGAAAATAAATACAACTGTTCTGCAAGACCCAAAGATAGCACATCAAAATCGTTCTTTAGTTTCAACACGTCAAAACATCATGGAGTAATGAGGTGTTGATTGATTTGGAATTTGAAGAAAAACAATAGTGTGATCCCCAGATCCTCTTGCGAGGAAGATATATGATGTGAAAAGAAAGTCGACCCCGATTATCCTGGAAGGTACTAGTTACAACTTTTTAGATACTAAATCATGGAGAAGATTGTAATTCTTCATGCTATTGCCAACCTGTGCTATGGAGATATTGAATTGGTTCCAGGGTTCTGGAGTCTATTCAACTCCGTAGCTATCGTTTATAGAAAGAGAAAAAAAAGATAACATACAGGAAATAACCACAAAAAAATGGACAAAACAAAAATTCAAACACAGTGCGGGAGAAAAATAAATAATGACTTAATTAAAAAAATTTATTATTCCTTTTGAGTCTTTTCTCACTTTAAATGATACATACCCTTAAGTTAAAATGGTGTAGCGCGCCCTGTTAAAGAGTATTATTCACCAATGTGCTAAATTAAAAAAGAGGATTGAAAAACCGGATACTCATGTTGCAATGAACATTGGATCATTTATATATCTCTTCTTCTGAAAACCAGGTTATCTAGTTCGATAATCATTTGGGACACTAGAAAAACTTATAGATTGCTCAACTGTCCATCTTCACCCATTTACACAACCAATTACCTTGCGAAGGTTCTTTCTACCATGATATTGGAAAGTTGTGTGTTCTTTCCTACAGCAGCTAACAGTGCAGGGTATTTAATCACACCACTGCAGCACCAGGTTGTGGAGGTCTATACAAAACTACATAGGAAATGTTTAGCACAGGGCCTTGGGATTGTTACTTAGTCCTGTGAACTTGATGAATAAATTAATTTGATCCAACCTCTTTAAAATGTTTAGTTCTGAGAAAAATATGAAGGGTAAATTTTGGTAAGTGGTTTTGGTCTATACATAGGAAATAAACTGAAAATGTCTGTCCTACATGTATTTAAAAGAAGAGAAAAGTAAGTTTTTGTTGCTAATGAGAAGTTCTCTCTCTGGACAAAGTAGAAATTGGAAAAAAGAAGAAATTCAGAAATTAAAGAAAATATTTATGGATCCTTTCCAACAGAATTTAGTAACAGTTTTGCTGATTACACCAAAGGTTGGATCCAGCAGTTTTGTTACAAGTTTCTATTTAGCAGCTTCACGGTGGTATGACTACACTGATGTCCAGCTCCTTTTTTACATCCACTTGCTGCCAAGCTGACAGTCATTTCACACTAGTGATGGAATATACACGTCCTGTAGAATGTTGGACCTCCCAAACAAGAAGTGCCATGCAAAGATTATTCAATTTCTTAATTGCAGATAAAAAAACTTGGAAAAGCAACAAGATCAATGCCCCACTCTCCTCCCCCCCACCCACAAAAAAAAAAAAAAAAAAAAAAAAAAAGAAAAACAAACCCCAAACTTCAGAGCTATATTGCACAAGAAGATGTCGATGGTAACTAGATGGAAATTTGATATTACATGAAAATTTTGACATTTTGCTCAATGATTTTGACCCAGCCTGGCAAATATTTAATTCTAACAACATTACACGCAATGCACTTATGAAAACTTCACCAAAGCACCCAGCCATTCCTGGTCCTATTGAGGCGATAATCTCTTGTTCTTAAATGACCCAAAACTTGCCACCCAAAAATGGGAGAAGATAACTGTTTGCCACTTTTTTCTTCTTCGTCTTATCGACCCAAGCAAAGCTTGATTGGGCCTGACCCATTACAAGCTCCTGCTGACCTCACTGCCTCCAGAATCTACATAACGACGCTTTTTGATCTGGCTGGCTGCCCTCCTCTTTAACAAAATCTGTTGAAATATTATTTAAGGATTTGTTTTACTCCGAGTTCCAATGTTGTAATATCTACAGTATGATCCACCAAGAATCCTTCTATCCTTCTCTTTTAGTATCTCCACAGATAATTTTTTTT
The DNA here is from genome assembly GCA_009741485.1 of Malurus cyaneus samueli. Taxonomy (NCBI): domain Eukaryota; kingdom Metazoa; phylum Chordata; class Aves; order Passeriformes; family Maluridae; genus Malurus; species Malurus cyaneus. Next base: position 97,895,374 of record CM019214.1, read on the forward strand.
CTTCTTTTTTCCTTGTGTTTTTGAATATATCTTTCTCTCACATTTACTTGTTATATGTGTGACCGAACACCTGAAAAGAAACTCTGAAATGCACTGCCTATATCTCAGACTTAATATACATTACTCTTGAAAACAGCTCGAAGAAAAAGTTTACGTTGTTATATTTTCAGCCACACACACAAAATAAATTCTTTGTAGGTATTACTTGAAAGTAGGTTTTATTGGTTTTTTGTTTTTTTTTTAAGTTTCAACCCAAATTGTCATTTTTATTTGTTCAGGGAAGCATTTATATTCCTCCTGAATAAAGATAGGCTATATAAATGTTCTGCAACACTGAGTATTCACAGACAGACCTTGCTTCAGGACGTGCCTTGTATTGTAGCTGACTTAGCACTCATGCAAGCCAAGCATCGGTTTAGAGATTACGGCGGAAAGCCTAGCAGCAGCACTGAAGGTATGAAGATTCTGCCTTCTGAGCTTCTTCCAAGCACAATCTGGGTTGATATTCACATCACATGCATGCTGTTTCAAAAGAATTCTGCTCAAGCAGAGCAACCAGGGGAGGCAAGCAGAAGCTCTCACACTCCCTCAATCTGGAGCCAATGTACCCTGGGCACAGCCATGGCCATCCTGGCTGAGTCCTTCATTCCCAAGGAAAATCACAGCTCCCTGCAGGACAGAGAAAGGGATTGGGGTGGTTCCTGCCAGGCCTCAGTGTAAAGGGAACTGTAGCCAACAGAGCCCCTGGCCTCTTGGGTAATGACACAGCTCAGGTCACAGAGACAGATGCAGGCTTAGCAAAGAACCCATTTGCTTTATGAAATATTTTAGTGGTTTTTTTTTTCCTTGGTAAGTTATAGTAATAGCTGATGATATTATAAATGAGTGAGTTTAAGATATTATAAATCAGATAAAAACATACTTCTTAGCTTTATTTATTTTTCTCTTTAGACCAATTTCATAACCCTTGATTCTGTGGTATAGCTCTCTCAATCAGTGCTGGAACACGTAGAAAAATGTAACTCAATTTCATGAAAGGAATAAAGACAATCTGGCAGGTGTCTTATCATTTTAAAGCCTTCCCATATACAATCACCCTCCTACTGTAGATGGGAATCTTGGGGGCAAGAGACAGTTGCTTCTGTCTTGTTCTTAGGTGTGAAAATCAGCAGAGGAATGTGAAAGACTTAGAAGATGCCATCGCAGAAGCAATAGTTATACTTCAGGCTGGTGCCAATAGGAACACCTCTGTAGCCGGTGACATGACAAATTCCTTCCCCTCATTAGAGAGCAGCTCCTCAGTATCAGGAGCCTTGCCTGGAATGTGTCTTTGAGTTTCAAGGTCATTCCAATGATGGCAAAAAGAGATCTTGATGGTATAAGGCAAAATGCTGTGAAGCAGCTTTCACAGAGCCCAGAGGCCTCGAGTGAAGGAACGAGGAGCAGCCCACGAAGCTGCGAGCAGGGTGAGGTCAGCTCCAGGGGCGAGCACAGAGAGATAGATAACGACATGCCCACACCATTTCAAAATCTGTATCCAGGCAAAACAGTGCTGCTTTGCCCAAGTACTATCTGTTCATAAAAGGGAAAGTGAGTAACAATTTTGTGGCCCTTTCTCATCAGTGGAACAGCGAGAAGATACTATGCGGGCCCACGGCCAGAATAGCAATTGAGAGAACAAGGAGTTTGGAATCTCAAACTAAGGCCTCTGTGGGTACACCACAGATGACACCTGAATGGAATAGTCTTTGGAAAGACGTTCGGGTGAGAGTAGGGGCAATGGGAAATGCAACGATAGCGAGAAATGAGAAAAATACGCAGAAAGAGTTAAAGAAAACAATTTTGATGGCCACGCCAACCTCTAGTCACCACAAATGGGATTGAACAGGAACATGGAAACTCAAAAAACTACCACTAAAAAATGTCTTTCATGTGAATCTGGATCCATGATATCCTCGGTGCACTTCAGAGAGAAAAACAAATGGGGGACGAAGGAGAGCGGGAGATTGGCAGGGGGAGACCAAAGAAGGAAAGAAGAAAAGAAAGAAGAGAAACTCTGGAACTTTTGAAATTTCTTGTTAACTTCATTGCCAATATGAAAAAAAAAAAAGATGAAAGGGGGGAAAAGACAGGAGGGAGGATTAGTGTTGGTCTTGAAGTAGAGCATCATCCCTCCAGAAAAACATTAAAATAATTAAGAATTCATATGAAACATTGTTGAAGAGACTCTTGGAAACTTTATTAGTTTTATCCTAATCAGGTGTGTTTTATGACTATTCTTTCCTAGAATATTTTGTAAATGAGATTTGCACACTAGAGTTTCAGCCAGTTAATAATCCCTAACAATCCCAAGGGAGTCTCTACCAATCCTCTTTGCTTTTTCTTTTCCTTCTTACAGCTAATGCAAACAATTTTTCCGTTCGACGTAATTGTATTGGTTACAATCATTTGTATTATATTCGTTATCAACAAACCAAATAGCATTTTATAATTAATGCAAATGAGCAAAGCAAGATACATTTTGCGCATACTGTTTTGTCTTGTTCACTCTACACTTGACGACAGATTCTACATGTGTTTATTTTTCCTGAGACAGGAAGTCATTTACTCTGCCTTGCAGAACATTTAATCCTTTTTACTATTCAGACCCAACAGGATTTAAGGATGCACAACATCTCACGGGGCAGGGCCTGAGAGCTTTCCAAGGCAAACCCCATCCTAACCAGATTTACAGCCCCAGCAGGGCTCCACTTCTGGGATGATTTTATCTGCTATCTTTAGAACTGATAATTACTCATTTTGACATGCTAATTTCTAACAACTGGCAAAGAAAACTGATGAGTGTATGAAATATTCTATTAAAAATTAAGAGAGGGATGGGATTGCTTCCTCATATTTTCTTGTGGTGTATCAGTGCAGGACTGTTTTGTACAGAGGAGAGTATTTCTTCACATTCACCAGTTCACACTGACAGAGCTATATAACTATTTCTCATTTTCGCTTGGTGTACTTCATCCTTGGCACATGAAATGTGTTGACAGTTTTTAGAAGGTATGCTCTTAAAAAGAGGAAAAAATAAAAAAAAAAAAAAAAAGCCAAAGCAATAACAATAATTGAAAAAATACAAAAATAACACCAAACTCAAATGCAACAAACAACAAAAAAAAAACAAAATTACCACAACCAAAAAAACAAAACAAAAAAAAAAAATCCAATTGTATCAAAAAAACACAATGGAGAAAAAATAAATGCTTTTTAACTTTCTCACAATACTCTTTAAAAGCTACCAAGATCAATTTTAGGTCATTCATACTGGTTTATTTCCATTATAGCATATCATTTGGACACAGAAAATTATTTAAATGCACCTGTCATATACTTCACCATTACACAACCAATACCTTGGAAGTCTTCACCATGATTTGAAAGTGTGTGGTCAAGACAGCAAATGACAATTACTTACTAGCTTAATTATTTCAATAGTTCACCTACATGTTCTGGCTTAATTACAGTCTTCTATACTACTGTGTAATTGAAAATATATAGAAAAATATATCCAAAGTGTCTGAAATCACCATGTTAGAGATTGGAAACCTTTTGTATTCAAGGCAGAGCAGCCTGTTGCTCATTTTTTGAATAGCATGAGTTGCTGTTACCACAGACCCAGATAGGAAGCAAGAAACTTCTGAATTTGAAATTCTTGAGTGTTATGCTTTCTTCCAGAATTATTTAAATGGAGATTTGCTACAGTTTACAGTTTATAACCTAAATCCCAAGGAGTCCTACCTAATCCTCTTTCTTTTTCTTTTTCCTTCTACAGCTAAGCAAACAATTTTCTGTTGAGGTAATGTGGTTACAATCTATCTGTATATATTGTTTATCACAACAAATAGCATTTATAATAATGCAAAGAGCAAGCAAGATACATTTTGCACTAGTTTTGTGTGTTTATTTTTCCTGAGACAGGAAGTCATTTACTCTGCCTTGCAGAACATTTAATCCTTTTTACTATTCAGACCCAACAGGATTTAAGGATGCACAACATCTCACGGGGCAGGGCCTGAGAGCTTTCCAAGGCAAACCCCATCCTAACCAGATTTACAGCCCCAGCAGGGCTCCACTTCTGGGATGATTTTATCTGCTATCTTTAGAACTGATAATTACTCATTTTGACATGCTAATTTCTAACAACTGGCAAAGAAAACTGATGAGTGTATGAAATATTCTATTAAAAATTAAGAGAGGGATGGGATTGCTTCCTCATATTTTCTTGTGGTGTATCAGTGCAGGACTGTTTTGTACAGAGGAGAGTATTTCTTCACATTCACCAGTTCACACTGACAGAGCTATATAACTATTTCTCATTTTTGCTTGGTGTACTTCATCCTTGGCACATGAAATGTGTTGACAGTTTTTAGAAGGTGCTCTTAAAAAGAGAAAAAANCAAACAACAACAAAAACAACTACAACAACAAAAACCAAAATAAAACCTCTCCTAACTTGATACTTACTGCTCCTTCATTCTTTATTTTTGGTATAAGTAATAAGCCAAAGTAACATGCCGTACATGCAACTGACAAGTTAACTCCTACCATATATCATGGACTCCTCTAACAATTATTGTCTAAACAGTAACTGTCAGCACCAAAATACACAGTAATGATGCCTTGTTACTTTCTCACTGTATTGGAGGATTTTTCTGCTCTCCTGATGTCAGCAAAATCCCAGTCCAACACAGTTAAAACACTGTTAATAAAGGCGAGTTCATGCTTTTAGCTTTCCTGTGTTTAATATAGTGGAAACATCAATACTGCAGCACCTATAACAAACACACAAGTAGCTCAGAGTACATTAACACAGATGTGGATAATTATTCTTTAACAAGCTCATTGATTGCAGTAGATAGATTCAGCTAATTACCAAAAGAAGGAGGCCCAAGGCAGAATAAAAAATAAAATGTGCGCCTCAACATTCTTCTACTTTCAGTGCTGGTGCATAAATGTTTAATAGTATAAATTGCTTCACCCATACGCATTGATGTGTTCCAGCTTACTCAGAGAAAAAAAAAAAAAAAAAAAATCCAATTTGGATCAATAAATAAATAAATAGATCCCAATCTGTCTGTGGGTTGCATTTGATATGAACCACCCACTGTGTACCTCCTGTTGCCAAACTTTGGTACAGGCATTGTTTAATTCTCTCTTTGGTGCACAGTTTTAGACAATATTCTGTTTGAATTGGATACACAGTTCTGTATTCAGTTTTCTAAGCTGTAGCACTCAGAACATTTAATTTATCCTTATTTTAATTTTTCTAAGGAACAGATGTTTAGTAGGCACAGGCTGCCTCACAAGACAGGGAAAGGAGGAGAGTCAAAATCATTTTAGCTCCCTTGCTGAAATGAGCAACTGAAAAAAAAGAGCTAAGCTAAAATAAGGAGAAAAATCAAAGTAAAAATCCTGGTGTAACCTCAGCAAATCAGCAGGTGCTTAATTGCTTAAAAAGAATTAGGAAGTGACAGACAACAGGTTTACACTAGACTTTCCCAGCATGGCACTGAATTTTGAAGAACACCTTGATCAAATCTCCGGTGTTGGGAAGGCTAGCCTTGAAAGGGAGAGTGTTAAAATCCGAGCAGATGCATCAAGAATACACAATCCCCACTCTCTGGAAATGTGCTTTGCTGTGGCAGATGTAAATGGAGCTGCCTCATCTCCAACCCATAAAGATTTCCCATCACTGCCTGGCCAGCCTGGGCTCTGGACCTGCCCCATCTTTGCTGCTGGGGAGTTTGTGAGAGGGGAGAGTGGGGAAAGGGACAGGGAAAGGGATCTGTCTGCCCACACACCCTCTTTTTTGTTTTGGAAAACCTGACTGTGCCCCCACCGATCTATAAAAGGTTAGGGCTGGGAGTCTGGAAGTGACACATTTGCACTGATTATTGAGCAACAGTTCATGTGAAAGACTCAAAACACACATAATGTTCACATTACACTGTACTTAAATTATTTCAGGTTTCAAAGTAGAAATAAATCTGCCTCTTTTGACACAAAATCTCTTTGGTTAAGACTTTCCATTCCCACCTTCATGCTTTGTTTGCTCATCACATTAAAATTTCTACTTTTTTTTCTTTCACTGAAAGCTAAAAACAAAGCATAAAACATATTTACATAATACTTTACATAACAAGCTCCTTTTGAGAAATGAGAATATTAAAATTTCAAAAGTACAGTCACAGCAAGTGGTAGGCGAGCAAGGAAGATAAATCAAATCCTATTTCTTGCCATGCTGTGAAAAGACGCCCAGCTTTTAATCATCATGATGTGCCATATGTAAATTCCATCAAAGAAGAAGTTTGGTAAATGTTATATTTCATAACCACAGGGAAGGAAGCTATTTATAAACACCAATTAAATTATATAATATAGTCCAAAGCCATTAATAATAAAACTATTAATCTAGGTAGACACTATTTTTCATATGGAATAGGTTTTCAAATAAAACTTTTTCAAATGCATATTTAACTAGGAAAACACTGCATTTTTTTCTACTCAAGGTCATTTTAACTTGTCTCATATTTTCAGTGATATAAGCAAGTTGTTCCAGAAACAAAATGATGCACAAAGAACTCAAACCTATCATCACTTTTAAAAAAAAACCTATAGATGCACATACGAATCTTAAATGCAAATTCATGTTGGGTTTTTCCAGTCTCAGAAAACATTTGGAGATGCAAATGTCTGGTACAAAAATTTTCAGAGAGGCCTAACACCACAAGCATCTATTAGAAAACATCCAGTGGAGTAAAGAACCCATCACAATAATAATAGTATTACAGTAAAATTGTATATCACTTGTATTAGAGGAAAGCAAAGTAATTTGTAAAAAACATTAAAAATCATTATGTTTCACAAAATTCCTAGAAGGGCTGTAATTATCTATGCCATAGAAAGTAAAGCTTTGGGATAGAATAATTTACCTGTCCTGCCTCAAACCAATATAGTAAACAGAATCTAGATGTTTAAGTTCCAAATACTGGATTTACACTTAAAAATATGATTTTCTCACAGAGAAGATGCTGAATTCAACTGGTTTTAAACAGAATGTTACAGCAAAGCATGAGGGATAGCTAATGACTGCTGGGATACCCCTCCTTGCAGTAACAGAACTGACAGGTTACCCCTTGGATACCCCAGGAAAGACACAAGGATACAGTATTTTACTTTTCTATGTAATAAAGGCATAAAGGAATTAATTCCTTCTTAGTACACATCAAACTTCAGACAAAAAATTTCTAAAAGCCCACGGCAAAGGATAGACTTAAAAAACCCCAAACCAAAACCAACAATCCCCACATCCAACTTTCCAGATATTCTGTAGTTCTCTTATGTTTTATCTATAAAAAAAACCCCTCAAATCTATTTCACTGTCTCACCGCAAAATATATGGAGTCCTGTGTTTGTTTCCAGTAACACAGGAAAAAACAACATTTTCAGTTACAGATTTAAAACCAAAGGTTTTATTCTAATGAGTTTTAGAAAAGGGAGTGGAATATCTCCACATTTTCAGCACACTCAGCAATGTCTGTGTGCATAAACTGAGACCTGTCATATCTGCCTGGTGATTAGAAGAAATTTAATGCTTCACCTCTTTGCAATATTGGTTGTTTTGTTATAACTGCCGTGCAGATTGAATGGCAGGTGACATTTCCTAGGATTTAAATAAGGTAAGAAATTAATCAAATTAATATATTCATTCTCTAAAATTTGCATATAAAATGCTAGTGCATGTAAATACAAAATGAACTCCAAACACCTGAGGAAATCATGAACTCCATTTCTTACATTTTTGATCATGTATATAGATACATACTCCCCTCGAGAAAATAAAAATGCTCTTACAATGCCCAAAGTCTTTTCCAAGGGTGAACTCCAGGTCTGATTCTGTAAAATGAGTTAGAAATATCCTTATAATACATGGAATGCTATGGAAATCAATGAAAATGTGCTGGAGGGGACAAGATCTTACCCTTTGGCTGCTTTGCAGAACTACAGTCAAACTGAAAATTAAGGAAATCATGACATGGAACTCCATAGAGAAAAGACACATAAAATTAACACATCTACCAAGGACAAAATAAAAAACACTGTCCAGGCTGTGTTAAAACAACCCTAGAAAGTGGCATTTCCAAATTAAGCAGTAGGAGTTTTAAGGCTATCGGATAATTCCAGTTTAATGATGTTGCCCGTGTGTGAAACAATACAGTGAAGCCAAATAAGATGATTGGGTCAGTCAATAATTGGAAATCTATTTTCCTAAACTTAATTTATAGTGCAACAGGATTGAGATACTGGCATTTGTAACTAGTGCTCCTGTCTGCAGAAGAAAGGGCAGTCTTTAATTTATGAATTGAAATAGCTAGGACTAATTAAAGGTGCAACAGAAAGCTGGGAGATAGAACTCCAGAATGCAGTATGAATTCAATAAACTCAGACATTTTTAGCAAGCTGGAGCTGAGCTACAGCGCTAACTGCATGGGCTTGGCTTTGCACAGGGGGTTCAAGAATTTTTGGTACTTTTGTTCATGCATATGGCCATTCACGTGGTACACACATAACTTCTTTTGTAAGTCAAAATCCTATTGTCACAAAGAAGAAGAAAAAGTGAGTAAAGAGGTAACAAATACTACAGGGAGGTATAAAAACCAAAGAAAAGAAAAGAAAAAAAGGCAAGTTTTAGGTGGAAGAATAGCAGGCAGTGCCTACAACCACAGGCTACCTGCAGGAAACCTCTTCTTTCAACACCACTTGTGGATCTTAAAAAAACCCATTTTCTTCACAATTGCATGCACTACTCCTTGTGCACACACTCTATTTTACCAGTCTGCTTCAAAGTAAAACCTGAATCTATATAACAATTTACCCCTGCTTCAAAAAGCTGCAACCCTCATTTCCCTCCTGGTGGCAGAAGAGGATTTTGGTCTGTAATTCCTATTTCTCAGTGTTCCAGGGACACTACTGGTTTAGCAGAGTGAATACTCACCAAATTGATATCCTAAACATGTTCTCCTCAGGAATATGTATTTGACAACCTGGGTCAAACAAGGCAGAAGACTGACAAGGTCCATTCTATAATCTACCTGATCACCCTGAAACATTACAGAGACAAAACAGATCACTTGAAATCCCCCATGTCAGCCTGTTACTCCTTGTAATTGGTCTGAATTTGGCTACCTACACCAGGGAAAGCATGTGGAAGTTGAATTCCATGCTGGCAAGGAGTAACAGATCCTCTCTCTAGGAATGGTTACAGGAACATGACCAAAACTGGTCTCTCAAACTGCTTTTAAAGGATATTTTATGGGTGTGTGTGTATAAGCACAATGTTTGTGTATGAGATAATCCAACAGCTAAAATAAAACTCTGAAAACATGAACTGAATGTACCAGTGTTTAGGAATTTGCTTACCCATTTGAGCCAGACTGCCAGTGAATGCTTGGAGGGGAAGCTAAGGATACAATCCTTATTTCTTTGGTACAGAAGGCATTGCTATGTACAGGGAGTACATGAAAAACTCATTTTTACAACAGGAATCTCAGAAAACATGAACAAATCAGAAAATTCTAATGTGCAGAATTCTTTTAACCTACTTATACTAATACTAAAGAGTTTCTGTGACACTTTGACAGGATTCTTTGCCAGGTCCTTTCTACATCTTTCCTATCATTTATATGTCTGTCAACATCTTCCTCTACATTTTCGTACTATCTTACTGTTACCTCCAAGCCATGTTTTCTGCAGCACCTATCATTTCAGCTATCTCCTCTACAGCAAAGCTCAATTTAATTTCARGCTTATTTTCAATAGATAACCGACTCTATCTTCAAGATGGTGTGAGCAATAGTTACTCTTTACCTTTGTCTTTACTATTTTCATTCTATTCCTTTTGGTAAACATAGCTTTGCACACTGCTTGCTCTCACAGTCTTGTCCTTGAATATTTTGTATTTCTGTTTCATTTTTAAGCATCACTCTTCCACGTGCTTGCTTCTGCTAGCAAAAATACTCCCTATTATGATTTTGACTCTTACAAGACATATACAGCAACTCAAGCACATCTCTATTAATCTAAAGCAAAAGATATTTGATGAAAAGGAGTGAGTGTAAACAGTGAAGAGACAGGAAGAGAAAAATACGTCAGCATAGTGGGGATAGGAGCTACAACTCTATAAACTCTTAATAGAAGTATTTAAATTAAAATACCCCTTTGAGTGAAATTCTTCACTAATGTGTGTTACCTTAGACTTCCCTGCCTCCCCTCTCTCATCCCACCATCAAACCCTGGGAAACATTTTAACCTCCTGCAGCGCAGTCAGTGTTCCATCCCTGACTGATTGACCCCATATCAAGATGGAAGAAGACCCTGGGGGTCAGTGGGATGCACCAAAGGGAATGATGAGGCCCTGAATCTGTGCTTGATGGGCAGAGGAGACAAAAGATTAGAGGGGAGAGAAGGTGGATAATAGGCTCTGCTTCCGCCACCTCTTGGTGTGAAGGCTCTCAAACCAAAATATTGTTAGGAGTTCTTTTCTGTTAATTAAATGGGAGCTGAGGGAAAAATAACCTGCCAAGGTCTGAGCAGCTCGCCCTCCAGCACCTTCTTCCACACAAAAGCCTTACTGAGAGAGTGAAGTAAACATTCCTATTAATGTCCTGTTTCCTTCTCCTCTCGCCCCCAGCAGCAGCACCCACAAGGTGCTCAGCCCCCCTGGATGCATCACTACAGCCCAAACCAAAGACTCCACAAGAACAAACAACATTCATTTTCCATCACTTCAGGATTCTCTTTGTTTTACTGAACAGACAAGCTAAATCCACTATTGCAAAGCCACATCATCTTTTTTTTCAGAGAACAAAGCTGCTCCTTAAGTTACCTGTGTTTCTTTGATTGCTCACTTGCAGTTTGCTTTTGTCACTAATTTGTCACTAATGCCTGGTGCCAGCCTTAACACAGAAACAACTCAATGAACGAGAGCTGAATGCTATAAAAAAGGTAAATTATTCAGTTGGGCTAAAAATGAGTTCTCGAAGGTACATGCAGACTCCAGAGCATCCAGCTTCCCACACAGTGCAACTTTTCCAGGCTTAAAATTGTCAAAGTAGCAGAGCCTGGCCAATAAAACACAGAATAGAGAATATCTGTGTCCTGCATGCACACATGGGCACTTCATAACCAAAACAGAAACTGTTAGTAAAAGTTGTAAAATATATAACTAATTTTCTTCACAAACCAAACAAAAGTTCTACTAAAGATGGGACTTGCACTGCATTAAATGCTCTGCAGGTGAGGAATTGAATTCTTCAGTATTTCCCAAAATTAGACAGTGTGTCCTAAGCCACACGTGAAAAGCAGCATCAACAACAAACAAAACTGGAAACCAAAATGACTAGACACCCGACCTCTGCTAACACCAAACAAAGTTATTTATTAAAAAAGCCAACTCTTGAAGTCTTTGCTAATTTGAATAATGAAAAAAAAATTACTTGAGTGAAGCCTCCGTTTGAAACAAAGCTTGTTTCTATAAATATAAGACACAATTTATATTCAAGACACATCAATTTTCTCTTGTTTTCAAGAAAAACAATTCATTATGGAAGTTTAATGAACTCTGCTCCATTTTTTAAATCGGGCTTTACCTCTAGGGGAGGGCAAAATGTCCCTCCACATGCACTCAGACAGTGTGTGGAGTAGTAAGTAATACCAGTAAGAAGGATCTCTAAGCTTATTTCTTCAGAATTACATATCTGCAAATAAGAATGACCTAAATACTTAACATTTTCTTAAAAATTATAGTGTAGTTTTCATGTTAATATATGACCATCTTCTAGTTGACAACTATTGTAAATAATCACAAATTAGAGGTAATAATCTCAACTGAGAAACTCCTCAAGACACAAATCTCTTCCTAGTGAACAGCGCAGTTTTATAGACTCATGGCATGCAAACATTTCTCTCACTGCCACTGAGCAAAATAAATAAAGGAGCATCAGAATAATCCTTTGTGTACTTTATTTTTCAGGGCAAAAAATTAAAAAGCTTTATCGTTTTTTACTGATCTGTCAACTGAAGTTCATTATAGCCAACTTAAAGTAAAATTTTAAAATATCAGCAACACTAACTGTATGTGAAGAGAAGTGATACATCCATTTTTTTACAGATCACTGGAATACAAGTTTCTTTCTTACAATGGTTGGGCCACACCTCATGCTGCCACTCATTCTCCAGCTTCACTTAAGCTGTGCCAATTAATAATAAATGAGATTTTGTCCCTCTGTGCTGTTTTTGATACTTAGTTTGGCAGAAGCAACAGCGGTCAAAAAATCTACTAGCATTTTTTGTGGAGTTACACAAATGTATATTGGAAAAAAGTAGAGTTTAGAACTTTGTATTGAATTAAGAGGCCTTGTAAAACTAAGAAAACTATCATTTAATATACTAATTACACTATGATGTTTTGTCTCAAAAGCTTTTAAATTAAGAGCATTGCCAGCATTTTAAAGAGAACGCCGAGGAACAAGAGCTTTTTGTGCAATTCAAGGCATATAACATGTGACAGACACACACAAATGTGCATGACAGAGCAAATTATCATATTGTCATGTGAACAGAGCTCTTTAAAAAGAACATTATTCTTTTGACAGGCTTTCATACTCAGGTCTCATTTTGCTCCCAAAGACTCTCCCTTTTTAGACAGTGGCAGATTTGGCAAATCCTCCAGGTTTCGGCAGAGGTTTATTTTCTGCCCAAAGGAAGCTGAGGATCTAAAAACCAGAAGAAATGGGAATCTGGGGGTCTCTGAGGAAAAGAGGAGGGATTTCTATGTCATGGGGAGTTGAACACTCCTGGAGAATGGGGTCTCAGACACAACAGTTTATAAACAGCCAGGCACAGGGGCAAGAGCTGTTCTCCACAGTGACTGTGGGACAGCCACCATCCTCAGTTTCTAGTGGAAAATTATGACATTGTCGAGGGCAGAAGTGCAAGGTAAAGTGCGATACACAGTAGGATGGGTGGGATATTCCCACAGAGATTTCCCTTCATCTACAGGTACAAACTGATCACCAGTGCACAAATCCAGAGGACAGATGATGTCACGTGAAAAGCCTGCATTAGTAATGTGGACAGTTAACAAAATATGCTGGTTTGCAGCATTGTGCATTTCAAATAAAACCTTACATTAGTGTGCGAGGTTTTTTAATTGCCTTTTTTCTTTTCTTTTTTAATTCAGCATGCACAAAAAGACAACCTGCATTTCTTAGTCTTCTCCAGCTTTGGTTATTTCTCATTGCTGATCCTTGCTACAGATAAGTCATGGCACTTTGCCAAAGTGCATATTACTTCTGAGTCAATTTAGATGCATATTCCATCTAAATAGAGCACCTGAGGTATCCTGGTGTACTTTCTTCACACATATTATTGCTATTTGAATTGTTTGTGTGCCTGTGAAAACATGCTTAGAAAAGAATCAAAATAAATGGGTCAAAAAAAGACTTTACAAGTGGGGATAAATGTGGATCTAATACCTCACTTGGGAGAGAAGAAACAATTTGGTTTCTGGCATAGCCTTTTTTACTCATCGAGAAAATCAATTTTCAAAAGTAAGAGTTAAAAATAGCTAAATGTCCAGATATGGACAGGTAATGATAAATAAAAGGATTTGTGATTACAGAGATTTTTACTAATATTCTAACTTTTGTCTGAATATCACAAACTATGCAATTGTGTTTACTGTGACCAACTTTCAGCCTTTGGTGGTTTGCATCATTATCAAAAACTTTACTTCCCTTCTAACCGTTATCACTAAATTGAACTGCAGCAAAATTAAAATGACAGAGGAAGATGGATTTAAGGGAGCAATACATAAACATCTGCTGGACTCGTGAAAGAACAGCAAAGGCCACAGAATAAAAAGGAAGAAATAAAATTTTATGAGCTGTCTCTGAACCAGGAGATACTAATTAAGGTTGTAGAGTTATATGAAAAAGATAAAACATAGATAATACATCTAGAGACACATTAACCAACGAGTGTCCTGAGGCTTCACTTATAAAAATGAAATGTGGCCAAAATCCAGAACAGACAGCACAGACTCTGAAAACCATCCCTCATCACTTCTGGGGAAGTCTACTCAGTGCCAGACTGCCTCACTGTCCAAAGGCCTTCCCCTCTGTGAGGATAAGGGGATGAGGAGCAGGGAGTTGCACTGAACAATCTTTTTGAGTTTCTTCCAACTCCAGACATTCCATGTTTCTCCAATCCTGTATTGACCCACTGAAGCTCGTGTCTTGTAAAGCAACGGTTTTAATTCCATCCTCACTACCAGACTGCAGCTCTGGGAATCTCTTCAGTTCCCACCTCTACCTATGCAGAGAACATCAACATCCTCTGACCTAGAGGAGCTGCTTTAATGGGCTGAAGTAAATGTTAAAATGAATTGTTGCAACAGAGCCTGCATGAAGAAAGGAAAACACAACAGGAGACACCTGGAGTTTCTTGAAGAGTTTCTTGAAGAGTTTTCCTTCACAATCTTGGTGTTGCCACCACAATGGAGTGAAAGGTAATTAGACTGATTAACTGAAAATCATTGAGGAGCTGTCACTGGTTCCTTTGTCAGATCATTCTGCTCTGCAAATACCAACAGCGAATACTTAATGAAGGAAGGTGTCTAGAGGGTGTGTTTATTTGAGAGCCTGATATATTTCTGGTTAATAATTGAAATATTTGGCCATTTTTTTTCAACAAAAATAGCAAGACTATTCTGGAACAAAAGCGCTGAGTATGCAGATTTATATGCTGAAACACAGGATGAAAAATTTATAGGTTGGGTGACTTTTAGTATTTAATTCGCTTATTTGTTTGAAAGTCATTTTATTCTCCAACTCATCTTCCTTGTGAGTAACAATAATTGTACAGGAAAACATCCTTAGACAAGGCTGCTAAACTGTTTTCTGTATCCATTCACTAATTATTTTTATGGATCTAAACCCAGAAATCCCCACCCACATCCCAAGTTTGGCTTAAGCAGTTTCATCAGAGATCTGTGCCTCCATTCCCAGTGTCACCTGTGTGGGAACATCCAGCGGGCATGACAGAACACACCATGGTACTGCTCTTTACTGCACTGAACTTCATCAGACAAGATTTAAAAAAGAGGAAAAGGAAGAACAAAAAAAAAAAAGGTATATTTTATGACTGGGTGACAGCAACAGAATTTTTGAATAGTCAAATCAAGGGGAACAAAAAGAGCACTGATGAAAAGTTGAATGACTCAGATGAGGAAAAATTAGTTGACAGCATTCCACCAGAATTTGCTTTTTGGTTTGAAACCCTATGATCTGGAAAGCAACATATTAGCATTTACTTTTTAATGCATTAATAGAAGCTTAATTATGAAGATTTCTTCTTAAATAATCTTGTTAAAAATTAACTGGTGTTTGATTGATACAAAACCAGTTTTGATTTAGCTTTCTGGCTTTATTTGTATTAAAACTGTATGACTTGAAAAGTAATATATTTTTCCTTAATTATCATTGCAACAGTACAGTAATTTTGCCACCTTTTCTACTGAATGATTTCATCACTGTAGAAATTTAGAGATCGATTTAAGAAATAGGCACAGAAAGCAACATGCAAGAATGTCAAATCTTGAAAAATCAAGCACAAAAATAAAGTTTATAAAAAGAACTCCTCCCCCTCCCCCCAATTTCCACATAATCTTTCAGGTGACTCCACATGAATATTTAATACAGGTGTGTGCTTTAACAAATTAATCCTATATTTTGTGTGTCTGCACAACTCTCTCCTCATTCATGGCATAGGCAGTTTGCAGGAGGGGGAAATTCAGCATTCTTTTAACCTCATAAATCTACTTAGAGTACTAAATTTCATTTAAGCCCTGCACTGACAAGAAATCTTACAGGCTGAAGGTATTTTATTTTACTGGAGGATTCAAGTCTTGGGCTTAATGACTTTTTCCTAAACTGGAGATTCAGCGTAAAAGGAGGGATTATCCATTATCCCTCCCCATTTTTATCACAAAGAGACCATACCTCCATTCACAATAGGTACAGAGACAAAAATCCAAGTTGCCCTAACATAACCTCACTTAAAGAAACACTACTGACAGCAGAGTTGTGTGAAAAAAAATAATATAAAGGCTCAAAAATCTCTGCAATTCATGCAACAATTTACAGCACACACTGTTGTCACAACTTTAAAGTGACTGAAAATTGTCTTGGAAACCATGGCTAATGGATTATAATAGCCTTTGTCACAAATTATCCTGAGTACTTTTGGTTAAGCAACATGCAGCTTTATATAACATTATACTGCATTAATATGTTATTTCATCAAACTGCTCAAAACCCCCTATTAATCCTAATGGACCTGAGGAAATAGATCTCCCAAGAACTTTCAGAGCATCTCTTTCAGTATAGGTGTGCCGGTTTTGGCTGGAATGGCTGAATTTTCTTCCCAGTAGCTTGCACGGGGCTGAGTTTTGGATTTGTGCTGGAGAGTGTTGATAATTGAGGAATGTTTTCCTGTTTTCCCTGCTGGGGAGGGCTTGTACAGAGCCAAGGCATTTTCTGCTTCCCACCCCGCCAAGTGGGGTGCACAAAGAGTTGGGGGAGGACCAGTCAGGTGCTGGTGAGCAACTGCTCTTGTCTGCATCACTTGCCTTTTTTGGGGTTTATTTCTCTGTCTTTGTTATTTTCCTTTTATTTACAAACTATAATGATGATGATCATCATCTAATTTAAATTACTAAACTCTTTTTATCTCAACCCATGAATTTTCTCACTTTTACCCTTTTTATTCTCTGCCTCCATCCTGCTGGAAGGTAATGAGGGAGGGGCTGCTTGGTGCTGGCTGGGGTTAAACCACGACAATAGGTGTGGTAGATGAGTATTTAGCCCAAAAAGACAGAACTTATAAATATCTACTTGACAGAGAAGCAGTTAACATTTTTTAAAAAAAAAAAAAAAAAAAAAAAAAAAAACCAACAAACAAAACACACAAAGCCTGGACTGAGCTATCCACAGTCAAAGAACTTCTAGTTTTCTGCTTCCCCATAGAACCATAAGAAATTTCAAATTTTCTAAACAGTTATTGCAAACGTACTGAGTGAAGACTTCAGGGTGAAGATATTCACAGGAAGACACAATCACGCAGAGTTATTACTGTAAAAGTTTTGTCAGTCACTAAAAAAAAATGTAAAAAGAAAAGTAACTTCAGGCTGCACAATTGTGAAATAGCCAGCAAGACACAAGGAAATATCTACAGCTAGCCATGTTTTGGTTTTTTTTTTGTTTGTTTTGTTGTTTTTTGTTGTTGTTTTTTTTTTCCCCTGTGCTTGTATGAAGAATTTTAACAACATTCAGCAGATGCTATCTTATGTGAGAATCTCTTGATTGCTGTAACTCTGCAACAGAAAACAGGATTTGCATACAAGTAATAGCAAGCCACTCCTTGGAAAAAGGAAATGGAATGTACAAGTGGACTTGTTAATGTCAGGAAATATGGGATGCCTACTGTGCAAACTTATTTAAGATCAATGCATTGTACAATATTCTAGTTGAAGTGTTCCTGCTAGAAAAGGAACATTTTTTACCTAAAACTTTCCTTTGACTATTGAAATGCTTGGTATCAACCCCATTTTATTTATCTTAAACAAATATGCACTATCACACATTTACATAAAGTAGGAAACAGTGATTATCCTAAAATGATCTTAGTCTAGACCATTTGCCAGCATGCTACACATGAAACTCAATTAAATTACAGATCTGAGCACTTAACATTTCTCTCTTACAGCTCTTCATCTGTGTGAGAAGGAAAAAAACAATGAATTTTGGGAACAGTCTCCTAATTCTGGTAGGATATGTGTCTATGCAGTTTTATTAATTCACCAGGAACAAAAAAAGGATGCAAGAGGAGATGGGAGAAAAAAAAAAAAAAAAAAAAAAAAGGACAAAGTACAAATTGCCCTACATTCAGAACGATTCTGCCAGTTTGTGGAATAAATCAGAAGCAGTTCCAGCTGCCACCCATATCAAACTTCATGACATTCTGCACAGTTTACAGGTATCAATCTGATCAGAGATACACAATCCACAGTTTCAAAACCTGACCCTCAACTTTGGTACCATTCATCTGCTCCAGGTAACGTGCTCCAAGATTAAAACAAATAGCATATTACATTTAAAGCCAGAGCATCTGCTGCAAGTACACTGCAGAAGAACAGATGTTACTACACCAAATAACTATCAATCTTATGCTGATCCAACAGCACTGACAAGGCATCCAAAATGCATCTGGACAAGGAAAGACCCTCCCATCCCAAAGTTATTCACAGAACTCTGGGTGATTTGGCAAAACAATCCCGAAATCTCTGGACATCTCAGCAAACCTTACCTTTAAAAAGCCATTTAGATTCATCACAGCATTCTGACTAGCACTAAAGGATTTATGTTGTTTACTTGTCTTTGTGTAGCTGCAGGATTTTATGTATCCCAGTATCCAACAGTGCAGATACTGGCAGAAAAAAAAAAAAAATCAGTGCTCAAATATGAATACAACATTATTAAGGATAGCCCAGCACCATCATTCATTTTAAAGTTGCATTTTAAGGACAGGATGCAATCAAGGAAAGAAAGGCTTCTAAAATGTTCCAATTGTTTTCAAGAGGCTACAAACCACTCTTGCTGGAAAATAACCACATCAAGGACCACAAAAGCACAGATTATTTGTGAGAGGAGAAATATGAAACAATAGTAATTAAATCTTCCAGGAGGCTCTTAGAAAGTTGGAGATGACAGACATTCTACAACTGGGTCTTGGCTGAAACTACTTAGCCACACATAATCTGTTGTATTTTGTGTCAATAATCACATTGACAAATGAGGTTGCATTATCTGTTTAAAACACAAGATTCTTACAGAATTAATATCTGTAAATCTTGATTACACCAAGGATGTAAAAGGAAACCAAGCTTGTTTGTCTGTTTTGTAGAGTTGTCCATAGTCAATATTAACTTATAATCAAATAAAACATCAAGCTGGATGAAGACCTGGTTTAGCATAGAAAACATTAAGGGACAAGAAAGAGTCATATTTCTTTTTTGGGGTGGGGTTTTTGAGACTTTATAAATTATAATTTACATCAATATAAATATTGTAGATGCTTGAGCACATCAGTCTACACAGCACTGCCAAGCTGCTCCAATCCCACCTCTGAGCCAAATGTCAACCTATAAATACTGTGGAAGCAGTATTTATACATTATAAAAAAAAGAAAAAGGAAAAAAAAAGAGAGATCAAACTTGTAAGGTTGGTAATAGCAAGTATCTGCTAGAAGATTAATTTCATATTCTTGATATTTTGAAAGGTGTATTCTTTTATCTAACATAATATTAAAGCGGTTTTAATTAACAATCTCCCTCATTTCAAAAGAGAATCCTAATTATTTGTCAAACTTGATATAAACAATTTAAACAGTAGATGGTATTCAACCTTTATAGCCTTAAGTTTTTTACAAGTTTTTACATGAAGTCACCACTGAATAATCACTTCAAAACCATAAACAGGTAATAGACCATTTCTCTACACCTTTTTCCACACAAGCCTGTGCAAGCAGACCCTGGTCAGCACAGGCAGCCATGGCAATCGTGCAATGCTGTGAACCACAGCTAGTGGGGAGATAAAATAAAGTTTGTTAGAAAAATTAGGCCCTTTATTTGATGTATTAGCATTTGTTTCACTTAAGAGCCAATCATCTGATAGTTCACACACATCATCTGTAGAAAGGGGGTTAAAGGAGACTGGCTTGTGCCTAAGCTGCACACAAATATCTGCATGCAACTCCAATGGAAACCAATTTATATTTGCAAAAAAGGAGAAAACCCCAAAGAAACAAAAAAAAAAACAACGCAAAAAAAAAAAACCCCAAAAAAAACCAACCAAACCCAAAACCCAAACCACCACACAACAACACAAATAAACTCTCTAACTTGATACTTATTGCCCTTCATTCTTATTTTTGGTATAGTAATAACCAAAGTAACATGCCGGTAGCATGCAACTGACAAAGTTACACTCCTACCTATATATGGACTCTCTACAATTTATTGTTAAACAGTAACTGTCAGACACCAAAATACACAGTAATGATGCCTTGTTACTTCTCATGTATTGGAGGATTTTTCATGCTCTCCTGTGTCAGCAAAAATCCCAGTCACACAGTTAAAACAGCTGTTTAATAAAGGCGAGTTACATGCTTTGCTTTCCTGTGTTTAATATAAGTGGAAACATCAAATACTGCAGCACCTATAACAAACACACAAGTTAGTCAGAGTACATTAACACAGATGTGGATAATTATTCTTAACAAGCTCATTGGATTGCAGTAGAATAGAATTCGCTAATACCAAAAGAGGAGGCCAGGCAGAATAAAAATAAAATGTGGGCGCCTCAAATTCTTCTACTTTCAGTGCCGCTGGTGCATAAATGTTTAATAGTATAAATTGCTTCAACCCAATACGCATTGATGTGTTCCAGCTTACTCAGAGAAAAAAAAAAAAAAAAAAATAGTTTCTCTCCAAACCTTACCTTTGGCATCATTCTAACTGAAATGGAACCACTTCATAAATCTGCAGACATGGTGCTAAAGATTGGAAAAACCCAGCCTTTGCTACAGGATTTCAGCCCTCTGAAAAAATACTCTGGAAGGCTTGATGAACAACTTCTTGGTTTTAGGGGAAAAATGCTGTCCCTACTTCACAAATGTTTTAAAGATTTATTCCTTTTTCATTGGCCCCTAAAGTAAGGGGTCCCGCAGAGCCTTCCCTCCATAAGAACATATAACTAATTTTCATTAGGTTATTTGCAATGATCCATAGCTCTCATTTATAGGGTTATGAAAGTTCAGTTTGGACACAGTGAAGGCAAAAAAGGAAGGGCACTCAGAGCTGAAACGAGGGCAGAATTACAGGTGAACGATCTCCTTCCATGGAGAAGGGACTGGGGGCTAAGGAATAGATAGCCCTTGAAGGAGTGGAAAGAGAGTATAAATAAAGGTAAATTAAAGAGTGGGACTCTTCAGGTCTACATTTTTCCTCTTCTTGCTGGACAGACACCCAGGCTCCTTTCGAACACCTGGCTGCATCTCAATTTTTTCCCCAATGGTGAACAAGGAGTGGCAACTCTTTGATACCACAGGACACAAGCACATACGAGGGAGGACTGGAAGAATATGCACAGCCTTTTAGTGTTTTCACACAGTCTGATGTTCAGGATTTACCGCCAAATCACAGCAACAGTTGTATTCGGCCTCGGTGAGTTGTTTTTTCTTTTTCTTTCCATTTTCTAATTGGTTTCTATTTTCTTTTTCCAATACAGACAGATTTTGAACATTCCATAATCTTGGCAACAAGTTTGTAAACGTTTTACTCTAATCCAAAAGGACTACTCCCTCTGTTTTTTTTTTTTGTTCTAATTTACCAGTTTCCCAAATAACCAGAAATCATCATTAGCCCTAAAGCAAACCCATAAAGTTTAATTCCAATATTTTTACTATCTTCTTGAGCACACACAATTTTTAATATTCCTCTCTTTTAATACTCTCTGCATTAACAGCTTTCAATTTCAGCCGCACTTTCATTTCCAGACCCAATCCACAGAAAATATATTTTCCCAGCATTTTTCCAATTTCCACAGCTTCCTCACCAAAAGCACATAATCCACTAAATATATTAATTTCACTTACCCAGCATTGAAACCTCTCAGGACAACACAGATTAAATTGCTGGAAAGGCTCTGATGCAACAGGCTCAGCCCCTGACCCAACACGCACCAAGCAGCTCTAAAAAGATCTGATTAATTTCTCTTAAATGCACAACACCTTTCCTGGAGTGACCGAAAGATCTCTCAAGGTGTTTTTTTCAAACATCACATCCTGCATGGCAAAGCTGGTTGCAATCCCTCCTTACCCATGCTGTGCTGAATTCCCTCACTCACACAAGGCTGCATTGCTCCCAGCTGCTTCCCATTAACAACAAAGGACAGGATTAAAGTTCTAAAGGACCCTTTTCCTGCCTTTGTTCTTTGTTGTTTTTCGTTTTCGGGGTTTTTTTTTGGTTTTTTTGTTTGTTTTGTTTTGGTTTTTGGGGTTTTTTTGTTTTTTTTTTTTTTTTTGTTGTTTGTTGTTATGTTTTTTTTTTTTTTGCTTCCCACTCAATGTTGAAGTTTTTTATTGCAATTCAACACCCTAAAGGTATCTGATTATAATTGGGTAAATTAAAACTCTCTGTTAATGAAAGCTGGATTATTTGGGTAATTTTCACAAGCATAGTTAGAGAATTTTCCAGCAGAGGGAGATTTTAAGCCTTTTTGGGAGGAAAAGGAGAAGAGCTGTAGCCCAATTGACAGCCAGCTTGAGGCAACTGAAAAACGTGTGAGGCTACCTTCAATTGTTGGGGGTTTTTTTTTCATATTCCATAGAGGCAGCTAACACCTTTCCAAGGTATTACTGCCTTGATTTAGACTGTCAATCCATCAATTTGAAGTAAAACCAAACCTAACTAATACCAAAATATTTAAGGCACAACAGATATATTCCAAGGTTGAAACTTGCTATCTGTGATTCGAGATAAGATGGAAATCCCTAAATACAACTGGAATTCTAATATAGGAAAACCAAACAAACAACATAAAAAAAAAAAAAAAAAAAAACAAAAAACCCTAATGTGATTTATAATGAATGACTTATAGTGGTGCTGATGGCTATCTGCTCCAAAGTCCTGAAGCTGCTGTGCAGCCCTTCTAACCGCAGGAAAGTTGTCACCACAGCTGGGTTATCTCTGCATGCTTCAAGACAGGGACATGACTTGTTTTAGGCGACACTAAGTCATTATTTTTTAGCATAATAAACTGACAGCAACTTCTAAATAATCAGGGAACACCCACCTGACTTCATTAGTTCAGCTTTTGGTACAATGGGTGTGGTGTAAAACCCCCACTGTTATGAATATTTTGAAATTTTTTAGCATTAATGCAAAACAGAAGGCTAGTAGTTAGTCTGCTCTAGCAAGCTATTTATGAATCTGGGAATAAAAATGCAGAGAGAGGAGGAAGGTCATGAAATGAGTGAGCAGGCTTTCGAAAGTACAGATAACACACGGATGGCAGAAAAAACAAATATTTGGTATCATTACTGGTCATATAATGCACCTTGGCATCTGGATCATAAAAATTAACAAGAATATAATATACTGAGCTTGTCTCTGCTTCCTAGAGCAGGAATAAGTCTTTTTCTCCTTCTTCTCTCCCCTTTTAAAACAAGTTTACAGTTCCTCTTCAGCGTGCATCCTGCCTTGAAGCTGAGTCATAAGGATAAACCATTTTACTTTGGCTCAACATCGCCAGATTGAAACCAAGCATCTGTGAGGTCAGAGCAATCCATACTTCACACCGATGCCAAAAATGAAATATAAAAACATTTTGTGACACCCAAGGGATCCATTGAAGTGTCAGGATTGCCGACGGCCTTCCATGAATGCATACCATGACCAAGCCAGGCAATACTCTTATTTTAATAGCAGTGTAACAGATTGTCCTGAGAAACACTGTCCAAACTTTACAATTGTTTACAATCCCAAAATTAAAATAATCAGGTTTGGAGGGGCTGTTCTTTGGTTGGGTCTCTTTTTAAGCTTTGTTTATGCACTTTTTGTCTGCTGCTGCTGCTTATCTGACGCAGCCACCTCACATCTTGAGTAAGCACAGTGGAAGAGAATTATGAAAACAATGGCAGAATATAATTCACTTCTGCTCACAGGGCAAGCCAACTTGCAGGCGGTAACTAAAGCCATCCTGTTTGTTCGGTTCCTGCCACTGGGAGACCACAGACACAACTTCATTGTTTCCCATAGCAACAGCCAAAATTAATCACACACACTGCCAGCACCTTTTTTTTTTTTTTTTTTTTTTTTCCGCTTGACTGTAAGAAAGATCAGGCAAGCAGGCACAAAATCTCTGCTAGAACAGGGGCATGTCTGGGATCACAGTGGGAACAAGCGTTGGAGCAGTCCACGCCCTAACCTGGCAATGTCAATGAAAGGGCCCTTCACTTTTCATCAGTGTCTTAATCTGCACAGAATAATTGTAGCATTTCTCAGTAACGGTTAATACAAATTTATTCTGTTCTGCAAAGACAAAGATAGCTCGTTTTTATGTTTCAAAGCAAATGAATGTATGATTGGAATAAAAAATATTTATCCCAGCTCAAATGTGAGGGTTAATGTAACAACCTTTTTGAAATACCTGCATGGAAATTGAAAATGTTTTCCAAGTTTCCAGCAATTCTAACAGCATCCATTAAAAAAAAAGAAAAAAAAAAAAAAAAAAAACAAAACAAAAAAAAAAACAAAACAAACAAAAAAAACACCAATGGGAAAAATATGCTTTTTAACTTTCTCACAATACTCTTTAAAAGCTACCAGATCATATTTTAGGTCATTCATACTGGTTTATTTCATTAATAGCATATCATTTGACACAAGAAAATTATTTTAAATGCACCTGTCCATATACTTCACCATTACACCACCAATACTTTAGGAAGTCTTCACCATGATTTGAAAGTGTGTGGTCAGACAGCAAAATTGACAATTACTTACTATATTAATATTTCAATAGTTCACCTACATGTTCTGGCTTAATTACAGTCTATCCTATACTCACGCGTAATTGAAAATAAAAAGAAAATATATCCAAGAGTGTCTGAAAATCGCCATGTTAGAGATTGGAAAACCTTTTGTATTCAAGGCAGAGCAGCCTGTTGCTCACTTTTTTTTATCTTTTTTTTTTTTTTTTTTTTTTTTTTTTGAAAGCATGAAGTTGCTGTTACCAACATGACCGATAGGAAGCAAGAAACTTCTGAATTTGAACATTCTTGTGTTATGCTTTCTTCCAGAAATTATTTAAATGGAGATTGCTACAAGTTTACAGTTTATAACCTAAATCCCAAGGAGTCCTAACCTAATCTCTTCTTTTCTTTTTCCTTCTACATGCTAAGCAAACAAATTTCTGTATGAAGGTAATGTGGTTACAATTCTTCTGTATATTATGTTTATCAACAACAAATAGCATATTATATAAGCAGAAGAGCAAGCAAGATACAATTTTGCACTAGTTTTGTGGTTGTTTTTATTTTCCTGAGACGGAAGTCATTTACTTACTCTGCCTTGCAGACATTTCATCCTTTTTACTAATTCAGAACCACAGGATTTTAAGGATGCACAACATCTCACGGGCAGGGCCCTGAGTACTTTTCCAAGGCAACCCCATCCTAAACCAGATTTACAGCCCAGCAGGGCTCCACTTCTGGGCTGATTTTATCTGCTGATCTTTCAAGAACTGATAATTACTCATTTGACATGCTAATTCTACATGGCAAAGAAAACGATGATGTATGAAAATATTCCTATTAAAAATTAAAGAAGGATGGGAATTGCTTCCCTCATATTTTCTTGTGTGGTATCAGTGCAGGACTTGTTTGTACAGAGGAGAGTATTCTTCACATCACAGCAGTTCACACTGACATTTGAGCTAATAAACTATTTTCTCATTTTTGCTTGGTTACTTCATCCTTGGACAGTGAAAATGTGTTTGACAGTTTTAGAAAGGTGCTCTTAAAAAAGAGAAAAAAAAAAAAAAAAAAAAAAAAGCAAAGCAAAACAAAATTGAAAAAAAAAAAAAACACCAAAAACCAAGAAACAACAAAAAAACCAAATACACAACAAAAAAAAAACAAAAATCCAATTTGGATCAAAGAATAATAAATAGATCCCAAACTGTCTGTGGGTTGCATTTGATATGAAACCACCCACTGTGTATCCCTCCTGGTTGCCCAAAACTTTGGTACATGGCATTTTTTTAATTCTCACTCTTTGTGCACAGTTTTAGACACATATTTCTGTTTGGAATTTGGATACACAGTTCCTGTATTACAGTTTCTAAAGCTGTAGCACTCAGAACATTTAATATTATCCTTATTTTATTATTTCATAAGAACAAGATGTTTAGTAGTGCACAGGCTGCCTCACAAGAACAGAGGAAAGGAGGAGAGTCAAAATCATTTTAGCTCCCTTGGCTGAAATGAGCACTGAAAAAAAAGAGCTAAAGCTTAAAAATAAGGAGAAAAATCAAAAAGTTAAGAATCCGGGTGTAACCTCAAAGCAAATCAGCAGGTGCTTAATTGCTTAAAAAGAATTAGGAATGACAGACACAGGTTTACACACTAAGACTTTCCCGCATGGCCTGGAAATTTTGAAGAACACCTATGATCAAATGCTTCCGGTGTTGGGAAGCTAAGCCTTGAAAGGGAGAGTGTTAAATCGCGAGCAGATGCATCAAGATACACAATCCCCACTATCTCTGGAAATGATGGCTTTGCTGTGGCAGATGTAAAGTGGAGGCTGCCTCATCTCCATCCCCTAAAAGATTTCATCACTGCTGGCCAGCCTGGCTCTGGACCTGCCCCATTCTTTTGCTGCTGGGGATTTGTGAGAGGGGAAAGTGGGGAAAGGGACAGGGAAAGGGATCTGTCTGCCCACCACCCTCTTTTTTGTCTTGGAAAACTGACTGGCCCCCACCGATCTGATAAAAGGTTCAGGGCTGGCGTACTGGAAGCTGACATACATTTGCACTGATTATTGAGGCAAGTTCATGTGAAAACTCAAAAACAACAATAAATGTTCACATTACACTGTACTTAAATTATTTCAGGTTTCAAAAGTAGAAATAAATCTGCCTCCTTTTGACAACAAGAATCTGCTTTGGTTAAGACTTTCCATTCCCACCTTCATGCTTTGTTTGCTCATCACATTAAAATTTCTACTTTTTTTCTTTCACTGAAAGCAAAAACAACAGCAAAACATATTTACATATACTTTACATTAACAAAACTCCTTTTTTGAGAAATGAGAATATTAAAAATTTCAAAAGTACAGTCCACAGAAAAGTGGTGAGGCGAGCAGGGAAGAATTAATCAAATCCTATTTCTATGCATGCGTGAAAAGACGCCCAGCTTTTTACATCATCATCGATGAATGGCATAAATGTAAATTCCATCAAAGAAGAAGTTTGGTAAATGTTATGATTTCATAACCACAGGGAGGAAGCTATTTATAAACACCAATTTAAATTATATAATTATGTGCCAAGAGCCATTAATAATAAAACTATTAATCTAGGTAGACACTAATTATTTTCATATGGAATAGTTTCAAATAAAACTTTTTCCACAATGCAGTATTTTAAACTAGGAAAACACTGGCATTTTTTCTACTCAAGGTCATTTTAAAAACTTTCTCATATTTATCAAGTGATATAAGCAAGTTGTCCAGAAATTCAAAATGATGCACAAAGCTCAAACCTATCATCACTTTTTAAAAAAAAACCCTGAGAAATATTTCAGTCACTCATTTATAATCGATATAGTAACTATAGATGCAACATACGAACCTCTTAAAATGCAAATTCAAGTTTGCGGTTTTTTCCAATCTCAGAAAACATTGAGATGCAAATGTCTGGTAAAGAAAGATTTTCAGAGAGCCTAACACACACAACATCTATCTAGAGACATCCAGTGGAGTAAAGAACCCTCCAATAAATAAAGTATTACAGTAAAATTGTATATCACTTTGTAATTAGAGGAACAAAGTATTTGTAAAAACATTAAAAATCATTATGTTTCACAAAATTCTAGAAGGGCTGTAATTATCATGCCAGTAGAAAGTAAAGCTTTGGGATAGAATAATTTACCTGTACCCTCGCCTCAAACCAAATATAGTAAACAGAACTAGATGTTTAATTCCAAATACTGGATTGACACTTAAAATAATGATTTTCTCACAGAGAAGATGCTGAATTCAACACTGGTTTAAACAGAATGTACTAGGCAAAGCAATGAAGGGATGTAATGACTGCTGGGAATACCCCTTCCTTGCAGTAAACAGAACTGACAGGTTTCCCTTGGATACCCCAGGAAAACACAAGGAACAGTCCATTTACTATATCTATTAATAAAGGCATATAAGGAAATTTAATTCCTTCTTAGGTAACCATCAAACTTCAGACAAAAAATGTTCTAAAAGCCCGGCAAGGATAGACTTAAAAACCCACCAAACCAAAACCAAACAATCCCACATCCAACTTCCAGATATTCTGTAGTTCTCTTATGTTTATCTATAAAAAAAACCTCAATCTAATTTTCACTGTCTCACCGCAAATATTGGAGTCCTGTGTTTGTTTCCAGTAACACAGGAAAACAAATTTTCCGTATACAGATTTAAAACCAAAGGTTTTTATCTAATGAGTTTTTAGAAAAGGGAGTGGAATATCTCCAACATTTTCAGCACACTTCCAGCAATGTCTGTGTGACATAAACTGAGACCTGTCATATCTTGCCCTGGTGATAAGAAAGAAAATTTAATGCTTACCTCCTTTGCAATATTGGTGTTTTGTTATAAATACTGCCGTGCAGATTGGAATGGCAAGGTGAACATTTGCTAGGATTTAAGATAAGGTAAGAAATAATCAAAATTAATATATTCATCTCTCTAATTTGCATATAAAATGCTAGTTGCATGTAAACAACAAAAAATGACTCCAAACACCCTGAGGAATCTGAACTTCCATTTCTAGGACATTTTTATTCATGTATATAGAATACATACTCCCCTCCGAGAAAATAAAAATGCTCTTACATATGCCCCAAAGTCCTTTTCCAAGGGTGAACTCCCAGGTCTGATTCTGTAAAAATGATATAGAAATATCCTTATAATCATGGAATCTGTGAGAAATCAAATGAAGAATGTGCTGGAGGGGACAAAGATCTTAACCCTTTGGCTGCTTTGCAGAACATACAGTCAAACTGAAAAATTAAGGAAATATGACATGGGAACTACCATAAAGAGAAAGACACAGATAAAATTAACACTAATCTACGAAGGAAAAAAAAAACACTAGGCCAGGCTGTGTTAAAACAACCAGAAACGTGGCATTTCCAAATTAAAACAAGTAGGGGAGTTTTTAAGGCTATGGATAATTCAGTTAATGATGTGCCCTGTGTATGAAACAATAAGATGAAGCGCAAATAAGATGATTGGGTCAGTCCAATACATTGGAAATCTATTTTCCTAAACTTACATTTATAGTGCAACAGGATTCGAGATACTGGCATTTGGTAACTAGTGCGCGCTGTCTGCAGAAGAAAGGCAGTCTTTATTTAATGAATTGAAATAGCTAGACTTCAATTAAAGGTCAAACAGAAAAGCTGGGAGATAGAAATCCAGAATGCAAGTATCGAATTCAATAAACTCAGACATTTTTACAGCTGCTGGCTACAAGCGAACTAACTGCATGGGCTTGGCTTTTGCACGGGGGTTCAAGAATTTTTGGTACTTTTGGTTCATGCATATGGCCATTCACGGTTGGTACAGCACATAACTTCTTTGTAAGTCAGAAATCCTATTGTCACAAAGACAGAAGAAAAAGTGAGTAGAGGTACAAATACACAGGGAGGTATAACCAAAGAAAAAGAAGAGAAAAAAAGGCAAGTTTTAGGTGGAAAAGAATAGCAGGCCATGTGCCTCACAAACCACAGGCCTACCTCAGGAAACTCTTTCTTTCAACACCACTTGTGGATCTTTAAAAAAACCCATTTTCTTCAACACAATTGCATGCACTACTCCCTTGTGCACACACTCTATTTACCAAGGTCTGCTTCAAAGTAAAACCTGAATCTATATAACAATTTTACCCCTGCTTCAAAAAGCTGCAACCCTCAAATTTGCCCTCCTGGTGGCACGAAGAAGGATTTTGGTCTGTAATTCCTATTTCCTCAGTGTTCGCAGGGGACACTACTGGTTTAGCAGAGTGAATAACTCACCAATTGATAATCCTAAACATGTTCTCCTAGGAATATGTATTTGACAACCTGGGTCAAACAAGGCAAAGAAGACTGACAAGGTCCATTCTATAATCTAAACCGTGATCACCTGAAACATTACAGAGCAAAACAGATCATTGAAATCCCCATGTCAGCACTGTTACTACTTGTAATCTGTCTGAATTTGGCTACCTACACCAAGGGAAAGCATGTGGAAGTTAAATTCCATGCTGGCAAGGAAGTAACAGATGAAGATCCTCTCTCTAGGATGGTTTACAGGAACATACCAAAACTGGTATCCTCAAACTGCTTTTAAAGGATATTTTATGGTGTGTGTGTATAAGCACAATGTTTGTGTATGAGATATCCAACAGCTGAAAATAAAACTCTGAAAACATGAAACTGAATGTACCAGTGGTTTAGGAATTTGCTTACCCATAATTGAGCCAGACTGCCAGTTGAATGCTTGGAGGGGAAGCTAAGGATACAATCCTTATTTTCTTTGGTACAGAAGGCATTGCTATGTACACTGGGAGTACATAAAAACGTCATTTTACAACAGGAATCTCAGAAACAACATGAACAAATCAGAAATTCTAATGTGCAGAATTCTTTTAACCTACTTATACTAATACAAAAGAGTTTCTGTGACACTTTGACAGGATTCTTTGCCAGGTCCTTTCTACAGAATCTTTCCTATCATTTAATATGTCTGTCACATCTTCCTCTAACATTTCCGTACTATATCTGTTACCTGCAAGCCTGTTTCCTGCAGCAACCTTAATCATTAGCTATCTCTCTACAGCAGCCTCATTTAATTTCAAGCTTATTTTCAATAGATAACCGAACTCTATCTTCAAGATGGGGTGTGAGCAATAGTTACTCTTTAACCTTTGTCTTTACTATTTTCATTCTATTCTTTTGGTAACATAGCTTTGCACACTGCTTGCTCTCACAGTCCTGTCCCTTGAATATTTGTATAATTCTGTTTCATTTTATTAAAGCATCGACCCATTCGTCTTGCTTTGCTAGCAAAAATACTCCCTATTTGATTTTTGACTCTTACAAACATATACAACAAGCAACTCAAGCACTCTCTCATTAATCTAAAGGCAAAAGATATTTGAATGAAAAGGGAGGTGAGTGTAAACAGTGAAAAGAGACAGGAAGAGAAAAATCTCAGCATAGTGGGGATAGGAGCTACAACTTCATAAAACTCTTAATAGAAGTATTGTAAATAAAATACCCCTTTGGAAGATTCTTCAACTAATGTGTGTTACCTAGACTTCCCTGCCTCCCCTCTCTCATCCCAGCAATCAAACCCTGGGAAGACATTTTAACCTCCTGCAGGCAGTCAGTGTTCCATCCTGACTGATGACCCCATATCAAGAATGGAAGAAGACCCTGGGGGTCAGCTGGGATTCCCAAAGGGAATGATGAGGCCCTGAATCTGTGCTTGATGGGCAAGAGGAGACAAAAGATTAGAGGGGAGAGAAGGTGATAATAGGCTCTGGCTTCCCGCCACCTTTCTTGTGTGGGAAGGCTCTCAAACCAAAAAATATTGTTAGGAGTTTCTTTTCTGTTAATTAAATGGAGCTGGAGGGAAAATAACCTGCCCAAGGTCTGAGCAGTACACCCTCCAGCACCTTCTTTCCACATCACAAGCCTTACTGAGAGAGTGAAGAAACATTCCTTATTAATGTCCTGTTCCTTCTCCTCTCGCCCCAGCAGCTCAGTCAGCACCACGAAGGTTGCTCAGCCCCCCTGGATGCATCACTACAGCCCAAACCAAAGACTCACAAGAACAAACACATTTCATTTTCATCACTTCAGGATTCCTCTTTGTTTTAACTGAACAGACAGGCTAAATCACTATTGCAAAGCCACATCATCTTTTTTTTCAGAGAAACAAAGCTGCTCCTTAAGTTACCTTTGTTTCTTTGATTGCTCACTTGCAGTTGCTTTTGTCACTAATTGTCACTAAATGCCTGTGCCGAGCCTTAACCACAGAAACAAACTCAAATGAACGAGAGCTGAATGCTATAAACGGTAAATTATTCAGTTGGGCTAAAATGAAGTCTCGAAGGTACATGCCATGATCCAGAGCATCCAGCTTCCACACAGTGGCAACTTTTCCATGGGGCTTAAAATTGTCAAAGTAGCAGAGCCCTGGCCAATAAATACACAGAATAAGAATACTGTTCCTGCATGCACACATGGGCCTTCATCAACCAAAAACAGAAACTGTTAGTAAAAGTTGTAAAATATATAACTAATTTTCTTCAACAAACCAAACAAAAGTTATCCTACTAAAGATGGGACCTTGCCATGCATTAAATGCTCTGCAAGGTGAGGAATTGAATTCTTCAGTATTCCGCAAACTTAGAACAGTGTAGTCCTAAGCACCTTGAAAAGCAGCATCACAACAAACTACAACACTGGAACCAAAATGACTAGACACCCGACCCTGCTAACACCAAACAAAGTTATTTTTATTAAAAAAGCCAACTCTTGAAGTCATTGGCTATTTGAATAATGAAAAAAAATTATCTTGAGTGAAAAGCCTCCGTTTGAAACAAAAGCTTTTTCTATAATATAAGAACAACAATTTATATTCAAGACACATCAATTTTCTCTTGTTTTCAAGAAGAAACAATTTTCATTATGGAAGTTAATGAACTCTGCTTCCATTTTTTAAAATCGGGCTATACCTCTAGGGGAGGGCAAAATGTCCCTCCACATGCACTCAGACCAGTTGTGTGGGTGTAAGTAATACCAAGTAAGAAGGATCTCTAAGCTTATTCTTCAGAATTACATATCTGCAAATAAGATATGCACCTAAATACTTAACATTTTCTTAAAAATATAGTGTAGTTTCCATTTATAATATAAGACCATCTCTAGTTGACAACTATTGTAAATAATCAAAATTAGAGTAATAATCTCACCAATGAGAAACTCTCAAGACACAAATCTCTTCCTAGTGACAGCGGCAGTTTTATAGACTCATGCATGCAAAATTTCTCTCACTTGCCATGAAGTCAAATAAATAAAGGAGCATCAGAATAAATCCTTTGTGTACTTTTATTTTTTCAGGGCAAAAAATAAAAGCTTTATCGTTTTTTACTGGATACTGTTCAACTGAGTGTCATTATAGCCACTTAAGTAAAATTTAAAATATCAGCAACACTAAACGTAGTGAAGAGAAAGTGAATTACATCCATTTTTTTACAGATACTGAAAGCAAGTTTCTTTCTTATCAATTGGTTGGCCACACCTCATTGCTGCACTCATTCTCATTACAGCTCACTTAAGCTGTGCCAAATTAATAATAAATGAGATTTGTCGTCCTCTTGCTGTTTTGATACTGTAGTTTGGACAGAAGATCACCAGCGGTCAAAAAATCTAAGCAATTTTGTTGGATTACCACCAATACGTTAATATTGGAAAAAAAGTAGAGTTTAGAACTTTGTAATTGAATTTAAGAGGCCTTGTAAAACTAAGAAAATATCATTAATATACTAATTAACTATGAAGTTTTGTCTACAAAAGCTTTTAAATTAAGAGCATGCCAGCATTTTAAAGAGAACCCCGAGGAACAAGAAGCTTTTTGTGCAATTGCAAGGCATATAACATGTGGACAGACACACACAAAATGTGCATGACAGAAGCAAATTATCATACTTGTCATGGTGAAAGAGCTCTTAAAAGAACATTATCTTTTGACAGGCTTTCATACTCAGGTTCCATTGTGCTCCCAAGACTCTCCCTTTTTAGAACAGTGGCAGATTTTGGCAAATCCTCCAGGTTTCGGGCAGAGGTTTAATTTTCTGCCCAAAGGAAGCTGATGGATACTAAAAAACCAGAAAGAAATGGGAATCTGGGGTCTCTAGGAAAAGATGAGGGATTTCTTAACTGTCATGGGGAGTTGAAACACTCCTGGAGAATTGGGGGTCCTCAGACACAACAAGTTTGATAAAACAAGCCAGGCACAGGGCGAAGAAGCTGTTCTCCCACAGTGACTGTGGAAGGCCACCATCCTCGAGTTTCTAGTGGAGAAATTATGACAAATTGTCGAGGGCAGAATGAAGGTAAGGTGCGGATACACAAGTAGGATTGGGTGGGATATTCCACAGAGGATTTCCTCTCATCTACAGGTACAAACTATCACCAGTGCAACAAATCCAGAGGACACAGATGATTCACGTGAAAACTGCATATAGTAATGTGAGCAGTAACAAAATATATGCTGGTTGTTGCAGCATTGTGCATTTCAATAAAACCTTACTTAGGTGCGAGGTTTTTAATTGCCTTTTCTTTCTTTTTTTAATTCAGCATGCACATCAATAAAAAGACAACCCTGCATTTTAGTCATTCTCCAGTTTGGTTATTTCTCATTGCTTGATCCTGCTACCAGATAAGTCATGGCACTGTGCAAAGTGCATATTACTTCTGAGTCAATTTAGATAGCATTTCCATCTAAATAGAAGCAACCTGAGTACCGTGGTACTTTCTTCACGAACAATTATTGCTATTTGAATTGTTTGTGTGCCTGTGAAAACACTTAGAAAGAACTCAAAATAAAATGGGTCAAAAAAAGACTTTAGCAAGTGGGGAAAAATGTGGATCTAAATACTACTTGGGAGAGAGAAAAAATTTGTGTTCTGGCATAGCCTTTTTTACTCATCGAGAAACATCAATTTTCAAAGTAAGAGTTAAAAATAGCTAAATGTCCAGATATGGACAGGTTAAATGATAATAAAAGGATTGTGATTACAGAGAGTTTTACTAATATTGCTAACTTTTGTGCTGAATATCAACAAACTAATGCAATGTGTTACTGTGACCAACTTTCAGCCTTTGTGGTTTGTCATTCATTATCAAAAACTTAAACTTCCCTTCCTAACCGTTCAACTAAATTGAACTGCAGCAAATTAAAAATGAACAGACGGAAATGGAATTTAAGGGAGCAATCATAAAACATCTTGCCTGGATCTCGTAAGATATCAGCAAAGGCCACAGAATAAAAGGAAAGAAATAAAATTTTATTGAAGCTGTCCTCTGAACCAGGAGATACAATGTAAGCGTTGATAAGGTATATGAAAAGAGTAAACATAGATAAGACATCTAGAAGACTACATTAACAATCGCAAGTGTCCTGAGGCTTTACTATAATAATGAAATGTGGGCCAAAATCCAGAACAGACAGTCACGACTCTGAAACATCCGTCTCATCACTCTGGGGAAGAGTCTACTCTATTATTTTTTTTTTTTTTTTTTTTTTTTTTTTTTTTTTTTTTGTTTAAAATTACTGGTGGCGATCTAAAATGTGGCACGTCAGTGCAGACGCTCACTGTCCAAAGGCCTTTCCCCTCTGTAGGATAGAGGGATGAAGAGCAGGTAGTTGCACTGAAGCAATCTTTTGAAGTTTCTTCCAACTCAGACATTCCCATGTTTCCAATCCTTAATTGACCCCACTGAAGCTCGTGTCTTGTAATGCAAACGGTTTTAAATTTCGACTCACTACCAGACTGCAGATCTCTGGAAGTCTCTCATTCCCCTCCACCCTGCAGAGAACAATCAACATCCCTGACCTAGAGGAGACTGCTTTAATATGAGCCTGAAGTAAATTGTTTAAAAGAATTTGCAACAGAAGTTCACTGCATGAAGAAGGAAAACAACAACAGCGAAGACACCTGCAGTTTCTGAAGAGTTCTTGAAGAGTTTTCGCTTCACAATCTTGGGTTTGCCACACACAATGGAGTGAAAGGTAATTAGAACTGATTAACTGAAAATTCATTTGAGCGAGCTGTCCCGTGGTTCTTTGTCAGAATCATTCTGCTCTGCAAATACCAGAAGCGAATACTTAAGGTGAAGGAAGGTGTCTAGAGGGTGTTTTATTTGAGAGCCTGATTTATTTTGGTTAATAATTGAAATATCTGGCCATTTTTTTCAACAAAAATAGCAAAGCATTCTGGAACAAAAAGCGCTGAGTATCAGATTTTATATGTTCTGAACACAGGAATGAAAATTTATAGGGTGGTGACTTTTAGTATTTTAATTTCGCTTATTTGTTTGAAAGTCATTTTCTCTCCACTCATCTTCCTTCGTGTAGTAACAAAATGTACAGGAAAAAGACACCTAGAACAATGCGGCTAAACTGTTTTCTGTATCCATTCAACTAATTATTTTTATGATCTAAACGCGCGAAAATCCCACACCACATCCAATGTGCTTAAGCAGTTGCATACAGAGATCTGTGCTTCCATTTCCAGTGTCACCTGTGTGGGGAACATCCACGTGCAATGAACAGAACACACCATGGTACTGCTCTTTACTGCACTGACTCATCAGACAAATTAAAAAGAGGAAAAGGAAAACAAAAAAATACAATAAATATATTTTATGACGGGTGACAGCAACAGAATATTTTGAATAGTCAACATCAAGGGAACAAAAAATAGCACTGATGAAAAGTTGGAAATCGAACTCCCCAGATGAGGAAAAATTAGTTGACCAGCATTTCCACCAGAATTTGATTTTGTTTGACCCTAATGATCTGGGAAGCAACATATAGCATTTACTTTTTAAGGCATTAATAGCAGCTTAATTATGAGATTTTCTTCTTATAATTCTTGTTAAAAATTATACTGGGTGTTGATTATACAAACCTATTTTGATTTAAGCTCTGGCTTAATTTGTATAAAACTGTATGCTTGAAAAATATATTTTTTCCTTAATTAAATCAATTGCAACAGACAAGTAATTTTTGCCACCTTTTCTACTGAATGATTTTTCATCACTGTAGATTTAGAGATCGATTTAAGAATAGGCACAGAAAGCAACACGCAAGAAGTCAAATCTTGAAAAATCAGGCACAAAAATAAAGTTTATAAAAAGGAACTCTCTCCCCCTCGCCCCCAATTTACAACATAATCTTTTCAGGTGACTCCACAATGAATATTACATACAAGTGTGTGTGCTTTAAAAACAAATTAATCATTATTTTGTGTTCTGCAAACTCTCTCCTCATGTCATGGCATAGGCAGTTTGCAGGAGGGGAAATTCAGCATTCTTTTAACTATAAATCTACTTAGAGTACTAAATTATTTAAGCCCTTGCCATGACAAAAACTGTACAGGCTAAGGTATTTTATTTACTGGAGATTCAAGTCTTGGGCTTAATGACTTTTTTCCTAAACTGGAGATCAGCGTAAAAGCGAGGGATTATCCATTACCCTCCCCATTTTTATCACCAAAGAGACCATAACCTCCATTCACAATAAGGTACAGTACACAATCCCAAAGTTCCTAACAGTAACCTCACTTAAAAGAAACACTACTGACAGCCAAGAGTGTGTGAAAAAAAAATAATATAATAGGCTCAAAATCTCTGCAATTCATGCAACATTACGCATACACAACTGTGTCACAAAACTTTCAAAGTGACTGAAAATTGTCTTGAAACCTATGCTAATGGATTATAAATAGCCTTCTGTCACAGAATTATCCGAAGTACTTTGGGTTAAGCAACATGCAGTGCTTATAATACATATAATATCTCATAAATTGTATGTTCAGAGTCAAACTGCCAAAACCCCCTATTAATCCTAAATGGACCTGAAGGAAATAGATCTCCCAAAACTTTCAGAGCATCTCTTCAGATATGGTGTGCCGGTTTGGCTGGAAGGCTGATTTTCTTCCCAGTAGCATTGCACGGGCTGAGTTGATTGTGCTGGAAGTGTGAAATTGAGCGAATGTTTTTCCTGTTTTCCCTGCTGGGGGAGAGCTTGGTACGAGCCAAGGCATTTCTGCTTCCACCCGCCAAGTGGGTGCAAAAGAGTTGGGGGAAGGACAGTCAGTGCTGTGAGCAACTGCTCTGTACTGCATCACTTAGCCTTATATTTTGGGGTTTATTTCTCGTCTTTGTTATTTTCCTTTTATACAAACATATATATGAATATCAATCCTAATTTAAATTACTAAACTCTTTTATCTCAAACCCATGAATTTTCTCACTTTACCTTTATTCTCTGCTCCATCCGCTGAAAGTAATCGAGGGAGGGGCTGGCTTGTTGCCGCTGGGGTTAAACCACGACAATAGGTGTGGGAGATGAGTATTTAGCCCAAAAAAGACAGAACTTATAAATATCTACTGACAGAGAAGCAGTTAAACATTTTTCAAAAAAAAAAAAAAAAAAAAAACGAAACCAAACAAACAAAACACACAAAGCCTGGACTGAGCTATTCCAGTCAAAGACTTCTAGTTTTCTGCTTCCCACAGAACCATAAGAAATTTCAAATTTTCTAAACAGTTATTGCAACGTACTGAGTGAAGAGTTCAGGTGAAGATATTCACAGGAAGACACAACCACGCAGAGTTATTACTGTAAAAGTTTTGTCATCACTAAAAAAAAATGTAAAAAGAAAAGTAACTTCAGGCTGCAAATTGTGAAATAGCCAGGAAAGACACAGGAAATATCTACAGCAATAGCATGTTTTGGTTTGTTTTTTTTTTTGTTTGTTTTTGTTTGTTTTTTGTTGTTGTTTTTTTTCCCCCTGTGCTGTGATGAAGAATTTTAACAAACATTCAGCAGATGCTATCATTATGTGAGAATCCTTTGATTGCTGTAACTCTGCAACAGAAACAGGATTGTGCATAAGTATAGCAAAGCCACTCTTGGAAAAAGGAATGGAATGTACAAGTGGACTTGTTTAATGTCAGGAAATATGGGATGCCTCTGTTGCAAACTTATTTAAGATCATGCATTGTACAATTGTCTAGTTGAAGTGTTCCTGCTAGAAAAGGAACATTTTTACCTAAAACTTCTCCTTTGACTATTGAAGTGTTGGTATCAACCATTTTATTGTATCTTAAACAAATATGCACTATCACAATTTACATAAAGTAGGAAACAGTGATTATCCTAAAATGATCTTAGTCTAGACCATTTGCCAGCATGCTACACATGAAACTCAATTAAATCAGATCTGAGCACTTAACATTTCTCTCTTACAGCTCTTCATCTGTGTGGAAGGAAAAAAAACATGAATTTGGGAACAGTCTCCTAATTCTGGTAGGATATGTGTCTATGCAGTTTTATTAATTCACCAGGAACAAAAAAGGATGAGAGAGAGAGATGGGGAGAAAAAAAAAAAAAAAAAAAAAAGACAAAAGTACAAATTGCCCTACATTCAGAACGATTCTGCCAGTTTGTGGAATAAATCAGAAGTTCCAGCTGCCACCCATATCAAACTTCATGACATCGCACAGTTTACAGGTATCAATCTGATCAGAGATACACAATCCACAGTTTCAAAACTGACCCTCAACTTGGTACCAATTCATCTGCTCCAGGTAACGTGCTCCAAGATTAAAACAAATAGCTATTACATTTAAAGCCAGAGCATCTGCTGCAAGTACACTGCAGAAGAACAGATGTTACTACACCAAATAACTACAATCTTATGCTGATCCAACAGCACTGACAAGGCATCAAAATGCATCTGGACAAGGAAGACCCTCCCATCCCAAAGTTATTCACAGAACTCTGGGTGATTTGGCAAAACATCCGAAATCTCTGGACATCTCAGCAAACCTTACCTTTAAAAAGCCATTTAGATTCATCACACCATTCTGACTAGCACTAAAAGGATTTATGTTGTTTACTTGTCTTTGTGTAGCTGCAGGATTTATGTATCCAGTATCCAACAGTGCAGATACTGGCAGAAAAAAAAAAAATCAGTGCTCAAATATGAATACAACATTTATTAAGGATGCCCAGCACCATCATTCATTTTAAAGTTGCATTTTAAGG
Source organism: Malurus cyaneus samueli (assembly GCA_009741485.1). Lineage (NCBI taxonomy): Eukaryota > Metazoa > Chordata > Aves > Passeriformes > Maluridae > Malurus > Malurus cyaneus. The sequence goes on from CM019214.1 coordinate 97,935,199, forward strand.
ACAGGATGCAATCAAGGAAAGAAGGCTTCTAAAATGTTTTTCCAATTGTTTTCAAAGAGGCTACAAACCACTCTTGCTGGAAAATAACCATATCAAGGACCACAAAAGCACAGATTATTTTGTGAGGAGGAGAAATATGAAACAATAGTAATTAAATCTTCCAGGAGGCTCTTAGAAAGTTGGAGATGACAGACATTCTACAACTGGGTCTTGGCTGAAACTACTTAGCCACACATAATCTGTTGTATTTTGTGTCAATATCACATTGACAATGAGGTTTATATCTGTTTAAAACACAAGATTCTTACAGAATTAATATCTGTAAATCTTGATTACACCAAGGATGTAAGAAACCAAGGCTTGCTTTGTCTGTTTTGTAGAGTTGTCATAGTCAATATTAACTTATATCAAATAACCATCAACGGATGAAGACCTGGTTTAGCATAGAAAACATTAAGGGACAAGAAAGAGTCATATTTCTTTTTTGGGTGGGGTTTTTGAGACTTTATAAATTATAATTTACATCAAATATAAATATTGTAGATGCTTGAGCACATCAGTCTACACAGCACTGCCAAAGCTGCTCCAATCCCACCTCTGAGCCAATGTCAACCTATAAATACTGTGGAAGCAGTATTTATACATTATTATATATTTCTACAGCAGAAATGAGTATGAGGTATCCTCATGGCACAACAGTATTTCAGAATCTTTTTACACTAATCTTGATATTGTGAATACATATGCAACTCCACACCTGGTTACTATTTGCATGAAACTATTTCTTTTTTCCTTCCCGCCCCCCCCCCCCCCCCCTTTTTTTTCCAGTCACTTCCACAAGTAGCTATTGTTGTCTAGTCTTGCTTTGTAAATGTATAGGACATACAGAACAATATCCAGTATGGTAACATCATGAATTAAATAGTTTTTACAGAAAAAAAAAGCAGAACATAAATCAAAGACACAGTAGCACAGAAATACAATTTGTCTCTATTATATTTTCAAAGTTGGTTAAAGGTTTCGCTAAAGTTGGCTACTTTCTCCTTTCGAAACAAGTATTTACTGATTCAGACACTTCATCTGGAAGGGAATGTGATGTTCACGTTCAAACACACACACACATTTATAGTTCCATATCACAGGTTAAAATACCTGAAATCTGTTACCTTGATGTAAGTCGATTATAGAGAGAAACCTGATATTCTCTTACCTAAAATACAAAAGAGAAATTGTTATAGATTAACTCATAGTATTGTTGAAATTATACATTTTGCAAATTAAAGAAGAATGAACTGCATACAATCAACAAATTTGGGTTAGGCTATTTAGTGGTAAAATGATCTTTAGTATTAAATCAGTCTCAAGAAATTTGTTATCACTTCTATCACAGCTTTGTCATTTTCTCTATAAATGTCATCTTCTCTATGACCATAAACAGAATCTTTTCAATCACTGAAGGTCAAAAGCCATGTAAACATCCAAGTTCCATGTTTGCAAATATCTTGGTATGAACAGGATTTAACTTTCAAACCTTCTCTGGTGTGCAACATTGTACAAATACATATGGCCGATGCTTCTTTTTTTAAAAGTATAAATCTAAAGGTTTTTATATAGCTCACTCCACACTCTTCTGGTTTTTTTTTTCTGTTTTGTTTTGGTTTTTTTGTTTGTTTGTTTGTTTGTTGGTTTGTGGTTGTTTTTGGTTTTCGTTTTGGTTATTTGTTGTTGTTGTGTTTTGTTTTGGTTTGGGATTGTTTTTAAATTTTTTGTGTCTAATGATACTATAAAAATGCTTTGGTTTTATTTTATCTTCCAGTTTCTTTTTCAACAGTCAGCCAACAATGAAAATGTCCCATGAGTTTTTTTTGGTTTTTTTTTTTTTTTCAGAAGTATCTTGAGTTCAGGAATGTCTGCAGTAGTAGTGGCACCTTCGTCCAAAGTGTTTATAAACTGGTAATTATATATGTTTTCAAGCAATCTAACCTTTAAGGGGCAAACATTGCTTTTATGACAATAACTTTACGTTAATGAGGCCAGAAACAAAGAATTTACAAGTTCTTTCAACTCCTTGAACTGTGCAACGACACATATAGAATGATGGTTATTACTGGGACAACTAAACTGGCCAGGCCATGGCTACACCAAACAGAGCTGAGGGACTGCAGCACCTGGGGGGAAGAGGAAAGAAGCAGATCCACAGTTGATGGTGATGGAAAATCATAAACGACCTGTGGTGTTGGGTATGTCACTGATACCAGGCCAGAAACAATGGGAGATATTGCACTGGTGGATTTTACATTATCTGAAAACCTTTGTGTGTCAAAGACATACTAGTTGATTGGTTTTGTGTTCATTTTTGCTGTGTTGCTCATAAGTTAAACTGAATTCAAGCTAAATTTAATATCATAAATATGATAGCTGGTGTTTTATAGCTACAGCTCTAAACTAAAGGATTCTTTGTTTATTTTTCTCCTGGCATAAACTTTGATGAAAAGTAAGCAATTTTTGGTCTTGGTTGAGGCTTCAATAATCCACAAAGTATTAATGAAGGCTTGTAGGAACAAAGT
>CM019214.1:97937790-97964993 GCA_009741485.1 Malurus cyaneus samueli
TATATATTCTACAAGCAGAAAGAGTATGAGGTATCCTCATGGCACAACAGTATTTCAGAATCTTTTTCACTAATCTTGATATTGTGAATACATATCAACCCACACCTGGTTTACTATTGCATGAAACTATTTCTTTCCTTCCCCCCCCCCCCCCCCCCTTTTTTTTCCATCACTTCCCAAAGTAGCCTATTGTTGTCTAGTCTTGCTTTGTAAATGTATAGACATACAGAACATATCCAGTATGGTAACATCATGAAATTAAATAGTTTTTACAGAAAAAAAAAGCAGAACATAATCAAAGACACAGTAGCACAGAATACAATTTGTCTCTATTATATTTTCAAAGTTGGTTAAAGGTTTGCTAAAGTTGGCTACTTTTCCTTTCGAAACCAAGTATTTTACTGATTCAGACACTTCATCTGGAAGGGAATGTGATGTTCACGTTCAACAACACACACACCATGTTATAGTCCCATCACAGGGTTAAAATACCTGAAATGTGTTACCTTGATGTAGTCTGATTATAGAGAGAAACCTGATATTCTCTTACCTAAAATACAAAAGAGAAATTGTTATAGATTAACTCATAGTATTGTTGAAATTATACATTTTGCAAATTAAAGAAGAATGAACTGCATACAATCAACAAATTTGGGTTAGGCTATTTAGTGGTAAAATGATCTTTAGTATTAAATCAGTCCAAGAAATTTGTTATCAACTTCTATCACAGCTTTGTCATTTTCTCTATGAAATGTCATCTTCTCTATGACCATAAACAGAATCTTTTCAATCACTGAAGGTCAAAAGCCATGTAAACATTCAAGTTCCATGTTTGCAAACATCTTGGTATGAATCAGGATCTTAACTTTCAAACCTTCTCTGGTGTGCAACACTTGTACAAATACATATGCCGATGCTTCTTTTTTTAAAAGTATAAATTTAAAGGTTTTTATATAGCTCACTCCCACTTTCTGTTTTTTTTCGTTGTTTGTTTTTGTTTTTTTTTTTTTTTGTTTTTTTTGTTTTTTTTGTGGTTTTTTTTTTTTTTTTTGTTTTTTTGTTTTTGTTTGTTTTGGTTTGGGATTGTTTTTTAAATTTTTGTGTCTAATGAATACTATAAAATGCTTTTGTTTATTTTATCTTCCAGTTTCTTTTTCAACAGTCACCAACAATGAAAAGTTCCCATGAGTTTTTTGGTTTTTTTTTTTTTTTCAGAAGTATCTTGAGTCAGGAATGTCTGCAGTAGTAGTGGCACCTTTGTCACAGTGTTTATAAACTGGTAATTATATATGTTTCAAGCAATCCTAACTAAAAGGCAGTTATAGAAGGGATGGGGTCAACATTACTTACATGACCCCGCCGCTCCGACATTCAAACAACTTCAACGTTTCAATGCACCAGCAGAGCCGCAGAACAAAGACAGATTTTTCCACAAGGTTTTTCCCTTCAGACTCGTTCCTTTTGAAACCCTTCACGTGACATGTGCACAACACCACAAGACAGGACTATCCATATAGAAATTGATGTGGGTATCCCGTGCCGATGGCACACAATGCAATGTGATGTTTTTTCAATGGAGAGACAAATCTAAAATTGTGTTAAAAATCTCTACATCACAAGTGCCCCTTCCATAACCTCCATTATCTGATTTAATACTTTATTGTGGTGGCTTGATTTGGTGTTTGTATAATTATATGTGTAGAAGAACCTCTTAAAACCAAAGGTTGAAAACAAAAACAAAACCTTCGACAATACTTCCTCTCATTTCCAATAGTTTTATATGACTATGACGGTGGTTATCATAAAAAATTTCAAAAAATACCACGAAAGATCCTTATTTTAGCCTCTATCAACAGTACGGTGGTTTTCATGCCTATTCTTTTACAAAAAGACACCAGCCTCCATATATAATTATTCAATGACTTCCATTAAATTAGCTGGGTTTTGATATTCGCTACTTTGTTCCTACAAGCCTTTCATTAATACTTTGTGGATTATTGAAGCCTCAACCAAGACCAAAAATTGCTTACTTTTCATCAAAGTTTATGCCAGGAGAAAAATAAAACAAAGAATCCTTTAGTTTAGAGCTGTAGCTATAAAACACCAGCTATCATATTTATGATATTAAAATTTAGCTTTGATATTCAGTTTAACTTATGAGCAACACAGCAAAAATGAACAAAAAACCAACCAACTTAGTATGTCTTTGACACACAAAGGTTTTCAGATAATGTAAAATCCACCAGTGCAATATCTCCCATTGTTTCTGGCCTGGTATCAGTGACATACCCAACAACCACAGGTCGTTTATGATTTTTTCCATCACCATCAACTGTGGATCTGCTTCTTTCCTCTTCCCCCCAGGTGCTGCAGTCCCTTCATGCTCTGTTTCTGTAGCCATGCACTGGCCCAAAACTGCCTGGCAACATTCCCCTCTCGAAACTTCATTTAAACTTGCAAACACATTTCTGTTGACTTTTTTAACTAGATCATTTAGACAGCTCTGGGTTAGTTTCTGGTAATAGCAATGCTTGAAATGGCACAACAGAGAGTGTGGTAACTCTCAGTGGAGAAAACTTTGCTGGCAGAGGATCCCAACCTTTCCTTTAACCTAATTCTGTTTATCCATTAGGTGATCTAAGTGATTTGCTCAGTGAGCAGCTAAAGGACAGCAAAACTAACTTTTTTTCTCCCCTCTTATTGAGACATGTAGAATAGAAATTTCTTTAAAACCAATTATTTTCCTGTTCCCTCTGTTGATTTAATTAGCTTTTCATAACTAACAGCTATTTTTTATAGATTTCCCTTGATAATTGTGACTCAGTTGGGATGAGTGATGGTCTTGGGGTAGGAAGGAGAAGAAAAAAAGAAAAGGTAACATTCCCAATGGTGAATGGCTTCTAGTGTTGTTCATCTGATTTTATTCTAGAGAAAAGCTGCTTGGCTTCATCCTTCAAAATAAGGGTTTCATGACACTTGAAGTATTATAGAATATTCTGGCAAGAATAGAAAATATAAGAATTTGTTAGAAAACAAAGTATTTAGATCTTCAAATGTCAATGTATTTTATTTAGAGGTTGTGAAACACTTTAAAGGATGCAAGAGTGCTATAACCTGAAAATACTTCAAGATTGAAAAATAAAATTTAAAAAAAAAAAAATAAACAACATAAAAAAAAAAGGTTCCTTTCAGGGCACGCAAGCGAAACTTTAGCCACACGCAAAGTTCTGCATGTCACAGTTGCCACAAATTTTCCTATTCAGTGAGTCATTGTCCATCTTGTTCAAGTATTAAAAAGTGGCTCAGACCGACTCTTTCTGTTGGCTATCATTCTACTCTTTCCTTTAATCTCTTCTTATCAAACTGAAGAATCAAAAATATGTTTATCTCAGGATTTATGTGTATTATTCTGTTTCATTACATGACATGCAACAGCCAGCACGCACGCTTCTTTTCATGTTGTACGAGAAAAACTTTAAATAGGTGTTTGAAAGAGAGAAACACATTTAGAGCATGATATTGGGAATTTATTTGCTGCATCTGGAACCAAAAACCTGAAGGTTTCAGTAGCATGGGGAGAACTTACGATTACGAGAAAAAAAAAAAGCACAGGGTATAGTAATATACCCTGTATTTTCAGCTGTGAAACTGAGCAGCAGATGTTCATGAGCAACAAGCAATTTCAATGTAATAATTAGTAAAGAAAGTTGCTTTAGTGTGGGAGAGCAAAATGGCACTGACGTGCTCTGATGTGACGCAAAAGGAACAAAGAAAACCAGACCAAAGAAGGATTCTGTGAAACAAGAAATGGCACAAGGAAAAAGCATCACTGGAAATTGTTATAAAGGTTTAGAGTTCATTTCCATGTGATTTAGAGAGATCATAGCTTTACTACGGAGGTGTAAAATAAAAGTTATAAGTTTTATGATCAATGATCCAGGCATAAGATGAGTTTAACAAATACCTGACCAGTTAGAAATCAACAGCAGCCCTATGCCAACAGCAGAGTAGAACAGTGGCCTTGAGAAAACATATCCATAGTTCTTAAAACATATCTTTCATTAAATAATCCACAGTAATGAAAAAAACTTAAGATTTTAAGTGGTGATCACTACTAATGAGTCAAACTACTAAACTACCTTCCCCTTAAGAAAGCTGAAATTTAAAATCTCCAAATTAGTAATTTTATATATTCAATCTTTGCAACCTCCTTCTTAATTTCTTGCTATAAATTAATTCTTTGAGCTCGAACCCAGTACACAAAAAATAAATATTTTCTTCTTCCCCACAGTTCTGCAAACTGCACAGAGCCCAGACTTGCTCACAGCTCTCAGGCTAATCAGGCCTGTTTGCATCAAATGAGTTCTCCTTGAGCTCGACTTTGAGTTGACTTTGAAGTTTATGATCTGAAAAGCAGCAAATTAAGCAGAACAAAACAAGCAAATGACAGCTAAAGAAGCATTAGACCCAAATCTATCCATTCAATTAACTTGCAGTTTTACCCTCTCTACTGTTTAACTGCTTTGTCAAAATTTCGACAGAAGTACCATACGACTGAATTCATGTTACACACATCAGTAAGACAAATATCTGAAATAAAAGACAAAATAAATAATTCGGCAAACAAGACCCAAGTAAAAAAAAAAAAAAAACAAAAACAAAGAAAAAAAAAATCAAACTTCCCATTGATTTTCTTTACTCCAGGTTTACTTTAAAAGGTTGCATTCATGTCGTCTTAACTGGACATATTGGCCTAAATGTGGTTATTTAACAGACACATAAAATAAACAAAAAAAAAAGAATAAAAAATAGCCTCATAAAGAAGCATGGGAAAATAATCAAGAACGAAGAATAATATGAATTATAGAAGTCTTCATGGGAAAAAGGCACAGGAGATTGTCACACAAAATTGACAATCTCTTTTGTTTTGTATATACTCATTGAAATAAAATTTCACAAACCCTAATATCAATGAGCCAAATTAAGATATGAAATCAGTTCTAAAATGGGCAAAGTGCTGCAGCTTTCTCCTCAGCTATTTCAAGTAACCTCCACCTGCCTCCTCAATCTTTCAATCCAGCTTTCCACCTTAAATGTTGCTTGAAATACAGCTGGATCAAATAAGAACACCTATCAAAGACTGGTGTAGAATCCATAGAAACTTTTAATTTTCAGACTGATTTTTCTTTTGTTTAATTATTATGGATATTTAAGTTTTCAGTAGTGATGACAGCCATTGCAGCTCTGTTTTTCTATCCAAAGAAGCAAAAAGCAGCAAGACAAAACAGGCTGGGTAAGTCTGAAGATGATCAATGAGCCTTTAGTAGTGTGTTTATGCAGGAGAGTGCTGATCAGTCTCAAGTCCTGCAGAGATAAAAAGCACTATGTGCTTTAGGAAACACCTTCTATTTATATTCCCACATAGTTCCTTATTTTTGTGGAGAGATTCTTCCAGTAATCAAGTCAACTTAGTAAAAGCTAGAGCTTGACACTTTCTGAAAAATGCAGGTAAAATATGCTCATCGTGTTGCCTTTCCCCAGCAGATCCCATTTGATGTCTCCACATACACTCCACACCCTTTGAACAGAAAAACTGCAGAATTTGAGCTAGAGAATGTCCAACAACCCATCCAGGTGATCATTTTCTCAGAGTTAACACAAAGTCTGGACAGATACTTATGGGGATAATAAAATAAATCTTTTGACCCAAATACAGCCCCAACTCCTATCCTCCAAATCATAGAAATAATAAAACAATTCAAAGGAAACAATGAGAAAAATTGTGCCATATCAGCAATGTTACTCTCAGAACAGCTGACTTCATCTCCCATTAACTACATTATTTTAATGTAATCAAGGCCATTAAAGCTTGCTGAGCACTTTATGTGCACAGTATTACAAAGCACATGCAATAACAAACTCTTATTTTCCACAATTTGCATGTAAGCATTAACAGAAGTAGTTCTTCTTTATGAAATGATTTTCTGACGAGTTTTTGAAAGCTTGGATGTAGATGTCTGTCCTCTAAAGCCAAGATAAACAACGGCACAAGCTTTTTTTTTTTTTTTTTTCTATGCATGGTTGATTTTCAAATCATGCCTTGAAATAAACTAATAATTGTATACTACTGGAAACAGAGGAAAATATCCCCAATTCACACTGCTGGGTGAGAAAACCATTGGCAATGGCTTATTCAGAGGAAGAGTAATAAGTATCAAGAAAAAAACCCAAGTATCATAGACATAAGCATCACAAATAATGTACATTCAGTTTCACTTGAGTCTAACTTCCATTATGTAGAGCAATTCATCACTCATGTATTAATCAAATTTCTATGCCACAGTCTGGTAAGAAGAGTTAGGAGACATCACAACCACATGTTTTTTGCTTAGGGACTAATCAAACCAAACAGAAATAGTTGAGGGTGTCTTAACTGCATAGCGGAGAGATAGAGATGGGCCCTAGAATAGAAATAAAAGTCCAAAAAGCTTCAGTAACTGAGTTGAATCCAGCCCAGGCAGGCAGGCACCTTCATCTAACAGCACACAGACAGCCAGGAGGCACAATTGCGACTGATGGGGCTGAGATGATCGTCCCCTTCTAATCACTTTCATAACACAAACCGAGCATTTATAAACCTAAGGTTTGCTTCCCCCAGAACTTACAGCTCTCAAGTTTAAATAGTTCATTGCCACACAAAGGCAGTTAATCCTGAATTAAATATTAAAATGAACCTTTTCTTTTATGTGGTTCCCCGGCTAAATTGCCTCTATATTTAATTGTTTTTAAGAAAAAACTTTAATCCACTCTGGGATAACACTGCTATCCCAGTATGGAACAACTCACAGGAAAAACATAATATGGGCCATCTTCAGATAGACAGCAATGAAATCAAAATCCCATTCATACCAAGTTGGACAAACTACTGACCCCATCTATTTGTCATGGACCGCTGAATCATGTTTCAAGGGTACTGAGACTTGTGAGCCAAGCAAGGGCGCGAGTGGGTTGAGCACAGCCTCTGCTGGGCGAGCCTGCTCTAGAACTGTCCCAAAGCCATGATCCACAGCATGCATGGTTCAGACTGGGCTCTCCAATCTGCCTGTCTAGTATAAGAAACTTTTAAGACACACAAAAAACGAAGCCAACCCTCTTCCCCAAATGAGAACTAAACCAAACAGGAAAAGAAAAACTCGACGCTCCCAGTCCCATACAAGGGCAGGTGAAAAAACACCAGCAGAGTAGCCTTTTCTGCCCCCAACCATCATTCATGGTATTTAGATTCGAACGGCTCCAAACAAGAGAGCAAAACTCATCAGAAGTCCCTGTTTAATCCCTGCTTCCTGATCTAAAACTAATCTCGGGGGGGTATACTTTGTTGGCGGCCAAAAGCCCCACAGGCTGCCAAACATTACTTTACCCAGCCATGCACACAAATCTCAGTTCAGGTTACCAGAAAGCTACTACTTGTCCTGTTCACTGCTTGGGCATTTCACTAGAAGTTAAATTGACAGCTTTCACATAAATCCCGACTTGTGGAGGAGGTAAGGACATCTGCTATTATGAGACCAATACATCCACATGTCCTCATCAGTCCAGAAAACACCACCTATCACTCAGAAACGCGCCTGAAGTTTAAACGAGCAGTGGACTACCCAGCTGAGAGACGCGAGACATGTGATGTGAAACAGTAACACTAAGTTAATCCTTCTTCCATATCTAATTAGGCCGAACAATGGTTGTAACTAAAAATACAAGTTCAACATGGAAATTTGAAACTTTGCCACAGCACACACAGTTTACAGAAACACACTCCTCTTGCTCTAACCAAAGCAAGGAAAATATCCTGGTTAATAGCTTGAGTTTTGTTTGGTGATTATTCCTTTTTTGAGATGAACAGGAACTGGCCACCCAGCTTTACATTCATTTGCACATCCAGCAGATTAATTTCCAGCAAAGTTAAGTGGGCAAATACATCAACTTCCACAGTAACAGCAGAGACAAGTTCAGTCAAATATTTCTCAAATATACTTGAGAAATTTATCTCCAAGAATAGAAGGGTCAGTTCTGCCCTAGTGTGAGCTACTACTGCAAACTGAAAGAGCTCACCCCAGGGTAACACCATTTAGAACTCAACAATAAGTTTTGCTTACAGATGAGGCGAACTTCTGGGCTCTGTATTTTATTGCTAAAGGAAGTATAACAGGATGATAATATTTAAGGTGAACAGTACATCAATGTGTTATTTGAGACTGTTTTCATTTCTAGAGACCAGAACTCAGGTCTTCATTTAAAATCAGAACTATTTTGTGTATCTTACACTGATCCCAATTAATTTATGTAATGTGACCTGGTTTCTAAGCTTACCTTAACAAGATCAATTGATGTATGTACATACATAACACAACAAAATACAAAAAACTGGTTTCTGAGCTTTTACTAGGTGGATTTTTTCCAAGTTGTTACTAAACTAAACACTTCATGTTGCATCACAAAAAATTGCAGTATTGGGACTGTAAGGGAAAAACTCATGTCCAGCTGATTTTGATCCAAGAGAATCTGAGATTTTTCTTCCTTCTTTCAAAATGATCAAAACCATTTTTTGCGCGGAGGGACAGGTGGTGAAAGTACTCCTATCATGACACACAGTCTGGGAAGCAGCTAGCCTGGGGGGCAGCTCATCTGGAAAAGACGCTGCACCCTGCTCGTGTCAGGCAGAGCTTCCCCAATGCAAAGCTTGAGCACAGCTGGGCTCAGAAGCGCCAATGGCCAGGAGCGAGTAAGAGGTGACACTTGCTGGATCACACCTAGAAAACTGTGTCCACATGTCCAGTTATGGGCTCTCTGATACAAGAGAGTCAACAATAAGTAAGGCACAATCAGTAGAAAGCTGCCAAGATCATTATGGGCTAGAGCTCCTACCCTGCAAGGAGGGAGACAGGAGGGAGCTCGTACAGCTTGAGTAAAAGGTGGCTTCAGAGAGCCCCAAGGGCTGGCGAACCATCTCAACACGTATGAGATTACCAAAATGGCACAGACAGGCTCTTCACAGCCATGCCCAGGAGAAGGCTATTCTGACAGCAGTCACAAACTGAGGGAGGAGCTGATGACAGCACAGAAGCACACAAGAGCAATTTCACACCAACGTCTGTCCAGCTGTGGAGCAAGCTGCCCAAAGAGTTTGTGCACTCTCTGCCCTTGGACATTTTCAACACTTGACTGGTCAAAGTTTAGAGAAAGGTACAGAGTTCAATTCAAAATTCAACACTGAAACAGCCATGAGAGCAAAAGGCTGTGGACATCCCAAAGTCCCTTCCAACCTGATCTCTGTTGTGCAATGCAGTTACAGAAAAATTCTATGATAAATAATTTACTTACTGACATCAATTCCTTCTGGGGCAACAGTGACTCACTCCCCCAGGAAGAGAGGTAATAGAAATGCAAGCAGAATGCAGCAACATCATGACATAGGATTTCCTAGGTTACTACTAGGACACAAGGGTCCTACTAAAGAAACCACAGAAACATGCTGGCAGTCTGCTATTTTTGTTCTTTTAACACAAAATCGTATTTAGGGAACTCATTTCTGTCAAGCTGTGTCTTCTATTTCTCTTAACACAGTGGGGAAGCTTAAATACCCAGATATGCCCAAGCTCTGCAAAAAAGCGTATGTATTAAACTACTAACTCAAAAAAACTTGGAAGCAAAAAAAAATCCACTCTAATGGTAAAAAGGTGCAAGGGTATATGGGCTGTTGCTTTGGCATCTGCCATATAAAGCTATATCAGTAACACAGATATAAAAAATCCATAACAATTTAAAAGCTTTGAAAGCTGAGTATCTTGTATACAACGTATTTAACCATAAAATATATTTCAGTCAGTATAAATAAATTAAATTGAGGTCATGTTGATAATACCTCTCAACAGTACAGACACATTCTACCCACGGGCTAAGTGCATTCCAAGAGTAAATAAATTGCTGGCTGTATTTGTTAATAAAATCAACTTTAATTGTTCTGTGAATTCAAAAGGTGAAATCTACCCCCACTGAAAACAGTTGAAAGTACATGCAGAGATAAAGGGAGACGTTTTCTTTATCAAAGTGATATATCAAGACAGAGCAACATTGTACTTTCACAGAAATTCTCATTATTTCGAACTATTAGGAATTTCATCCACAGCCCCTGTCTCTCTCACAACATCCCTGGAAATGCTCTCTCAGCTGCATTATCCAGTACTGATAGTCATGAGGAGTTAGGTGTACAGGTGGTGGTACCATGAGCAAGAAGTTTCAATTAATGCTCAAGAATTGATTTAAAACACCCATTGCTTCAGACAGACTCAAAAATCCGACAAGGATCTGATACAATAAGAACTCAGCAATCCTTATAATGCCAAATGCAGTGATGAAAACAATTAATATAAATTATGATCCAAGATGGATTGCTATTTGCAATCTCTATTTTGGCACAACTGTATTTAAACAACTTACTCTAAGATTCTACTTCTTTCTCCTTTCCCACAATTTAAAGTAGGAAGGAGAGATTTCAGTGAAGGCACCTGGTTTAACAGTGTAATCGACTATGCTCAGTAAGAAGTTTTAGAAGTTATAGGTGGGTTTACTTGTTCTGAGATCATGAGGCAATTTTAAGCTCAAAAAAAAGAAAAAAAAAATCAGTGAACAAAGTTATATTCCCTCACTTTCAAATCTAACTAAGGCCTTTGTGATATCAACCACTAAGGGAAGACTTAACTTCCACATGCTTATTAGGGTCAGGAAACTGGTGACTAAATTAAGAGCACAAAGGGAAAGCAATCCCTGGAAAACAAACGGAATTGAGGGGAAGAGGGTAAGCCAGCAATTCTACAAACATTATTGATCTGATACAGGGCAAAAAATTAAACAAAATTCTGCATGGCTTTACCTCCCAATGTCTGGGCAGTGGCTGCCAGTGATAGACAAAATTTTTGTATTTTTAATAGCAAAATTGGGGTAATTTCACTCCAAAAACAAAAACATTTGGTCCAACATAGTCCAGTGCTGCTGAGAGGCATGATACACTCTTCATGAACAAAACCAAACCCACACACACCAAGCAGTCCTCCAATGCTTCTCCTACCCCTGCACACACCTCCTTTTTGGTTTTATATAGGGACTACACACACATTCCTGAATGCATTTTGGACACCCTTCTACAAGAAAAAGGCCCACCAAAGTTAGCTTTAAGAAAAAAAAAAAAAAAAAAACCAAAAAAAAAAAAAACCACTCCAATTATTTTCATTTCAAATGTCACAAAAGCGTAAAAGACCTGAAAACGCAGTTAAATATTCAGTACTCTCTCTCTCAGGTGGACAGTCTCTATTTTTTGGAAACAACAGAACAAACTGAACATTTAAAGACACATTCTTAAACCCATCCAACAGCATTTTCCTTCCACAACTTACTCACTTGACCTGACAAGTGAAGGAGTCAGACCCCAAAACATGTTGGGCTTTTTTTTGGACAGTGGCAGGTGCATGATCTGTGTGGAACAGTAATTTCAGTTACTTTCCCTTTGTTTATGTTACATATGATGAAACTCACTAATAAGAACAAAACATTTCTGTTTCTGCCTTGTTGAACAGTGTCAGGAAGCGACCCAGGAAAGGTTTTGGATAAGATATTCAAAGGTATGGGGGCAGATTGCACTAATGTCCCAGTTTATTTCAAGAACTGAAAGTGCATTTTTTGATTCAACCAAAAGAAAAAAAAAATGCTGTACCTCAAATTGTAATTTCTATATTAGCTAATAACCCACTATCCAGGACTCACCCCTAGGTGACTCCAGGATGCTGAGCACCCATGAGTACCCCATCATACTGCCAGTTCCAGCTGGAAAACATCTCCAGGTTAGGCATGAAGGTGGTACCAGAGATGCACAAAATCACAGAATAAGCCATATCAGATGGATCCATGTATCAATGACTTTGGCTCCTTGCTTCAACAAGAGCAATGAGTTGCCTTCTGAACCTCTGCTATTCACACTTCTCTATTACTGCAGGCTACAGCTATTTACATTCACAGTTCTTTACTGACTGATACACACGCCTCTCTTTCAACAAGCCTGTGGCTCTCAAAGAAGAGACATCGTCTCTAACATTTTATTATTTTGCTGGTCTGTACTACTCTAGAGCCCTATCGTGACACTTCCCACCTCAGCTCGGATTAATACATGCAAAAGTCTCAAATAACTGCTTTTACTTGCCTTGCTGTTCATTCCCTGGCATTATGCTGTAGGACTGTCACTAATAAAATGTGGCATCTCAAAAAAAATTGTAAATTCAGACAAAAAGGGTGAACTTGAAGTGAGAAAAAAGAAATACCTTTCCAGGAAAAAATACCTTATCACAGTTTCAATGGCAAGGGTAAAAACAATTGATGAAACATTCATAGCACTTTGGTGCAATACGAATCTACAGCAAATGCCTTCCAGCAACTTAAAAAAAAAAAAAAAAAAAAAAAAAAAAAATCATTCTACGTCTTATGCCATCTGGACACAAGTGGGCCAAGGAAGAAGATAAAGCAGGACAGCTTCTGTACTGCAACAAAAGCTGAGCCTACTCAGGGTTTGTATTTTTGTTTAATATTACAAAGTGAGAATTTTTGGGATTTCTGCTCTTAACACAACAGATGTGGAGATGAAGTAGACTGAAACCCTCAAGGCATTTTGTAGTTAATTATTCTGTCTCCAAGTACTATCATAAAAAAGCCAAGCCAGGTCATAGCCAGCATGAAACTTGCAGGGCACCTTAGAGTAACAGTGGGGGTTTTTTCCCCTTCAAAATGCTTATTGGAGAAGTTCAAGCCAAAGCAAACACCCAAGTCTATTTGTACAAAGGCATAAAGTACTGTGCCTTCCAATACATTTTGGTGTTCCACAGCTCTTTTAGGATTCTGTAGTATCCCAATAAGCTTGCCATAGGTTTTATTGGCTTTTAAAATTAACAGATCTCAGTTCCACAAGCAAAGAATACATTCCCCATAAATACTAGTGACAGTACATTATGCTTAGAGGCATACGAGGAAAGGTTTCCTTGCACCATTCTCAGCCTTTGTCACATAGTCAGACAGCTGTTTTTGTACATGTCCCTTTAGTGCAGACTGCCCTTCACATGAACACTGCACTGTTCTGATGGTACAGAGCACCACCCATTCAACAGATCGGACATGCTCATATAACCATAGACTAGACTAACAGACAATTATTCACACACTGTCTCCTGGTAACCAATAACAACAGCTCTCTAACACTGGACATTGCCTTCTCTCACCAAAGCTGTGCAACTGGCAGCTCAAGCTGGCATTAGTCACATGAGCCTGCCCCAAAAAGCAGCGACTGCTCCTCCTCCAGACTGCCCTCACTCCTGCCCCGGAGCCAGGCAAGCCGTGTTCAGGCATCCTGAACAAACACAGCAAACTACAATGGGCAGCTGACATAATCCAGATCACTGAGGAGCTGTGAGGGAATGGGTTCAAACGAGAGCTTGGGAGCCAGGAGGGAGGGAAATCTTCACTAGCACTGATGCTATAAACCAGACCAGAACAGTTGTGGAACCAGGATGTAGGAAAAGGAACCAAACCTAGGAGTGCTCAAGAAGTCTACCATAGACATCAGGGTTAATTACAACCACCTCATTACTTTCAGCAGCATTTTGTGTCAACTTTGCCAAAATGGTGAAAACCCACATGAAAATACATCACTTCACCAGACTAACTCTGCTTTCCTTTTAGAAATAACGTTACCAAGGCAGGATATATACTTTAATTAAACTCTCAATTGAAAGGCTGGCAATGATACCTAAGAAGCCTGATACTGTTGGATATCAACATCTGTTTCCTGTCTTGTAAAGCAGATGGTAGAGAACTCAGGGATTTACCATGCGCTCCCCCATTATTTCTGTGCTGTATTTGAAGAAAATTGTATTAATACAAATAAAAGGAATTGCCACACTTGGTTCAAGCAAGAAGAAGAAACTGTGGTTGTTACAGTGATAATGAAGAGTTTTTATGAGGCTAATAAAAAAATCTTTGTCAGTGTCCCCCACTATTTAATGTGCCAGAGCAAATAACAAAATGGATGATTGATTTTCTCTCATGAAAGAGTAAATATATAGGAAATGGGAATTGCTAGTTTCAAAAATCTACACCATCATAAAATACATACTTAAACTCCTATACCTGAAAAATGCAACACATCAAAAGATCCTGCCCACTGATTAGCTATCAAGTCTCATTTTTGTGTAACACAGAATCTCTCTATGCTGTTCTTGTACTTCCTTTCTAGGGAATTACGACAGAGTCATATACATATTATCAACAAAAAAAGTTAAACAATTTTTAAGTGTAAATCAAAACACAAAGCTCAAAGGAAGAGCTAAATTCCTCCATGTTTTTAACAAAAAAATACAAATACAACGTTTCATTCTGAGAAAAAAAAATACAAGTACCATTCGACATATAAAGCTTTGAGCAAAAATCTCTTCTCATAAAGTTCTGGAACTAATGTATCATCCAGTGGTGGGTGGAAAGCAATCAGAGAACACCCAAGCTCTGCTTGGGACAGTAAGGCTTCTCAAGTTGGATTTTTCTGTGTGTGGGAGCACAGCGCTGTCACTGTTAAGATGCATAAGGCTTCCATGACACTTGGCAGTGACCTGTAGGTGCAACCATTGTACTCAGACAAGGAGATAATGCAAGCAGTGACTGGACTGGAATGGAGATGCTTTGCCTGGATCTCTCCTGCAGACATCCTCCAAAAATCCCCTCAATCCCTCAGCTCTTGCTTCCACGGTATTTGATTCTACTGATAAATACAGACAATTTCACGTAATTCTAAAAGATGTAATGAGCTCAATGCTGCCTGCTAGCAAGACAAGAAAGCATAACTAAAACATTGCTGAAATTATTAACATTCAAAGAAAAGAAGCGTGACGTGCATGGAGCTGGGTTCTTGCAAGGCTCGATGGGCTTTGCCATTTTCCTCACTGCAGGTACATGGGTGTCAACAGACAAACAGCTCTATAATACCAAAACACAGCAGCCAGTTCCACACTGTCATGTGGGCATTAAAGAAACAGATGGATTATGCTGGACAAGCCAAATACAAAATGTTCAAGACAGCTGTCAGATCAGTATTTCAAAGGACCAGAAACATGATGTGTACAAATATATTCCCAGTGATCAGCTCAACATATTGTTTACCCCAATAGCTCCCTCCATGTTACCTGAACTACCACAGTGACTTCTCTACAAAACTTCTGTAGCCAAAAAATCACCTTCTATATTTAGTGGTATATCACATACCAGGCAATATTAAAAACCACTAGCAGCAAGAAAAAAATGGCAATCAAAATTACAGCTGAATCCTTCACAAATGTGCCACCAAAAGTGTACACAAAAATGTAATGCACTTTTCATTAGTTACATGTTACACAGAATTGCTTGTCTCCTCATAGCTTTATAACCAGATGGCTTCTATCTCCCAATACTTCAGAGAAAAACAGAACTCAACAAAGTACTAAGATCCAGGGTTCTGCTTATACCAGCATGTTTACACATCTCCTTTAAAATTTCTGGTAAAAATATTCATGAGGGACCAGTGGATTCAAAAAATTTTTTATCACCATCTAAAGATTAAGCTTAATCATAAATATTCATGTATTTTTCCTGCACTTTCTTTACTTTCCAGTAATGGTGTTCCAGTAGTCACTCCACACCACAATTACTCTGGTAGTTAGCAGCAAGCTCCTTCAAAGGAAGGGAGCCTAAAATTCACTATTTCAGATACAGGTCTTCTAAAATATCCCCAACTCCCTGCTCCTTACACTAATAAAAAGGCTCTAGGAAGAGGCCTCTGACATGCTGAAGGTCACCTTAGCTGCTGCCTTAAGACCAGCCACCTCTGATTGCCACTTTGATACAACTGTTCCAAGCTTTAGGCTCAAGGTCATTCCTCTCAAATGAACCAACTCAGAATTTGAAAGCTAATTAGACTGCAAAAATGTAAAAACTTATGAAGAATTTAGCTAGAGAATCCAGATTCTCATCTGCTAATCTCTGGTTTCCCACAATTAGGATAAGTCTCCAGCTCTGTGTTGGCAGTTTTACCATCTACCAGGTACTCCAGAGGATTATTAGAGGGACCAGAGTCTTCTTCAAACACCCCACTGAACTGAAAACATAAGGGTAACAAATCCAAAATGGGTATTACCAAACGATTCTACAGATTTACAACCTTGCTGTTGAAAATCAAAAGCTTGTTTGTTTTTGTTGATTCTTTTCCTTCTCTTTCTTTCCCATGTTTTCACTAAAGTCATGATTTTGTCAGCACACCAGGACAGTAACACGGACTCCCACTACAGTGACACTGGAGACCCTTCTTAGCTGACAACACTCAAGTAAATTCTCTCAAACAAAAGTGAGTCACATGAACAGAAATAATTTTTCCTTCATTAAATCATATGCAACCATTTTTTTCTAATTCACGACATTCCAGGATCATTACATGCTTTGCATTGGCTCCAAAAAGTGCCCATCTTATTTAATTTCTTCAACGGTAAAAATATTTCATAATAATTTCACTTGAGAACTAAAACAGAGTTCAGAATCAATCCTTTACATTTTACCTACAGAAGGCTTTCCTCCAGAGTTTTGTAATTCTGGTATCTCCTTTCCTGTGATCATAAAGTTTGTCAATCTCAGAATATTGCTGTCAAATCTGCAGAACTACCAAGACTCCAAGGTGTTTTCTGTAGATGCTGTTTTTGTTGCTACGATTTTTTTTGGTTGGTATTTTTCGGGGCACTTGGGGTCGAGAGGTGCTATTTCTACTATTTCAGATTTCAATCCATACCACGTTTCTCTTCAAGAAATATTTTTCAAAGCACATAAAATACCTTTTCACTCTGAAGATTTAAGAGAATTGGGGAGTTCTGCAAGCAAATTTCCCCATTCTGAACTCTATTTGATATGCCTCACAGGGAGCTTAAGAGATAATTATTTTCCCTATGGAGGGTTTTTAAATGATATGGCATAATCTGATTTACTGAAAAAATGCAAGAGCCTTAGTCTGCTATTTCGTGCTTCGGTAAAATGCAAACTGCTTTCATAGGGCAGTTATTCCTATCTTAGAAAGCAGCAAATACTGTACAATGAGCACACCATTAGTTTAGTTAGTAATTAAATCTAATCATCTGGCATTCACATTTCTCTTTTACGATCTTATCACCAACTAATTCACCTCAGTTTACCTTGAGGTTACACAAAATTTAAAAAAAAAGAAACTCAAGAAACTTTTATTTTACTATAGGAAATTAAAAGGCTAGAAACATAAATGGCTGTGGAGAAAAATCAATATTTTAGTCAAAATTAGATCTTACGAGTTTCTAGTTAACAGATAATGTAGGTTTTCAATTTAAATTAAAAAGCTACATCTGGCTGCACAATAATCCATTACACAAGTGCACCTGACCCCCTAGAGAAACAAAGAAGCTGAAAGAATCTGCCTTCTTACAAATGCAGGAACACATTAAATCCCGTAAGTGCGATGTGAAGCACAGAACTCTTCAAGTTTTAAAAACAGACATTGAAACTGAATTATTCAACAGAAACATTTTGATTTTGTGACATTTTTCAGAGAAGAAATACATCTTAATAGAAATTCTTTTTCTCCAAGGATTCATTTATTCAACAGGCGTAAAATGGACTTCTCAAGCTTGCCATTGAACATATGAATATTTACTCTTCATCTTTTATTTCAACTACATTTACCACGAAAAGAGTAAGAATACTTATGCCACTATGTAAACTACAGTGTTCTTCAAAGAACTAATGATCTTGAAATGATGCAGCCTCAAGGCTGCAACACAGATCAGATTCACAGAGACCAGTAAAATCTCCGCTCTAAAGATCTTAACTGCAGAAGAAGTAATATCATGCTACTTGACATTGACAAGTGAGCACAGTCTAGTACTTCATATCTTTTAAAAAGAAGTGTATCTTGTAGCTGCGTTCCTTTTTATTCATTTGCTTAAGACAAAAATTTATGCTTTTAAATTGGTGATAATCAGAAGAATTTCATACTTTAATGTTCACATACCACTTGATTTGGTTTTTGTGTAAGTCTTTTAAGTCAAAGGGCAAAATAGGTATTGCTTTTTAAAAGTAAAATATTCCCATTTTTTCACATTACAAGGTTCATTCAATCAGGCTTGATTTCAGAAACAGAGCAGCATATTTTTGCAATTGCAGTTTTTCCAGCTTTTGGAACTCCCAGTCAATACAGACTATTAACCATTTCTGTGTTAACCACAGAGAAAATACAGAGATTACCAAAGTATTTGCATTTATCATTTGGTCTCCATTTGCTACACTGAGCTGTGTAAATGGAATGTGAACTTGGACTAAAGGAGCATAACTAAACATTTGTGTTGCATTGACAACAGTGTACGGTATGGTGAGTACTAGAATGAGAATTAATTGAACAAGTCCTACCTGTGGGCACAAAGTCTCGATGTGATTGGCTGCCATTTGGACAATTTTTGTTCCATCTTCATTTGTTGACAATGAACAAGCAAGATTGGCAACCTTAAACAAAATAAATAAACAAACTTAAATAAGCAAATAGCCTTGTATACAAGTATTCCTCCACAGACTTCAAACTTGCCAAGAAACATATCTGCCAGAAAGCCTTCATTTTTGGTGAGGGGCAGAATAATTTGTCAAAGTATGTTTTTGGACGAGGAAACACTGCAGGAGGGAAAAAGAGCTGAGGAAAGAGGTGACAGTGACAAGAAATCTTATGACCTCACCCCACTTTAGGCACAGCAGGTGACAGCTGCAGAATGGTGTTTAGAAAACAGGAGGAAATTTCAAAGAGCCTAAGGCTTCAAAAGATTACTTGTGATTTTGCCCGTTAATTTTTCAAGCACCCTTCGATCCACGGGGACAGCTTTTCCAGTTTTTTTTTTTTTAAATTTACTTCTAAGACCTTAAAGCTCAAATAACATTTATCTTCACGTGCTGTAATTGAACACGAAGTAATTTCTGCCCCAAACTATCCACAAACCATTCTTTTAATTAGTGGTATGGTTTTCTACTCAAAGGGTCATATCATACAGCACACATAGCACAACTAACAATTGAACTATTTGGAACCTGAAATCTGTGAAAAAATAGATCTATATTCTGTTTTATTCTACTATATACCACGGAAACAGTTTCCTTTAAAGCAAAAGCCTCTTCCACGATGCTTGACAGCTCCACAAGTTTAAATGGATGAAGGAAAAAGCATCTCACTGCAACTGAACATCAAGAAGCTCTAAGAGACTGGTTTGACAAAGGCACAAGAGAGATTGGGATACTGGGATTCCACAGATTTTATCCTACTGGGTGAATACGAGTTCCTCGATGCAAATCATTCCACAGCCTTCCCTGAGTAACTGTACTACCTATACCCACTGTAAAGTTAACATAAAGCAAAAACTGCCTGAGAACTAGACCTCTGCAGTGCTGCAAATATGAACACACAGAGGCTTGGTTATTTTGGAGTTATCCAAAATTCATACAACAGCTCCTGCGGTTCAGCTGCTGTGAAATAAAAGCAAACCTTTCTTTATCAACATTTTAGGGCACTACTACTAGTTCAATGATGATCTATTACCAAAGACCTTTACTACTCTTAATTGATACAAGCAATTACACAGCACTAGTCACTACATGGACAAATTAATTACTATTCCTACCGAAATTTCAGAAGAGATTGAGACAGTTTCTGAAGGGGAGGAGATCTGGAATGCAGGGCCTTCCACTACACCTGTGGCTACACAAAAATAGTTTAAACAACTGCTCTGGTATTCCAATACAATTCACTAGTTCCCTACCCATGTGATGTACTACCTCGTCCACATGAAAACCTATAGTTAGGACTGAAAAAATCCAGTTCTCATCAATGCACTGACACAGTACTCTCTTCCAGTTGAAGTAACTGCATTAAAAAAACAACCCATGGCAGTTACCAGAAAAAACTGGGTTTGATTCTATGCTTTCCTTCCCGACTTTTTACATTAAACTATCAACAGATTACTTATCACTATACAATCCTAAAAGATGCTATTCCCTCCCCTCAAAAAAAAAAAAAATTATTTTTCTTTGAAGGTCAGGAGTTTTCACAACTGATCCCAACAAGTAATTCATATTGGTTTGAGTATTTCAATTCCTTTGCCCCGTCACTGAGCTGCTTGTGTATCCCTAATTTAATACTGTGTTCACTTGCACTTCATTACTACACCACCTGTGTAAAATAAAACAGTCTACAAGACTCAGTGCAAACATTATTGAATTAAATAACTCCTCTATGCCTAAAGCAGTAACAGTTCAAAGGTAAAATAATAAAAAGGCAATGCCAGCCATTCTACCAAGAGAAAACAAAAAAGCAGCGTTTTGTTTTTCTTTATACCATAAGGTTCCTCAGGTTTTTCAGATTCATTTCACAGTTTTCAGAAAAACTTGACTTGTGTTTCTTGGAATCCACTACAAACATGTGCGATATGGAGCTCCTGTTTATCAGTGAGATACCAGTGTAAGCAGTTCTATCCCTGTCTTGATGAGCAGGGCAGATACAGAGATGGCATAGGACAACTTTTTATCCTGTTTCCCAGCTGCACTGGCTCCAGCACTTCAGTGCAAATACTGTCCTTAATATAAACTGTATCACAGTCACAGAATAATAAATCAGGAAGAAAGAGCTTTCCAGAGATCATGTAGTCCAATCCACTGTACAAACCATGAGATTTAATTCGAGACCAATTGGTACCAATAGCTCTATGTAACAGATTAGATCTGGGGACAAATTCTATATGTGTTACTAGATCACATGGGAGATTGAAAGGGTAAAAGGTGTGGCTCTTCTCCAGCACAGCGTGCTCAGGTTGGGAGGGACCTCTTAATCCGCAAGTATTCTCTTCTATTGGAAGTCAACAGCAATGGGGGCTTTCTTTTTAATAAAAAGAGAAAAAACTTTTTCTGAACTTATGCTTATCCTCCTGATTCTTCAGCTCTAAAGCACTCCTTGGTGATAGCCCAATTCAGAATAATATTCTCAAAGGACAAGCAGCAAACCAAAGGTACAAGCACTAGGAATTTACATTAGGCCATTTACAACAGCAGAGGTTTGTATTATTTACATTCGATAACTTTAAAAATCCAGGAAGTTAAAAGAGGTAGTATTGGCAACTTTGGAATAAATGCATGTTACATTTGGATACATTCTGATACATTTGGATACATTCTGATGCATATTTGGAATTCATACTACAGTGCTATGCCAGCAGTCTATTTAGACCTTTGCCTTTCATCTGATCAATGCCAACTAGATTTGTCTCCACCTAGGAAAGATGGGTAGTTTTCTTCTCCTGGCACTGAAGTAGTCCTTTTCCACACGCACCTCATGCATAAGTAAAGGCTTCCTCGGTCTAGGCAGGCCAGGTGCAATGAGGCCTCACAGGTATTTCCCGTCCACAAAGAGAATCCAGATCTTTTAAAGTCATTAACATGATACTTGATGCCTTAGGATTTTTGTTCCTATATTTTCATGGGTCTGTATTCTTGTATGTTTCTCTGTTACAGCACTTTAAAACACCATTCTCCCATTCTTTAGGACAAAAACAATCCCTCTTTTTGAGCCTGATCCAAGGGCACCTCGCTCACTGCCTCAGAGCCCCAAAATTGGAACAACATTGAGCAGAAGGTGGGAGCAACGTTTGGGTTGGTTCACTCAATGACCACTGAAGATTAAAGATCCCCAATATGTTAAAATTAAGGCAGAAATTACAAAAGGTTTGAAGATCTTAATCTCGGTATGTCTTGGGGTGTAGCATAACAGAGAGGAGGGGCTGCTTATCTGCTCTAATGTACCATTAGGGTCCGTATTAAAGCTTTGTCTATTCTCATTCTCTTGTTTGTCTTGGCCTCCATTTCAAGCTTATTTAGTCTGATTGAGAAGGCATCAATCTCAACCATCAGTATACTCGTTGCAGGTATTTTCATCACCAGCTCCTGAAGAGATCTCCTTAAAACAAATCCAGAAAACTCAAATAATCAAACAGAAAGAGTCAAACACTTGTAATTCTTCCAAGCAGGAAGAAGGGGATCTGAGAACCTGAAGTCTCTTTTGAGACTTAATAAGGAGGACAAGCTGTTACAGCAATAGTAAATGACTACAATCCATAAGAAAAAATAAAGCCCTAGCTCAGAGAAGACCTTACTGTCATGAGTATCACACACATCTCGAAGGACTTTTGCAATTTCAGAAACCTTCATTACACTACAGTAATGAATTCCCCTAAGCAGTATTAAACTACACAAATACATCACATTTCTCTTGTATTCTCTGGGAGAAACTAGCTTCCCTTAAAAGGACTTCAAGACCAAGTTATACTGCAACCTCAAAAACAAACAGAATTGCAAAATGAAGAACATTTGATTCCTCTCAGTCAAAAAATAACTGTCCTTCTGAAGAGCAAAGTTTGTCAGGGCAAAGACAAAGCTTTTTGTAGAGGCTGGACTGATTGAAATCATAACTTTACAGAAAAAAAAAATCATAATCACTTTTTCCATTTAAGATACCAAAACACAATGTTACACAAGCTTTCCTTTGAGGAAAAAATAGAGAACCAAACCGATCCTAGATGAGGTTTTAGGCAACATCAATAATGCCACTAATTTAAGGGTGCAGTAGGGGAAAAGGAGACTTTTGAACTTGAGCATCAACGCAGGACTTTGGCGTAGATAAAATCCATTCAATCAAGCCTCTGATGGATTTAAGAATTGTTGAAGCTATCACAAGTAGTGTACATCTTATGCCATTAACTGTGCACAAAAGATATGCCAATGCACATTTCTTTTATTCCTGACGTTATTAAACAAGCTTCTTACAGGCACTTTGACTGGTCTTTGTATTTTTACTACTGGGTGAGGGTTTGCTGCTCTGCACTGGGGGAGTAGGTTCCTCTCTTTAGCAGGAAGTGGTGAGGATCAATTTCCTCTAAGCTTTCGGTTGCTAGCAAAGTTCCTGAGCACGTGTAAGATTTGTGTATAGCACATAGACTGTTAAAAAAAACCAAATAACCTCACACAATCATATTCTTGCCCTTGATTACGAGTTTTTACTGTGGACCATGTACCTTAGAGAGGAGCCACACAGGAAATGTGCTGCACGACCTCAACCTTTTTCAGCTCCTACTCTTACCAAAGAACTGAAAGGCAAACAAAGACACAGAGGCTGTGAGAAACACATGTGCACAAGTTCGCTCTGTTGTCCAAAACTATGCTGGGATGGAAGGGCTTTTTCCTGGCTATATGGCTCACACAGTTATCATTCACTTATGAATTAATATTTCTCCCAATCAGAGGATGAAGGCTTTAAAAGCTTCTTTCATCCGTCAGAATATCCCACAAGGCTTACATCACTGCGGTACTACAATTGGTGCGAAACAGAAAGAATGCTACAGACCAACAAACACTTGGAGAGTTTACTTAAACTTACCAGATAGTTGGATCTGCCAGAAAGGTGGAGAAGGAAAATTTTCACAGCCTGAGCATCTTATCTTGCTGGAGTATAAAGATAACCCAATATCCTTTCTGTAGACAAAAGGAACTGATTCCAACCCTTTAAGATCCTCAGGACAAGTGGAAGCTCACACGCAAAGTGAGACTGCCCCTTTCCTGTGAAAGGACCAAGGGGTCTTCATTTCATGTTGATTGACACTGAAAAGGAAGAAGAATCTTGAGAAAGACATTCCAACCGTGACTTCAGGATGCAAGACAGTAGTTCAGGAATGAATTCTGGTTCAGAGTTAGCTTCAGGGTGAGAACAAAATGCAAAGTCAAATGGCAATACGAGAGGATTTTATAATCTGTGTAAAGAAATAAATTAATGCTGCAGTGCCCTCACCACCTGTTCAGTTTGTAGTTATAAGAACAGCTTGTTTCTGCGTGATCTATTGTCCACACTGCACAGCAAGAATTCAATGTACCCCCAAGGATTTTTTCAGTCAAATTCACTCCATTAACTCCCAAAAATAGTATGCTTGGACGATTGGTCTGCTAATAGCTAAAATATCTTCCTCTATAAATTATGTACACACCTAAGCCAGCATGTTCCCCCTAGATGTGAATCCCTTTTGTTAGCCACTAGAAAGCTCTTTCTCTTCTTATAATGTTTAGCTAAAGTCTCAACTCACTTATACTGTAAATCACTAAGGATAAATAAGTTGTTAATTCCATGAAAGCTTCGAGGTGAAGACTTTTTGTTCTTTGCATTAAATACTTCCTGTAAAGAAACAGTTTAACTGAGGAAAGACCTCTCAAACCTCTGCCAAACCTGAAGTCACACAGGTCTGTCACTACACTGCAGAGGAAGCTAAAGCGTGTTCTTTGGTGATTTTTTTAGCATAGTGTGAAGAGCCCTCTAGCAACCCAATCCTCCCATTGATAACCCTACAGAAATTCTTAGTACCATGCTGGGAAAGTGTTACTAAAATAAAAACCAACATACTTCAGATTTCACAAAAACTGAACTTATGTGTCACAATATTTCGAAGACAGTCTTTACTGGAAAGTTTAAAGCACTGATCCTGTCAGTTTGCTTATTTGTAATACAATTATTCATGTAATAAATGTCAGGACAGAAACTTACTGGTTTTCCACAAAAGCAAGCTCTAGTTACATACTCCTCTAAAGAACACTAACCAAATATACTGTCACTATCACATCGTGTATAAAATCTCCCTCGGCAGTCTGGACAGGCGTTATTAAAAAGGCCTAAGGAGCAGTTGCCAACAATGGACAAAAAACAGCCGAGCCTAGCAATCCACTGAGTATATGAGTGATCGGTTAATTGTAAATACACAATTCAGAAGATATTTCATTTGTAGGAGAGCAACTGAATACTGAGTGGAGGAAAACATTTTTTTTGAATTCAGATACGTCTATATGGCAGCAATAAGGCTTTCAATATAAATTATATACTCTATGCAACCTGATTATAACTGTTGGCCTGCTCTTCTTCCAACTATTAAATTGAAACAATTATACTCCTGTATGTCCCCCGCTTCTAATTTCTTCGGGTATAGAACAATCAATCGTATACAGGGTTGATTATGTGTTCTCAGTTTCTACTTCTAGCTTTATTCATGAGGCCTTAAGAAGTCTTAGAGGGGGAAATACTGTTCAGCACACAAAAAAGGCATGAAAAATACAAAAGGTCACATCAAATAATGACTATACTTTATCAAGGAAAAAAGCTACATTGATGTATGTATGTCTTCCAGTCACTGCTGCATTTTTATATGCATTTATGATTACTATGTGCATTTTTATGGGCATAATAAAACTTACATAGACTACAATATTTGTTTATAGTGAAAAAACACATCCTGTGGGACTGAACTTAAGTCATCTACAGTGCAATACTGTCTCAAATACAGAATATCACATCGTTGCTAGTTCCAAATACACAAGTGTAATGTAAGGCAGACTAATAATAATTTAGTAATTACTCCTTTAACCAAGGGATTCGTGTAAGTAGCGAAGTGCGTCTCAAGGATACTCCCTTCAGGTTAGAAGTTACATTTCTTACCTTTTTCATATTACACCTAGCAGTTTACCTGATGAGTGAACCCAGGGTCAAGTATAAAAATAGTTTGTGAAAAAAGCTCTAACTTTCATCAACATGCATAATTTAACATATAAACTCTCTAATTTCTCTAGTGTCCTCCTGCTTTGCTTATTGTGCTCTGCACCTCCCTCTCTACCATAGTCCTCTAGTCGGTGATAGATAGCTGATTTCATTGTCTGTCAATCACCTAAACTGTAATCAAACTAAGGAGGGAATAACTAAACAACTCCTGCAAGCTTTTTCGATCTAGCTTTATTATGGATGATCTGCCATCCTCCGGCTTAATTGATTGCCTGGTGCTCCATCTATAGCCTTCTTTTATTTGAAGTCATGACAGAACTAGAAACTAAATGCCTCAATGCAGGGATCATTACTGTAATAGCCAGATTATCACCCCCCCTATGTGGCTTATTATATTTATGTTCCAAATGCCCACGAGTTGTCCACTTTTAGGACATTAAATGACGGTGCTCCAATCCTCCACACCTGATGGCTCACTGCCTCTTCAGGTGTTTATCAAGCCACCTGGCTAGTAAAGAGATGTATAAAAAATAGATATGACTGAAACATGTACATTATCAGGGATGTTAGCTACTAACGCTCTTTTTGTTATGTTAAGGTCAACAGTATGTTACCTCTATCTATAGACATTTTGCTCGCGGCAGAAAATACAAGACATAGTTCACATGATTGAAAGTATCCAAAACTCTCATAAAAGCATATAATTACAACCTGAATTAATATCTTTAATATGGATTCTGCGTATCTTATTAGTATTTCATGGCACTGTGGAAGGAATCAAACATGCTCCGCATCTGGCAAACATTAGTCGAAGTCAAATAGTGTGGCTATCATTGAATAAGCTCTAGGTGCTATCTCTATATCAGGCAGTTGTTTAGAGGAGACCTGCCTGCCGATGAAACTCGTGGTGACGGTCTCTACAAAAATAAATAAGTGCAGGACAACTGATTATAAACAACAACATCTCTCGCAGGCACTAGCACTCAAGTGAGTGAAAAGCGCGTAATCTGTGCTCCTCAGTTTAACATTCCGAACCTGTCTACATAATATATCATAAAATAGAACCATGGTCATCAGTCTCAGGACTGATCGCCTGCAAAGCGGCGTCCAAATATATAAGCAGTCTCTCAGGCTGCTTTATGGTCACTCAAGTTATCCCATTTGAATGAATCTCATTTGCAGCTGAAGCCTACAAAGTGTAAGCTGATCCCTCTCCAGCCGTGAGGCGTCTGGCTTACCACAACCTATAAGACTGGAGAGTTTACATTTGTAATGATAATCATTGTTCACTGCTTCTGCACTAGAGCTCTGACTACAGGTTGTAAACACAGAACACTGAGACACAGAACAAATGTCTGATGTAAAATTCAGATGCGGGAAAGGTCTCAGAATATTTTCGACAAATTAGAAGCTTTTGGGTTGATTGTTTTTTGTTTTTTTTTTTTTTTTTTTAACTTCACCAAGT
>CM019214.1:97965018-98039385 GCA_009741485.1 Malurus cyaneus samueli
AAATCAACCCAAAAGATCTAATTTGTCGAAAATACTGAGACCTTTCCCCATCTGAATTTTACACAGATTTTGTGTCCTGACACACAGGCTTGGAGCCATTTCTCAAAACCAGATGGGCCAGCTGTAGGCTCTCAGCTGCAATGGGAAATATCAACCTAATTTATGCCTTTAGAGAAATCAGTGATCAAAAGGTTATTTGCAAACTCTAAATTTAGGAGCAGGATCTCCACTACTTTCATGCTGAAATTGTAAGGTAGGCAAATTATAAAACTACAGGTTAGGATAGCTCTAATGCA
Organism: Malurus cyaneus samueli; assembly: GCA_009741485.1. Taxonomy (NCBI): domain Eukaryota; kingdom Metazoa; phylum Chordata; class Aves; order Passeriformes; family Maluridae; genus Malurus; species Malurus cyaneus. The sequence continues at coordinate 97,965,315 of CM019214.1, forward strand.
CTGGATAAATAATCACATATTAGGTCCTGTGCCATGAGTTTCTTCTGAAATGATGAAGAAATTAAAATTCAGTGATAATTATTGTGTCTCATTTATTCTGTTTTGCAAAATTTAAACAAGTTACTATAAAAAATAGTAGCTACAAAGTCTGAATATTCCTCTAGCTTACACACTATACCTCATGTTAATTCTAAGTGGAAACTCTTGGAAAATAATAAGGGGGAATCTTGCTATTTATCCCGCATTTTACTTTAAGTAAACCTCGGAGTCAATTATAAAATTATGTGTATGCAAAATGTCTATCAATAACACTAAACAGATGAGGGAAGAAGAAACACCATGGGGGACATGAGGATTGTTTTATTATTGACATATACAATAATTGATTGGGTTTCTCAGCTGCTGTTGCTAGAAATTCTGATGTATTACACTTAGGATTACTAGTTAGCTTCCATTTCCTTTCAACTTTTGCCTCTGGATAAGCTCAACTATTCCCAAGAAGAAACACTGATCAAGTACATTTGTCATGCGAACAACTATAATAAGGTAATTCATCATAGTCTGTCAGACTCTTATTCCAGGAAGACTGCTGCATTTTTATCCTTACTTAAAAACGTGCTGTCACTCCTGCTGGAAATTTTGGTAGACACTTTGGACATGTTTAAAAGCCCTTCCAAACTGATAGTGGCAGATAATTAAGTTATCACCTATCAAAGTCCTTTTTCCCCCTCTGCAATGTTTATGACACCACGAACCTTCCTGTCTGGTTTAATCTGACCTGTTCCCACAGTGTGATCCCTTGTTCCTTCCCTTTTCCTTTCCTAATGGTAGCCAGTGACCAAGATAATTCACTCCAACAAATGAACCTGTTCTGGAGAGTTAAAATGACGTAATGCAAAAAACTCATAACTAACTACAGCACTGCAGTGGCAAAGGATTTACCTGAAGGCAAAGCAAGCTGAGATTTTAGGTTTCTAAACGGAAAAGAAAAAAACCAACACTGGCTCAGAGCTGTGTGTGGGTGAAAATGGGATTGCTGTTTAGGCTGTCAGCAATGCTTAATTTTTGTATATTCTCTGTCAAAGTTGAAATTTTTTATTTTTTTTTTTTTTTTTTTGCAAGTGGCACTTCACCTGCATGCTGGGTGCAAAATTTATGATCTTCTTATTTCTTTACTCTATTGGTATGCTTCATATATATAAATATTCTCTTTCAAAAAAAACCAAAAATCTGCTTTTTGGTTACAAAAAAAAAAAAATAGGGCATGAAGTTTTAACACCGGTGAACAATCTCACAAATGGAAATGCACAGAAGGAAAAAAAAAACCTACTGTGAAAGAAGCAGGTTCTATTTTCATCTTCCAGAACAGCAAGGAGAAAATAAACTCAATCTTGCAGATCTATTGCCTCACACACAAACACAAGCAGGGCGTAGTTTTAATCCTTGCACCTCGTCCATCAGCCCCTTTTATCTGTGGCTTTTCAATGCAGCAACGCAAATTTAATGACAGAACGATCTTAAAAGCTGGAATCAATTTCCACTGCAGTCACAGCTGTCAGAAAGGCAGGGAGAGGAGTTAGATCTGATAAGCAAAATTAAAATTACCATCAGTTAAACTCACAAGTAGATACAGAGGGTAGATTGCTAGAAATGCCACGCAATCCGTGTGCACTCGGTTTATTAACAGCATTTCATTTATGAAGGACGAAGAGGCGCGACACGAGATTTATCCTGAAGCAAGGCTTCATCAAGTGTGAAAGATGGGGATTCAGCATCACAAGATAAATGAGCACTCCTCCTAATGCTGGGAAAGGGAAGGAGCCCCAATAGCTCCAGGTGAAGCAAGGAGCATTCTTAATGCTCACTTCACTTGTATTAATAATTCTTCAATAAAAATGACATATATTACAAATAAGAAGTCTAAGTATGCAAGAAACCGAGTCAGTAATATTTCAGTCTGCAAAACACCCCACCTTCCAAGCTTTGTTTGTATGTGTCTCATGTGAAACAGATGAAATTAATTTAAAATAGCCAGAAATAGACATGCACTCAGACATTCTCATGCATTTGGAATTAAGGGTAACCACTTCACTTGGATTTGGAGTTTCTAAAGTTTGGTCCCTGCAAAGGGAGATTCAGAAGCTAAAGTAAACATTATTTTCAAAACCAATATTTAAGCAGTATCATGGTTAGTTCTTTTTCCTAGACTTTCCACATTGGCTAAAAATTTACAGAACCAAGATTTCCAGCAAATATCTCGAAACTATTGTGCATTGAAGAACGTGTATCATAATTGCTAATATTAATTCCAAATCAATCTAACTACACCATCCAGCACCGACAATTTCAGAGACACGATTTACCTCAGAGAGTCAGCACAACTTGATCTTTCGGCCCTATATTTGGCTCCACAGCTGGATCACTCTTTGCCCACTCTGTGGTTGCAGGTTTGAGGCAAACAGATGTGCCAGACAAGCAGATATTTTAAAAACCTTGGCTGTAAATCCCAGCTCTTCCCTATACCATGACCAAATGAAATGGCACACATCCCTCCCAGGCCAGGAAAAAGTTCAGAGGTGCAAATGAAAGCAGCCCCTGGCTGTGAGTAAATGGCCTTTGCCCAGCACATCTGCCTAAAAATGGTGGAGTCTCTCATTTTCAGTTCATAAGGGGTCTTTTTTGTTTGATTTTATTAATCTAGGTAATTGTCCTTACCACTCACCACTCACCTGAGCTACAGGCAGTGCTAAGAAACAGAATGAGCAATTGCAGGGAAAGATTTTGAAAGACTAAAAGAATAGCCAAGTATGTGTTCATATTCCACTCAAAGACAAAATCTTATTATAATTCCTTTATATTCTCAATAGAAAATCTAGATTTCACATATGTGGAGTGCTATGATGTAACTATTTAGTATTAGGAGAAACCTTATTACTTCTATGGCTGTTATGAAAATCTTCCAAGACTCTAATGAAGGTAAAGCTACTGGAGTACACACACTGAGTCAGAATCACAAAGAATCCCAATTTATGTTTTAAAATAACTTTTTTTTTTTATATATATAAAAGCCATATCAAGCTTACAGCACAGAGAAGTATAGTTCTTATTGCCAAAGGGATCTGGGGACCAGGACAACAAACTTCAGGAATGCTGGATTTTAAACTGGATGCACTCCTATCATGAAACAATCATTCTGTCCAGGGAGTTATAAAAACATCCTAAACAATGCAAGGCCATAAAATGTTTGACCTCTTTCCCAAAAGCCAATAAATCAGGGTGCCAAAAAAGCACAACACTATCAAACTGATGAAACCACGAGGATGAGAAGGCCTCCAAATTCAACTGGGAAGAATTTCACTTCAAATTTCCAGGGGGAATTCTTGATGCCAGGTATGCTGAATTCCTCCTTAACATTTCTCTGTCTGCGGCGATCATTAGTTTTAATTATTTCTGACATTTTGTCTATCATACCGGATCCCTGGAGAAAAGTAATGAGTCTCCTCATGTGAAAGGTGAAAAGAACGAAGATCACATTAAGATGCTAGAAATAAATTAACCACATGATCTTATAACTAAAAAAGCCCATAAAGGATCCCATTAAACCACTTGCAACTACCAGTGTGACCACAAAAATCTCCTCATTAGCTATAAAAGCTAACTAGCAACATCTTAATTCTGGCATTTCAGCTTCATAAGTTGACTGTGTGTGCTTGTTCCAGGTTTAATATCAGCAACTGTCAATTATCTGATAATAATGGTAACAATAATGATCATGCCAGTACCAGCCAATCACTTACCTGAGGAGCTGAGCCCAGGAAACTTTTTTTTCTTTTTGAGTGGCTGGGAAAGAGTTTGGTAAAGTTATCTTTAACCTTTTCTTGAAGGTCATGTTTGTACTGTAATAAAACTTACTCAGCTTTTTGCAAAGAATACACCAATCAGCTCAAATCAAAAGCACTGGAAAGTACAAATTACATTTTCTCTCCTCCTGACTTACTGGGAGAAACCCTGTGTGACAGACTTAAGGAAAATTAAGCAAAGAAATCTAACAGTCTGTATTGTCTTATCTTAATAGAATTTTACAACAGCAGTGAATGCCTCAGAAATACAACTAAGGAGGAAAACTAATTGAGAGAAGATTATAAATTATATTTCAATACATTTTAAATAACACTACATTAAAATGCTCTATTTTTTCCCTATTTCTACACATAATGCATTTACTAAGAAATGTTATGGATATATGTACCCATTTATATTTATAAAGTAGCATAAAATAAGCAAATATGTACTCAATTTTCTACTTTATGAAGTAAATTGTCTACCTTCCCTTGGTAATATTCATGCAACACCTGTCTTCTAAGGGGCATAACCACACATCTTAAGGTAATATTTCGAGATTCCATCTTGTCCCAGAAATGGTAAAAGATGGTCAAGTAACAAAATGTTACAATAAATACCATCATTTTTCTAGATGAGAAAAACTTCAGAATCCCAAGAGCACCGGGTTCATTTTCTGTGATCTTTTAGCACCTTTTACCATTCCTGAGTCTCTTTAGCAGAACTCCTGTGGATCTTTTTGTCAGAAAAATACATTAAGCAAATTAAATGGTTACATTTCTCCTGGGGCCACCAGCTACACCATATATTATAACGAGGTGATTATGTTGCCACTTTGCAACTGCTCAACTTTGCATTAAGTGTTATTTGACATATGCTTTCATAAAATGAATTAAAACAACAGACAGAAAAATACAGGCAGTAGAACAGTGGTGACTTCACTGATTGTGAAGTGCTGATTGCAGCTGCAGCCCTCTCACTGGTACCTAGCACTGAAGTACACGAATTTTTGAGGTAAGTTTTATTTCAGTCAGACATAAAACTTGTCAACAAGTTTGTATGATAAATTAATGTGATACAGACAAATATGAAATAAAATTTCAAGGTATTTTACATCTTCCTTTCTTATTGCCTTAAGTTGTCAATGGACATTTGAACTAAATGCTTAGAAGTGATTGTACAGCCAATACTGGAATCAGTTTACAAAAATCTATTATATAGATTTATTATTATATATATATTATATATATATATATACATAGACTATATATATATAAATGAACTTTAAAAAAATTCAGAGGATTTATTCTGCAAATTGTCAGGTAGAGGACTAGCAGAGCACTGTAGAGTAATTTTACTATAAAACTAGAAATGCACAAGAGGCTTAGTTCTGTATAAACAGTTCTGACCATGGAAAAAAAACAAACCCATAATTTTGTCAGCCACGTTCAACAGAAGAACCCAACTCAGTAATAAGGTTTGGCCACATAAGCACAAAAATCAGATGTTTATTCTAAAATGCATCTGGTTCCTTACAGCAGTCTTGAATTACAACAAAAAAGACACATATATAAAAAGAAAGAATCTGCAAGCGGGAAGGAAATAAGGCATTGCGAATATATTTGAATTTAATATCATGTTTAGCAATTGCTGCAGTGCTCATCAGATATATGTTACACTAGTCAAGAACTGGTAAAGTCATAAGCCATGATTTTGCAAAATTTCCCTTTCAAGAGCTTTACTGAAACGAAATACAAAAACTTACTGACTTTACAGTGGCACAACCACATCTTCTGCATTAGCAAACAGTTCTTTGTTGCACTAACTCATATTTACATGGCTTTTAAATCTCACCTTGAAGAGAGAAGGAGCAGCTATTTCAAGACTAACAACTACTGTTATTATTCAGTGTGCCGGGATATTTATTACAATGTCTCTCATCACACATAACTATGTAAAGCAATTAGTATTTTTATCATCTGCAGTTATTGAACTTCACATTCACCATCACAGCAGCTCATGCTTAACTTTGAACCAGTTTTAAACACTTTTTTTAAAAACAAAGACCTTTCCTTTGTTTTTCTTTTTAAGTTCCAGACACTTGGGAACTGAATTTTATTTAATAAGCTGCCCTTGGTGTGACTTCTAAAACATGCAATCCGAGAAAATAAAAGAAATAGACATGTTAGGCTTTCATATATCATTATATACGTGTGAAAGCATGAAGAGCATTAGGCCTTTTTATCTCTGAAGAGCTATCATTAGAAGATGCACTCTTCAGAAGAATAAAGGCAAGACCATGTCCTAGTTATTACAAAATATATCACCTCAAGATGTGTAATGGCAGTTAATGAGAACAGAAGGAAACCCTGCAGTACAGTTTATTCAGTATGAATAAATATCCAAGTGATTGGATTGGAAATAAAGGATCAAGTATCCCCATTCTCTAGACCTTCATCTTACAGAACAGACTTTCAGAAAGTGCATTCTTACTGAGCTACATTTCAAGATCAGAGGGACTTTTATTTTCCTAATTGCAATTTAAGATAAAGAAAATATTAGAAATAACCCACTCAGCTGTAAAGATACTGTACACCATGAGATGTTTCATCCAATGGTAAACTGTTTTTTTGTTATTTGTGCTTCCAACACAGAAAATGGAAGATATAAATCAATATAGAATTGTTCGGTTGGAAGGGAACTTAAAGAACATCAAGTTCTTTCCCCCTGCCTTGGGCAGGGACACATCCTACTATTCCAGGATGCTCAGAGCTCCATCGAGCCTGGCCTTGGACACTGCCCAGGATCCAGGGACAGCCACAGATTCTCTGTGTTCTCGTGTCAGTCTGCACCCCCAACGACACGAACTCCACTCGCACGGAAACCACCTCTAACAAACCCACCACAGGAAAACCTTTATTTTATTCTAATATTTATTATTTTAAATAATAATTTCATTCAGTAAAGAATTTGCTCCTGCCAGCAAATCTAAACCTGCCTTCTTTCAGTTTAAATGGAACAGTTTTTAATTGTGGTTCCTGAATACAAATATTATCTTTTATTATCTTTTTTTTTTTTTTTTTTTTTTTTTTTTTTTTTTTTTAAATAGGGAGTGGTCAGTGGGAGCAGAGTGGCTTTACTGATTCTTGTTTTCTATCAACTGGCAAGATGCAATCCTGCCATTTTGTACAAATAACATAACAATTGGTGCTATAGTGATTAATGGAAAAGGGACTATCTCTGTTCTGATGCTTGATGCATCCCTCTAAATGCACTTCTAAATGCATAAGGGTCTCACTTTGCTCACTAAACTGAGAATCACTGTCCTTTCACAGTACAGAAAATAACATCACCATCTGCTGCTTTGCAAATACTTGATCTAAAGAGATTGTTGTAAAAGCAATGTGAATTCTGAAAATAAAACAAGAAAAAAAATATAATTTGAAGTTGTCACAATACATATAAACAGAAGACGAAGATGGATGATGGTGGGTGGTCTGGAAGCCTATCTAAAACCATATGGTCTGAGTGAACACCTAAGATATAAATTAGAAATTTTTTGGGTTTCCTAAAGAGCTTTTGATTAGCAAGACCTATGGAATCCATTAAGACTGTAGAGACAGAGTCATATTGTTACCACTGCTCATGGGTTTTCTCAGTTATTTATGAGCACAGAAGTTTGTTATTTAAATATTGTGACATTTTGCAAATACATCGTATGCTACCATAAACTCCAATTTATAGCAAAACAAATGGCTTCAAGCTGTGCTGGATGTGGCAAATGGAAGCTGCAGGTGTTGAAGGAGTAAATGGATGCCAGCTCGTTAGCTGAGGTAAGAGGATGAGGCAAGGAGCAGGATGAACTTGCATAATGAAGAGTGGGGTTCGGAAAAGGCTGAAATTTGGCATGAAAACGAGAAAAAGGACCAGAAGCAAAGGCAATTTTTGTTTCTTGAGAGGGTCTGGGTATTAAGGTAAAGCAGGAGCTCATGGTAGGAAATTGGATTTGTGGAGGAGGATCGCCAGAGCTTCTGAGTAACTGGGCAGCAGCCAAGCACCCCAGAAAGAGGTGGAGGTGGTTTGGGCAGCAGACAATGAGGATTTGTGGATAAGCACCAGACTTGGTGGACCAGACTGCCAGAGCACAAGAAAAGCACATTTCCAGCACCCTTTAAGATGACAGAAAAAAGGGAAATGCTAACAATGGACTCATTGCTGTGTTAACAACGATTTTACAGTGATGGCCACACTCTTTCCCCAATTAACTCCTCAAAAGGAGTCATTGTTTCTGTCTCTTTTTGCCCCATAATGCCACTTACTTTGTATTAAAACGAGCACTTGTGTGGCTGCACACTGAATACCAGGGTCCTAATTCAGCTGAAGAGCAACTCTGCTTTCCATTCACAACCTCACCTCATAAACACTCCCTCTAACGCAGGGCAAGTCACTATGCAGGGCTGGAGTGCCTGAGGCAGCAGCCACTTTCCATGGGGCATGAAAATAGTGAACTAGTGGGTGCGCAGTGATTTGAAAAAAAAGAGCCAACAACTCTGAGGGAGCCAAACCTTCTCTGCAATCCAAAAAAAGCTGGCACAGGCTGGGCCGCCTTCAGGACTGAAGCAGAAATGATCACAGACCTTCAGCAACTGCCATTTATACCAAATATTATTCACAACACAAGCTTGCTGAAAATTGTCTGTTAACTAGACAATTAGCATAATGAGATTGAGGGACCTATCCAAAATCACCTTCAGAGGAAGCTCTCCATTTTGTTTTTTTTGGTTTGTTTTTTTTTTTTTTAACCTGTCTGTGTGTAAATCATGGCTCAAAAGTAAATGAGAACTTCCATGAAGAAAGAGGTACTGGGTTTAGTAGCAAAAATTACATTTCTCACTTAAAATAATGTCCTTTTAAATAAGGAGCAATCATAAATCTTTGTTTCAAACTTGTGGGATCTTACATATCAGGCAATCTCCACAATAAAATGTGTGAGCAATTTTCAGACACAAGAGCCTGTTTTACTACCCTGCCATTAACATTTCACTATTTGCACAGTTCCACTCACAGGATCTTTGAAGCTAGCATTATGAACAGTAGGAAGAAATAAATGCAAAACAGGCTCGCTCTTTGGCTCCTGCCCAGCTTAGTCACAGAATGCCAAAACTCACAGTTCAATCTTCTCAGATTTTCACCACAGGTGAAATGTGTTCTTTCCTCTTGCTTCCCTTTTCAGCTGTGAACTCTATAATATGTGCAGTGCAAAAGCATAGAAATAACAGGAGACAAAATGATCTGGGCACCATCCTTTAGAATTTCCCTCTTCCATCCACGTGTTTTTTTAATGAAAGATTTCATTGGTGGCAAGATATTACAGTAACTCTAAAGCAGCCTGAAGGAAAAGGGAGAAAAACTCAATTTGCTTACAAATGAAATCAGACCTTAGTTCAAATACATGTGTTCTCCCGCACTTGAACTAAAAACAGTTAAAGTCTAAGCTGGTGATGTCTTTGAGAGAAATTAATGTTATCCTTACTGTGTGGCCATTAACCACTCAGTCAGGGGTGACTGGAACCCTCCTGAACTTTAGTTGTACACAGTGTCAGCTACAACACAAGTTCATAAAATGGAAGTGCCCTCTTGCTCTACCAGAGCAGACAAGGCTCAGAAGTTATACGGATTTATTTAGACACTCCACTGTCCTTGCCACTTGTCACTGTCACTGAAAAGCATCACTGAATCTGGCATTACTACTCCGGTGAATTACCTCATTCTCCTTTATAATTGACAAAAAAAAGCGAGGCAGAGAAACACTAAATACACGCCTATAGCTTAATTCCTAAATCCTTGTGTCGTCTACTATGCATCAACAGGCTCACCACCTGCAGCTCTAGTTGGCTAAAATACAACCTGACTGGGTCATTCTCCTTCCCAGCCCCAAACCACTTACAATTATCATGTTTTTAGCTACAGTGGTTGGTTTCGGCCACTTAAATTTTCAGTTATTAAATTTTCAAATACTTTTTTTTTTTTTTTTCCCAGTTACTTACATTTCAAGGTGACCAAAGCACCTTAAACATTATAATGAGGCAATGGATATTATGAAATGAGTGACATGACACAGCCCCCCTCGGAATGGAGGACACAGACGAATTAGAGGCTACGAAAATAGAGCAGGGAAGGAAGATCAAGAGAGAGGTCCCAGAATAGCAAGTCCATGGAGCACGGCTGGAAATGATCTGTCCTGCTCTGGATGCACTGCTGCGCTGTGCCAATAAACCTTTTGAAGTAATAATGCCCTGAGTGTAACTGGATGAAACAAAAGACTCCACTCAGGTCGGGAATCGACAATTCCTAAATCTTGCATTTCGGAACATTCTGTTCCAGAGGTGAAACAAGCAGATTAATTCTGCCTCTGCCTGACATTGGTTCTGGTAAAGCTTTTCTGTGATTGAATCTGTTTGTGCTGCTACGCCTGTATCCCAGACAGGATCTGGTTACTGCTAAGCCTCCTCAGTGTGAAAACAGATCAGACGCAGTCTCTGACTTCAGGATTTCTTAGAAAAGTTTCTAGGGAGAAAATTCATCACAAAGAATGCCAAAATAAAAATAAAAAAAAAATAATAAAAAAAACCTAAAAAAGCTAAAAAAAACAAAAAAACCAAAAAAACCAAAAAACTTTTTCATCAAGAAGAAAAAAAAAAAAAAAAATAAACAAACCCAAACCCAAAAAACAAAAACCTAAAAAACAACCCCAAAGAAACAACAACAACACCTTTTCTAGACTCTGTCTATTTACTTACAAACCCAGTGACCTAAGCACCATAAATCAGAGCTCTGGGTTTATAGCGAAATTCTTCTAAGCCTCTGCTGGAGCTAAAGACAGTAATTTTCCTAATTTCTCATTTCAGTTGTACTTAATGCAGCCCCCTACTCAAATGTGGCCAAACCACATCACATTTACCAGTGCTTCCTTGATGTTAGCCTCAACTGCAGTATGTTCAAAATCACTAAATATGCTCACTCTCCTCATTTTGGTGCAGATCCTTCTTCCCTTCTAACACAGAAGGCTCTCTTAGCACCTCTACTTGTGTCCAGCATTCTGCCCTCCCCAAACTGTGGGTGTCCAGTCGCTGCCAAGTAATCTGGTGGTCAGTTTTGTCAGAACCCCTGTTGTCAAAATGTTAGAGGAGCCCTCAGCTGGCCACTGGCTTTCTTGGCAAAGCTGTTGTCCTGCTTGGCGAGCTCCTTCCCTATATCCATTTGTAGTGCCCCATTGTAGTGCCCCAAATGGACCAATTCCAATGCCAAGGTTTTTTTTGTTTTTTTTTTTTTGGTGTTTTTTTTTTTTTTTAAAATCTCTTTCCTGGCCCTAGCTAGGTATTGACTGTCATTAAAAATGCCCACACAAACAGTGAACACCATGGGAAAAGGTTAGAAGCAACACACACATCCATAAAATAACCAGGTAAACCAACTCATGGTATTTCATAAAACTAATCCGAAAAATCTCCTTTGCTTCTGAGGCTTTGGTTATACACAAGGATAAAAAATGGCAAAAAAAAAAAGCTGAAACTGTTATTCTGTTACAGAAAATTCAGAAGGCTTTGTGTGCCCTGGAATAAAGAAAGACATAAAACTTCTACATAAACTCCTGGGATGCTATAAAACAACGAGTTTTCAATTTCTGACCCTGAACACTGTCAGTAAGTGCATCCTGCTTGTTCAGCCTATAAATTTTCAAGGTTATTTTGAAAGTGGAGAACAAAAAAACAAAAAAAAAACAAAAAAAAACAAAAAAAACAACCTACCCTTCTTCTCATGAGAAAAAGCTCATTCATATCAACAGAAAAAAAAGGAGATTTTTTTTTTTTAAACTCATCCAGACATTATCACTGATACAACTTAAAAGGTTAAATAGGCTAAGATATAATCCATACTGTATTTTTAATACATTTAAAATTCAGTTTGATTAAAGTCCAGGGTACAACATTTTAGGATTTAGCCATAACTTCTCTGGTAGTTTTGAAAGATGTTGCTAGACATGAGCTATGGAACCAATTAGAGCTCCAGTTCAGTCTAAGGAAAAATGAGTCTCCAAAAATAGAATACTTGCATCACATAAAAGAAAAAGCAGATATGCCCATAAACCCGAACTAGAACATCAGCATGAAATGAAACTGGGTTTTCAAGGAAATGTGATAAAGGCAAATTAAATACCTGCAAACACCCTGTGCAGAGGATTTTACACTGAGCATTTCAATTATCCAACCCAGGCATGCCAGTGACTACTTTAAGACACAACTGAACTACCTGGCCAACATAAAGATGAAATTAAATATCTCTCTCAACTCCTTTTCCCTCCTTTTGGGACTCAAACCATTACAAGAATTTACATGTACAGGCTCTCTGCTTATATGCAACCCCTTTGAATGAAGAAAAGGCATAGAAAAGAGCGTAAAAAGACAATGAAAGTGTGGCTTTTGTTGATTCTGAAAATATTACAGATGGGGCTACAGTGAACACAGAAATTATAAAATGGTGATCTGAGTGCCTCTGGATGGAATGACTGCTGTCAGTTCAGCTACCTGTTAGATCACTTCCCTCAGAGTTACGAAATGTTATGCAGCACCTTTTACTTTCATCAGTTGTAGCACTCCAGCATTCTACAAATAATGAAGAACCATTGAAGTTCTAATCTCTACTTCTTTTTCTTTTAACATTTTTAATCCTTTTCAGCCTCTTTTGAGGTACAGCTTCCTTCCAGCTCACAAAGAGGGCTAATGACATCAATGGATTGCTCATGAGGGCACTTGTAACAAAATCTTTGGAAAAGAATTCCAGTGCTTTTGAAATAATTCAAGATTTTTCAGGAGGCAAAACTGAGCTAGCTTTGTCCTCCACCTCCCTTCAAATGCAATTGAAAAAACAAGTACATACACACACATCTTTTTGTTGTGGCTTTCTTTTATAAAGCAAAATCTCTTGCTTGTCTTTGTGTTGATCAGCGAGAATGAAAAAAGACTTGCACCAAGTTGGAAACAAGTCAAAATGCCCTTTCTGACTTGTTAATGAAATCCTTCTTATGTACAAAAAGCATTTACTCACCACCTTAATAGTCACACTGCAAGTAGATTTTATCTGGCTACAGATTCATTTATTTCAATGAAAAACTAATCTCTTTTGTGGGATTCATATAAAGGATTTGAATTTAAAAATAAATAAGAGGAATTGTTTACCTGCAGTAGGTAATAATAGCTTTGGAAATGCCATCTATGGATATTGACTACTGAAACATGAAGCATTAACCTGGCACACTTAAATGAGTTCACGCTGTAGAAATATAATGAGTCTATGCTTTAGACCAGCACAGAACAAAATGAAGACGAAATTAAAATTAGATTCCAACTGAGAATTAAGGGGAAATTGTAGAAAACATCTTTAGAGAAGAGGTTTGGAAATGTATGCAAAAAGCTTCTGCTTGAAGCTTTGCAAACGGCACTTGAAGGGACTGACCTGACATAAGGTTGGCAGTGGATGCAACTGGAGCTCTAATTGACTGAGCTCGGACATCTGTCTGGACTGCCAATCCTGCTCACAATAAGATTGATAGATGCAAGCTAATCGCCAATTAGGGCCAGTTCTCTCAGATCCCAGCTGGGCTGGAGGAGCTGCACCAACCCGCACAGAGGTGGATAAATCCAGTGTGCAGGAGAGGGAGAAATTTCTCTCTGTTCATTCCAGAGGCCAGGAAATCTTCTCAACTGACAGAGCAAAGCAGCACAGTAACAAAGGACAGGGAGAAATGCTGGCTTCACAACTGTGATCAACCTCCACCTCGTCTTAAGGCACTTTGAAGCAATACCCAGCATGGTTTTACTCACATTAGCATCCCTTTCCTTCTGGAATCCAAAGTATTGCAACATTAGGTAATGTGACTGCATTAGCCGTCTGCTTCCCTTCCTCCCCCAAATGCAAATGCATTACCTAGTCCTTGTATCTCTTCCACATCCTTCTTAACACGTTACTATTTATAATAAAAATCATTAGGATTCCTTTTGCTCCTAATATGTTTAACCTCCTTCTGGGCTGTCCTTGCTAGCTGCTGGTTAAAGCTCGTGCTCTCATTTTCTCTATCAATTTTCTACCATTGCTAGTTTTGGATATACAGCCTTTAGAAAAAACTTCCTTTTTCTTATTAATTTACTTTACTGTCACAGGCCCACAGTTTTAAAAATCTTGTCTCTTCCCTCCCCTTTCCCTCCTCCAGACTGTGGAATTGTGTCTTGTGGGTTTTGGAGTTTAGAGTTACCCATATTTGGGATTGACATGTAATGCCACCATGATTTACCATAAGAGCCCCTTAAAGAACCGTAAGTATTTTAACTATTTTTGGGACACAAAAACAAAGCAGTGAATTTATTCTTCTCTCTTCATTATTAAAAGTTTGTTCTTCTCAAGCCACATGCTAGTTTCTTTAAATATTCCTTTTGTAAGTTCATCTGCACAAATACTTTGGGATTTATGTGCTTGTAGAAACAAAATTATTAAGAAATGCAGTAGCTTTGGAGCAACACCCTTTCAGTTCTTGTTTCCTCTCAATTCTAGAGCTCATTTTTACAGGAAACTGCTTGTGGAGGCAGCAGTTGAGCAGGAGTTGCCAGGTTTGAGAAAAAAATAACTTGCATCACAAAACCTCCAGAATGGCACAGACAGATTTACCACCCAATAAACTACTTTTTTTTTTTTTTTTTTTCCCAACAAAGCAAACAAATGGTTTCTGCCGTGATTTGGTAGCACCGAGTAAACACTGACAGGTACACCACATTAAATTTTCCCTAATAAGCTTTCAAGATAATCTGCTTCTAATTTGCCTATGACTTGGAGACATATAACAACCACACACAGAATGAAAATAAAGGTTTTAGGATGCCTCACGAGATGCTTTGCCTATGACCATTGGAGCTCTGCTTCCCCCAGTACCAAATGCTTCTGAGGTACCTCTGTACAGCTGAGTTTTGCTGCTCATTGTTAAAAATGAGCATTATTCAAAATATCTGAATTCCTTATGCAGTGCTTTATAGGTAACCAGTGCCTTTGGTGAGGGGGGCACGGAGGAAGGAAAAGAACTTAGGTTTGCATTTTTATATCTCAGTGGTCAGAGAAGTGTCCACCTACCTAAAAAGCCCAGGAAATAACTTCCAGATATTTATGTCTGCACCAAATAAATTCTATCTCTGGCACACAAACACTTTGCAGTGGCAGTTGACTGGGTTGCTCTTGGCTGCTAATGGAAATGCCAGAAATACTTGGAAGTCCCAAGGGTTAAATCATTTCTGTAACAATAATGATCAAGCCATTAAATGCACATGAATTTTTAATTTCAGCTGCACTTAGTTCCAGTCTTAATTGTCAAAACCACTTTGCTAAAAATATGCAAATAAATTATCTACTCTCCTCATTTATGAAACATCTTCACCGCCAGGTTTAGGACAAGGAGTTAAATCCACCAGGAAACCATTTTAGTGACTTGCTCTGCCAATTTTGTCCACCATGCAGTAAGAATAAGAACCAGGACTAGGAATAGTTGTGGCATCATCCATTCTCCTTCACCACCCTTTCTTTTTACTGTAATTTTCACACCTTTCCCATGAACTATTGAAAATAATTCCTCCACAATGAACTGGCTTTCTCACCAAGGCTTTTTACTTGATCCAGGAAAAAAACCCAAAAATACTCTGCTGTCCAACTTGGGGCTTTGAAAACAGGCTCACATTCAGAGGGCGGGAATAACTCAGGGTTAAAATCTGATGAGTGGAGCGCAATTCGCTTCCAACATAAAATTCTTTTAATGGCACTATTGAAAATGCCCCTAAGCATTCTCCAGAAGCTATTAAGCCATTCAGTGCATCCTGCAGTGCTCGAAACTCCATGTACTCTGGCCCAATGGCTACTCCATGTGGATTTTTTATCTAGAAGACCTACACAGCAATGAAACAGCAGTGACTGGCACATCACAAGTGTAGAAAGGGGAAAAAGAAGAAAAAAAAAAAAAAAAAAGCTTATTTTTAATTAGCTTTCTCAGTTTTTTTTTTAAGAAAATGCTCTTGTCTCTGCCAGATTTACTTTGTCAGGACATGTAGGCATGAAAGAATGATAACGGTATTACTTAAATAACTGGAAATTGAAAACCACTCAAATAAAGCTGGACAAATAACAACCATTTGAAACTTTAAAAACTAAACTTGAATTTGTACACTACAAACATTAGTAAAGAAATGAGCAGAGGATTAAGAGACAGTGCACCTACCCTTAGAGATTGGCAAAATGCACAGCCAATAGTTGAGCCTTGAGGTAAAAAGACTCAATTCATTGAGTTACAAATCCACTTTCCAATTTTGCCTGCTAGAGGCCACACAGCCAAAGAGCATTTTCACATAGTTTTTTATAACTCAGCAGTGCAGCTGACTGCTGCAATTTAGTGCATTTTTACAGAGCAAATGAAGTTATTTTTCTGTCATTGGGAAAATTTGAACTTTGCAAAGCCTAATTAAGAGACATTTATTATGTTTCATACAACATGTTCAGAAAGACACTTAAATTTGAAAATAAAATACTGCTGCAGATGAGTGCGACAACACAACCAAATCTTTTGCATGGAAGAACTATTGTACAAAATGTGGCCTTATTATATTTGAATTATTGAATTTTATCAAGCTGAATGAGTAGCAAAAATTGTTTTTATTAGGCTGGCTTAGGAATGTGATCAAATTTGGGCTAATGTCATCAAGGTCTAGTGTGTGTTCTACAAGGAAGATTAGAAGATTCGGCTCTTTCACTTCACCCCACCATGCATTCCTGCTCAAGGAAACAGTATGGGAGAAGCTTCAAAAGGAACAATATTGAAGGGAAAGGTGGAAAAAAACACAGCCCTAGAACTGTGAAGATGTGAGTGTGAATGTCATGTCTAAGAAAATCTGGTTGTGCATTAATTCAATGACAGACAGTAAAGTGAAGGGTTTTTTTTTTTGTTGCTTTTTTTTGTTTGTTTTTTGTGCTTTGTGTTGCTTTGGAGTGCAGGTAGACAAAGCCCCGGGAGGTGATTGTGTTCGGGTCCTGACAGCTTTGTTCCCTGAAAAATTCAAAGTGTCAGAAAGAAAATCATGAGCACCTCATTGCTGCAGGGAAGCAAGCCACCTTTCCTGTTGCAAAGAATTTGATGTAAATTTCATGTCCATATGACAATTCAATTTTAAAAACACTCTGTGACTTAAGCCAGTTACTATTATTCTTAATTGTATGAGGCAAACAGTGAATGTCAGAGAAATTTAAAAGACACTTGGGCCTTCAGCTGGACTCTCCCAGGTAGGATTGTGCAGAGATTTCTGTGCTGTAGCAGCATTTGTTTGTGGTGTTGTTGTTAAGTGCTTGTGTTTGCAGATTATTTCCCAAGTGTCTCAAATTAATTGCCCCCAAATAAAGAATGGACAATTAGTATCCATGAGGAGAACTTTAGGGTTTTTTGTTTGTTATTTTGTTTGGTTTTTTTTTTGTTGTTGTGTTTTTGTTTGGTTTTTTTTTTTTTTTTTTGTTTGTTTTTGTCTTGGGTTTTTGGTTTTTTGTTGTTGTGTTTATGGGTTTTTTTTTCAGTGTAGAGGTAGAATAGACTGCTGGTTGCAGCCATAAGGTTATTTTTCTATGGTTATTGCTTCTTTCCTCCTCACTGGGCAGCTGTGAGCTCTGATATCAGATGGGATGTGGATGGTAGGGGTTCAATCTTTCCCAGGTCATAGTTCTGCTATAAATGGGCAGAATTCCATGGGAGCAATGGATGGTTTGAACAGGGGCAGTCCAGCTCTCAAAGGAGCTGAGCCACCATTGTACAAAGAACCATAATGCTGATGTGTAAATCAATAACCTCATATTGTTTAAAAATAGTTGTTTTATGGAACAGTAATTAATATATTATATAATATATATATATGAAGGGGGAGAGAGACAGATAAAGGAAAACAAACTTCCAAAGGTGCAAATAGTGGATTTGGCCTGCAGATTCTCTCATCACAAAGACTTATGCACCCCACCTGCATTTTATAGGCCAAAAATTGTAACTGCTGAGATCCACAGCTCTGCCAAGCACTGTCTGTAAAAGTGTGAGATGATGTAAAAACAAGGATTTTCAGAGGGGTTGAAATGTTAATTGCATTACAATAAGAAGGGAGAGTGAGAGAATTGGAAATGCCCTAGGTGTGTATAACGAGTAACTAATGGGAAAGACTGAAATGCATTAATATTAAACTTCACTATATAACTCATCCTTATTGGACACAGCTGTCGATAAAATATGCCCTTACTCTTGACAAGTAGCTCCTGTGTTTTGCTTGTAGATTAGCTTTCAGCCCTGCTCTGTATTCTTTATCTTCATCACTGCACCAGTCCTTTAATTAGGCAGTGAAATCTTCTGCATAGTGATTAGGAAATCACAGTTAAGAAGGTGTTACAAAGAGAGGCTCTGGAAGCTGCTCAAAATAGCTCTCAGCTTTGGAAATTCCTCCATCTACTGTGGGAAGGAGAGATGCATGTAGCATCCAGGAGGGGGTGAAAACTAACCTTTGCTCAGTTGCTGCAGAGAATTGTTAGCCTTTAGAGTAAGGGTATCATGTTTAATAAAAATTATCTGCATGTGAGGAATTAGCGGTTACTCGCTCAGAAATTAATAATTGTAGAAATTTTACTGAGATTGCCTATAGAAATCAAGGATGTGTTTAACATCTTCATGCTGATGAAGATTTTTTGATTTCAAGCAAAATTATCTGGCAATCTATCCAAATTTATTCAGAGCTTCAGCTGCTTGCACTTAAGTAAGATCTAGATTTGTTCTTCATAGCATTGCTTTTTGTAGTGCAAAACCATTGCCACTGAATTTTTTTTTTTTTGGAAACTATGCTCTTCTACTCCTGGCAACTGGCTTGTAGAACTTTGAATTCCCCAGCCTAAATCGTTGCCTGTTGCATATGAAAATTTACATGTATAGGAAGCAGGGGAGTAGGATAGAAACAAATGCTGTCAAAAAAAAAAAAAAAAAAAAAAAAAAAGTGGTTTTCCTTGAGCTTCATGCTCCTGTTTTGAGAAGAAAGACTCTCTAACACACCTATGTGAAGGCAGAAGATGATGGAGATCATCTGTTGAGGGAGAGATCGATGTTCTTGCTACAGATATATGTGGAAAAAAGGGGGATAAACCATTTTACAAGGCATCTCCTTTCTTGCTTTGTTTCATGTTCTCATATCTGTATGTTCCCTGTGATTTGGAACATATAAATGTCTTTCTCTTCTTTCTTTCCCAAATAGAAGTGTGTGGTTCCAGTGAGGAAATTAAGAATGTTCCATTATTTTGTTTGGTGCTGTTTTATAAAATTCTGAGAATTTCTTCCCTGCAATATTAGAGTTACAGTAGGTAAGCTGCATTTCATACAAAATGCTCATTTCTGTAATTTTCCAGAGACATGTTGGTTTTTTTTTTTTTTTGTTTTTTTGGGGTTTTTTTGGGTTTTTTTTTTGTTTTTTTTTTTTTTCAAAAATGCTACTTGTAAAATGCTAACAATACAGATACCAAGAGTTATGAAGTGAGTCTTTATATTTAGGTTTCTGAATAATAGTGATTATAGGATAACAAACGGCATCCTCCAGAAAATATTGATTCCTGTTATTATTGTCATTTACTTAACACAGTGTGTGTTGAAAAACTTCAAAAAACTCTTCAACGAAAGGAAAAAAAATCTGATTTTTGAGGCCAGAGCTCATAGCAACACCTTTGACTTTTTCTCTGAAGTTACACAATAACTTGTGACAAGTTTACCTTTCATTTTTGTTAAACTCTTCACCAGGAATATTAAAAACCTGAAATATCTGAGTGTGCTCATAGAGGTGTAAATAATGTTCTGGAGTTTTACAGCTTGAAAACATAGGATGTTGAGGTGTAATGGCTTGGCCAAGAACTGGTTTTTCATGCTTATATTTTAGGATGGAAGTTCCTTTTCGAAAAGAGAACTTGATTGCCTCTGTGCAGTCTGCTACAGGAAGTGTTGGGCAAATAAGGCAGAGTAATTCTGCACACACTTCATGGTAATGCTCAGAAGTATTTCCTTTACAATAGTGCATTAGTTGGATAACCTGGGAGTATCCTTTTGTGTTGCTCTGCTTTAGAGAATCATTAGAAAACAAATGAAGGGACAATTCATGGCAATGTATGTTTCTCTGTTGGATTAATTTCACTTTCTGTCCTAGATTGAAAGGAAAAAGATAGTAGTAGTATAGCCTTGTAACAGTTAGACATATACATCAAAAGAGTGGAAACTGTGAAAAGTTCAATATTCCTGAAAAAAAAAAAAAAAAAAGCAACAAAAAAAAAAACCCTTCACTTTACTGTCTGTCATTGAATTAATGCACAACCAGATTTTCTTAGACATGACATTCACACTCACATCTTCACAGTTCTAGGGCTGTGTTTTTTTCCACCTTTCCCTTCAATATTGTTCCTTTTGAAGCTTCTCCCATACTGTTTCCTTGAGCAGGAATGCATGGTGGGGTGAAGTGAAAGAGCCGAATCTTCTAATCTTCCTTGTAGAACACACACTAGACCTTGATGACATTAGCCCAAATTTGATCACATTCCTAAGCCAGCCTAATAAAAACAATTTTTGCTACTCATTCAGCTTGATAAAATTCAATAATTCAAATATAATAAGGCCACATTTTGTACAATAGTTCTTCCATGCAAAAGATTTGGTTGTGTTGTCGCACTCATCTGCAGCAGTATTTTATTTTCAAATTTAAGTGTCTTTCTGAACATGTTGTATGAAACATAATAAATGTCTCTTAATTAGGCTTTGCAAAGTTCAAATTTTCCCAATGACAGAAAAATAACTTCATTTGCTCTGTAAAAATGCACTAAATTGCAGCAGTCAGCTGCACTGCTGAGTTATAAAAAACTATGTGAAAATGCTCTTTGGCTGTGTGGCCTCTAGCAGGCAAAATTGGAAAGTGGATTTGTAACTCAATGAATTGAGTCTTTTTACCTCAAGGCTCAACTATTGGCTGTGCATTTTGCCAATCTCTAAGGGTAGGTGCACTGTCTCTTAATCCTCTGCTCATTTCTTTACTAATGTTTGTAGTGTACAAATTCAAGTTTAGTTTTTAAAGTTTCAAATGGTTGTTATTTGTCCAGCTTTATTTGAGTGGTTTTCAATTTCCAGTTATTTAAGTAATACCGTTATCATTCTTTCATGCCTACATGTCCTGACAAAGTAAATCTGGCAGAGAAAAGAGACATTTTTCTTAAAAAAAAAAAAAAAAAAAAATAAAAATAAGTTTTTTTTTTTTTTTTTTTTTCCTTTTTAATTGTGATGTGCCAGTCACTGCTGTTTCATTGCTGTGTAGGTCTTCTAGATAAAAAATCCACATGGAGTAGCCATTGGGCCAGAGTACATGGATTTCGAGCACTGCAGGATGCACTGAATGGCTTAATAGCTTCTGGAGAATGCTTAGGGGCATTTTCAATAGTGCCATTAAAAGAATTTTATGTTGGAAGCGAATTGCGCTCCACTCATCAGATTTTAACCCTGAGTTATTCCCGCCCTCTGAATGTGAGCCTGTTTTCAAAGCCCCAAGTTGGACAGCGAAGTATTTTTGGGTTTTTTTCCTGGATCAAGTAAAAAGCCTTGGTGAGAAAGCCAGTTCATTGTGGAGGAATTATTTTCAATAGTTCATGGGAAAGGTGTGAAAATTACAGTAAAAAGAAAGGGTGGTGAAGGAGAATGGATGATGCCACAACTATTCCTAGTCCTGGTTCTTATTCTTACTGCATGGTGGACAAAATTGGCAGAGCAAGTCACTAAAATGGTTTCCTGGTGGATTTAACTCCTTGTCCTAAACCTGGCGGTGAAGATGTTTCATAAATGAGGAGAGTAGATAATTATTTGCATATTTTTAGCAAAGTGGTTTTGACAATTAAGACTGGAACTAAGTGCAGCTGAAATTAAAAATTCATGTGCATTTAATGGCTTGATCATTATTGTTACAGAAATGATTTAACCCTTGGGACTTCCAAGTATTTCTGGCATTTCCATTAGCAGCCAAGAGCAACCCAGTCAACTGCCACTGCAAAGTGTTTGTGTGCCAGAGATAGAATTTATTTGGTGCAGACATAAATATCTGGAAGTTATTTCCTGGGCTTTTTAGGTAGGTGGACACTTCTCTGACCACTGAGATATAAAAATGCAAACCTAAGTTCTTTTCCTTCCTCCGTGCCCCCTCACCAAAGGCACTGGTTACCTATAAAGCACTGCATAAGGAATTCAGATATTTTGAATAATGCTCATTTTTAACAATGAGCAGCAAAACTCAGCTGTACAGAGGTACCTCAGAAGCATTTGGTACTGGGGGAAGCAGAGCTCCAATGGTCATAGGCAAAGCATCTCGTGAGGCATCCTAAAACCTTTATTTTCATTCTGTGTGTGGTTGTTATATGTCTCCAAGTCATAGGCAAATTAGAAGCAGATTATCTTG
This sequence comes from Malurus cyaneus samueli, assembly GCA_009741485.1. Classification (NCBI taxonomy): domain Eukaryota; kingdom Metazoa; phylum Chordata; class Aves; order Passeriformes; family Maluridae; genus Malurus; species Malurus cyaneus. The sequence goes on from CM019214.1 coordinate 97,987,718, forward strand.
AAAGCTTATTAGGGAAAATTTAATGTGGTGTACCTGTCAGTGTTTACTCGGTGCTACCAAATCACGCAGAAACCATTTGTTTTGCTTTTGTTGGGAAAAAAAAAAAAAAAAAAAGTAGTTATTGGGTGGTAGATCTGTCTGTGCCATTCTGGAGGTTTTGTGCTGCAAGTTATTTTTTTTCTCAAACCTGGCAACTCCTGCTCAACTGCTGCCTCCACAAGCAGTTTCCTGTAATGAGCTCTAATTGAGGAGAAACAAGAACTGAAAGGTGTTTGCTCCAAAGCTACTGCATTTTAATAATTTTGTTCTACAAGCACATAAATCCCAAAGTATTTGTGCAGATGAACTTACAAAAGGAATATTTAAAGAAACTAGCATGTGGCTTGAGAAGAACAAACTTTTAATAATGAAGAGAGAAGAATAAATTCACTGCTTTGTTTTTGTGTCCAAAAATATTAAAATACTTACGGTTCTTTAAGGGGCTCTTATGGTAAATCATGGTGGCATTACATGTCAATCCCAAATATGAGTAACTCTAAACTCCAAAACCCACAAGACACAATTCCACAGTCTGGAGGAGGGAAAGGGGAGGGAAGAGACAAGATTTTTAAAACTGTGGGCCTGTGACAGTAAAGTAAATGAATAAGAAAAAGGAAGTTTTTTCTAAAGGCTGTATATCCAAAACTAGCAATGGTAGAAAATTGATAGAGAAAATGAGAGCACGAGCTTTAACCAGCAGCTAGCAAGGACACCCCAGAAGGAGGTTAAACGTATTAGGAGCAAAAGGAATCCTAATGATTTTTATTATAAATAGTAACGTGTTAAGAAGGATGTGGAAGAGATACAAGGACTAGGTAATGCATTTGCATTTGGGGGAGGAAGGGAAGCAGACGGCTAATGCAGTCACATTACCTAATGCTGCAATACTTTGGATTCCAGAAGGAAAGGGATGCTAATGTGAGTAAAACCATGCTGGGTATTGCTTCAAAGTGCCTTAAGACGAGGTGGAGGTTGATCACAGTTGTGAAGCCAGCATTTCTCCCTGTCCTTTGTTACTGTGCTGCTTTGCTCTGTCAGTTGAGAAGATTTCCTGGCCTCTGGAATGAACAGAGAGAAATTTCTCCCTCTCCTGCACACTGGATTTATCCACCTCTGTGCGGGTTGGTGCAGCTCCTCCAGCCCAGCTGGGATCTGAGAGAACTGGCCCTAATTGGCGATTAGCTTGCATCTATCAATCTTATTGTGAGCAGGATTGGCAGTCCAGACAGATGTCCGAGCTCAGTCAATTAGAGCTCCAGTTGCATCCACTGCCAACCTTATGTCAGGTCAGTCCCTTCAAGTGCCGTTTGCAAAGCTTCAAGCAGAAGCTTTTTGCATACATTTCCAAACCTCTTCTCTAAAGATGTTTTCTACAATTTCCCCTTAATTCTCAGTTGGAATCTAATTTTAATTTCGTCTTCATTTTGTTCTGTGCTGGTCTAAAGCATAGACTCATTATATTTCTACAGCGTGAACTCATTTAAGTGTGCCAGGTTAATGCTTCATGTTTCAGTAGTCAATATCCATAGATGGCATTTCCAAAGCTATTATTACCTACTGCAGGTAAACAATTCCTCTTATTTATTTTTAAATTCAAATCCTTTATATGAATCCCACAAAAGAGATTAGTTTTTCATTGAAATAAATGAATCTGTAGCCAGATAAAATCTACTTGCAGTGTGACTATTAAGGTGGTGAGTAAATGCTTTTTGTACATAAGAAGGATTCATTAACAAGTCAGAAAGGGCATTTTGATTGTTTCCAACTTGGTGCAAGTCTTTTTTCATTCTCGCTGATCAACACAAAGACAAGCAAAGATTTTGCTTTATAAAAGAAAGCCACAACAAAAAGATGTGTGTGTATGTACTTGTTTTTTCAATTGCATTTGAAGGGAGGTGGAGGACAAAGCTAGCTCAGTTTTGCCTCCTGAAAAATCTTGAATTATTTCAAAAGCACTGGAATTCTTTTCCAAAGATTTTGTTACAAGTGCCCTCATGAGCAATCCATTGATGTCATTAGCCCTCTTTGTGAGCTGGAAGGAAGCTGTACCTCAAAAGAGGCTGAAAAGGATTAAAAATGTTAAAAGAAAAAGAAGTAGAGATTAGAACTTCAATGGTTCTTCATTATTTGTAGAATGCTGGAGTGCTACAACTGATGAAAGTAAAAGGTGCTGCATAACATTTCGTAACTCTGAGGGAAGTGATCTAACAGGTAGCTGAACTGACAGCAGTCATTCCATCCAGAGGCACTCAGATCACCATTTTATAATTTCTGTGTTCACTGTAGCCCCATCTGTAATATTTTCAGAATCAACAAAAGCCACACTTTCATTGTCTTTTTACGCTCTTTTCTATGCCTTTTCTTCATTCAAAGGGGTTGCATATAAGCAGAGAGCCTGTAATGTAAATTCTTGTAATGGTTTGAGTCCCAAAAGGAGGGAAAAGGAGTTGAGAGAGATATTTAATTTCATCTTTATGTTGGCCAGGTAGTTCAGTTGTGTCTTAAAGTAGTCACTGGCATGCCTGGGTTGGATAATTGAAATGCTCAGTGTAAAATCCTCTGCACAGGGTGTTTGCAGGTATTTAATTTGCCTTTATCACATTTCCTTGAAAACCCAGTTTCATTTCATGCTGATGTTCTAGTTCGGGTTTATGGGCATATCTGCTTTTCTTTTATGTGATGCAAGTATTCTATTTTTGGAGACTCATTTTCCTTAGACTGAACTGGAGCTCTAATTGGTTCCATAGCTCATGTCTAGCAACATCTTTCAAAACTACCAGAGAAGTTATGGCTAAATCCTAAAATGTTGTACCCTGGACTTTAATCAAACTGAATTTTAAATGTATTAAAAATACAGTATGGATTATATCTTAGCCTATTTAACCTTTTAAGTTGTATCAGTGATAATGTCTGGATGAGTTTAAAAAAAAAAAATCTCCTTTTTTCTGTTGATATGAATGAGCTTTTTCTCATGAGAGAAGGGTAGTGTGTTTTTTTTGTTTTTTTTGTTTTTTTTTTTGTTTTTTGTTCTCCACTTTCAAAATAACCTTGAAAATTTATAGGCTGAACAAGCAGGATGCACTTACTGACAGTGTTCAGGGTCAGAAATTGAAAACTCGTTGTTTTATAGCATCCCAGGAGTTTATGTAGAAGTTTTATGTCTTTCTTTATTCCAGGACAAAGCCTTCTGAATTTTCTGTAACAGAATACAGTTTTAGCTTTTTTTTTTGCCATTTTTTATCCTTGTGTATAACCAAAGCCTCAGAAGCAAAGGAGATTTTTCGGATTAGTTTTATGAAATACCATGAGTTGGTTTACCTGGTTATTTTATGGATGTGTGTGTTTGCTTCTAACCTTTTCCCATGGTGTTCACTGTTTGTGTGGGCATTTTTAATGACAGTCAAACCTAGCTAGGGCCAGGAAGAGATTTAAAAAAAAAAAAAAAACACCAAAAAAAAAAAAAAACAAAAAAAACCTTGGCATTGGAATTGGTCCATTTGGGGCACTACAATGGGGCACTACAAATGGATATAGGGAAGGAGCTCGCCAAGCAGGACAACAGCTTTGCCAAGAAAGCCAGTGGCCAGCTGAGGGCTCCTCTAACATTTTGACAACAGGGGTTCTGACAAAACTGACCACCAGATTACTTGGCAGCGACTGGACACCCACAGTTTGGGGAGGGCAGAATGCTGGACACAAGTAGAGGTGCTAAGAGAGCCTTCTGTGTTAGAAGGGAAGAAGGATCTGCACCAAAATGAGGAGAGTGAGCATATTTAGTGATTTTGAACATACTGCAGTTGAGGCTAACATCAAGGAAGCACTGGTAAATGTGATGTGGTTTGGCCACATTTGAGTAGGGGGGCTGCATTAAGTACAACTGAAATGAGAAATTAGGAAAATTACTGTCTTTAGCTCCAGCAGAGGCTTAGAAGAATTTCGCTATAAACCCAGAGCTCTGATTTATGGTGCTTAGGTCACTGGGTTTGTAAGTAAATAGACAGAGTCTAGAAAAGGTGTTGTTGTTGTTTCTTTGGGTTGTTTTTTAGGTTTTGTTTTTTTGGGTTTGGGTTTTGTTTTATTTTTTTTTTTTTTTTCTTTTTTGACTGCTGTGAGAAAGTTTTGTTTTTTTTTTGGTTTTTGGTTTTTTTTTTTTTTTGCTTTTTTAGGGTTTATTTTTTTTATTATTTTTTTTTATTTTATTTTGGCATTCTTTGTGATGGATTTCTCCTAGAAATTTTCTAGAAATCCTGAAGTCAGAGACTGCGTCTGATCTGTTTTCACACTGAGGAGGCTTAGCAGTAACCAGATCCTGTCTGGGATACAGGCGTAGCAGCACAAACAGATTCAATCACAGAAAAGCTTTACCAGAACCAATGTCAGGCAGAGGCAGAATTAATCTGCTTGTTTCACCTCTGGAACAGAATGTTCCGAAATGCAAGATTTAGGAATTGTCGATTCCCGACCTGAGTGGAGTCTTTTGTTTCATCCAGTTACACTCAGGGCATTATTACTTCAAAAGGTTTATTGGCACAGCGCAGCAGTGCATCCAGAGCAGGACAGATCATTTCCAGCCGTGCTCCATGGACTTGCTATTCTGGGACCTCTCTCTTGATCTTCCTTCCCTGCTCTATTTTCGTAGCCTCTAATTCGTCTGTGTCCTCCATTCCGAGGGGGGCTGTGTCATGTCACTCATTTCATAATATCCATTGCCTCATTATAATGTTTAAGGTGCTTTGGTCACCTTGAAATGTAAGTAACTGGGAAAAAAAAAAAAAAATATTTGAAATTTAATAACTGAAAATTTAAGTGGCCGAAACCAACCACTGTAGCTAAAACATGATATGTCATGTGCTCGGAAGAGAATGACCAGTCAGGTTGTATTTTAGCCAATAGAGCTGCAGGTGGTGAGCCTGTTGATGCATAGTAACGACACAAGGATTTAGGAATTAAGCTATAGGCGTGTATTTAGTGTTTCTCTGCTCTCGCTTTTTTTTGTCAATTATAAAGGAGAATGAGGTAATTCCCGGATTGTAATGCCAGATTCAGTGAGCTTTTCAGTGACAGTGACAAGTGCAAGGACAGTGGAGTGTCTAAATAAATCCGTATAACTTCTGAGCCTTGTCTGCTCTGGTAGAGCAAGAGGGCACTTCCATTTTATGAACTTTGTGTTGTAGCTGACACTGTGTACAACTAAAGTTCAGGAGGGTTCCAGTCACCCCTGACTGAGTGGTTAATGGCCACACAGTAAGGATAACATTAATTTCTCTCAAAGACATCACCAGCTTAGACTTTAACTGTTTTTAGTTCAAGTGCGGGAGAACACATGTATTTGAACTAAGGTCTGATTTCATTTGTAAGCAAATTGAGTTTTTCTCCCTTTTCCTTCAGGCTGCTTTAGAGTTACTGTAATATCTTGCCACCAATGAAATCTTTCATTAAAAAAACACGTGGATGGAAGAGGGAAATTCTAAAGGATGGTGCCCAGATCATTTTGTCTCCTGTTATTTCTATGCTTTTGCACTGCACATATTATAGAGTTCACAGCTGAAAAGGGAAGCAAGAGGAAAGAACACATTTCACCTGTGGTGAAAATCTGAGAAGATTGAACTGTGAGTTTTGGCATTCTGTGACTAAGCTGGGCAGGAGCCAAAGAGCGAGCCTGTTTTGCATTTATTTCTTCCTACTGTTCATAATGCTAGCTTCAAAGATCCTGTGAGTGGAACTGTGCAAATAGTGAAATGTTAATGGCAGGGTAGTAAAACAGGCTCTTGTGTCTGAAAATTGCTCACACATTTTATTGTGGAGATTGCCTGATATGTAAGATCCCACAAGTTTGAAACAAAGATTTATGATTGCTCCTTATTTAAAAGGACATTATTTTAAGTGAGAAATGTAATTTTTGCTACTAAACCCAGTACCTCTTTCTTCATGGAAGTTCTCATTTACTTTTGAGCCATGATTTACACACAGACAGGTTAAAAAAAAAACAAACCAAAAAAAACAAATGGAGGCTTCCTCTGAAGGTGATTTTGGATAGGTCCCTCAATCTCATTAATGCTATTGTCTAGTTAACAGACAATTTTCAGCAAGCTTGTTTGTGAATAATATTTGGTATAAATGGCAGTTGCTGAAGGTCTGTGATCATTTCTGCTTCAGTCCTGAAGGCGGCCCAGCCTGTGCCAGCTTTTTTTGGATTGCAGAGAAGGTTTGGCTCCCTCAGAGTTGTTGGCTCTTTTTTTTCAAATCACTGCGCACCCACTAGTTCACTATTTTCATGCCCCATGGAAAGTGGCTGCTGCCTCAGGCACTCCAGCCCTGCATAGTGACTTGCCCTGCGTTAGAGGGAGTGTTTATGAGGTGAGGTTGTGAATGGAAAGCAGAGTTGCTCTTCAGCTGAATTAGGACCCTGGTATTCAGTGTGCAGCCACACAAGTGCTCGTTTTAATACAAAGTAAGTGGCATTATGGGGCAAAAAGAGACAGAAACAATGACTCCTTTTGAGGAGTTAATTGGGGAAAGAGTGTGGCCATCACTGTAAAATCGTTGTTAACACAGCAATGAGTCCATTGTTAGCATTTCCCTTTTTTCTGTCATCTTAAAGGGTGCTGGAAATGTGCTTTTCTTGTGCTCTGGCAGTCTGGTCCACCAAGTCTGGTGCTTATCCACAAATCCTCATTGTCTGCTGCCCAAACCACCTCCACCTCTTTCTGGGGTGCTTGGCTGCTGCCCAGTTACTCAGAAGCTCTGGCGATCCTCCTCCACAAATCCAATTTCCTACCATGAGCTCCTGCTTTACCTTAATACCCAGACCCTCTCAAGAAACAAAAATTGCCTTTGCTTCTGGTCCTTTTTCTCGTTTTCATGCCAAATTTCAGCCTTTTCCGAACCCCACTCTTCATTATGCAAGTTCATCCTGCTCCTTGCCTCATACTCTTACCTCAGCTACGAGCTGGCATCCATTTACTCCTTCAACACCTGCAGCTTCCATTTGCCACTCCAGCACAGCTTGAAGCCATTTGTTTTTGCTATAAATTGGAGTTTATGGTAGCATACGATGTATTTGCAAAATGTCACAATATTTAAATAACAAACTTCTGTGCTCATAAATAACTGAGAAAACCCATGAGCAGTGGTAACAATATGACTCTGTCTCTACAGTCTTAATGGATTCCATAGGTCTTGCTAATCAAAAGCTCTTTAGGAAACCCAAAAATTTCTAATTATATCTTAGGTGTTCACTCAGACCATATGGTTTTAGATAGGCTCCAGACACCCACCATCATCCATCTTCGTCTTCTGTTTTATGTATATATCTTCAATTATATTTTTTTCTTGTTTTATTTTCAGAATTCACATTGCTTTTACAACAATCTCTTTAGATCAAGTATTTGCAAAAGCAGCAGATGGTGAGTTATTTTCTGTACTGTGAAAGGACAGTGATTCCAGTTTAGTGAGCAAGTGAGACCCTTATGCATTTAGAAGTGCATTTAGAGGGATGCATCAAGCATCAGAACAGAGATAGTCCCTTTTCCATTAATCACTATAGCACCAATTGTTATGTTATTTGTACAAAATGGCAGGATTGCATCTTGCCAGTTGTAGAAACAAGAATCGTAAGCCACTCTGCTCCCACTGACCACTCACCTATTTAAAAAAAAAAAAAAAAAAAAAAAAAAAAAAAAAAAAGATAATAAAGATAATATTTGTATTCAGGAACCACAATTAAAACTGTTCCATTTAAACTGAAAGAAGGCAGGTTTAGATTTGCTGGCAGGAGCAAATTCTTTACTGTGGGGGTGGCAAGACTGACACAGAGAACACAGAGAAGCTGTGGCTGTTCCATCCCTGGCAGTGTCCAAGGCCAGGCTCGATGGAGCTCTGAGCATCCTGGAATAGTAGGATGTGTCCTGCCCAAGGCAGGGGGAAAGAACTTGATGTTCTTTAAGTTCCCTTCCAACCGAACAATTCTATATTGATTTATATCTTCCATTTTCTGTGTTGGAAGCACAAATAACAAAAAAACAGTTTACCATTGGATGAAACATCTCATGGTGTACAGTATCTTTACAGCTGAGTGGGTTATTTCTAATATTTTCTTTATCTTAAATTGCAATTAGGAAAATAAAAGTCCCTCTGATCTTGAAATGTAGCTCAGTAAGAATGCACTTTCTGAAAGTCTGTTCTGTAAGATGAAGGTCTAGAGAATGGGGATACTTGATCCTTTATTTCCAATCCAATCACTTGGATATTTATTCATACTGAATAAACTGTACTGCAGGGTTTCCTTCTGTTCTCATTAACTGCCATTACACATCTTGAGGTGATATATTTTGTAATAACTAGGACATGGTCTTGCCTTTATTCTTCTGAAGAGTGCATCTTCTAATGATAGCTCTTCAGAGATAAAAAGGCCTAATGCTCTTCATGCTTTCACACGTATATAATGATATATGAAAGCCTAACATGTCTATTTCTTTTATTTTCTCGGATTGCATGTTTTAGAAGTCACACCAAGGGCAGTTATTAATAAAATTCAGTTCCCAAATGTCTGGAACTTAAAAAGAAAAACAAGGAAAGGTCTTTGTTTTTTTAAAAAAAAGTGTTTTAAAACTGGTTCAAAGTTAAGCATGAGCTGCTGTGATGGTGAATGTGAAGTTCAATAACTGCAGATGATAAAAATACTAATTGCTTTACATAGTTATGTGTGATGAGAGACATTGTAATAAATATCCCGGCACACTGAATAATAACAGTAGTTGTTAGTCTTGAAATAGCTGCTCCTTCTCTCTTCAGGTGAGTTTTAAAGCCGTGTAAATATGAGTTAGTGCAACAAAGAACTGTTTGCTAATGCAGAAGATGTGGTTGTGCCACTGTAAAGTCAGTAAGTTTTTGTATTTCGTTTCAGTAAAGCTCTTGAAAGGGAAATTTACCCGTTGTTGTTGTATAAATCCTGCTTCTAAACTGACTTTACAGTGGCACAACCACATCTTCTGCATTAGCAAACAGTTCTTTGTTGCACTAACTCATATTTACACGGCTTTTAAATCTCACCTTGAAGAGAGAAGGAGCAGCTATTTCAAGACTAACAACTACTGTTATTATTCAGTGTGCCGGGATATTTATTACAATGTCTCTCATCACACATAACTATGTAAAGCAATTAGTATTTTTATCATCTGCAGTTAATGAACTTCACATTCACCATCACAGCAGCTCATGCTTAACTTTGAACCAGTTTTAAACACTTTTTTTAAAAACAAAGACCTTTCCTTTGTTTTTCTTTTTAAGTTCCAGACATTTGGGAACTGAATTTTATTTAATAAGCTGCCCTTGGTGTGACTTCTAAAACATGCAATCCGAGAAAATAAAAGAAATAGACATGTTAGGCTTTCATATATCATTATATACGTGTGAAAGCATGAAGAGCATTAGGCCTTTTTATCTCTGAAGAGCTATCATTAGAAGATGCACTCTTCAGAAGAATAAAGGCAAGACCATGTCCTAGTTATTACAAAATATATCACCTCAAGATGTGTAATGGCAGTTAATGAGAACAGAAGGAAACCCTGCAGTACAGTTTATTCATTATGAATAAATATCCAAGTGATTGGATTGGAAATAAAGGATCAAGTATCCCCATTCTCTAGACCTTCATCTTACAGAACAGACTTTCAGAAAGTGCATTCTTACTGAGCTACATTTCAAGATCAGAGGGACTTTTATTTTCCTAATTGCAATTTAAGATAAAGAAAATATTAGAAATAACCCACTCAGCTGTAAAGATACTGTACACCATGAGATGTTTCATCCAATGGTAAACTGTTTTTTTGTTATTTGTGCTTCCAACACAGAAAATGGAAGATATAAATCAATATAGAATTGTTCGGTTGGAAGGGAACTTAAAGACATCAAGTTCTTTCCTCCTGCCTTGGCAGGGACCTTCCACTATCCCAGGCTGCTCAGAGGCTCATCGAGCCTGGCTTGGACACTGCAGGGATGGAAGCAGGCCACAGCTTCCTCTGTGTTCTCTGTGGTCAGTCTCTGCCACCCCACAGTAAGAATTTGCTCCTAGCCAGCAAATTCTAAACTGCCTTTTTCGTTTAATGGGAAACAGTTTTAATTGTGGTCCTGATAACAAATTTATCTTTTCATCTTTTTTTTTTTTTTTTTTTTTTTTTTTTTTTTTTTTTAAATAGGTGAGTGGTCAGTGGGAGCAGAGTGGCTTTACTGATTCTTGTTTTCTATCAACTGGCAAGATGCAATCCTGCCATTTTGTACAAATAACATAACAATTGGTGCTATAGTGATTAATGGAAAAGGGACTATCTCTGTTCTGATGCTTGATGCATCCCTCTAAATGCACTTCTAAATGCATAAGGGTCTCACTTTGCTCACTAAACTGAGAATCACTGTCCTTTCACAGTACAGAAAATAACATCACCATCTGCTGCTTTGCAAATACTTGATCTAAAGAGATTGTTGTAAAAGCAATGTGAATTTTTGAAATAAAAAAGAATAAAAATATATTTGAAGTTGTCACATAATAATAAACCAGGCGAGGATGGATGATTGGTGGTGGTTTGGGGCTATCTAAAACATGGTCTGAAGTTGAACACCTAGATATTAAATTTAGAATTTTTTGGGTTTCCTAGAGCTTTTGATTAGCTAAGACCTATGGATCATTATAAGACTGTAGAGACAGAGTTCATATTGTTAACCACTGGCTCAATGAGTTTTCTCGTTCTTTATGAGTACAGAGTTTGTTATTTATATTTGGTGACATTTTGCAATAATCGTATGTACCATAAAACTCCAATTTTTATAGGCAAACAAATGGCTTCGCTGTGCTGGATGTGGCAAATGGAAGCTGCAGGTGTTGAAGGAGTAAATGGATGCCAGCTCGTTAGCTGAGGTAAGAGGATGAGGCAAGGAGCAGGATGAACTTGCATAATGAAGAGTGGGGTTCGGAAAAGGCTGAAATTTGGCATGAAAACGAGAAAAAGGACCAGAAGCAAAGGCAATTTTTGTTTCTTGAGAGGGTCTGGGTATTAAGGTAAAGCAGGAGCTCATGGTAGGAAATTGGATTTGTGGAGGAGGATCGCCAGAGCTTCTGAGTAACTGGGCAGCAGCCAAGCACCCCAGAAAGAGGTGGAGGTGGTTTGGGCAGCAGACAATGAGGATTTGTGGATAAGCACCAGACTTGGTGGACCAGACTGCCAGAGCACAAGAAAAGCACATTTCCAGCACCCTTTAAGATGACAGAAAAAAGGGAAATGCTAACAATGGACTCATTGCTGTGTTAACAACGATTTTACAGTGATGGCCACACTCTTTCCCCAATTAACTCCTCAAAAGGAGTCATTGTTTCTGTCTCTTTTTGCCCCATAATGCCACTTACTTTGTATTAAAACGAGCACTTGTGTGGCTGCACACTGAATACCAGGGTCCTAATTCAGCTGAAGAGCAACTCTGCTTTCCATTCACAACCTCACCTCATAAACACTCCCTCTAACGCAGGGCAAGTCACTATGCAGGGCTGGAGTGCCTGAGGCAGCAGCCACTTTCCATGGGGCATGAAAATAGTGAACTAGTGGGTGCGCAGTGATTTGAAAAAAAAGAGCCAACAACTCTGAGGGAGCCAAACCTTCTCTGCAATCCAAAAAAAGCTGGCACAGGCTGGGCCGCCTTCAGGACTGAAGCAGAATTGATCACAGACCTTCCAGCAATGGCCATTATATACCAATATTATTCACAACAGAGCTTGCTGAAATTGTTCTGTTAACTAGACATTAGCATAATGAGATTTGAGGACCTATACCAAATCACCTTTCAGAGGGAAGCTCCATTTTGTTTTTTTGGTTTTGTTCTTTTTTTTAACTGGTCTGTGTGTAAATCTGGCTCAAATAAGTAATGATAACTTCATGAAGAAAGAGGTACTGGGTTTAGTAGCAAAAATTACATTTCTCACTTAAAATAATGTCCTTTTAAATAAGGAGCAATCATAAATCTTTGTTTCAAACTTGTGGGATCTTACATATCAGGCAATCTCCACAATAAAATGTGTGAGCAATTTTCAGACACAAGAGCCTGTTTTACTACCCTGCCATTAACATTTCACTATTTGCACAGTTCCACTCACAGGATCTTTGAAGCTAGCATTATGAACAGTAGGAAGAAATAAATGCAAAACAGGCTCGCTCTTTGGCTCCTGCCCAGCTTAGTCACAGAATGCCAAAACTCACAGTTCAATCTTCTCAGATTTTCACCACAGGTGAAATGTGTTCTTTCCTCTTGCTTCCCTTTTCAGCTGTGAACTCTATAATATGTGCAGTGCAAAAGCATAGAAATAACAGGAGACAAAATGATCTGGGCACCATCCTTTAGAATTTCCCTCTTCCATCCACGTGTTTTTTTAATGAAAGATTTCATTGGTGGCAAGATATTACAGTAACTCTAAAGCAGCCTGAAGGAAAAGGGAGAAAAACTCAATTTGCTTACAAATGAAATCAGACCTTAGTTCAAATACATGTGTTCTCCCGCACTTGAACTAAAAACAGTTAAAGTCTAAGCTGGTGATGTCTTTGAGAGAAATTAATGTTATCCTTACTGTGTGGCCATTAACCACTCAGTCAGGGGTGACTGGAACCCTCCTGAACTTTAGTTGTACACAGTGTCAGCTACAACACAAGTTCATAAAATGGAAGTGCCCTCTTGCTCTACCAGAGCAGACAAGGCTCAGAAGTTATACGGATTTATTTAGACACTCCACTGTCCTTGCCACTTGTCACTGTCACTGAAAAGCATCACTGAATCTGGCATTACTACTCCGGTGAATTACCTCATTCTCCTTTATAATTGACAAAAAAAAGCGAGGCAGAGAAACACTAAATACACGCCTATAGCTTAATTCCTAAATCCTTGTGTCGTCTACTATGCATCAACAGGCTCACCACCTGCAGCTCTAGTTGGCTAAAATACAACCTGACTGGGTCATTCTCCTTCCCAGCCCCAAACCACTTACAATTATCTGTTTTTAGCTACATTGGTTTGGGTTTCGGCCACATATAAATTTTAGTTTACTTAAATTTTCAAATACATTTTTTTTTTTCCAGTTACTTACATTTCAAGGTGACCAAAGCACCTTAAACATTATAATGAGGCAATGGATATTATGAAATGAGTGACATGACACAGCCCCCCTCGGAATGGAGGACACAGACGAATTAGAGGCTACGAAAATAGAGCAGGGAAGGAAGATCAAGAGAGAGGTCCCAGAATAGCAAGTCCATGGAGCACGGCTGGAAATGATCTGTCCTGCTCTGGATGCACTGCTGCGCTGTGCCAATAAACCTTTTGAAGTAATAATGCCCTGAGTGTAACTGGATGAAACAAAAGACTCCACTCAGGTCGGGAATCGACAATTCCTAAATCTTGCATTTCGGAACATTCTGTTCCAGAGGTGAAACAAGCAGATTAATTCTGCCTCTGCCTGACATTGGTTCTGGTAAAGCTTTTCTGTGATTGAATCTGTTTGTGCTGCTACGCCTGTATCCCAGACAGGATCTGGTTACTGCTAAGCCTCCTCAGTGTGAAAACAGATCAGACGCAGTCTCTGACTTCAGGATTTTCTAGAAAGTTTCTGGGAGAAAATCTCATCAACAAAAAATGCCAAAATAAAATAAAAAAAAAATAATAAAAAAAAACCCTAAAAAAAGCTTAAAAAAAAAAAAACAAAACCAAAAACCAAAAATTCTCCAGATCAAGAAAAAAAAAAAAAAAAATAACAACCCAAAAACACAACAAAAACTAAAAACAACCGCCAACACTTCTCTCTCGCTCGCTCTCGCTCTACTTCTCTCTCCCGTCGCCCTAAGACCATAAATCAGAGCTCTGGTTTATAGCGAATTGCTTTCTCAAGCTCTGTTGGGAGCTCGCACAGTAATTTTCCTTAATTTCTCATTTCGTTGTACTTATTGCGCCCCATACTCAATGTGGCCAACACACATTACCAGTGCTTCTGATGTTTCGCCTCAACTGCAGTATGTCTTTCAAATCACTAATATGCTCCTTCCTTCATTTCTTCGCTCGCGCTCCTTTTTCCCTTCTAACACAGAAGGCTCTCTTAGCACCTCTACTTGTGTCCAGCATTCTGCCCTCCCCAAACTGTGGGTGTCCAGTCGCTGCCAAGTAATCTGGTGGTCAGTTTTGTCAGAACCCCTGTTGTCAAAATGTTAGAGGAGCCCTCAGCTGGCCACTGGCTTTCTTGGCAAAGCTGTTGTCCTGCTTGGCGAGCTCCTTCCCTATATCCATTTGTAGTGCCCCATTGTAGTGCCCCAAATGGACCAATTCAATGCCAACGGTTTTTTTTTTGTTTTTTTTTTTTTTGTTGTTGTTATTTTTTATTTTTTTAATTCTTCTTTCCTGCGCTAAGCCTGGTATTTGACATCGCCTCATTAAAAATGTCGCTACACAACAGTGTACCACTCATGGGAAAGTCTAGAAGTCAGACTAGCACACATCATACAGATACAGAGTAACAACTCCATTTGGTGATTTTCATTAATACCTCTCCTCGTAAATCTCACTTTATTCTGCTTGATCGGCTTTGGTGTATATACTGGGGAATGAAAGATGGCAACAGACATAAAAAGAAAGCTTTTTTTTCCGCTTTTTTGTTTCAATTCGTGTTTTCCGATATACAGAATATCAGAAGGCGTTTTGTTGCTGCCTGGATAAGATAAGACAGATAAAATTTTCTCATATACTCTTCTGTGATGCTAATATATATTCATATCGTGGTCTTCAATATTCTGACCCCATGACACTGTCTTAGTAGATGCATCCTGTCTGTTCAGACTATAATTGCATTATGTGTGTTGATGTTCTGGAGTGAGTGAGACAAATAATAAAACAAAAGAAATATTTATTAACAGAAAAACATCAGACAAAAACAATCGCTATCGCGCTTTTCTTTGAGGATTGAGGAAAAGTCATTATATTCACACAGAAAAAAAAGGGCAGATTATTTTTTTTTTAACTCTCTCAGACATAGTGCATGAACACGGCTTAAAAGGTTTGAGTAGGCGATAAATATATAATCTCTCATGTATTTTGGTACATTTTTAAGAATTCTCGTTTGTATGGTAAATCCAGTGGGGTATCCCATTTTAGAGATTTAGCCATAGCTTTCTTTCATGGATATCGTTTTGACAAGATGTTGGGCTAGATTTACTGAGCTTTATGGTGAACAATATGAGAGGGCGGTCCATGCTTCTCTTGTTTAGGTGACAATTGTGGTTTCGTCAAAAATATAGACTACTTGTGCAGTTCTTCGAAATAAGGCACGACTCATGCTTCATATTACCGAGTAGAACGCTGCATTGATATGACGGTTTTCAAGGAAATGTGATAAAGGCAAATTAAATACCTGCAAACACCCTGTGCAGAGGATTTTACACTGAGCATTTCAATTATCCAACCCAGGCATGCCAGTGACTACTTTAAGACACAACTGAACTACCTGGCCAACATAAAGATGAAATTAAATATCTCTCTCAACTCCTTTTCCCTCCTTTTGGGACTCAAACCATTACAAGAATTTACATGTACAGGCTCTCTGCTTATATGCAACCCCTTTGAATGAAGAAAAGGCATAGAAAAGAGCGTAAAAAGACAATGAAAGTGTGGCTTTTGTTGATTCTGAAAATATTACAGATGGGGCTACAGTGAACACAGAAATTATAAAATGGTGATCTGAGTGCCTCTGGATGGAATGACTGCTGTCAGTTCAGCTACCTGTTAGATCACTTCCCTCAGAGTTACGAAATGTTATGCAGCACCTTTTACTTTCATCAGTTGTAGCACTCCAGCATTCTACAAATAATGAAGAACCATTGAAGTTCTAATCTCTACTTCTTTTTCTTTTAACATTTTTAATCCTTTTCAGCCTCTTTTGAGGTACAGCTTCCTTCCAGCATGCCCAAAAAATGAGGGGCGTGGATAAAGTAGACAATCAATGGAATATTTGTCATTAGGGCACTTGGGAGTAACGCAAATCATATTTGAGAAAGTGATTGGCGCTCAGCTTTCTGAGACCTCATGAATATTTTAGGCAGGGCGCAATGATAGCTGTGTCCTCCAGGCTACCCTCTCAAATGCACTTGAAACCAGTACCAGTAACACAAGGTCTTTTTTGTGTGTGGTTATCTTTTGTGAATGGTCACATTAAGTCTGTGCTGCTTGTCTTTGTGTTGATCAGCGAGAATGAAAAAAGACTTGCACCAAGTTGGAAACAAGTCAAAATGCCCTTTCTGACTTGTTAATGAAATCCTTCTTATGTACAAAAAGCATTTACTCACCACCTTAATAGTCACACTGCAAGTAGATTTTATCTGGCTACAGATTCATTTATTTCAATGAAAAACTAATCTCTTTTGTGGGATTCATATAAAGGATTTGAATTTAAAAATAAATAAGAGGAATTGTTTACCTGCAGTAGGTAATAATAGCTTTGGCGGGCTTGCAGTCAATGCATTATGGTATATGACTTATGAATACCTGATGCATTGAATCGTCGGCAACTATTCTAATGATGGTTCTCCGGGTAGTAGAATTTACTAATGAGTTCGATGCATTTAGCCAAGCAGCGAGACATGAACTTGAATAGTGCGGAGTGTTAAATTTAAGATAATCACTGCGAATATGAGGCGTGAGATGTGTATGAAAACATTCGTCTTTTACGGACGAGTGAGAACGTATGCGAAAACGCTCTGGCTGCTGTGAAGCGCTTTGAAACTTGAGGGTGCACCTCTGACAGGACTGATCTGATGATAGAGTTCGGGCAGATGGATGACTGGGAGTCTTAATCTCGCTGATGTGGGGACATTTCTGCGGCTGTGTCCATTCGTGTTCATACATAAGTTGATTAGATGGCTGCTGTCGCAACTAGGGCCTAGTTTGTGCCGTCCGCTGGGTCGAGTTGGGACTGCACCAGACTTCGCACTGAGTCGCTGGATAATTCTCTTTGAGATGTTGCGAGGAAGCAGGGAGAAAATTTTTCTTCTTCTGTTTTTACCTTTCCTCGATGGCCGCAGGAATCTTTCTCAACCTTGACAGCGAGCAGACAGTCTCTACCTTGTTGCGGGGTAGTAACAATAGGGTTTAGCGGATTGGCTGCGAGAAATGCTCGGTCCCGTCCATTCATTCAGACTGTTATGGTCATCGTCCACTGGTATTAGTGCCCTTGGAAGCCGTTACCATGGCATGTGGTTTTACTCACATTAGCATCCCTTTCCTTCTGGAATCCAAAGTATTGCAGCATTAGGTAATGTGACTGCATTAGCCGTCTGCTTCCCTTCCTCCCCCAAATGCAAATGCATTACCTAGTCCTTGTATCTCTTCCACATCCTTCTTAACACGTTACTATTTATAATAAAAATCATTAGGATTCCTTTTGCTCCTAATACGTTTAACCTCCTTCTGGGGTGTCCTTGCTAGCTGCTGGTTAAAGCTCGTGCTCTCATTTTCTCTATCAATTTTCTACCTGCTAGTTTGATATAGACTTTAGAAACTCCTTTTTTTTTTATTTCTTACGTCACAGGCCCACAGTTTTTAAAAATCTTGTTTTCCTCCCTTTCCCTCCTAGACTGTGGAATTGTGTCTTGTGGGTTTTGGAGTTTAGAGTTACTCATATTTGGGATTGACATGTAATGCCACCATGATTTACCATAAGAGCCCCTTAAAGAACCGTAAGTATTTTAACTATTTTTGGGACACAAAACAAAGCAGTGATTCTTTTATTCTTCTCTTTCATTATTAAAGTGTTTTCTCAGCACATGTGTTTTTCTTTATATTCCTTTATTTGTAAGTTCATACTGCAAATATTTGGGATTTATGTCTTGTGACAAATTTTTAAGAATGCAGTAGCTTTTGGGAGCAACACCCGTTTCAGTTCTTGTTTCTCTCTCAATTCTAGAGCTCATTTTTACAGGAAACTGCTTGTGGAGGCAGCAGTTGAGCAGGAGTTGCCAGGTTTGAGAAAAAAAATAACTTGCAGCACAAAACCTCCAGAATGGCACAGACAGATCTACCACCCAATAAACTACTTTTTTTTTTTTTTTTTTTTTCCCAACAGCAAACAATGGCTTGCGTGATTAGGTTGCACCGAGTAACACTGACAGGTACACACAATTAAATTTTCCCTAATAAGCTTTCAAGATAATCTGCTTCTAATTTGCCTATGACTTGGAGACATATAACAACCACACACAGAATGAAAATAAAGGTTTTAGGATGCCTCACGAGATGCTTTGCCTATGACCATTGGAGCTCTGCTTCCCCCAGTACCAAATGCTTCTGAGGTACCTCTGTACAGCTGAGTTTTGCTGCTCATTGTTAAAAATGAGCATTATTCAAAATATCTGAATTCCTTATGCAGTGCTTTATAGGTAACCAGTGCCTTTGGTGAGGGGGGCACGGAGGAAGGAAAAGAACTTAGGTTTGCATTTTTATATCTCAGTGGTCAGAGAAGTGTCCACCTACCTAAAAAGCCCAGGAAATAACTTCCAGATATTTATGTCTGCACCAAATAAATTCTATCTCTGGCACACAAACACTTTGCAGTGGCAGTTGACTGGGTTGCTCTTGGCTGCTAATGGAAATGCCAGAAATACTTGGAAGTCCCAAGGGTTAAATCATTTCTGTAACAATAATGATCAAGCCATTAAATGCACATGAATTTTTAATTTCAGCTGCACTTAGTTCCAGTCTTAATTGTCAAAACCACTTTGCTAAAAATATGCAAATAAATTATCTACTCTCCTCATTTATGAAACATCTTCACCGCCAGGTTTAGGACAAGGAGTTAAATCCACCAGGAAACCATTTTAGTGACTTGCTCTGCCAATTTTGTCCACCATGCAGTAAGAATAAGAACCAGGACTAGGAATAGTTGTGGCATCATCCATTCTCCTTCACCACCCTTTCTTTTTACTGTAATTTTCCACTTTCCATGACTATTGAATAATTCCTCCACAATGACTGGCTTTCTCACCAGGCTTTTTACTTGATTCAGGGAAAAAACCCAAAATATCTGCTGTCCAACTTGGGGCTTTGAAAACAGGCTCACATTCAGAGGGCGGGAATAACTCAGGGTTAAAATCTGATGAGTGGAGCGCAATTCGCTTCCAACATAAAATTCTTTTAATGGCACTATTGAAAATGCCCCTAAGCATTCTCCAGAAGCTATTAAGCCATTCAGTGCATCCTGCAGTGCTCGAAACTCCATGTACTCTGGCCCAATGGCTACTCCATGTGGATTTTTTATCTAGAAGACCTACACTCATTGAAAAGAGATGCTGGCACTCACAATTAAAAGGAAAATAAAAAAAAAAAAGCTTATTTTTAATTAGCTTTTTCAGTTTTTTTTTTAAGAATGTCTCTTTTCTCTGCCAGATTTACTTTGTCAGGACATGTAGGCATGAAAGAATGATAACGGTATTACTTAAATAACTGGAAATTGAAAACCACTCAAATAAAGCTGGACAAATAACAACCATTTGAAACTTTAAAAACTAAACTTGAATTTGTACACTACAAACATTAGTAAAGAAATGAGCAGAGGATTAAGAGACAGTGCACCTACCCTTAGAGATTGGCAAAATGCACAGCCAATAGTTGAGCCTTGAGGTAAAAAGACTCAATTCATTGAGTTACAAATCCACTTTCCAATTTTGCCTGCTAGAGGCCACACAGCCAAAGAGCATTTTCACATAGTTTTTTATAACTCAGCAGTGCAGCTGACTGCTGCATAGTGCATTTTTACAGCAATAGTTTATTTTTTTTGTCATTGGGAAGAATTTGAACTTGCAGCCTAATTAGAGAATTTATTATGTTCATACCAATGTCAGAAATGCACTTTAATTTGAATTAATTACTGCTGCAGATGAGTGCGGACAAACACACAATCTTTTGCATTGGAGAATTTGTAAAATGTGGCTATTCATATTTTGGAATTATTGATTTTATCAGATTGAATGAGTAGCAAAAATTGTTTTTATTAGGCTGGCTTAGGAATGTGATCAAATTTGGGCTAATGTCATCAAGGTCTAGTGTGTGTTCTACAAGGAAGATTAGAAGATTCGGCTCTTTCACTTCACCCCACCATGCATTCCTGCTCAAGGAAACAGTATGGGAGAAGCTTCAAAAGGAACAATATTGAAGGGAAAGGTGGAAAGACAGGGGGCCTAGGGGGAACTTTTTTTTGTTTTGAAGATTGTGGAGTGTGATGTTAATGTCTAAGAATTGGTTGTGCTAATCAATGACAGACGTAAGTGAAGGGGTTTTTTTTGTTGCTTTTTTTTTTTTTTTCAGAATATTGAACTTTTCACAGTTTCCACTCTTTTGATGTATATGTCTAACTGTTACAAGGCTATACTACTACTATCTTTTTCCTTTCAATCTAGGACAGAAAGTGAAATTAATCCAACAGAGAAACATACATTGCCATGAATTGTCCCTTCATTTGTTTTCTAATGATTCTCTAAAGCAGAGCAACACAAAAGGATACTCCCAGGTTATCCAACTAATGCACTATTGTAAAGGAAATACTTCTGAGCATTACCATGAAGTGTGTGCAGAATTACTCTGCCTTATTTGCCCAACACTTCCTGTAGCAGACTGCACAGAGGCAATCAAGTTCTCTTTTCGAAAAGGAACTTCCATCCTAAAATATAAGCATGAAAAACCAGTTCTTGGCCAAGCCATTACACCTCAACATCCTATGTTTTCAAGCTGTAAAACTCCAGAACATTATTTACACCTCTATGAGCACACTCAGATATTTCAGGTTTTTAATATTCCTGGTGAAGAGTTTAACAAAAATGAAAGGTAAACTTGTCACAAGTTATTGTGTAACTTCAGAGAAAAAGTCAAAGGTGTTGCTATGAGCTCTGGCTCAAAATCAGATTTTTTTTCCTTTCGTTGAAGAGTTTTTTGAAGTTTTTCAACACACACTGTGTTAAGTAAATGACAATAATAACAGGAATCAATATTTTCTGGAGGATGCCGTTTGTTATCCTATAATCACTATTATTCAGAAACCTAAATATAAAGACTCACTTCATAACTCTTGGTATCTGTATTGTTATGCATTTTACAAGTAGCTTTTTTTGAAAAAAAAAAAAAAACCAAAAAAACCCCAAAAAAAAACAAACAAAAAAAAAAAAAACCAGCATGTTTCCTCTGGAAAATTCAGAAATGAGATTTTGTATGAATGCGTTACCTACTGTAACTTATATCGGGAAGAAATTCTAGAATTTTTATTAACGCACAACAATCATTGGAACATTCTTTTATTTCTCATGGAACCAAACTTTTTTGGGAAGAAGAAGAGAAGAATTTTATATGTTCAAATACAGGGACATACGATATGAGAACAGAAACAAAGCAAGAAAGGAGATGCCTTGTAAAATGGTTTATCCCCCTTTTTTCCACATATATCTGTAGCAAGAACATCGATCTCTCCCTCAACAGATGATCTCCATCATCTTCTGCCTTCACATAGGTGTGTTAGAGAGTCTTTCTTTTCAAAACAGGAGCATGAGCTCAAGGGAAACCACTTTTTTTTTTTTTTTTTTTTTTTTGGCAGGCCTTATGTTTACGTATCTACTCCCTGCTTCTCCATTACATGTAATTTATTATGCACCAGGCAACGATTTGGCTGGGGAATTTCAAAGTTTCTCGAGTTGCAGGGTAGAAGAGATAATGTTTCCAAAAAAAAAAAAAAAACAGTAGCAATGTTTGCACTACAAAAAGCAATGCTATGAAGAACAAATCTAGATCTTACTTAAGTGCAAGCAGCTGAAGCTCTGAATAAATTTGGATAGATTGCCAGATAATTTTGCTTGAAATCAAAAAATCTTCATCAGCATGAAGATGTTAAACACATCCTTGATTTCTATAGGCAATCTCAGTAAAATTTCTACAATTATTAATTTCTGAGCGAGTAACCGCTAATTCCTCACATGCAGATAATTTTTATTAAACATGATACCCTTACTCTAAAGGCTAACAATTCTCTGCAGCAACTGAGCAAAGGTTAGTTTTCACCCCCTCCTGGATGCTACATGCATCTCTCCTTCCCACAGTAGATGGAGGAATTTCCAAAGCTGAGAGCTATTTTGAGCAGCTTCCAGAGCCTCTCTTTGTAACACCTTCTTAACTGTGATTTCCTAATCACTATGCAGAAGATTTCACTGCCTAATTAAAGGACTGGTGCAGTGATGAAGATAAAGAATACAGAGCAGGGCTGAAAGCTAATCTACAAGCAAAACACAGGAGCTACTTGTCAAGAGTAAGGGCATATTTTATCGACAGCTGTGTCCAATAAGGATGAGTTATATAGTGAAGTTTAATATTAATGCATTTCAGTCTTTCCCATTAGTTACTCGTTATACACACCTAGGGCATTTCCAATTCTCTCACTCTCCCTTCTTATTGTAATGCAATTAACATTTCAACCCCTCTGAAAATCCTTGTTTTTACATCATCTCACACTTTTACAGACAGTGCTTGGCAGAGCTGTGGATCTCAGCAGTTACAATTTTTGGCCTATAAAATGCAGGTGGGGTGCATAAGTCTTGGTGATGAGAGAATCTGCAGGCCAAATCCACTATTTGCACCTTTGGAAGTTTGTTTTCCTTTATCTGTCTCTCTCCCCCTTACTGTTCCATAAAACAACTATTTTTAAACAATATGAGGTTATTGATTTACACATCAGCATTATGGTTCTTTGTACAATGGTGGCTCAGCTCCTTTGAGAGCTGGACTGCCCCTGTTCAAACCATCCATTGCTCCCATGGAATTCTGCCCATTTATAGCAGAACTATGACCTGGGAAAGATTGAACCCCTACCATCCACATCCCATCTGATATCAGAGCTCACAGCTGCCCAGTGAGGAGGAAAGAAGCAATAACCATAGAAAAATAACCTTATGGCTGCAACCAGCAGTCTATTCTACCTCTACACTGAAAAAAATAAAACCCCATAAAACAACAACAACAAAAAAAACCAACAAAAAACCCAAGACAAAACAAACAAAAAAAAACAAAAAAAAAACCAAACAAAAACCAACCAAACAAACAAAAAAACCAAACAAAATAACAAACAAAAAAACCCTAAAGTTCTCCTCATGGATACTAATTGTCCATTCTTTATTTGGGGGCAATTAATTTGAGACACTTGGGAAATAATCTGCAAACACAAGCACTTAACAACAACACCACAAACAAGAATGCTGCTATCAGCACAGAAATCTCTGCACAATCCTACCCTGGGAGAGTCCAGCTGAAGGCCCAAGTGTTGCTTTTAAATTTCTGGACATTCACTGTTTGCCTCATACAATTTAAGAATAATAGTAACATGGCTTCAAGTCACAGAGGTGTTTTAAAATTGAATTTGTCATATGGACATGAAATTTACATCAAATTCTTTGGCAACAGGAAAGGTGAGGCTTGCTTCCCTGCAAGCAATGAGGTGCTCATGATTTTTTCTTTCTGACACTTTGAAATTTTTCAGGGGAACAAAGCTGTCAGGACCCCGAACATATCTCACCTCCCGGGGCTTTGTCTACCTGCACTCAAAGCCAACACAAAGCACAGCTGGTGACCTTGGAGACAGCAACTGTGAAGAGTGTGAGAAGAAACCTCAGCTGGGAGTGCTCCCCCCTCCCCTGGGAGCTGCTTTTATGCTGAGCCTCTCATCCTAGATCCCTGTCTGAGCTAGACAAGCCCCAGCAGTGTCTGGCCTTGATTTCTGCTCAGCTGGAGCCCAGCATGACCCAGCCTTGACCCTCTTGGTTCTCTCAGCCACAGCCCACGATCAGGACACTTGGCTGGACATTCTCACCATTGCAATGATATCTAAAATGCAGCCACCTAAAGCAGAGGAGACAAAATTAAGAGAACAGAAAGCAGATCTGCAGATCTACTTATTGAAGTTCTACTTACTATTCAGGTACATTCAGGGCAGTCTCAGCCCACCCAGGGGCTACACACAAAATGGACAATGGCTCATGGGTTTTTCACACTTTATAAGTTTTGGCCATTTGCACATCAGGGATAAATCCTCCAATTACAATTAAGTCATTTACTCCAAGTTGGCTCCCCCAGTTCTCTGTTGTTCCCATCTCTTGGGGCCTGGGACAGTGAGGTGCCCTTGAGTTTTGGGCCTAGAGAGGAATTGTTTTGCCTAAAAATGGGAGAGCAGGAGCTCAGCACTGGAAACTGAGTCTGGAGATATCCACTAAAGAATTACAGGGTTATAGATACAGGAAAAATAGAGAAGCTAAAATTATAAGGCATCATCCTGACAACTTCATCAGGCACCAGGAGCTCTGCCTAAGGATGGCAGAGGAAGCTGGATGTGTGCGATGAGCCTGCACCAGTGCAGATATTCCTGTCACCAAACCCAAGCCGAGGATTCCCTGTTCTGGGCAAAAACCCGTAGCAGCGATACCCCGAGGTGTCCTCATGCTGAAAAGGGAATTCAAGTTGGGGCTTTACAAGCTAAGCTGAGAGCCAGACACCGACAAATTAGGCAAAATACCTCTGTCTCTTTGAGGCTCTAGTCACAAGACATAACAGCTAAAACAGTTGGAAAAAGGCACATGAAGAAATCAATAATTCCTCAGTGTTCAGTCCGAAGATGGGACTGCGCTCTGTAAACATTCCATGCAGGATGGGAATGGGGAGGCTGGAAGGAAATACTGAACAGCAGAAGTTAAAAGTTGAGAGGTAACACCAATCTGCAAGCAGGTAATTAATTAATACAACAATTAATACAATAAAAGCCTGTTTTGGTGTCCCTGCCTGAAGGGGATAAATCAGTGTGGCACAGGCAATTCCTCATCATTACAGCACTTTCTAGGCTGCCAGAGCTTGCCTTACCACCTTGAAGTAGCCTTGGCATATGTTAATTTTCATTCATTTTAATGTCATATTATATAAACAATCCCTGTACAAAGATTGACTTTGGATATTTGTATTTAAAAAAAAATAAATAAATAAATAAAAAAAAGTAAAAGGAATTATCATCTTTGTTTTATTTGAAGGATACGTTATAACACCTTCCCCGCTCAAAGGACACACTGTAATTAAAGATTGAATTTTCTCAGGAATTTAAGTAAATCTGTCACTTAGCTTATGAATTAAAAATAATTAAACACAGAGTCTCATAAGAATTGTGTTTCTGCGCCTGCTCACTTCTGTTTGATTCCTTTCACTAAGAAATTGCTGGTTTTCCAGCGTTCTGCCTAATTTGAAATAACAAACGCACTTAAGAAAAATACAATTAGAAATATATTTTTTCCCTATTATAATCACAATTTTGTCTTTCTTGAAATACTCCTTATTCCTCTTATTCCATGGACTCCTGTCCATGGTCCAAGAAAGCAACAGCTTGTCCATAGGCAGTTTTGTCAGGGACTAGCTGGTCCCTCCCAGATGATGATATTCTTTTAATTTCTCCTAAATCCTCAGAAGACACAGGGAGCCTTTGGGAAAGATGGCTGCCACTTCCCTGGAGCCTGGCATGGTGTGAGTGCTCCCTGTGAGCATCTTGGGGAGATACCAGCCCTTTCATTAAAAAATTTCACTGAAGAACTCAATTATTCAACACCTCCTTCATTTCACCAAATAAACGAAACATAAAACTTCTGAGTCTTACCATGTACAGCAAATAAGATAAAATAGCTCAAAGTAATATGTGCTCCACATACTTTCTTACGAGGTGAATGAAACTCTCTGTTTTTACACTCAGTCTAAAGACATTTCAGCATATTGAACCCAGATCACCTTCTAGCCGAGCACATGACCTTACATCACCACCATGGGCACTGATCCACATCATAATCCCCAGCTCCTCCTGGTTGCTGTTATTTCCCTTTCAAATCTCAAATATTCCATACATTTCGTGGTCAATTCCATCACCGACTAATAGCAAAAAATGAAATTGTGACAAGAGATGGAAAAAAAAATGTATAAATTTCACAGAATCACAGGATCCCTTTGACCTTGGGAGGTCACCTGGCCCAACCCCTTCCCTCAAGCAGTGCCACTGAGGGCAAATTGCTCAGGACCATGTCTGGATTGGCTTTTGACTCTTTCCAAAGTTTGAGACTCCACAAACGCCCAAGGAATTTCAGCTCTGCTAAAAAAAAAAAAAAAAAAAAAAAAAAAGGAAATAAAAAAGAGGGAGTATGCTGGCCACACATTAATTATAACACTCTTAACCCATGCATACAAGGTCAATTCTGATGATTTATTGGTGTCTGTAAGGTTGAAATTCAGCTGCATCTTGTTCTGCAAAAGAAGGAGTGCTAATGCCAGGAATATATGCACAAGTACAACATAAATGCAGGCTCCACTCCTTCCCAGATATTAATCTCCAAATTGCTTATTTATAAAAAGTACTTAAAGATTCATAACCACTTGTGGCTCCTTTTCTCCCTAGCTGACAGGAAAAATTAAATACGAAACATAATTCTTGCTGGGTTTTAAAGATTAATACATATGTCTGCCATTACACAAAGTATGCAATTAGAAAAATATAGAATTCTGAGTGTTTGAAAAAAGATACCACTCTTCAAAAGCGGAATTTATTTTTTCTGTCAAGTACTGCCTTAGTTTAGAAATACGGTTCATAAAAAAGTCATCCTCTCTATATCTCAGTTCTTATCTCCCTCATAAGATGAGTTAATGATGTTTTATGGCAGCTGCACTAACTTTTCCCTTCCCTCTGCTAAAATAAGGAAATGCAGTAGGATGGAAAAAAACCTCAAAATCCCAGCTTCACACAAACTTTATGGCTTTTGTTTGATTTTCATTTTCACTTTATCATGTAAAGATTTTCCATAAATTTTGCATATGCTTATATATTTCCCTCCTTTTCCCAATATAATTACTTCCTATTTCCTTAAAATTGCTCTCCCAAAACAAGAACAAAAGTTCTTGAGGCAAATTATGATAGTTCAAGGCTCATTCTTTTTTCTGACTGTCTTTATGAAATCAAAATAAATGTAACTACCTTGGGGACCTCCAGCCTCCTGTCAAATTTGACTGAAATCAGCCAATAGCTTCAGATGTTTTCAGAGGAAGAAAGAGTCATTAAAAATCACAAATGGTGGAAAATTGTACAACTCTTCCTTTAAAAACCAAAAGTCCACTAAAAAAACCCAAACCAACCGACCAAACAAAACCAGTTTTACCTTAACCAATAAAATGGAAACTATCTTGCCTCTGAGCTATGTTTCAGAAATATGAAATACAAAATTTTTCCTTACTCTAGGAGAGAGATTCATTTAAATTCAGTGAACTTTAATGAGCACTATGAAAAGTTTGTGAAGATTCATTTTCATAAACCAGTCTGAACTTCCAACTTTCACTCATGATGTTCTATTACTTTTATTATTGTTTATTGCCTTTAAAAAATAAAAAAAAAAAAAAAAAAAAAAAAAAAGGAAAAGGAAAATGAGCAAAACAACCATTTTGTGTATCTAGACTACAATTTTAAAGAACTCCTTTTTCTTTTTTTTTTTTTTTGTAAATTCAAGTTCCTTATTTCAAAGAAAAATAATTGGCTTGAAGCTCCTCCTAAGATTAGCTTTTGTTCAAAATCCTAGAGCTCATAAATGACAGAAACGTCCCAAAATCTGCAAAGATAAATCTCATCTTTTAAATTACTGAAAGCCTTCATTAAGCCTTAATATATGCTGTCAGTTTCAAACTAAATAATAGATGAGATTTTAACATAATCAGAAGAAAACTGCTGGTACCTGCCTCTGTTACTGTCACAGTTAAATTGACATGGTAATTTTCAAAATAATGCCTTCTCCAAGTCACTTAAAGACTGACAAGAACTCACCATTTAGAAAACTTTTCTTCACATAAGAGGAAGGCCCTTACTATGAATTTCATGGCATGAATAAGCAAATCTCTCTTCTGCTTGTCCACTGTGGGAGTAAAATTCGGTGGCTGTGCTAACCAAATAAACAAATCTGAAGAAGTCACACACTTTTCTCTTGAAAGAAATACTCTCTTGTTGCAGTAATGCTTTGCAAGTATTTCATTATTTGTTATTTTGTTATTCATGGCTGCAAGAAAAAATCTGTACTACAGATTAAATAAAAGAACCAGCAAGAAAGACTTCCTGCATATGAACCGAATGCTGGTGAAACGAAACCAAGCTCTAAATAGTGGCAGAGGAGCTATGCCATCAATAAAAGTTTGGCTTAGGAAGTGTTGCTTTCTCTTCTACAAGGTCACCAGTGAAAGTTTCAGAGTCTGTTTTAAGACAGTTGTGTTTCGTGCCTATCAGCTGTCACTATTAGAGACACATCTCACTATTTTAGCTGCAAAAAGGATTAAAATGGGATGTAATCACTTCAAGTACTTCACAAGTAGCTCAGAGTTCTAGTTCCTGGATCACTTGATCAAGCTAGAGAAAATATTTGAACACTCAGGGAAGGCAACAGCCCTATGGATAATAAAATACCATGATTCAGAGCCCTTTTTCAGTGCTGGGATGTATTTTCTGGTTTTGTAAAACAAAACAAGAAATCTACAACTGAAAATACCTGAAAAGATTTCAACCCCTCTGGGCCGAGTTGAGCTCCTCTGGACTTTGTCTATGGAATCTGACCAGACCTTGATGCCTGGAAATTCTTTCAGGTTACCCAAATGTGCCCTGCTTCTAGGCATGAAGCTATATAAAAATAATTTAAATAAGAACAAACTCCACCGTCTACCTATGAAATGAAATTTATTACTCCATCCTCCTGAGGATTTACGGGTGATGTCAAAACATGGCACAGACTCATTTCTCTTTCCAGCTTCCAAGCAAAATAAACAGGACAGACTAAGTGAACAGGAAAAAGAGAGATGTAATTCAAACAGGGAGCTTAAGGCGTGGATGTTCTTTTACATCCAATTGCTCCACGAGCTTAAGAAGCTAAACTCACCATTAATAACTGAGATTGCTCCATGATTAGAGAGCCACGTCATCTCCATTTAGGAGGGGAAAACAAAATGCTTTCTAGACACTGAACTCTTCAGTGAATGACTGAGAGAGGAGAGCCCTGCTGTGCACCTGTATTTGTGTGTGCACTCATAGGTGTACAAAGACAAGCCTTGCACACTTACTTTAACCTATTTTCTTCCTAATAACATATGCAAAGGGGAAATTGAGGCTCTCCTGCTTCTGCTCTGGCCTCCTTCTGCTGAAGTCTTGATTATTGCTGCTGCCTCATGTCACATCCACCGCGTGGCACGTACTGCATATATCCGGCATGAATATTTCATGAATATTGGGGAAGCGATTGCAGTGCGAGACACAATGCATATTTCAGATGACACATGACTGATGTGTTTAGAGATCTGGGCTTATTATGTACTTGCAACATTCATCTGCTACCAGAAAGCTGGTCTTTTCCCCTATTGCACCGACTGAAGTCAAAGAAGGAAAACAAATGTGCATTTTGAATGTATCTGATCTTTTACTGAAACAATGAATTAAGGTACTGTCATGTTTGTTTTCCACTTTCTCTCCCCAAAGACAGAGCACAGAGATAAAAACAACATCAAAACTGCTTTGTATTTGCTTCAAAACATGAAAGTTTCCTTTTAAAGAACTTTTCATGCTTCACATCATTACTAAGCTTGTATTAATATAATATTTTTAAAGTAGAATTTTTACTATAGAACCAATCACATTGTTTTTATTTAATACCTCGGATTTTCTAAATTCTAATCTGTTACTTATTACATCCAAATGAATAACAAGTTCAAATTTAAAAGGGGAGACCCACATCTAGCCAGCAAATAGTTTTTAAGACAGAAACTTGGGTGAGCATTGCTGCTGTAAATTCACATTTCTAGCCAGGGATTTCCTTCATTTTCCCTCTTTCCTCATATCAAAACAAAAATAGAAACAACATACCCATAAGTAAAACTCACACACGTGGTTTTGCAAAGGCTTCACGTGTCCCAGTGAGGAAAAAAAAATCTTTTTGGATGCTCAGTAAGTTTCAGAGTGAAGAGTTTTTCTCCAATTCATCCAACGGCTTCTTGCAGCTCCTTGCCCAGTGGGCACAGATTCAAGCAGGTTATGCAGCTGCTTTACAATATTCCAAGTTTTTCCTCCACTAAAATAAAATTTTAACACCTGGAAGGATGCTTCATTGCTAGAAATTTCTTCGGATCTTAATAAATTACTAAACGCCAAATGGAAAAATGCCAGCAACAACTCAAAACTAGACAAACATATTGTTGAATCAATTGGTCTAATTGTGAAACTACAGTTCCTCAAACCCACTTCTTTACTCTCCAGTGCCAGAATTGTGGACATTTCAGCCACTACACCTCCATTTCTAGCCTGTATTTAACGGGTATACATTGTAAGGGAGAAAAAGCTCCTTTTCTCTTCCCTCCTTCCTTTCTTTTATAGATGTTGCAGCGAGAAAAAGCAGAAAGCCTATGGTCTGCTTACAGTTCATTGTACCTATTTACCGTATTTTTAATGTTTTAATTCTCCGAAATGAACCAGTTTTGTCACAAGTGCCAAAGGATTGGGAAGAAAAGGATTCAAACAAGTTAACAATACAAACACATCTCAATTCACACTATGCAGAGATGCTGCTGCAAAATCAACCCAAGTTCAACATCCAGAGAGAAAAGTTTCTTACTCCCTCAAAAGCAGACCTAGGGAATGAAGAGCATGCATTGATAAACAAAAACAAATTTCAGAAAGATTACACGATATAACCACATGTCAGCAATTGTAGGGGGAAAGAAAAGGAGGTAGATATCCCTTAGAATTGGTAAGCACTTCCCAACAATGCAGCTAATTGTAATTCCAAACGAGGCCACAGGTGTTAGGTACCTAAAAGCCTTCCTGTGTGGCAGCTGCTGGTTCATTGGCCTTGGTGGACAGCTCATCCCATCGAGGAGCTCATCACAATTATCCCCTTTGTTGGCACCCCTGGCATCAGCCAAGAGCTGCAGGGCCATCCCTGCTCCCCCTGATGAGCTCTGCTCGTGCTGCTCTTGTTCGTTGAGTGGTTCCCTATTTCAATTCAATTCCCACACTTTGCTACCCAGCAAAGCTACATTCCCTGGAAAATAGATATCCTTGTCTAATCTTGTCTGCCTCGATTAATCACCCTGGCTTTAGACAGCATCCCAGTCCTTGAAACTGAGAATGGGAGGTCAACTTCCACAAATGGCTGTTTTTACCTCAGAAGTCAGAATTTGTTAGGAAAGACAGTGTGGAACGGCCAGCACTGCTAAATAAGAGGTGTGAAGATATTTTTCAAGAAAAGGCACCAATGAATCATCCATAAACAAGAGTGTCATGACCATACAGACCATGTAGGATTTCCTAAACAGAGATGCTGAGCATACAATGTAAACAATGAATAAGGAAGGGAAGAGAGAAACATAAAGGCTGACTAATCCCTCTGCTGTGCTACTTTTAATGTCACTCTAAAAACTACACTTTTGCTTTTCTAAGTGCTGACATTTAATCAATTTCTGGTACACTTTAATGAAATAGTACACATGAAAATTTTATCCACACATACACACATACATGGTTTAGAGTAGCATACAAAGACTTGTGTTATTCCATAGTCTTGACCAAGAGTTCCTAATTTTCTAGCCTTCAGCTGAAATTCATTCTTATCTTTCACATCATTCTACTTACACTGAAATCTTCAAGAAAAATCTAATTTATGTGCTAGTATAAGAATGTTAGGGTGCTGTGTTCTGTTTCATGGGATTCCCAGCAATCACTGAAAGCATTCTTGATGCTCATATCATCAGAACATCCCTAATAGACTGTAGCCCTTTCAATCAAATATTTGAAATACAAGAAAACATATTCTTTAGTGATGTTTCTTTCACAAGCAAAGAATTCTTGGAATATAAAAAAAGAAAAAAAAAATTGCTATACTTAAAAAAAAAAAAAAAGTAAATACAAATACAAATACCTATATGTCTATATTAAAGCCCAGGATTTATTTATTTACCAGGATCCATCATTATGGATCTCAAGCCTTCACACCAGGCAAAGTCAGCTATAAAGATGTGAATTCCCTCTCAACCTCATGCTTCTCAGATAAGCATAAAGCATCCATACACTCAGAAATAATGTGGTGAAAACAATTTGATTGTCATATCTGAATGCTGGAAATACATAAGGAGTAATGTGAGTGGTTAGTGTTACTCTGGTGAGTCTTGATTTTCCACACAGACAGCTCTGGGGTGCACTTTCTTGTTAATGGTGCACTTTAATTTACTATGGTGGTTCTGCATGTTGTCTTGTGAATCATTTTATTATGTTTTAAGTTTTCCCATGATAAGGATACTTCAGTGTATTTATAATACTTTGATTTTCTATATGTTAATTTGGTCAGTTACCATGTCTGGTTATTGATCATCTGAGATGGTCACAATTCTAAGCACGTGCCCTCAATAAAATTGCACTGCAATAATAAAAACAATGACCCAAACCAGGAAAAAAGTGACACTGTTATTGCCATTTCCTAATCTCAAATGTCCAATCACCACCACCAGCAAAAGGTTTTAATACAAAGAAAATCAGCCACGTTCAAATACAAATAAATTAAACCTAAAACACAGTCTTGGGAAAACAAAGTAGTCAGTTAATTACTTAAAGCACTAATAAAACAGAAAACTACTAGAAAGATGAGTTTCTGTATTCAGTGTGTGACACCCCATTTTAGTGACCATAAGAAACAAGGCTAGCAACTCTTAAAGGACAAAGAAGTGTTTTTTGGGGGCAAACACTAGCAGGGCAGAGGACACGACTCTGACTGCCTCTTTGACTGCATCTTGGCTCTCTTTTATGCTCACTGAATCCTTGCTCTTCCAAGTCTTTTCTCCTCCTCTGTTTTCACCTGTTCACCAAGCAGGTTCTGCTTCTTTTTGTCCTCATCTTAGGCTGTTTTTAACAGATTTCTTCAATCATAATCCCTGATTAAAAAGAAAACTGGTATTCTTGCCTGCCTAGTGAAATCTTGTTGTACTCCTCCTGCCAACCAGTAACTCAACGAATTTTAGTGAGAACTTTGATGACTGCCTCAACAGCACCAGTGTACCCCAAGAGAGAGGAGAGGTTTTCCAGATTTACCACTTCTCCTTGCAAGTGAGGAATCCTCCCCACCCACTGATCTCTCTGCTGGAACGGGTCATGAATTTTCCACCAGACAGTTTCCCCACCAGACCCTGCAGGTCTGTCACAAGTGAGCCAAGGTACTCAGCTGTCAAAATGAAATACAGTGCTGGGCCATTCCTGACAGTCATCCTCTCTGCTGCTTTGACAGTGTGTCTATCCAGACCCTGAGGAATTTCAGTTCCCAGTTTTGTTTTTTTTTAAAATCCCCCGGCTCTGCTGACAGCCAGAGTGGAAGTGGGCAGCTCCCAAGCTCTGAGCTCATGTGGCAGCACAGAGGTGAGGTCTCCAGGTGTCCCAGCAGCCTCACCAGGGCAGTCAGGAGCTGGAGTCACTTCATTGTTACAGAAAGATTTCCACCTCTCCTTGATGCTTTCCCTTTTCATTCCCTACTCTAAGAGGTTGAGGGTTTTTGTTAGGTGTTTTTTGTTTTTTTTTCCTTTAAAATAAAACTTGAGAACAAAACCATGGTGAGTGGCCCTGTGGTAATCCAACCACAACAGAGAACAGGGAAGCCCAGATGGAAGAGAAGAAAACTTCCTACATTGCACAACTTTGCATGACACCTATTTAGAGCTACAAAGAAAGTGGTGTCTCTTTCCCTAATCCCCCCCCACGCCCCCACCTCCTTTCGACAGCCAAGCCTTGAGTGCATGAAGTTACTTTATTTCCACACATCTGTCAGCAAATCTGTCATGTAATTGCTGGAGGTTAAAATAGCAGGGCTAGCAATGGAGATAACAAACTAAATCTCGTTTGAGAAATCTCCCTATTCCTTCTGTCATGCAGAATCAACTTTATCAGTCATTAGCTTTGTAACCTAAGCTCCTTACCACACCTGTGGGCTTTCAAATGAAACCCAAGGAGTTAGTTTTGACCTTTAAATGACTGGGAAAAGGGTACTTGAGAGGTGTTTTTGCATTTGTGTGATTGTCTTGCAGGGAAATTTGTGCTGGAGTTCTGTCAATTTAGTGAAGTGGGACCTCCTAGAAGGGCATTCACTGTCAAAGCCCCTTGACTCAGAAACTGAATGTCCTTTTAGTTTCCCAGCTTGGATTTATTGACTCTTCTGTAATGATATTAGGTTGCCTTCTCTACAAGAAAACTGAAGGAAACCTTTGAATGTTAAAATTGGAGCTGATACTTTGAGCAGCTTAATTAAGACCATTCCTCTGTGATTCTTATAGGCAGTTGAGTCCCTTTTAATAAAACTCTGTGACAGCAAAATAAAGCACAGTAACATTTAATGCTACTCTTTCAGACTCCATAAGCAGAAAATATTCATATGCAATTAGGATGAAATTGTTTGGGTTGAAGAAAGAGTTTCTTTGATTGTGCACATTGTATGACAGAGAGGCCAGCGCAAAGCTACACGTTTGAAAGGAACTGAAACAAATCCTGCTCTGAGCCTGGGTTTGGGGTCTAAGAGAAGATGAAGTGAGTCATTAGAGAAACAGCAGCAAAAGTTGCTGTTGATGAGGCAGTCTATCAAGTGGTGTGTGAAGCAGCAAACTGCCTTCTAGATGCTGAGATGTGTATTAGTACCTGTCCCCCAGGCCCCTAAAAAGTAAATGCCAGAACAAAATTGCTTTAAGAGCCAATTCCACGTCGCTCATTACTTGCAAGTGAATTCTGCATCTCCCCAGCAGAAAGAGATGCAGGCAGGAGCTCCAAGTGTGAGCAGAGAGCAGTAACTCAAGCCAGATGAGCACAGAAGTGTCTCTCCTTCCAGTGAAACTCCTGGGAGAAAAGCCCTAAAAAAACCCTAAAAACTCAGTGTCAGGTTCTTCCTTCCTGCTTCACAAAACAATCAGTCCTTTACCTGCCAACCAACATGACATTAAATCTCATCTGGGAGTGAGAAAGCATCTGATTCATGCAGGTTACTTTCAAATCAACTACCTGAAAACACAAAATACAATTTACGTTTATCTTTTTTTCTTACATTTGTCATTTTAAGCACTACTATTTCTTTCACTCTGTTAGCTAGCTGCTGTTACAATTTCATGTCTGCTTTTGGAAATAAACAACAAAGTTCTGAGATAAAGTAATCACTTCAGTTACTTTTAAAACAACTTGTCTTACTCAATTTGATGTACTAAAATGCACACAGAAATGTCTATGTCCAAAATTATTAAAAGCATTTATTTTTCTGTTTTTGACATCTCAATACCCAACACAAGTTTATGGTCACAAAGGTCTGCTAGGAAATCTGGATTATTATCTGAATATTATCAAGGAGCTGGAAAATTATGGCCATTTCCTTACAAATGGACAAATAAGAAGGTTTTCTTTCATAGTGTTTTCATTATGTAAGTAGGTATAAAAAAGAGGAATTATAGTCTTCCTCCATGACCTTTGATTCGTTTTGGCTGGAATGCAGGTAAAATGCAGCTAAAAAAAAGGCATTAACTGAATCAAAAACTTCAATTATAATTTTTGATCAGATCAAACTTAGTTTCGAAAGTTCTAAATTCTTTCTTCTCATCCTCACCTCTCCAAAGTAAAGGCCTATCTCTTCCTGATGTGTTCCAGTTGATAGGAAATTAAATGTGAGAAATGGAAGAAAAGGCAGTAAAGGGTCTACATTCACAAAACTAGAAAAAGATGATTTACAGTATCTCTAGGGCTGGGAAAATTCAAATCAGAAACAGTTCTTGAATTATGCAGTTAAATACAATCTGCAAATACTACCTTTTGCTATTTCTTTTTTTTTTTTCTCACCCCCCAAGAAGTAATATCACTTTTGCTCTCCTTTCCTCTCAGAATGAGAAATCTCTGGTTTTCCCACTTGTTCTGCACCATATTCCTTATTCCAAAAGTGGACAGTGTGAGAACAGTGAGAAAGTTGTGGAGTTTCCTGTTTATAAAGGTCCAAGTTTGTGAAATAACATGTATATTATGAGATGCATGTTTAGTGCAGAACCACCTCCAGATTCCCCTAAAATAAGAAGAAATAAAATTCAACCACAGCTTCCAGACTCTCTCTACTTTAATTGTAGCTTCTTTTATCAACAGTTTGCAGCAATCACTCCGTTCCTCCACATTAAAATTGTCTGTAGGCTTCCCTGAAGGGACACCTTCACTCAACATAAAACAAATCTAGAAATGAGCCCTGAATAATCCATCCCTGGTCATTCACACCAAAATGCTTGTTGCTTCGATCCCAGACTCTGTTCGGAATTAACAAACCAGCTCTTCACAGAGTAAAACCTCCATCCTTTTCTTGACAATTTATTCCCAGGTCTGGTCAGGACACAACACAGGTGACACCACAGGCAACTCCCTCCCATCACTCAGGACAGTCTGTCAAAACCACTTTGAAACGTGTTACTTCCTCCAGCTCCAGGCAGAAATCACGTTTTCACATTCATATTACACATTAACACATTGGTCAGCGCAAAAGAGCCCTGATATTTTATGCAGTGTGACCTTAAACAGGAAAAAAACAGCTCACACACTATAAAGAGTAGAGGAGAAACAGAGCAAAGGGACTGGCAGTGTGTAAAAGGCCGTTTCTAGCTTTTGATGGCCATGTCTTGCATTGAGAGGTGATATTTCTGAAAGTGGTTACTGATATTTATTGATTCATCATTTTAAAATTGAATATAATCTCAGCTAGCAATTTATAAATTACTGAAATGATTTCTAGTTAAGTGTAACTTGTTTTTCTCCCCAGCTAGTATTACTGTATGCACTTTGGAACACAGTTGAAAACATCTCTTTTAAGGAACTATTCTTTAGATCATCAATTTTACATGAAACCAGCCATTTGTGACTGATGACTAGTCTTTAAATTGGGTAACTAAATCTAATATCCAAAATCCATCCATAAACTCATCAATATCATATTACCATAGCATTATCTTTCAGTACAGGTATAAGGGAAAGATAAACTTCAAGAGATTTAATTTCAAACAATTCTTCTTAAGATTGCAGTAATAGTTTAATGACAGAGAGACTTTAGACAGGAAAAGATGTGGAAAATGAAATAAAGCTGTCCTTAAAGACTGAAAGCTCACAGAATTTTGAAGAAGAGTTCAGCAGTTATCAATGCCAATAGAATTTAATGGAGTAGATACAAAGCAAAAGACAAAATCAATACTGAGGTGTTTGTGCTTCTTTTCTTTGTAGTTGTCAAACCTTTGAAGTTGTTAAATAATGACTTATAGACTAGGAATAGATGTCTACTTTGACATTTCCTTAATGCCACGTCAAGAACCCATCTACTCACACTCAAAAAAGAAAAAAGTATGATATAGAATAGAAACTCAACCTCAAAACCACATAATGTGAAATTTATACTACCTGAGTCTTGATACTGTCCATGTACAATACAAACAAAATCATTTAAAAAAACCCAGAAATCAACAAACACCAACACGCAGGTACAGAATAAGGGAATCACTTAGTACGTTTAGCATGTTCTACAATAGATAGAAGATTATATTTTAAGGATTCTCCATCAAACTGCTTCTCTAAAACAGTCTCCCTCAACTGTGGGAGTCAGTCAATAACCCAGTAAGGGAGGAAACAGCGTCAAGTTGCACCAGGGGAGGTTCAAATTGGGTAATGAGAGAAA
Source organism: Malurus cyaneus samueli (assembly GCA_009741485.1). NCBI lineage: Eukaryota > Metazoa > Chordata > Aves > Passeriformes > Maluridae > Malurus > Malurus cyaneus. Next base: position 98,025,586 of record CM019214.1, read on the forward strand.
TGTCCTCCCTGGAGAGTGATCAGGCTTTGAACCCCCCAGCTGCCCTGGGAAGCGGTGGAATCCCCATCCCTGGAGTTATTTCACAGAGGGGCTGCTTGGGGACATGGAGTGGAGGTGAACCCGGCAGAGATGGGCTCTGGCTGGACTCAATGATTTTAGATTCTTTTTCAACCAAAATGGTTTTATGATTGATCTTTCACAAAGCTCATTGAAAAACCACAGGCCCCTCCAGGAGAACCCAGAGCATTCAAAATTATGGGATAGAGAGGCTGTGTGCCTGCTCCCTGCCCACTGATGCTGGCACGGGCTGCATCCCTCTTTCCTGCAGGACTGCAATGGGGATCACAGGCTGTGGAGTTTTGCTTCCTGAGGAAGCCACTGCTCCCTGAGCCAGCAGTTGGCACTGTGGATCTGGGGCCAGCCCACCCGAGGGTGGACAGACCAGAATGCAAATGAACCCCACTTCCCAACCTCCCAGGTGAGCAGCTCTGATCTACAACTCATGTCTGATTGAGCTGCAGCCGCTGAAGGGGTCACTGGCCATTCCAATTAGGAACTTCAAATAAACCCACAGCACACAGAACTTAATTCCTTAGTTTGTTGCAGCTGAATCCTGCAGGGATTGTGAATCAGCCCTCTCAGGGGCCATGGCTCACTGTCTCATGAACAAATTAAATTCCTTTGGTTTACCTCAATGCTACCACGGCTCTGGAGCAGAAATGCAACAGTTCCATCATCGCACTCCTAGGAAAGAAGCTGCCAGCTGTGGGACAGGGAGGATGGACACCAGCCAGATATTCTTCAGCTGCCCAGCAGGAATCAGCAGAGCTCAAAGCTCATGCTGTGCCCCAAAAGCACCTTGTCTAGTTTGGGATAATCTACCTTGTAAATACAGCATAGATGTTAAACTTTAAATTCACCTCCTTGGTCATTCTGTATTCATCCCATTATACAGAGATACTGTTAAAGTAGCATTAATCATTCAAAATTTACATCAGAGCAAAAACAATATTTAAATCTTGCAACTACTACTCTTTCTATTAGCTATTTAAAAAATTATCGTTTTATAGAGGCATTGTGCAAGATTATCGAACAAAAGGAATCTAAACATCACTGAAATTCATCTCTGAACCATCCTGTGGAGCAGATCAAGGTCAAAACCAGTCCTCTCACTCTCTCAAAAAGCAAAGGAGGCAGCAAAAACAAAGCTGCAAAACCTTCTTCCTGGCTTTTTATGTGCATTTAATAGTGCTGGTAGAATCTTGCAACTCTGACAGCCATTTTACTCCTTCCCATATTTATGGAACACTGAGGACACTGAGTAAGCAGATTTATTTCTTTTCAAGGTCACTCCTTTAGTGATCTGCAGCTAAAGGAAAAGCTCAGACTTCCAGAGTATTCTCATATTCTGATTATTTGGATATTTAATAGACTGTAATTTAGACAAAACAGGCAGAATCTTGGAAGACAAATATCTTGTTGCGCAATCAATCTCCTAATACTGAAATTGTGTATATACTGGAACCAAGCATAGGCTTGGTTTGAGCTCCAAGATTAGATCTCCACATCTGATAGGCTATGATAGGACTTTCTGACAGGCACTCTGCAAAGCATTTGTCAAGCATGGTCACAATAACGTTGTCACATTTGTGCTGGTGCTTTTCTGCAAGCTCCTTGAGCTGGGATTTCCTAAAACTCTATTATCGGGTTCAGTCTGAAAACAGAATTGGCATAATTGAGATCCACTGTGGGGCAGATTTTGCATTTTGGATGCCTAAATATCATTAGGACTGTTCATTCTTTCCATGACAACACAAACAAATGTGAAGGAGACTCCAGAGAATATTTTGTCCTCCAGTAACATGTATGGATGGGGTGACTTGCTGAGCAATCCTTGTTAACAGCTTTCAGGTTTTAGGGAAAGTAGAGGGGGGTTGGTTTGCGTTCTGCTTGCTCCGAGAACGCACAGTATCATCAAAACAAGATCTCCCACAGGAGAGATTCTTCAGCAGCAAAGGAAGCAAGGCCGGCATTGCACCAGACATCTGATACAGAGGGTATGACAAGAGGAAGAACAAAGGGACAATCCAATTCCTCTTAGTGCAGCTGTGGAAAGAGCCACAAGGAATAGCAGACAGGTTGGAGAAGCTGCAGCTCCCAGAAAATACCCCAATACAAATCAAAAGTGCCATGATCCCTTGCTTCAGACATGAGAACAGGCAGTTCTGGACAGACAATTACAGTTTCCTACTTTTGTTTTTCATCCATCAGGATCTTGTTTGCCAGTTTGACCGTTTTTGGTGACAACAGATATGACCAAGAGTATGTGATGATTCACGCCACTATTTAATTAATCCAACTCCAATATTGCCCATTGGAGTCTTTTAAGAGATTGTACACTGAGGGAGTAAAGGAATATAATTGCATCAAAACTGTTACGTCGAAGACTTTGGAAGTGCACAGTAAGAAGGGACAAGCAGAGCTGTTATTTCCTTACAGAAAGGAGGAAATCTTACGAATCTCCTGTTAGGCTGTGAAGCACCAAAAAGTAAAAATTTTGAGTCCTAAACTGATGTATAGCTTGTGTATTTACCAAAGTTATTAACTGAAATAAAATGATATTTTAACATTGTAAGTGATCTGATCTCTAGCTTTCATCATTGGCTAATAGTCAGTTAATTACAGCAAATTAATAGTGTATTAAATTTTGTTTGTTGAAACTATCAACAACTTTCAGTGAGAACAAGTACTGAAATTTTGTCAAAGCTGGAACAGATATGTTTTATCCTGACCTTACACCATTTGCAAAGTGAGTAATTGCATAATTTAGTGTGGCTGTACTATGTGGAAAACCAGAACAAAACCACCTCTGGCATAATGTCAGTGACAAACTTTAATCTGTGACAAAATCCCATTTTAACTTGCATATTATAACCGACATGTGCGTTATGCCACAAATAAAAGTATTCCCACAACAATTTCAAAAGAGAGGCATCTATAATGACAGGTAATTTGCTATTGCAAACAAAACTCTGTAGTTGTCCAGAGGCTGAGCATTATTTCAAGTAACTGTGCCCGGGTGTGACTGAGAACACTGAATTGGAAACATTCTCTCCTAACAGTCCTCTAAAAAAGGTTTTATATGTCCCCCAAAGGGCAGAAAATTTACAAATATGAGAGTCACTGAAAGCCCCAGTGGACTCTTAAGGAGAAAGTAAGTTAGGTTTCAAGAGAAACAGGTAAACAATAGATAAAAAGGATTTTATCTCCTCTGTTGGCCAGGACATTGAAACTTTTCTATGCACTTTACTCTTGCTCAAAAACATATGCAAACACCAAAAAACACGATTATTGTGACATAATTCATTTCCCCAAACAAGCACAGTATTTTGATTCTGCAATGCTAATAGTTTAATTTGCTACTAGAAATATCTAAAGAAATTTCGTCTTTTTTTTTTTTTTTTTTTTTTTTTTTTTTTTTTTTTTTTTTTTTTTATTTTTTTTTTTTTTTTTTTTTTTTCTGTCCACCAGCGAGGCTACCAACTTCTCAGCTGCTCTTCTTGCGCCACCACCTCCTGGGGCCCTGTACCCCACCGCCCCACCCTCCCACACCCCACCCCCCACACCCCTATGATCCTGGGTACGAAATTTAACCAAATCACATTTGCATCTTCCTCCTCTGAGCTGCTGAGCTAGGACTCTCTGCCAGCACCAGTGCACCCCTGGCTTTCCTCTTGCCTTGCCCCCTTACCACGCTGCTGAGCAATCCCTCCATCTCCCCCTGCCTGCCTGCTCATCAAACTTTTGCTCTGACCCCCAGTTCCCTATTTTCTCCAGCCACAAACTCCCCTTGGCTGTGGAGCTGGCTCTCACATCCAGACACATCACTCCCAAATGCACCCCACCAACTCTACACAGGCTGATATCTCCAGCTGCCAAGCAGAAAATGTGTATTTGATGATGGCTTAAAGTGTGACATTATTCTGTCTCTGAAGTAAAACAGGGGATGCTAACAGTCTCTCTATTTTATTTTAATGCTGTGCCTGTATATTCAAAAGTCTCATTAAGCAGTGCTGCACTTTTCCTTCCAGAAGGATGCCTGTGCAATGAATTTTCCTAAGGGTGTAACAAAAATGCACATGAATCACCTTTATTTGTGAGACTATCTCCAGGATGTTCTTTGCACACTGTAGGTTTAGAAAATAATTTATATATCATTTTCGCAGATCTGTGCTCCACCTGACAAAAAGAGTAACATAAAAATGCACTGTTTATCTACATTATTATGTCATTGGTTTTGGTGTTTTTGGTTGTTTGTTTTTTGGTTTTTTGTCTCTTCTATCTACATAGAATTACAGACCAGAGATACATTTGGGGCAAAAATTTTGGTGATGAATGAAGACATCTCTAAATATAAAGAAATCCTTGATACGATGATAAGTCTGAACAGTGCAAAAAGAAGCTCTCAGGTAAGATAAGGTGAAGAGTTGGCACCTCTAAGGAAACAGAGTTTGCTTTACTCAGTGCAAGTATGCAGCCACTGTAGCATCAAAATAAAGCTGCTGGGAACAGGGGGATGTGTTCTAAATGGAAAAAAAGGTTTAATTTACCTCATTCTTCTTATATGTATATTATTATTTAGTGGGTCTAATTAGTAACCTCATGCTCAAGTATATTTGAGGAAATACAGAGAGGCCTACATTAATTTACTTTCAGAGTTTAAAAATAACTGCAATCCTCTTCTGTGTTAACTCAGCTCCTACCCCCTCAAACACAGCTCCAAAACCTCATTTGATGTTGCTGCTACATGTTAATTTTCTGTTGAATGCTGTCTTTAGGACCAGCAGATGATAAAGCATGATCACGTCAATCCAGAAACCGTAAATATCTTCTTTTATTTCTCTTTATTATTACAAAACTACATTAGATTTTTACTTCAGTTCTAGGGTAACTTTAATATTCTGTGTTTCAGCTTCTTTATGACCTTAATGAGCCAGATCTGGTTTTGAAACAAAATCTCTACTTCTAGCCACAGACTACCTCTCTCAGAGATTTCCTGAACCTGCAGTTTCTGCATCATAGTAATACAGAGTGTTCATATCCAATTCATTGAACTGATTTTAAACAGAGAAGAAAATGGATTAGCAAAGCCAGTCTATCAAAATGTGATTATTTTTGAACTTAAGTTTTCCCAAATTCTGTAAAATAACATGATGCATTATCTTGTCTGCAGTTGATATCATGGAAAGGCTTTATTTCCCCCAAAATCTACTGGGTTTTCCTTTTTTATTTTTTTGTAATATTTCTTTAGAAGTCTGTATGTATTTGAAATCATGCATGATATCTGTCCCTGTGAGCTCTTGAGCCACAAAAATAAGATCTTATTGGCTAAGAAATGTTTTCATGTCCCTCAGTCTTTTGTAGAAGATCTGGAAATCATGCAGACACACTGGAGAAGAGGAGGCTGAAACATCTCTTCAAAATCTAATTCTGTATGTTCCAGTTACAGAATTTTGAAATTAAAAATATGAATTCAAAATTCAGGTTTACTGTAGAAAACTCTGAGTTTATCACAAATCACATTCCTCTATATTTTCCACACCATCTAACATTATTTACAATTTAGATGACAAAACCAGTACACATGATGAAGACATTATAGCATTTCTTTTCATTAATAAATCTGGGTTGAAAATACAGGCATTATGAATCAGATTAAACTCACAAGTATTACCACCTCTGGAAAAACAAGAATGCCTGAAGAAGAAAGTGTCTGTACTGACTACATCGAAAAGAAATACTTAATTTTACTAATTTTGTTTAGATCCGTGCCTTGCACCACAGAGTTAGATTGCCAAAGAAAACATGCCAGCTTCACATCTTCACATCTTTAGATAAAGTATTCTGGGAAAAAAAAAAAATCCATACTGAGGAAAGATGCTTGTGTAAAACACAATGTGTGAATTTTATTGGGATTTTTATGTGGCAGTTTTGACTGGAACTGTTTAATACACATGGTCACCAGAAAAGCACAGCTTGAATATCATAATAGCTATAATTTTCATTTGCACTAACAGAGGTGAGCTAAAATAGAGGTGACAGAAACAGAGTTGAAATTTGCCACTTGCTAGTCAATACAATCTTATAGTAAAATAAGTACAATTAAAATTTCAAAAGAGAACATTTTTTTGGTGTGTTCTGAAGTGCAAAAGGCAAAATACAGAGTGGCTTTTCAAGCATCACTGAATTTCCTTGATGATTCAGAATTTCGTATATTCCCTAAGCAAGAAAAGGACTGGGCAGCCAATCCCATGTACCCTTCCCATGGATTCATTGTGTGAACTAAAATTGAGAGATTATAAATCTCCAGCCTACTCTAAAACAAAAATCATGAGTAGGAAAAGATGAGGAGAATTGAGAGAATTGAGAAGGAAGGGAAGGGAAGGGGAAGAAGGGAAGGGAAGGAAAGGGAAGGAAAGGAAAGGAAAGGAAAGGAAAGGAAAGGAAAGGAAAGGAAAGGAAAGGAAAGGAAAGGAAAGGAAAGGAAAGGAATATACTCAAAGACCAGAACACTACAAAGGGAAGAAAAGAACAGCTTATGTACCCACAAGAATCTCATTACTAGATTAGAACTAATGGGAACCTGCCAAGACTGGCACAAAATTAGTAATGTTAACTTTCTTCTCAATAGTGGCAGCCACCACAAGTAAAAGGTGACAAGAACTGGAAGCCTTCCCAGAACTGTATTTTCTCGGCAGATAATTCTATTAAATTCCAAAATGTTGGATAAGAAAAATAGAATCCTGAGTTTAAATGGCATGTCAGTACAGGCTGTGCATGGTGAGTTGTTTTTGTTTTTTTGTTTTTTTTTAATGGGGTAAAACAGTGATAGAAAAATGGCTTAAGTGCCTGAGAACAGTCATCAAATGTCTCATGAGACTGAGAGGGAAATGGAGCAAATTTGGGTTCAGCTTTCTCTTCTGAATCTTGTAGTGCTTTTCCAAATTGGAGGCAGTTTGTTTAAGCACAGTGAGGGTAACTTATGGCTAAAGGATGCAGATTCTTACTAGAAATGTGTCAAATGGCTTATTAATAAATGCAATATAACAGAAAAGCCCTTAATATGTGCTAGTAAAAGAAAATCAATTGTATTTGTAAGTCGTAACAAATCTCACAGCTTAATTGCAAGATGTAATAAACCAGAAGGACCCAGCTGAATTTATTTTACCACTTGGTTCTAATTTTAACAGGTGGAAACAATTTGAATGGAATTCAGCATTAACTAACTCCCCTCTCTATTTATCTTTATATATTTGTGCCTGTGAGGTGCTCAGGAACTCCTTAGTAAGCAACACTGAATGTGAATGTGAAGTATAAATAACCAGTAAACAATTCCCATTTCCCCTGGTAGCAATAAATTCTGCTGTGAGGTTGGGCATCCATGAGGTGACACAGGCTACTTGGAAAATTTTCTTTATCCAGAATCTATGGTTGTTATACTCTGTGATAAAAGAGAATTTAGAAGAAGTTTCTCAACAGTTTCCTAATCAATGTTATTTCTCAAAGAACAACCAAATGTCTCTGCTTGTGTCCAAGGATAGGTGTGCAAAGGAATTATTCCTTTCTAATTTAAGAAACATCTCTACCAACCTGTGAAGCATACTCAACCAACCCAAAAACATGCAAATTCTATAGTACACTTTAAAAAAAAAAAAAAACAAAACCAAAAAAAACCCCAAACAAAAACAAACAACCAAAAACCACAACAAAAAAAAAACAAAAAAAAAAAAACAAACCAAAAACCATGGATCCAAAGCATCTTTCTTAACAGCACTCTAGGAAGAAAATAAATTCTTATGGTTTTACACTTCTGTGCAGCTTTGCAATAGAAGCTAGTGGTTTCTATTTTCAAAAGATACTTACTGCCTCATATCCCACAAAAATTGCCTTATTTCCAGCTTAATATCATCTCATCCACTCATGAGATTCTTTTATCCTTTTTTTTTTTTTGTTAATTGAATATTAATATATAACAACAATCCTACAAATAACCAGGTTTTAAAGGAAAGTATTAAAGAGCTACAAGGCCTGATGAGGTCTCTTTGTTCTACCACTATAAATACGCTAGAATTTTGTATTTAGTTTTTTAGTTAAGAGAGGGTCTCTTTAGGAAACTCCACAAAGAAAAGGATAATAAGAAGCTATTCATTGGGTTTGAATTTTGCAAGTTCTTCTAACTAAGCCAGAAAAAATATTAAATGAATAACAACTAATTGACTCTAAAGCCATCATGTGAGTTAATTTTGCGCAATGACTTACATAAAAAAGTATTTTTGCTTGGAATTTAAGGACTGATGTATAAAACAACCTCATTACGGGAAAACAGTAAGTAGGGAGAGAAAACAGTGATGTAAAGTTATACTTTCATGTGACAAAACAACAGAACTGAAAAAAAAAAGTGACATGGAGATTTAGTATATGATCAATATCATGCACATATGCATAAATGTACCATAAAATATATCCATAAAGAAAAATTAGATTGTTTTTATCATTGCATAAAGACTACGAAACGAAAGGCAAATAAACTGTTGCTACTTAATTGAGAGGAAAAGTTTTTATTTTCCCGAATTCAAAACTTTGTCTAACTTTGAAGCATTAGAATAAACAGTGGGAGGATGTTTAAATATTTGCAGCCAATACAATGTATTAAAATATAACAAAACCAGGAAAAACAAAGAAATGGCTTTAAGAAGTGAAAAGAAAATTTGTTCACCACAGAATTAGGCTAAACAGATGAAGACTGGTCTATATCAATTGTTCTGAAAGAAAAGACAAACAAATCTGGAGGAAAGGGAGAATTAACCTCTCAATATCAATACAAGGCAAAATTTGTATTAGTTTTTCTACATGTTAGAACTACAATATCAGAGCTGTGCTGGGCATGGTAAACTGCTTTGAATTTTTAATAGCAACCTATTTATAAACAGAAACACTAGCAAAACAATTTCTCATTTTAAAGACCATTCTGTGGCAAAAAAAAAAAAAAAAAAAAAAAAAAAGAGAAGCTGGTAAAATACTGCATTTTCTAAAGTATATACCCATGTTTTTGTCTGACATATTACATTATATACAGCACATAGGCTGTAAAAATGTTTTTTTGACAAGGTTTTGATAAAACCATCTCTTCACTTCACATTTCAAGTTCTGGTCAATTACACAGGAAAAGTGATGAGGAAACAGTAATCTTTAGACGTAAATTCCAAAAGTACGTAAATGTTTTCATACCAATATGCTTCTATAGAAAGCACCCTTATAATTCAAAGACAGTGAACAGGCTATTTTTTTTCAAAACAATTATTCGTCATGAATTGAAAACTTTTTTTTTTTTCCTTTTCAATCATAGTAAGAAAATTCCTCCCTAAAATCTTGTTATCAATTTTGATTTTAGATATAGTAAATGAAAGTTTTGATTTGCAAAATCACTAAGGAATCAAATGTTTTGAGGACTCTCCTGGACAAAACAATAATATGTTTCAGTCTAAAATAACAACAAATATACATTATTATTTAGGTACTCTTTGCCCATTGTGGACACCCCCAAATGATTAAGGGGAATGATGTACAGTTCTAGTTCCCCTGGTTAGAGAAAAGGACTCTGACAGCACAAACGTTCTTGATACTTTTGTGTTCTTGAAAGTGTTAAGACTGGCAAGATTTCTTCTTCCAAAACTATTTCTTCCTTAATTTTATACTTTTATTTTGTAAAATGTGGATTCCAGGTAAGTGTGTGGGTGGTAGGTATCAATAAAACCATTAAAAAAGGTAGAGACAGTTGTCTGTTAAATAAAGAAATAGATTAGTTGTTTCAATATTGAATTTTAGCAGCGATGATATGATTATTACTTGTCTACCTCAGTATATGTCAAAACTAAATCCTAATAAAAGGAAGTGGCAAAAAATATCCTTCCTTCCTCCATGACTCAAAGAATGGAAACATGGAAATTAAATATAAGAAAATAATTCCAATAACACTATTTTTCTGGAAAACTGAGAAATGAAAACATTGTAATTTGTACATGTGAAATTTGTGCCACAATACAACCTGTCATACAAAGAATTCAAAAGTTTTCACTGCCATTAATTCCATACTTCTTAATAACCTTGCCATTCACTACACAAGAACAGAAAAGTTTGTAAAGGCCAGTATAATTTACCTGCATATTTTACACCTAAAAGAGAACAAAATAGGGACATTCACTAGGAGAATAAAAAAAGATAAAAAAGAAAAAAAAAAAAAAAAAAAAAAAAAAAAAAACCACCTTCTGGGAGTTTTTTCTAGAAAGACCATCATTAAGGAGGATCTATGACACTGGAAAGTTGTCTGATATCAAGTACTGCCAGGTTTATTTTCTCAGGACAGAAAAGAAACATTACAGTAGTGATAAAGCCAATACTTCTCTTTTGTTGCATCCACTGCCATATTGACTTCCCAAAATATTCTTCAGAAAGCTAAGTTGTTGGATAACAGAGGTCAGAAAAAAAAAAAAAAAATTCCTCATTCCTTGTACATCTAAATCCATTCCTCAAAAACTGCATAGGCTACAGCAAGGCTTATTGAACAATAAGGCTTGTTGAACAACGCTTATGAAATAAACACCTGAAAGACCTACAAATGTGCTTTAAGAGAGATTTCCCCACCTGAATAAAAAGCAACAACTGGGAGGATAAAATAATATCCTTTGTGCATGTGGCACTTTGGATTCATTGTGGGGATGGAGCAGAGGAGGAAATCATAAATCACTCTTAAGCAAAGTGTGAAAGTTTTAATGCTGACTTCTCCTGGGCAGAGAAAAGTTTTCAATTTAATTCTTTCTAATCACTTGCCTTAGTTAATGCTGTTTCCTGACCCTGTACCACCCAAAAATTGGAAAAAACAAGTCATCTTGCTGCCAGTGAGTAAAAAGCACCGTGCACAGCAGAATACCAATTCAGCCTGCAAAGCTGGTGCCATTCCCACTTGTTGTCTCTTTCTTTTTTCTGGTGAAGTACATCATTAATGAAGACCACCAAAAAGCACAGTAATTTGTTTTTCATGTTAACCTCTTCAGCTTACAACTACGCACAGCAAGACAGACTGAAGCACTACTGGAATGCTGGCATCAAAATTACCCCCTTTTCCTTCATGTCTGCTCATTTTGACAAAATAATGATCTGCAGACAACCAATAAAGGGCATATTTTTTTTCCCAAATAATTGATGATTGAATCTACTCTCATTACAGTTTACTGGGAGTTCATATAGGATTACAATTTAAAGAAAATGTATTCAACAAAAGCTTCCCACAGCTGGACTCTCGGTGCAGCATTGCAACAATCGGAATTCTACGGTTAGACTACAAAGACTGAGTCATTTGCTTTGTTGGAGACCCAATTTCCAATTCACTGTATTCACTGCCTTAAACTCACTTTCCTATAATGGCTAAAAATAATGATTATTAATTACCCAGGCAAAACTTATACATGTTGCCTCAGTTTTGAAGGAGTTGACAAAGCCTTCCACCTATTTAACACATAGCAGTATGTTTACTTTTCAATTTACCCAATAAATCCATCCTCCAAATTGCTTAAGTAGCAGCATAATTTTGATTGGCCTTTGAAAAGCAGAATTGGTGTTATCACTCCTTTATATATCTGAAATAATCAAGAGCATTCCTGAGAGTACTCTCAATATTTATTTATTTTTTTTTTTTCCCTCCTTTAGGTTGAAAAGTTGTTCCAGTTGATTTCTTTCCAAGCTGAATTCTTTCAGACTCCTCCATCAAGCAGTATTGGGTTTCTGAAGAACTTTGAAAGCTGAGCTGGGAACTGACCTGCATCAAATATCTCAGCTCCTCCAAGACCTGTCAAACCATCAATGAGCCCTCCCTTGTCACAGCTGACAGAGCCGGGGGACACATTTCCTTCCTTTCATTGGCAGGGCTTTTCTGCAGCCTGAGGAAGGAGTGAGACGGAATTCATTGGCCTTGCAGTTTGAGATGCTCTTTTTTTTGGAAATTGAGCTTCTTCAGAGACAAGAGACTTTCTGGTGTGAGCCCCAAGGGTTGGGGGTATGCACGTGGGTGAGGATGAACTCTGAAAAGGCTGGAGGTGTGAAAGGGAGATATAAACCCTAAAAGATCAGACCATGGAGCTGTTATCAGGATAACAACAGCCTTAGTCCAGAGGGGAGAAAACCCCAAAAAACAATAGGAGCTTTGTAAGAAACGCCACCCTTCTCCAGGCAGGTGGAACAGATGGGAGAGAAGCGTTTGCCCCTTGTGCCTAAATAATACTTACTTTTGCAATGAATTCCTCAGTTATGAACACAATCTACATTGCAAACAACAATGCTCAGGAAGACCCTCTTCAAGCAGAATTCCTCTGAAATCATTGCTCTGGGATGCTACAAAAAATTTTTCAGAGCACAGTTGTGACAACACGCTCTGGGGACACGAGGGGGTGAAGCCAGAAGAAAGAGATTCAGTTTGTGATTACAGATTCTGGCACTGGTGTCTCCAAGGTCAAAGTGACAGAGGAGGTTTTGATCAACTTGTTGTTGATGATGAAGGTACAATAGTTTAAAATAACTTAATAATTAAGATTAAAGTAATAATTTATGAAAATAAAGTCCAAGGCTAATAAATAGCCCTGTTCATTAGCCCTGAAGTCAGAAAGATCAGAAGAGAGACTCAGGGAAGAAAGGTTTGCATAGGTTTCTCCATTATTTTTTCCAGAAAGAAGAATTACTAGTTTTCGTTAGTGCTACAACATTAAAATGGAAGGAATTTTAAAGATATATTAAGAACATTTTTTTTCTATTGTGTTAATGCATGGACTGTATTATTAAAAAGGAAAATAAAGAAAAAAAAAAAAGAAAAAAGAAGAGAAAAAAAAAAGAGGAAAAAAAAAGAAAATAGGGAGAAAAAAGAATGGGGCACACTTTCCTAAGGCATTATGTATATATACACAGACTTGCATACCCATGTTCATGGGCTATTTGCACTGAATTGACTAAAGATGCCCAGCAGAGACAGAACAGTCATTTCTGAAATATAAATCATCAAGGGATGAACAGTCTCTGCACTCTCTTGGGTTTACACTCTTTGTTGCTTGTCTGTCTCGGTGGCTTCCTGAGACTGATGCCCAGGCGATCCACTGCTCCTACAAACTTCTCCAGGCTTGCATATGAACAGTGAAAATCATATTTGAAGGTGTCAGAAACATGAGTTCATTCTCCCCATGTTTCCATTCTGCATGAGGGATGTATCGAGCTTGTTACTTGAATATTTTCCAGTTCAAAAAGCAGAATTGACCATTTATCAGAAAATTTGGATGAGAGGATACAATTTTCAGCTTTGCCAGGGGAGGTTTAGGTAGGACTTTAGGAAGAATTTCTATACAGAAAAGGTGATTGGGCACTGGAATGGGCTGCCCAGAGATGTTTTGGAGTCACTGTCTCAGGGTTTGTTTAAGGAACGCTTGGATGTGGCACTCAGTGGCATGGTCTGGGTGACATGGGGTGTTCAGTCATAGGTGGCACTTGATGATCTCAGAGGGTTTTTTCTCAGCCTAATTGATTCAGTGATTCTTATGATGTATTGTGGTGCAATCTATAAAATATTCCAGCACAGGAAATAAAATAAGACCAAGCCAGCCCACAGTAAAAAAGGTGTCTGCAAGAGACACTTGAAAATTAAAGCTGGGGCAGTTCAATAAGAGTGGAGGGTTTTGTAGGAAAAACCTGAGAGCCACAGATCTC
>CM019214.1:98047505-98111816 GCA_009741485.1 Malurus cyaneus samueli
TCAGAATTCTGCAAGCTTATTTCTGTGTCAAATCCTTCCTTTTGACAGAATTGTCAAAAGATCAGATGTAGATGCTTCTTTGGGGGAGTACAGCTGGAAAGCAAGACAATCAAACTGATCTACACTTTTCCTTTTGTTTATTCATTTATTTATTAATGTAGAATTAACTTCCCCTTTTTTTGATCCTCCCCCTTAATGACTAAAGAAGTAATTCTTTCTTTTCAATCATTCTTCATCAGAGCCAACATTTAATAATTCATTTATACTTCAGGAGACATGTTGAGACTGCTAATTAGTTAAGAGATGGATTTTATGCATAAAAATTTGCAGATGTGTTAAAAAATTAACACCCTTAAAATCATCATATGCTCTAGCAACTTCTGCATAAATAAATACAGGCTAAAGTAAAGTGTTTTTTGTTATTTTTTTACAAAATTCAAAATCAATTTATTTGAGATTGCCTAGAAAGACATTGTAAGATTAATGGACATATTTTAAAAGCACATTTTGTCTGCCAAAAGGAGGATTTGCTCCAAATACATTAATTATAAATGACATCTCCAGTTAACCTATAGAACTAAAATGGAGCTACATCAGTTATATTTAAAAATACTTATTTAAAAAAAATATTATGATGGAACTTTACGAAGTTATTTCAAGTAATAGATGAGAATAGGTCACCATTTTTCTTTGGACTGGTGTAGCTTCTCTCCTGTAATTATTTTATTCCCGCGTGGGCATCATCACACTGCACTGAATCCTTGAATCACTTCTCAAACATTCACAGCCTGCCTCCTTCCATAACCAAACTCTTTGGGGACCGAATGCTGGAAACACATTTTGTTCTCATGCACGTCTGTTTAGAAAGAACCACCTCCTTCTCACTTTTAATTAATTTTATACTCCCATAATCTTCTATGCTGAGTTTTAACATTAAGCCTTTTCTTCTGTCAAATATCCACGCACCGTTTCAAAATGCATTTTCATGTACAGCAGCTGTCTTAACAACTGCCAGAAAGATGGATCAGAAGCAGTGTGACTGTCTTGCCTTTTAAAAATATTTGAGCTTTCCCCCAAGTATTTATATCATGATTATAATGCATTTGGAATCAACACACTTTCCAAATATTTTTCCCCTTGCCTTTAATTTGTTTTCTGCATTGATAGATGTAATCAATAATTCATCAATTTGTGAATTCCTAAGTGTGCCACTTGCAATGCATCCTTTTCAAAGTTTTATTTTTCTGACATAATGAATTCCTATCACACTAAATAGCATATCTGAAAGTTCTGCTCTCACTTTCAAAGCACCATCTGCGTCTCTGGGTCTCTTTAAATGAGCTGCTAGGACCAGATTTCCAAGGAAGACCAGAAGAGATTGCCACTAATAAGCAGAATTTTTAAGCTATTTTCTTAAAACTGGCGCATCAGAAGGAATTTTGGCCAGCTAACTGGAAGTTCTGAACAGCAGCACGGGAAATACTTTGCAGAAATAATCAAATTCCATAAATGAGGCACTACCTTGCTTTGACTTTGACGGATCCTGGGCTGGACCCCCCCATTCTGGTAAGGTTTAGCTGCTTTTGGGTCTTTAGGAATAAACTGTTGGTCAAATGTGGATTCAGTTCAGCCTGGGTGTCTACTCTGAATTTTATGACTCAACAGCAGAATCCTCCATATTCCTTTTTAAACCTTACCCTTTCCTCCTCTTTTCTGCCTACCCCATTCAGACTCCACACAGACAGTTTTAGGTTTGTTTTGGTTGTAGAGGAATTGATTTGGGATTTTTTGTTTTCTTGCAAATAGAGGAGGAAGCTGAAGGTGACGAATCCCAAATGGGAAAAGGAATCTAAGCTGGAGCGACAGGCGAGCGTGGCTCCAGCAGCAGCAAGAAGGTCAATAATCCTCACTCTAAAAATTTCCTCTTGAAATGGAACAAGCCTGGTGACATCAATCATGCTAATTAACATGCTTTCTTTTGGTATAAAGGAAAGCATTGTGTTCTGAACGGGGGATATGCTGCTGTCACATCTGTGATCATCTTAATTGAACATTTATTAATTCACAACACTATGGTCAATTGAGGACACTGGGGTGTTAATGTTATTTTTCTGTTCCCAAATGCTCTCCCATTTAGAAACCCTTTGGGAACAATTTTTGCCTCATTTCTTTGATTTAGCCCAATGCCCTCTCCTTCCCCCCTATGAAGAAAGTTCAGTGATTTGTCTCACACCTTTGGAGAAAGTTAAAGGAATAGAACATGAAGGCAAGCAGGCAGAACTGCCAACAAAACCTACTCCTAAATGCTCTCCTTAGAGAACAGGGGAGACTGTGCATTTCAGAGGACCCTGTTCAGCAGCCCTGCTCTCATCCAGGAGGATGCTGCTAACTCCTGCTCTGAGTGACCAATGCAGTGGTGATGTCACAGTGATGAAGCAGAAGGGAAAGCAGCCAGAGCCTGATTCAAAATTTTAATTAAATTCTGATGTTCTACATTTGCAACAATCTTTACATTACTGTTGGAAGGTTGTGGATGAGTTAAAAAGCATTCTACAGTGATATAACAAATGTCTGAACGCATAAAACGGCAGGGTCTTTCTGAACTTCAGTCTGCACCTGAATGAGACTTAAGGAGTAAAAGGGGGATGAATAGCAACTTTGATTTAATTCACTTCAGACTTGTGCACTGTTTTGCTTTTCAAAGAGACCAGAGGCACAGAAACAAGAAATCACAAAACTGCCTGCTTTTCAGGTTCAGCATTGCTGTGATCCACTTCTGGATGCAAATCCAGCAATAGCTGTCGTTATTTCTACAATTCCTAAAAAAAGACTCAACAATCATGTTTTTTATACAATGAGACTTGCCTTGAAAAATTATGTTCTGTGCTAAGAAGCTGCCATGAAACAAAACTTCCCATTAGTTCTTTAGATATTTGTTTCAACAGCAAATCGTGACACTAAGTTCTCTTCTCTGCCCCAGCACTAGAGTACTGCAATTTTTTCTAAATGTTAAATCCCTGCTCCTTAACTCCTTTAAATCACCCCGTCAGTCAGAGGTGGCCCCTGATTTAAAAGAATTCCAAATAGTCTAGCTCAATATTTGGTGACTGTGCCAAACTCTGCATATTCTTCACAAAACTTAAAATTACAAAAAGCCATTTCCTGTTTTTTTTTTTTTTTTTTTTTTCTTTTATCCTAATGGTTGATAACATAGAAACCACTAGATAAATACCCAGGTAATTAGTGTAGAACAGAACAGAATTGCTGTGTTCTTCCATAAAAAAAAAATAAAAAATAGGAGATTTAAAATTGATACATACTTTTAAAATTGAGCCCATGCATCTACAGATCATTTACAAGGTATTATGATTGTATAAGCACGACAACCTTTTGTTCTGTGAAAATTCACACAACAGCTGCTGTGTACATTTGTTACAAGTGAGTAACTTGCTGAAACATTTTCTGTTTTCCTGCGGTGAATTAGGATGGGAGGGACAACATTGGTGTTGTAACCATAAACATGAAAAAATAATTAAAAAAAAATGTTTACTGGTAACGTTCTTGAGATGAATTGTTGACCAGCAGCCTGAAGCAGCACTAGAGCTGGGATTCAGCTGCCTGAACTGCAGGTGTTGACCACCCTTTGCTGTGCCCACCAGCCTGGGACAGCCCTCTACTGCCCATGGTAAAAGGATTGGAGGGAACTCTCACTCTTCCAGGGGAACAGCTACAGGCCAGGTGCTACTGCAATGAAAACTTCAGTACGCATTAGTTTAAACCAGAAATAATCCCTTAAGAAATCCAACTAAAAACAGTTTATAAAAACAAATATAGCTTGATGTTATTCCTATCTCCTTTTCCAAATGGCATTTGAAATGTCTACAAATTTCCCACTCACTGAAAAGAAAAATTAAAAAAAAAAAAAAAAAAACTGTATTCCTCCTATTGAGTTCTTTTTGACTGTCTTGCATAGTTCCATGACAATAAATCTCTAGACTTCAATTTTACCTTTATACTTTCGTCAGAAATGTTAAAAGCCTCTCCACTGATATTGAAAAGAGGATTCTTGTAAACTGCATTATACAGAAAGATAATGGATATGGAAATTGCAGTAGCATTACAAATACTGAAATATAACAATTTTATGAATGTAGTCTGTGAGATAACTACGTGACTACGATGAGGCACCAACACTTTTGGTTTAAATATGTTATGCTAAAACAGTTGGGATGCTCACCATATGCCTATAATTCTTAAAATGAATGCAATCTGCTCAGGAAGACACAGCCACCTCTTCCCAGAAAACAACTGACAAGCACAGATTTGAAAGACAACATCGTATTCCCAAGCTATACATTAAACTGGTAACTGTTCTGTCAGATTGAAAGCATAAGGATGGAGAAACCTCCAAGGACACAGACCCTTGTGAAGAAAGGACAGTTACCTTTCAAGGGCATTTTTCTTAGTTTTGGGAAAGGACAAGAGTTGACCTAGGAAAACACTAAATAAAAGCTTGTAAAAAGTTAAGACATGAGATAAGAGATGTCATAATTCTAATTATAAGATATCCAGCTACCCCTACAGCCCTGTATTTCAATTTATCCAGTTTCTTTACACAGAAGAGGTATTCATTTAGGTGTTGGTGTTTGTATAGACTGATTCAGGTTTCCTTGCTTTGTCAGTATCTGTTTTCTCCAAAATAATTTTTCTTCCTAATACATGTCTTTGAAAGAGTTTAGGGTTTTTTTTTGTTTTTTTTTTTTTTTTTTTTTTTTTGGGTGGGTTTTTTGTTTGCTTGCCTTGTTTTGGTTTTTTTGGTGGGGGGGTGTTTTTTTTTTTTTATTAATGCAATCCTTCAGAAAGAAGCAGTCCTGAACCAGAATTGGACCTTATGAACATTTTTCCATCATACATAAGGACTTACAGTCCAGGCCCAGCTGGACAAGAAAAGGTAAACTGTGATTTTACTGTGAGAAATGTGTAGTTGATAGAGACCTGAAACTGGGAGGACTGTGACAAGGACAGCAGAATTTAGGTTTATGGATCAAAGGCAAACAATTAACTATTGCACCAGAAATGACCACCAGTCACCTGGAGCTCTGCAGCTGATGGGGTGCAAGATCTCATCCTGTTCCCAACAGAAACTCGTTTAATTCAACATTTGGAGCAAGCAGAAACAAAGGCACAATCACTACAATGGACATTTGGCACTTTGCAAAATTGTGGAAATTCTCATTTGCTGAGTCTTGCTGAAGCAGCAGTTATCCCAGGAACAATGAGAGATGATACCACTCTTAAATACAAGTAGATTTTCATATAAATAATGGCTGTCAGCTTCCAGTTAATCACATTTTTTGCTGAGATCACCACTGTCTAAAAACAATGCATAACAATATTAAACTAGATAAATTGGTTTTTCAAAAATAATCAAGCATACTTCCTTCACACTTAGCCTTCACATGATGAAGGTCTTTTCAAAGCCTGGTATGCTTAACTTAGCTTCTTTTATATATTTTTTTACCCTTTTTTAATGCTGAATACAGCAGAGCCTATCATCTTTGTTACTGAATGACTAAATAAGCAACTCACTTTGCTCACCATGCAAAACTGGAAACCACTATGAGAAATTGCCAAATTATAGAGGCTGGCGTGAGTCCTATTTCTACACAAAGTATGGCCAAACTCTGAAAATGATTATGATTCAGACAGCTCCTGATGACAAGCAACAGACATAGATTCCATTCAAGAATTTACTTAAATTCATGCAACAAAAATCTGTCTAAGACTGTTGAAAACCTGTTCTCTAGTTCAGGAAGGTCCTAAACTGCAGCATCCCAAGAATCTGAGGGCATAAACAAAAGTGAATCTGTTTCTCCCTGGTATTTCCTAAGCATCCTCTACATTTGGCCAGAGATTTTACCACAACGGGTGCGTGTAGGATCCTGCACATTTGGGAGCTGAGAGAGGAAGTTCAGTAGTCTTTTGATAATATAATACCTGCATGCACTTGTTTTTATTTAGAAGTTGTGACCTTTTGCTCTCTTGGAGAGAACACTTTTAAATATGAGGCCCCTTCCAATGGTTATATTCAAATTCAGAGGAACTGAATTTGAAAATTTTCTTAATTTTCTCCATTTTTTGTGGTTTTGATTGTTTTCTTTAGTCTTTAGACATGCATTCCAGAAAACACACAGTGATGGGTACTACAGATCCATAATATTATTCAAGATCAAATGATCTGAATCTAATTGAGAAAAAATACAGACTGAAATAAAACATGGTATAGACAGCTAATAGATCATCATGAAAAACTAGGACAGTGTTTAGGCTTCAAATGCATGAACTAATGTCAGAGAATTATAGCTGTTAGCTTCACCCAATATATATCATGAGTCTTTTATTAGGAGAGGAAGAAAATGAAACAGCCTGGCTTTGTTTCAACCTTTTCACACCCCACAGTATAAAAACCAAATTCTAATTATATAAGAGATGCCTTCTGCTTCAAATATTAAATCAGAACCAAAGAAGTGTTGACAAGCAATAAAATAAAGGAGAGCAAATAAAAACTGCCACAAGAATTAAAAAATAAAAAAAAAAACAACTGTGTCTAATATGATCATGATGAACTCTTCCCCACCATTTAGCAAATAAACAGCAGTTTCATTCATGAGTTTGTAACATATTTTTTGACAGCTTAATCTCATTTAATTCTGTTTATCATTTTATTTCCACTAGGATTCCTAAAATGCACTGAGATTTCTGAAATGTTTACTGGCTTTAAAATAATCATTTCTGCATGAGTGGTTTAAAGGTTTGTTTTTGGTTTGGTTTTTTGTTTTTGTTTTTTTTTTTGTTTTTTTTTTGGTTCAGAAAATCAAGGAAACACTTCCAAGATGTCACCCCTTTGGGCAAATGGAAATCTACAACAATACATACAATACATTTGTACTCTGAACAGTCATACCAAACACGAGAAGAACACGGTGCAGTATTGCCTTTCCAAATAAACATACAAACAAACAAAAAACCCTCAAAAAAACACCAAAACACCACACACACCAAAAAGAGAAATCCCAAACAAACCCCATGTATCCTCAGAATGAATTCCTGCATTCTTCACATCTACATTAAATAGAAATACATCCAATATGAGATTTAAAATTATGTTAGAAATGTAACCCTAAATTTTGGGTTTCTTTTCACAGGCATCAATTTAACTGAGGAATTCCATCTAGAAGTAAGGGAAAAAAATAAAAAAAATTGAGGACAGTCAGACAGTGAAGCAAAAGAGGTTGGTACAGCCTGAGAGGTTTTCAAGTCCAGACAGAAGAAAGCCCTGAGCAACCTGGTCTGACCCCATAACCAACCCTGCTTGAGCAGGAGATTTAACTGGAGACTTCCTGAGGTCTCCCCATCCAACTTATTTTATTCTCTAATTCTGCATTAAAATCCTTAGCTGTATAAAGCATGAAATAATTTATTGGTATCAGCTTCTGAACAACTGTATGTTACTTAAAATTTATTTCACTTTTAAAATAAAAACTGAAAAGTCAACTCTGGTTATGTATCTATTATGGGCATTCCCAAAATAATCTCATGTCCAAAAGGACATACTCCACACTGACCAGAAGATTCCAGTCATTTAGAAATCTTCACCTTACACCCAATTCTACAGGCTCTTTTCCTCAAGTGGTTCACTTGGTTTTGAAAAATTTTTGCGTCTTAACATAACGAAGTCAAATACATGATATAACCAAATGAAGTATGAGTATACCTTGAATTAACTAATTTAATGGTTGTTAATACAAAGCTTCCTCTAAAATTGTAACTTTTAACAAATAAACAAATATTTGATTTTGAAGCAAATTTCTCATAAACAAATTGTCATCTGCAACTGGTTGGAGCAACCCTTATCAGCCATTCAAAGAGATGACAGGAATAAAACCCAGAGCTCAGGCTTAATCTTTGATCAAAATGTTGCTGACTGGAAGCTTAATACAACCATTTTAAATGAAAGGTATTTACATCAAAAAGCAGCTGTTTGGGCAATGACAGGTTCAAAAAAAAAAGAGAGAAAAATAAAAGATTCCCACTGTGGAACTCTTTCTAATTGGCATTCTGCTAATCCTGTGCACAAAGGAAACAGTTTAAAATACTTAACAGAAAAATAAAGTTCATCATTGTTCCAAGAGTATCCCGGGGAGAACTAGCAGAAAATGTAAGACACTGCTTTGTTACTGAAGAAAATTTCTTCTTTAAGAGAATACATGCTACCATAAACAGCTACAAATTAGTAATTTTGTTCATTCAAGTGTACAGTGTATTTTTCTCACTGAGAAATCATCTTCCTCTCCCATTGGTATCTAAAAACTTTTGAAAATAACCTATTAATGTCTGAGAATTGACAATTCTTTTCCACCTTCCTCCTCAATCCCTTAAATAAGTGCCAGAGTCAGCACACATGAAAACATGAATAATTGTTTTATCAGGATTTTGTTAACAAGAAACTTCCCTAGACTCCAGCCCCACAAATGCCTCTCTATTTGCCAGCACCTTTTTGGATTTCATCTAGGAAATCACTTATATCCACAGCAGCTTCTTGAGACAAAAGAGCTTTGCCATCTTCTCCACAGCAGCTCAGTGACCAGAGCAAACACAGGGGAGGTGAGCACAAGCTCTGCTTGGTTAGATGGTGCAGGCTTCCACTGAGGCTTCCTTAAAAAGATGAGGAGGAGTAGGCTGTGATTTATATTTCATACAAGGCAGAGGTGTAGAAAGTAGCAAGTACACTAAAAAATCTATATTAAGAAAAAAAAAAAAAAAAAGAAAAAAAAAAAAAAGAAGACAGTGTGGGGTCTTTCTGGCTTTAGAGCTGGCTGCAAAAGGAAAAGAAACAGAAGTGAATAGGAAAGATTAAATTCATCCTACAGTGTACTGTCAAAGTGATTACCAGGTGAAGAAATGAGGTAACTTCAAACAAAGCCACATTATCCACATCTTGATTTCTTTGTGGAGAGGAAGTACTCTAGTATTTAAATAAAAATCCAAGTATCACCTAAGAGCATTGACTTTTCTCATATGATGTAGAAATGTCTCTTTGAACCACTACTAATAATCCGGATTTTATTAAAAATACTTAAATAAATGTACACTTGAGAAGCTTAAGGATCAACTCCTTCTCCTTGCTGAAGTAAAATTTGCTTATATTTTTTTAAGATGTTCTCAAGTCATAAACAAATACATCATGCTGAAATATTAATTGATGTTAAATTATTTTAGCCCAGATTTCTCTGCTGTTCACTGTTACTTGAACAGAACATCAACAACAATCAACTGGTGGTAACTGACATTAAAATTTAATTTAACTCAGTGTTTTCCCCGTATGTATCAATTTCAGGCATAACTAATGTAGCATTAGCACTGACCTTAAAGAATTCTATTCCTCCTATCATTAAATTTGAAGTTACCTAGACTAATTGTTATCTAAGAATCCCCCAGCTGTCATATAAAGTCCATTAAGTTAGATTAGAGCAAAGGTAATTTATTTTTAAAAAAGCTTATATAATTAAAGACCTTAAATCCACGTTACAACAATGGAATATAAAATATTTAAAGAGTTCTGCATGAAAACCAAATTATTAACTCTTTTTAGCAGTGGCAACTTGCATGGTTTCTCGTGTTGCAACAAGGACAGAAACAAAGATTTCTTTGGGTGGAATACGGATGTGAAATACAGCAGACATATAATGATGGAAATGTTTTATAAAATAATTATCCTTATTATTCCAGTTCATTGGCAGAGATAGAATCAAATGTTTCCATGTAACAATAGGGAAGAGAAACTGAGACCAGAGAGTAATGTCCTTTTTCATTTGCTTCTGCTCTGGATGGCAGACTACCTGAAATTTGTGGTGGCTTAATGTATAACAACATATGGGTGCAGATAATTTATCTTCTGCTTAATGAAATATATTTGTGAGAAAATGTAATAAGTCTAGCTATTTTTTTCTTCCAGATGGGTATTTTATATTAGTTATTAGATATATTAGCTATTATTAGTTCTATGAGTTGTGCAGCAAATTTGTTACATTTATTTATCTATCCCCAGTCACTTCAACCCTTTGCTAAACTTGCAAATATTTCAAATAATAATAATAACTTGCCAGTAATTCATTTTCCAGTTGAAGCCAAATGAATTATCACAGTGGTCTTTTAATGCTTAGTTATTAGGAATCCTCAGTCCTCTTCATATCAAAGAACAAAACACCCTACATCAATACTGAACTTTTCATGCAAGTTGAATAATGCAGCTGGGATGATGAAAGGTCTTCTACCACTTGGAAAGAAATTACTTCTGTGATTTCTGTAGGTACTGGATCCATATCAGTGCCTATCCACAAGTGGGAATACTCAAAGGAAGATTACTGTGGCTGAGATCTGCCGCTCACCTTCCATCTAGGAGAAGATTCAGTGTGAAAAACAAAACTGCAGAGCAGCATAGAACATTCTTAACCTCAACCTTTCATCCTTGCTTATTAAATAGCATGAAAAAACCACTGGAAAGAGATTAAAAGGAATATGGAAAATAGCTTGGCAAAAATCTCAAGGAAAATCAAACTGGAATTTTCTCTAGGAAAGCTGACTGAGCCAAACTGCTCATTGTAAAAGCTCCTTTTTGCAACATTTGGTTGCCTTGCATATAATATCTAGACAATTTCATATTAGTGATGTGATCATTAAAATAGGCTTTCTCTCGATATTCTGCTCCTCCTGC
Source organism: Malurus cyaneus samueli (assembly GCA_009741485.1). Lineage (NCBI taxonomy): Eukaryota > Metazoa > Chordata > Aves > Passeriformes > Maluridae > Malurus > Malurus cyaneus. Next base: position 98,058,280 of record CM019214.1, read on the forward strand.
ATCTAAGAGATTAAAGCAAAGGTTTCCATCTACAAGCACTTTAAGACCTTCTTCAGAATTTAGTCTATCAGTTCAGATGAGGTCGGTATCACTTCCTCCCTAACGGAATAGTCACCTGTCAGTATTGTTCCAGGCAAATTTCAAAGCTTGGAATATAAAGTTGGAATTCTTTCTGATTATCTTTGTAGGGGTAGATTGCATGCTGCTACTGAGACCACACTCACTGTTTTACATATATTTTATGACCTTTCCATGCTTTATCAACAAGTTAAAGACAAGTAAGCGTCATTCTCTTCTTGGCTGTGACTATTTTAGAATACAGTGACAAGGTTTTTTTGTTGTCTTCCCAAAGGAGAAAAAAAAAAAAAAAAAAAAAAAAAAAGGAAACCCCCCCCCCAAAAAAAGGAGCCCCCCAAAAAAACCCAAAAAAAACAAAAAAACCAAAAAACCCAAAACAAAACAAACAAACAAAGAAAAAAAGAAAGAAAAAAAAAACAAAACCAACCAAAAACCAGACAATATCCAGGTTATGGCATAACTCAAATATTCGAAGTAATTCAGTGGAGACCTTTCCACTTTACAACTGACTGCAACAAGAGTGCCAGAAGTACCATTTTTGGTGGATATGAACTTCTGCAAATACACTTTTGCTTCAGCCTTGCAAATAAAGTAAAACATGGAAAAATGTGCATCATCAAGGATGCTTAACAGCAAAAGGAGGAAAGTAGATTCCCCCCCCCCCCCGAAAAAGCCTCATAAGAATTATATTATCTAAGCAAAGACCAGACTCTTGCTTATGGATGTCAAGCTGAAAGGCTTCCATTGCTTCTGCAGCTGGCACAGGATGTACTAGAAGATCACTCAGCTGGTTTCTACCTTGTGAAAACCATCATAGCACAGGCAATTGAAACATTAACTCCTAAAATATTAACAATTTGAACCAAAAAGAAGTGAATATCAAGTATCTGTAAAATATACCACATAAGCAAGCATATGTATGTGTGATTTCACCCCATACCTCTTTTTTGCAATGTTTCATTATATTTTACCTCATTAAACTGAGCTTCTATCAAAAGATGATATATTTGTCCTCAAACTTTGTCCTTCAAATTCAGAAATATTGTAATAATGTAAACTGACAAGAAACATTACTATTAATTTTCATTTTTAAGTAGCTGCTGCTTCATATATCACTAAATCCTCCACCCCATGCATCTTTCTCATTCCATTTCACCTTGACCATCAAAGCAGCTACAGCTAGCTAGAGCAAAAAATTTTATAGGCTACTGTACATTATTTATGTGCCTAAATAATTCATCTGTAATTGTTTAAAATAATTCAGAAAAAGAACACAAGACATGTTCTGGATTATTAGAATCACCAAACTAGAACTACTTGCAAATCATCTATACTTTAAGCAGACGTATTAAAAAAAGAAAAAAAAAAAAAAGTAACTACCATCAGAAAAAGGTATTTTGTACAAAAGGGGTCTCATACCCACACACTTTATTCTCTAAGCTGAAAGGAAAGGCCCATGTTCTTCACACCAGCTTTATGTTGAGCTTTTGGTAAGGAGCTCAGCTCAGAGTATTTCCTGAGATAGTTTCACCTTTTATCACCTACATATCACCTTTTATCTTTCTACATTACTATGGAATCAATAAAATGTCCTACTCTTCCCAGCATACAAATAAGGATCACAGCAAAGTTAGCAATTTGTACCTCCTTTTGGACAGTCATGAAAAGACTAGCACTTGTGTTTTCCTCTCCAAATAAGCATTTCTGAAACAGATAAAACTGTTGTTCTCTTTCAAAGTCTACATTGACATGTATACAAATGAACAACTCTTTTTGTTATTCAGGGTGTTTTGGATTTTTTTTTTTTTTTTTTATTAGAAGTTTTCCATTGGAAATGAGATCCTACAAAATGTAGACAGGCAACTTACTTCACTTTGGAATGAATTTTCAGAAGTAAAATATAAGACTCAGAGGAGGTAAACTTTTCCTGTAAGTAGAATTGTACAATGAAACTTTCCACAACAGCAGTGTTTATCATCTGCTTTCCAGAGATGCACAGTTAAATACTGGACAAGCATTGTTGGTGGAGCTGGAAATAGAGATGTGACGTATATAAACATGTATGTACAAAAGGAGCTCTGAATATGAAGGTCCATAAAGCACACAATTTTACAAGGCATTTTTTGTGTGTTTTCCAAATAAGCTGCTAAAATTCTTTGATTCTAAGTTGTGGATGGGAGATGCAGAGTTCAAGATTCTAAACCCAAAACCAGTGGAAAAACAATTGGAAAATCCTAACCTATTTACCTTTTGTACAAATTCTGAAAATTCTAGATTAATCAAAACATAAATGAAGTGCTGGTAGCTTTTTTTTCCCCCCAAGTATATCCATTCATAGCCAGTCCAGTTGTACAAGCAACATGGTTTTAATTAATCTCCATCAACAAGATGAGTTTACCTGTGCTCCTGTCTATGCAAAATGAATATAAATACTCCAGTATCACCTATGCATTTAAATCACAGAGCTCATCAACTTCTGCTCGCAAGGTGAAAGATAAAAGCTACAGAAGGTCCTTCCCAGCCTCTGTCACTAATGATAAACAGCATTAACTGCTTCTGCAGACACTAATGCTGCTATCTTGGGAGCACAGGCAGCCACCATGAGAACTTTACAGCTTCACTAATCATACTCTTGTTTGTCACAGAACACCAAATAAAATCTCAATGAGAAAAGGCAATAAATATTAACAGCCACGAACAAAGGAAGGTCACATTAATATGTAGATCTTTAAATACAGGATGCTTTCTTCATCAACTAAATAACTTGTTCATTATTATAGAGTGTCAAGGGGGCGTAAGGGAGAAAATACATTAAAAAAAAATGCCCTGATTGAGAGGTTTAATATATTATGTACTCAACATTTAATATTTACAGAATAGGGATTTTTGCTCGCTCTGTTTTTAGTTCAAGGCTGGAAGATGTTTATTTCACTTATTTTATAAACCTATGTAGGTCGTTCAGCTTTTTGCTTTACTCAAAAACTGATAGGTAAAGTTTGGTCTGCATGTACTCCTACTTCTTATTCTTCTTTATTTTTATCCCCTAAGTTGTTTTTTGGGTTTTGTTTGTTTGTTTGGTTTCTTTTCAGGGGTTCTTTGTTTAGGCTTTTGTGGTTTTTTGTTTGTTTGTTTGTTGTTTTGTTTTTGTGTTTTTGGGGGTGGGTGTGTGTGTTGCGTGTTTTTTGGTGGGATTCTTTTGTTTGGTTGTTTTTTTTTTGGGTTTTTTTTTTTTTGTCTGTTTTATTTATTATTTTTTCTCTCTAGATTGAGGGCATATTTGGATATCCTCCTGCCTTTTTTGATGTCAGAGCCACAGTAATGGTTTCCAGTGTTTTGTTTTTTTTTACTTCGAGAACAAATTATCAAGATTAAATTCCACAAGAACAAATTACCCCTATCATAAACTCCCAAATATTCCTTTAAAACCATAGCATCAGGTAGACTTGAGCTGCCACCAGTGTTTCAGTGATGTGATGTGCTTAGGTGTTACAATTAATTTATATCAACAACACTTTTATCACACAAAAGCTTGGCTGGCAAAGGATTAGCAAGAACAAAAAGAACTCAGCACATGCAGATTCAATTATCTTATTTATGCTACACCTAATCTAAATGTAGTTTTTACACCCAAGTAAACTGCATTTTTTTTTTTACTTTTGGCTGCCTTGAGCCCTTGCCTACACCCTGACAAACTGTTCTCACCTTCCCTTCACTCAACAGCATCCCAAAGCCAGGGCTGCAGCTCCTTGCAATGCCCTACACTGGCTTGAGAAAGGAGAAAAATAACATCAGACTAACGTGGCCAGACATCCCACCCCTATTACTGAAGAAAAGGTGCACAGGTTGGCTCCAAAAGAGGCTGGGAAGTTTATTACAGAGGCCATGCATGTGAAGCCTTTTGGGAGCGCAGGGAGGGAGCCTGAGTGAAACAATCAACTCTGAAAAGCCCTGAAGAGCCTCCCATCACAGCCCTGGTCACACAAGAGCCATTCCCTCCCTGCTGCTGCAGCACCAGCCTGGACCCAAACACGTCTTTCACAACAATCCTGGCATCATTCAATAGCAGCACGTTTATGTGATCTTTCTTGTACACAGGTGCTGGAGATAAAATGAGATTATTGGGAGCTGGTGGCCTGTGAAGGGCACTACAGTCCTGTCACAGCTCCACAGCAGATTTATAACCCCCAATCAAGTGCAGGTGAGAAACCTGAGCATCAACAGTATTCAAGGCATGTAGTTAAAGTGAAAAATTGTATTTTAACAATCACTTTAATATCATATTAGAAAGTCAGAATTAAGATGCAAATACATTTAGGGATGCATTCAAATTGATCTTCAGTTGGATGATTCATTCACATGTATTAATTCCCTCAGAATAAATTAAATTAAATCCACTTTTATATATGGTACTGTAAATAATTATATTTTTTTAATTATTTACTGCTGATTCATTATTGGAAAGGAGGGAACACAAGCCAGCCTTTATAGTGGTAAGAACTAGTTACATGTTTAAAACTGATTAATGAAAATAAAGCATGACCAGTCCCTCCAACATCACAGATTTCTAATGGTACACCAGAATGCTGGGATACACACCTGAGAAAGGAAACAATGCCTTTGCTTTGAATAAGAATTCAAAGATTTAGGCTTCCACAGATTTTTCTGTTATCCTGCAGATGGGTTCCATGCAAGGTTGTGCTGCACCGGAGTTGGTACCTTTCAATCTAAAGGCTCTGCAAGCCTGTTCTCATATTTAACTCCATTGCTGCCTTTTTAGTTTTCATATAAACTCTTCAGCATCTACACAATCCTGTGGCAAGGAGTTCCCCAGCCCTGGGCTGTATTGGTTCAAAGGCAGATTTCTGCTGTAGAGTTGCAATCCAAGTGCACTTTTATAGCCCTTGCAAAGAGGGAGATTCCTGAAGAGGAGCCCCAGTTGGATACTGCATGACCTTATTGCCATTTCCTCTTCTATTTATTGGTTTTAGAGCCTACCAGGCTCATGCTTTCTGTAATACATGTAGACTTTCTAAACGTGTAATTCCTACACTGCATGCATACCTCATAACCATATCACACACAGCTCTTTTTTTTTCAATCCTCCTGAAGTGAGGGATTAACGGTGGAAGGTTCAGCAAAAGTGAGTAAAAAGTCAGTTGGCCGTTCACACAGATACCCAATTCTTTCCTGAGTTCATTTAAAGCCAAATTCAAAGAGAACAGCAGGATCTCAAAATGGTATTTCAGACAAGACACTTTCAAACAAGACTGTTGTTTGACTTTCAAGCAAAAGACTTTTAGAACTCATTCATCAAAAGGTAAACAAACATAAGAGACCTTATCACACAGGTGCAGCAGATGTAACAGAAAAAAAGGGCAAAAAAAATCACACCTCTGACAAAATGGGAGATAAAAGTAGATAATAAGAAGCAAACAGGGAACCAGATTAAAGTCACTATCTTGAGACCTTGTTTCAACTCAGATCCATTCAGCAGAGATCTACTTCACAGCAAAATCTTCCCTGGCTTTCAGGAGGAAACACAAAGAACCTGCCCTACCAAAACATATGTTCAGGTAATAATTGAGTGCTCTACCCTATTATTCTGTTAGGACAGAAGACTTTCAATGAAGCAACAGAAAAGCAATTTACTCTCACCAGACTGATCATGAATGAAGGAAGAGCAGGTCTCACCATCGTAGGGAAAAGGAGAAGAGGAAATTAAATGTGAAAGGCTCCTAAAATCAAAACTTGGCCTGTTTAGAGCAAATTCAGATACTTTTGGGTCACAATTGATTGGCTTCAAAAGCATTTACTTTTCAAGGATGGAATGGCAAAGTTCTACCAAAGTGTAAATATGAGTAATGTGAGTTCCAGTGAAGCAAACCTACTTACTCTTGGGCTTTAAATTAAACACCTTCATGAGCAGGTTCATGTTAAAGATCAGAATGTGAATCTGTGAATTCTGTTAGAATCTGCCATAACACATCTGCACTTCCAATTAAACCTGTTTCAGAGGAACCCATCACCCCTGGATAAGTAACTCAGAAATTCACTAGTCCAGAGGATAAGAACTGTACTGGCAGTGTAACACAACACAATCCAGTTCTGTTCTAGAACAGCACTGTCACCCCCTGTCAAGGCAGCCAAAATGGAGCCATTTCTTCTCCAGAAAATATTCTGAGAATTATTTTATAAAGTCTCTCAGAAAATACTTTGAGAAGTAGCTTTCAATACAATAATTCACTTAACAGAGCAATACAGATACTGAGACAACAAAGGAGAGCAGATTCTGTCCATGTAGCTGAGAGCCATTCCTCCCTTCAGCTTTTAGCAGTGCCATTTCTGCAACATAAGAGTCCAATATTCTTGTATGGTAAAGCTGCTGATTGTTTAGAAGGACGATAGAATGTAGGCTCCTTTCTATAAACAAGATGTAATCTATTTTATCTCAAGTAGAACCCACTACTAAATAGATAATAATCTATAATTGTATTGCATTTTAATTTCATAAATTGAAAATACATGTGTTACGTATCTTATAACTGTACTTCATTTTTCCAACCTGCACCTTTAAAACAGCATAAAGACACAGGACCATTTCTACCAAGTGAAAGAATCACTTGAAAGTCCCAGATATTTTTCCCCTCCAGTACTATCATAGGTGATAAATTACAACAAATTGCAAGCCTAACAAAACAACACTTTAAACTGTATTGTCATATTTATTATAAAGTTCCTGGTTCGTTGCATTTTGGCATTTTATACAACTGGTTCTGACAGTGATTAACATGGTTTGGGCTTCTGCTGTTTCACCCAAGAGAAATAAAACACCAAAATCTCTGCAGGTGTGTAATGGGCCAGGGATTCACAATCTGTTCTGCAAAGTCAGACTTCAAAGACTTCAAAAACAAAAATACTAAAGTTGGCATTGCCTCTGTAATCATTTAATGCATTTTTGCATATTTCAAGGAATTCTAATTTCAATGTTTTAATCAGCACTGTTATTCAACAGTTTTCTGCAACAATTTAACCAATTGCATGACAAATCCTCCATTAGCTCTCAGTTTCACAAACCAAATAACATCCCGAGGAATACATCTGAAACTAAATAACAGAGTAAGCTAAATTATTAAGTACTCACTTGAACTCGAAAAGGGGCTTTCACTTATTTGAAGTACGCTGTACAATTTATCTGATGCATATGCGTGGCTAGAATGACACAGTAATTACAAAACAGCAATCACACAGTTGCACCTGCAGCACAGGAGCCTCAGGACAACATGCTAATTGTTCCTGTGATTACCTGTCTAAAAGTAGCACAGAACCAAAGAAGAGGTAAAGTTCAGGTTACAATTTCAAGCCCTTCACAAGCGAAGAAAAGAATCAAAGAAATTCAATATATTACTTATTTCTACAAATTTTTATGTGAAAACTGTCTTGTGTGTTAGGCAAATTTCAAAAACATTTTATGACTGAATATCTCTACCAAGCAGTGGAAGTGGAGAAGGCAATCACTCGAACCATTTCTGTGTGGTTTGTTTTTCTTTGAAAGGGTTTGCTTACATACAAAATACTGTATTTCATAAACACTATTAGAATTCTTTGCTCCCTACCCAAGAGGCATTTTTCTTGACCTTTGGCACTGAGTTTGCCATTTCACCTTCAAAAGCATAGTTGCTTTAGTATTTGGTCTTAAAAAGAAGGCTGAAGTCCTACTGTAAAACATTTTCATCTTCTTTTAGAAATGATAAACCTAATTACAATGTTCACCTACAAACCTGATATTCACAGTTTCAAAATACCCATCAGAACAAAATGAGCAATTGCAATACAACATAAACCCATGGAAAACACACTATTTTCTATTTTGCTGAAGGCTTGGTCAAAACTGTTGTTCTAAAGAAAAAAAAAAAAAATCATCCTCTCTTGTTATAATAAAATAACATTATCACAAAGATAAATGCATAATCACAAAGATGAGCAAAGGATTGGGAAACCTGGCATGTGAGAGGATGGAAGAACTGGGTTTGACCAGCCTTAAGAAGGCTTAGAGAGATCTTGGCAAAGGTTCAAAGAAGATGGAGACTCCCTTTTTACAAGGAGAAGATGAGGGGTAATGGGGCCAAGTTACTTCTGGGCAGATTCCAGTTGGGCACAAGAGGACAATTATTTAAAAAGAGAACAATCAGCTCCTGCAATAATCTCCCCAGGGAAGTGCTGACTTCCCCCATGCTGAGCACTCAAGATCCATCTGGACAAGGTTCTGGGCTGTCTAGACTGTGCCTTTGCCAAGAAACATCGGAGCAGATGAGGCTCCAAGTCCCTTCCAAACTGCAATTCTAGGATTCTGTGATTAGCAGAAAAAACAAACCAAACAAATCTACCATAAGAGGAAGGTTAGAAGCACAGTACAATCCTGAGCATTGTTCTTAGATCAGGGTTAACTCAGCCAAGGGTCTATAATCAGAAGCCTTTTAAATTCCATGGCTGTTGATTTAATAATTAGGTTTGAGTGCACAGCAGCAGCACCCTGTGCACTGTTCTGGGTCGTGACTTTGCTGAGCAATGAATTGCTGCCTTCTGAATGAAACTTCCCTATTTCCATCAGCTTAAGCATCAGACTTCTGAACTCGGTGGAAAGGCAGATTGTCAGATTTGAGCAGAAGCCAGAGTTCTGAACTGTGAGTCTTACACCTATTTCAGCATGATTCATGCCAATTGTTATAGCTGGAGTTGTTTGTTTTGTTTGGGGTGTTGATTTTTTGTTGGTTTGCTGTTTGTTTGTTTTGTTATGTTTTTTGTTGTTGGTTTTTGGTTGTTTTTTTTTTTTTGGTTGCTCCTTAGTGCAGAACCACAGATTGGGAGAAAAAACTTTAAACTGCATTCATTAAATCCTTATGCCTTACAATCAGCTTTTTCCTCCCCATGTGTACTCCATAATGATACAAAACAGTCTGATTAAAGTGTCTTACAACACATAAAAGTGTTTTAATTCTTTCATTCAGTAACATAACATAACTGAGCTTGGAGTCCTGGACTGCATGAAGAATGAAATTTACCACAAAGAAAAAGTGTTCTTGTGTCTCTTGAAGACTTTTTTCCTTCAATTGGTTAAGGTATCAATAACTTTAAGACTCAGACACACAATTAAAAGCAGAACTTTTCCTTAATTTAAAATTAACAAACCTAACAAAATAAAAAGTGCCACATCTGATGCATTGTTTAAAACCACATATCTTTTAACATTTTTCTTTAAAATTGTAGGTCTTCAGTGCTCTGCATGAATTGTAATATTGTCAGTCTGACGGAATTTAAGAGATAGCCAAGTAACAAAAGCTATTTTATTTGCCACTCTTGGAAACCCACAAAATTGACATAAAATTACTGCAATTGCACTTCACACAAAGACTTAATTAATACTATGTAAATAATGCAGTTAAAACACAGCATTAAACATGGCTGAAACAAAAGTAATTCACTACAGAGAGAAAGTAAAAGAAATGAAAAAGCACAGTGAAATCACAGCATAATAGGAGAAAAGGTAAAAGTCATGTTCTACAGAAGAAATGGCATTTGAAAAAGAAGATCTACCTAGTAAGGGTGGATTTCTTAAGCCTTTCACAAAGAAAAAGAAAACTCACAATGAGAGTTTCTTAGAAACTCCACATAAAAAGTCCATTCTTCCAAAGAATCTTCATCCACACATCAGATAACAGCTGGAAAGGTAATATGCACATGACTTTTGAAAAGCTTGTTTTCAGTATAACATCATATACTGACCTTGTTCTGACCACAGACAGTTCATAACTGTCATAGGACTGCCCTGGTAGTAATTATTTGACATTATTTATAAAGGGGAGGAAAATGCATGGCCATGCTGTATTGTGTGGCCTCCGGATTGTCTGTATTTTAAAGCCTAGAGGCACAGCAGACAAAATCAGAATATGACAAGCTGTTGTGTGCCATCAGAGGAAAACAAAAACATGATTCAATATAACAAAAAACAGAGTAGAAGCTCAGGTGATGTCTGCCTTCAATATGTCCTGTATCTACACGTAGTCTGCTCAGAGAAGTAATTAATATATGGGCAAAGTACTTCAACAGGGAATTATTTACATCTGGACAGCACAAATTAGCAACAGAACTCATTAGAATATTCAACTGTCACAGATTCAAACATCAGAGAATGCAAAACATAACAAAAATATGCTAATCTCCCCCGTTGTTAAATAACAAAAAAATATTATTCACATAATTACCAGCTAGGCATGTGTGGCAAAATATTAACTTTCTTCCCCAATACAAACAAAAATGTGAAATATGCAAGAGCTCAATAAGGAATAAATACAGGCTATTCACAGACAGTTTGGGTTTGATGATTTGCTGTTTTTGTTTTTCTTCTTTAATCATCAGACACCCAGCCAAAGCACATAATGTCAGGCTTCCCTCCACTACAGATATTCCACGGTTGCAAAGTGAAAAGCAACCTTTACAGTTGTGTTTTCCAGAGTTACATCTCTTGATTCCAGGTCTGTAACGCTCTCAGTTTCCCTCTGAATTGCAATAGGCAGAGCACACAATGAGGATGTTAATTTTTCACATTAATTCAAACGTTGTAATAAAGTATTACGGCGTCTCCTTGATATGAATGTTCTGTGATATTATTCCTACGATTATTAATTCCTTTGGCATGCACCCAGAACTATTTATATGGTATATAAATTAATAAATTATGCATCTTGAAGTTAGCTGAAGCTGCTCATTCCAATTTCTGCTAATTAATAATGTGGCTGTCATGTTAAACCAGAGGATTTGTGCTAAAAACACCTCTAAACTATTAGCTATCAAACTTTAAAAATGCTTATCAATACTATTAGCCTGAAGAAACTTTTGGCCTTACCTGGCATCACCCCTCTCAAACAGTTATTTTGTTCTATCTCTAAGACTTTTCTGCAATGCTTTGTTTTCAGAGAAAATGAGGAGCTGGGGAGAGCAAAGAATTAACCTAGAAAGCTGATTGTTTGGAATATATTAAATAATATACATATCATGTTGAGTAATGCAGATCCAAATGACTGCAACCTATCCAAAAGCTATAAAGACTCTTGGCTGATAATGACTTCTGGAAGTTTCATTTTGACAGATATCTGTTGGATTTTCCATCGATGCCAGCCTACTGAGGAAAGACAAAACCCGAATGTGCAGCTCCAGTAATCATTTTGATGCTTAACTATTACAAATGCTTTCAATGTTAAATTTGGGAATGCAAAACAAACACAGCACTACAGTATCTGCTGTGTTTCATTTTGAGATGCAAACAGTAAAATTCCTGTTCTGCAAGTAACACAATTATTCATAGCAAACAGAAAGGTTAATCCTCACCACAAATGTCAGCCCGGGAGCTGATTTATTTCTATCAAGGCTTGGGGGTTACTGTGCACCCCAGTTTTCTTAAGGGTAAAATTTCCTTCATATGCAGAACTGTTTTAAGACACATTTCATAAACTTAAAAACCTGCCCTGACAAAAGACACAAACATACTCCCACTGAGAAAAAAAAATCCCAAATCAGAAAATTATTAACTGGGGTATGGTGTGTAGGTTGGGTGGGTGTGGTTACAAACTAGAACTTTGGTTCAAGGACCAAATTTGATTCTATGAAGGCAGCTACAAAAAGGAGACATTGTTTCTCTTCTGATGTAATGCTTCTCTCCATATATACATAATTCTACAGAATGGCTATTCCTGACTTATAAAAGTATGAGATTTCATTTTAGAGATAACATTTACATCAAAAACATACATAGAAAACAAGATTTCTCATGAGCTCTCTTACAGATAACATAAGTGGTATAATCAGAAATATTATGGTATGCCCTTCTGTTAGAATTGTCTGTCACTGAATTTCACGTGGTGTTGACTTTATTACCCCCCATGAAAATGCTTTCCCAAAACCTGGAGACCATGTGCTACCAGATGATGATGACAGTGACAACAGATGTGGTACTCACAGCAGAAATCACGCCACTTTCTGTTGGTATTTTTTTCCCCTGCTATGTCTCATTTTTAACAGAGTTAAACTCCAAGAGAGAGATTCTTGAAACTCTGAAGCAGGCACCCAGTTAATTACTTTGATTATGCAAGCACAGAGAAAGTCCTCAGCTAAAACAAGATAAAGCTGCTCCATACAGGAGCCAGAGCGAGTGAGTCTCTGCTGAATAAACCCAATGCCACAGTGCTCCACCAGGGCTGCCCAGACACCTCAGGAGCGTAGGAGGGAAGCCCAGGGTCAGCTGAATTGTGGATTTCTGACAAAAAGCAGCCGTGGTGGCTCTCACACACCCACATTTCGATTCTGCCCATGACACCGTGTCAGCACAGCGGGTTTAATGAGAGGACGCAGCGAACTCGGAAGAGCCATCCTATAAATCTCATCAGGAGGAGCTGACCTGAGGCTATTGCAGCCCCACAGAAACAATCTTTAATCTGGCTCAACAAGCATTCAGGATTTTCTTGTGATGTTTCCTAGCAGGCACTCTAATGTAGCTTGACCTGTAGGATATGCAGGAGGAAAAGAATAAACACACGAAAAAAGAACATAGGTGGTAGAGAAGACAGAATAAAAAAAAAATATCCAACATATCTTACAGAGTCCATCATTTAAAATGGCTCTGTTCTCTTTCTGAAAAGCAAACTTGAGGGACAGGAAGAATGGAGCCTGAACATGCCATTTCTAAACTACCTCCAACCAGAAGAAAATGCCCGAACTATTTCTTTGTTGAACTAAATAGCATCAATAATTTTAGCAAGAGCCACAAACGTTCATGATTCATCTTTAGGAGACTAGAGGGCAGCCACAAGACTAAAACATTATTTTGAAATGCTTCTCAATACTCTTACCATAGACAGGAAATGCTGGGATGAAACCTGGTTAGGATTTATATTTCTTCTTCCACTTAAATCTTCCTGGATTTTAGAGAGCCTGCTCTATAACCCTTAGCTTCCACATATTTTTCTAACACCTTTCAGTTCCCCGTATTTCAGCAATACCCTTTCTATCACAGCTATATCTCAGAAGAGAATAGCCAGTGCATGCATTGGTCACAGAGAGAATGAGAAATCATACAAAATAGGGTGCTGTTCTGAAGAAAAAGATTCAGCCAATGAATGATTCAACACTGTTGTGACTATCCACATTCATGGATGTGTTACAGAAACACAGACTTTGTTTATACATATATAATGTTACAGCACTTAAAATGTTTATTTATGCTACAGTCTACTCATGCTTCCATTGTGTGTCAGCTTAAGCCTCATCTTTTTTTTTTTTTTTTTTTTCCTCAGGCAACTTTTACATTGCCCTCACTATTTATTTATATATTGTTTTATAAACATAACACATAAGAAGCAACGACATACCAGACTTGGGAAGCTGACTAAATAAAATTGAGAGTGTAGCAAAAATCCTGAGCTTCTTCACTCACCCGAACTATCAAACAGTGAAAGTCCAGGAGAGAAGAAATTGGATAATTCTTCCCAGAACAAGTTCTAGATCTTTGTAAAGAAGATCCTTCTCCCCAGAACTGAAGATTTCCTGAAGGCTGTAGTTTGCCATTTTTACCAATCTAATGATGTCTGGCCTTTCATAATTCCTCAAACAAAAAATTTAGTGCATTACATATTTGATAAGGGTAAAAAAAACTAAAACATTGCACATGTCTGGTATTAAAGCCCTAACTATAAATATTTCACAGCCCCTTCTCATTAAAAAGTAAAAATATTTCTAATTCATTTCTTACGTGCATTTGGATATGTGACATGTATTTCTGAAAGCACACACTAAAAAACAAAAAAAAAAAATTAAATCAACAAACCCTTCAAAATGCCTTGAAATTTATTGCATAAAACATAACAGCACCTAAAAATTTACAAATCTTAAAAAAAATACATTTATTCACTTATTCTAAAATTAAATTTCAGGTCTAAAGACAGTTGAAAGAAAGAAATAAAATGGTTGTAATAGGAGAGAGAAATGACTGGTTAATTTAATGCCTCTTCACAGTTATAATAAATTTATAATGCTTTCTCTTTTAGATGATGCAAGTGAAGAGCTGAGAGAACTAAAGAAATTTTTGTCTTAATCCTTCAAGTTACAGAATACTTTATCCTTAAAAGTGAAAAGCACCTGAACATGCTGGGGCTTTGTTCTCTTTTTTTTTTTATGTTTTTTTGGGTTTTTTTTTGGTTCTTTAACCATAATATTTTACCAATGTCCATGAAATCAACAGACGAATTTCAAAACCACTGGTTTTGATTACTGATTTAATTAGTGGTCAAATTACTTGCAATTTCAAGGAACACATCTCAGCCTATCTTTAAAATCATATTCTGCCAAAACCTTTGAAGGAGAAAAACTCAATTGATCCAAGTGTGAGAATACCTTGACCAGGTCTCCAGCACCCCAAAACACACAAAGGCATCGCAGCATTTTATCCTCACCTCAAATCTCCCACTCAGTGATCACCACTGATCACTGATTTGAATTAAAAATTCAAATATATAGCTCCTCCTCACTTATTTTTGAAAATTCCTTAAGTTTATGTTTTAGAAGGTAAGTACTCAAAATATAATACTAACACTTGGATTTAGGACCAAATTCCTTTTTCTTTTTTTTTTTTTTTCCTTTTTTTTTCTTTTTTTTTAATATATTTTTAAGAAAACCATGAAGATTTTAGCTCAATCAAAACCTAAAACTCAGACATTTCATTTTTTTTCCCATTGATGCTATAAAGTGGCAAAGAGGCTCAATTTACTTCACAACCTATTTAGAAAAACAAACAGACAAACAAACAAAAAAACAGTAACCATTTTTTTTTTTTCCTTTGATATTCTATGATTGGCTCTGGTGTACTGATTTCATTTCATGTAGAAATGCTCATGCTCTGATTAGTAGAAAATAGGTTAAAATACTACTCAATCTAATGAGTCATGGATTTGTATGGATTAGGCTCTACTTCCCATGCACATAAACATAGCCAGAGTCAGGTTTAAAAGCCATTCTTCCACAGACGCTGAGTCATCCTGAAGTCAAAGGAATTTATTAAATACTTCTTAATGAATAGAACATTTTGATGTTGCCGTAAGTAATGCTGTGTAAAGCAGTATCTGAGTAATACCACTAAAAATTTTCTGTACAGGATGTAGAAATTATTCCAGCCACCCACTTCCTTTTCAGTCAGGGCTAAAGAGAAATCTGGTACTAAAACAGAAAACCAGGCAATTTATTTGAGATGTTACTGACCATAAACTTACTTATTTCACAGGTGAATGCCTGTAGGTTTGATGGCAGGATACCTTCACACGATGAAGCAACATCGTTGGAGCAATATCCACACCCCCACCAAAAAAACCTCCTACTCAAAAGTGTGTCCTTTAACTAAATAAAAAACATTATAAAATTACAGAAAACTTAAATGTAAAAAATATAGAAAAAGCCCTACTTTAAAGCAAACAAAAACTTTCCACTGTGGACATGCAGTACTACTGAATTTAATTGATAAAGACACAAGTTGAGTTTGCATCTAACTTTAAACATGAATAAACCTCTGCAGAGAAATGCATTTAATCCTGTTTGATCAGTTGTTCTAGAAGGACAGTGACCCTCTGGTGTGTGCACGTCTCAGCTTCCAAGGAAGAGACTCTTTGGGCAGATGGTTAAGACCAACCTCATCAGTGACTTTTTCACAGCTCTCCCAATTAGTGATGAATTAATGATGGGGATGGGGGGATGGATATAAGCTTGTGAATGAAAGCTCAAGACCAATGTCTGGATATTGCTTCCAAGTGAAGTGAAAATAGAGTAATTTTCGTGCTTTGTTCAATAAAAACAAAGAATATTTGGAAATGCCATCAGTGGAGAACACTGGCATTTCTGCTGTCTGTATACTGTGTTACTCACATAGCTTGAATTTATATCCTGAATGTTTTCAATTATTCCAACATTTCAAAACACTGCCCTTTAATTTTTGTAAAAAAAGAAACTAACATGAAAATCTAGTTAATTTTTTTTGAATGTTGATTTGGACATTTTTGGGATACAGCATATTTTACAATCTACTGGTAGGAGTAGAGCGGCATGAAGGCAGTAGCATATTTTACCAGCACACTTTTAATTTTCTGGCCTTATTTTTGACCCACCAGCAAAATGACAGATGCTCTTTTCTCTGCCTATGGACTAATTTTCACTGAGGTCAAATGATGTTATGTACTGTAACAGCAAATTTAATTTTTCTTCCCCACCAAAGTTTCAATTCACTTTGTGACACAAGTTTTTCAGAACTTTGTCAAAGATACTTGACATTTACCATATTAGCTAAGACCATTACCAGAGGATTTGAAGGAAAGTTGTAAAATCTCTTGAACACATATGCAGAAAGGGGAAAGGGGAGGAAGTTGTGAAATTCCAAATGAAAGAAAAACCAGAACTATCAATGCTATAATTCTTGACCTTTCAGGGGGTTTTCAAAAGTAGAATATTTAACATATTGGCATACAGTAATCTTCTCTTCTGCATTTGCTGCCTAAATAACTACGGAGAAAGCTGCCATGAGTCCAGGCAGTCCTTGTCTAGAAGATTAAACATTATTCTTCCTTTGTGCATGGAGTCTTTTGGGGCGCTTTTCTAAGAGCTGGGTAGGGTCGACTAAAGAATAATCTCCTTTTTTATGTTTTGTATTATGCTTTTTCTAGCTTTTCCAATAGATAAATCAAATAAATGTCATTCTGAGCAAAAATTTTCTTACTACTGTTTTCAGCTGCAGTGTGGTGGCATTACTCATTCACTCTATTCCCTTCTTTACTCTGTGCTTTATGAAGTTTATGAAAATTCCTCATTTGCTTGATGCCTCATCCATCCATCCATCCAAACCTGGGGAGCAAAGCCCATGGTAGCTGCTCAGGAGTGCAAATCATGCATTTCATGCCCAAAGCCATTACACAGAAATGACTGTCTGGGGTTGCATCATCAGCATTACTGCTGTAGCATGAAGGAGAAAAACAAAATATTAATGGGGGAGATGGAAGGGCAGCAATGAACACAAAGGCTTGTTAAATCATTGCTGCTCATTTTCCACTGCTTCCCAGTTGGAGGGAGTTATGCAAATCGACCCAACTATTGACATGCAGGTGTTTGATCTCACATGGACCATCACAGCACCTCTGAGATTTCAGGGGTTTGTCATACACGGCTGAACCAGGTAATTAAACTATTTGTTGCAATTAAATAGCATGGATACGGTGGAATCTAGTTCCTTTTCTCCTTCTAACTTTCCAACAGAAATTTTTAACTGTTTTTAAAAGTAAAGAATTCAACCACCTTGCCCTAACAGATGGTGAAAATTTTCAGGTTTTCATTTCAAAAAGGTCAAGTGAAAGTCTCAACAACGCCACAGTAAAATATATCTGACATGCAAAGTATAAAACCTTCTGTGGGGTTTAATGTCAATGATTTTGCTTATGTCATTTGATTTCTCAAAAATATATTTAATAGATTTATAGGTTTAATAAATACCTTAGCCATGGAAGAGTTTCATGGCTGTACAGCTTTCCCTTTTTATTTCAGGTTTGATTGATGCATACTCCACAAAACCTAGATCTTCTGGGAAAAAAAGCATTCTAAAAAGTGGTTTCAGTGAACACTTACAATTCCTCCCTTTTTTTTTTTTTTTTTCATTAAGTTGGACATTTTTGACACTATACTGTATTACAGGCTATTAGCCTAAAGCAATGATTGGGTAGATTAGATTTTTAGTGCAACACAGAATAAAAAATGTGTGAAAGATTGAAATTACAAGCTTGTATTAGCAGGTTCCTTTCAGAGGGCAGCTCCATCTTTGTTGTACAATGAAGTAATAATAATTTAGACCCTGCAGGTAAACTGAAAGCCATATCCAACATGCCTTGAAACTGAAGACATCCTCTTCTAGGAAACAGCTGAATTTAAGCAAGTATCAGCAAAACAAATCTTTGTGGATTTTTTTTTTTTCCTTCCCCACCAAGACTTTTGATCCTGTTTCTTTCGCCTTCCTTTTTTCCTCCCCTGTCTGCTCCAGCAGCAGCTCTGAGGTTCCCAAGTGGAGCTGAATAAATTCCCTGCCCATGTGGGACTTGGGGCAGTACCTGGAACCCTCCACCCCTGTCTGAGCCTTTGATGGAAGGGCAGTCGGGCACCGTCCCTCCCTTTGTACCCTTGTGAAAATTCCCCTTTAAAATCTCAGTATATTAAGTTTACTCACAGCTGTATATTAAGCATATTAAGCTGGCTCAGAATGGCTTCTCCAAAAGCTCATTCTCTGCAAAAACTCTGGCGACTCAATCTGACTGCAATTCATATTTCTCACACTACGAAAACAAGCTAAAAATTCAGATATACTAGAATTTTGTATATACTGGATATACTAGATAATCTAGCTGCATTAAATAATAAACTATAATAATATACTATACAATAAACTAGGATAACACATAACCAACATTTCCTGTATTAAAAAAAAAAAAAAAAAAAAGCACTTCTGTTAGTAGATTATTTTTAAAAATGTATCAGTGTCTTTTTTAAATCATGTGTGATTTTAATAAGGGAAAACGAATCAGAACTTGATGGATGGACAGCGCTTTCAGAACATTGATAAGATGGCAATGACACAGCCACTGATCCATGTCTCCACCATCTCCTAACAATTTTCATTGTAAAACAGACTTGCTTTAACTTCCCAAGGGACATAACTGTTACTCTTTCAAAGCAGTTCTGGTCTTTTTCAAGTTCTAAACTGCAAACATCCTGCATTTACTCTTTAAGTCTGCAGAGTAACAAAGTCAACCTGCTCTCCACAGCAGAACAAGAAACTCTAACCCTTGCTACAGAACCTCCATGTTCCCATTTATTCTGAATTGCAAAGAACAATTGGTCTGCCAAGCAGGGGCCAATATCATGGGCAGCAGAGTCGGAGGGAGGATGCTGCCATGTTGGACAGGAGACAGCAGATGGAAGTTATGAAGTACAAGACAGCACATTAACTTTTCCAAGCAGGGCAATTCTTAATTAATCTGCAATTTATGAAACTCTCCATGCTCCCAGGAGTCCTCCCAGGGAGCTTTTGCTGGTTGGTATCCGGGGAGGTGAAAAAATGCCTCCCTTGTTGCACAGTGCCTGTAGTACGACACTGAAGACTCTCCATAGCATAGAGGGAAAAAACCACAAATGAGGAACCATTAATACCTAAAGCAAAATATCTAAATATAACTGGGCTAAAAACCAGATAATACATTTGAAAGCAACTTCAGAATAAAGAGCCTGAACAAACATTGCAGGGAAGGGGAGCAGACACACAACACTATAATTAGGCATTTAGCAAGGAAAGTTCTATTCTAAAATCAAAGGCAGCAGCTGGCATTTGTTTTTAACTAAAAAGCCTGCTTTCCTTGACACAATATTTAGTTCTAACCTTTGCCCGAGCTAGTTATAAGGTATCCCTAGAATTGGTGTTGTGACTTTACACAACATCAAAAAGGAATAGGAAAGACTTTTAACATTGGATAGTATTTTTTCATATTTCTTTCAATTAACTTCAAATGCAGTTAGTCAAATGTAAACATTTTGCTTTGCAGAGTGGTTTCCCCGCAGAAAAGTATCCTCTGACACAAGGAAGAATCACAATTATGCCAGGTTATATCCCTGGTTTATCAAATTACCCATGAGAGTAACTAAAGCCCCACACAATGTAGTTTTTTTTTTTCCTTTTTTATGGTTTTTAATCCATAAAAAAATTACCTTTATATCTCTATGATCACCTCAAGACTGGCCTTCACTATAAATTCATCTTCTCTCTTTCCTCCTGTTTTTGTACTACTTTGATTCTCCTACTCTGGAATTTCAGCTACAACTGTCCTACTGACTCATTCCTGCACTCCCCTATTGTTTGACTGAAATATTATTTTCAGCATCTTTCCCTGGGATCAGATTACAGCACGCAGGGAACACTGCTACTCCTTTCCGTGCAACAGCAGATTGAGTCCTGGACTATTCTCACTCGGATTCTCTTCACTAGTCTCATACTTGCTGCTTATTTCTCTTTTCATATATTTCCACCGTTGTCAATACACAAATGGCTCCCTCTGGATGAGTGCCATCTGGAACAGCCTTTTTGCATTGCTTTGCCTCATCAGCTCCAGCTTCTATTAAAATCTCCTTAAAATTGGAATTTTAAAATATAAATATATTTAATATGAACATTACACTGTAATTAAGGCAATAAACTGCCTTCGTTGCCTTTCCAAAAATTATGCACTGCTAATTTCAACCTCAAAGTGTTCAAATGCCTGATATTTCTGAGTTGGTAAAATCCACCAACAATAATTTTGTAAACATAGAAGTTTTACATGCTCTCTGTACACAGACATGGAAAATAACATATAAATGTAGGAGTAAAAGACAAAAGCGTTCTCTCTCCCAGGAGAAACAGGAACCAACAGCTCTGTTCCTTTTAAATGTTCCATTTGTCTCAGGCTCACGAAGAATGCTATGCTAATAAATGCTGATAGCCTGTTTTTGCAGCAGGCAATCTCCTGGTTCCAGGTGAGCGACTGGAGAGATGTTTTATCTGCAAACAGGAGATGCTGCTTGGGTGCTGAAGTCAGTGGGGATGTTATGAACACCTCGAGCAAGGTGGAAAGAACGGAGCCTAGCAAAAGTAACTGAAAAAAATTGAAATTGCTCAACGGGTTACATAAAAAGGACAAGATATTCTGTATTTTAGACGTTACTAATGGAATTCAGCCTGTAAAAAGCTGGGTGTATCTGCATATATTTTATATCCATGTATCTCAGCTTCGTTAATTTACATCACAGAGTGAACCATTATGGCAACACTCTAGAATAGGATCATTTCCTTCCTCATACTTCTTCATCAACCTATTTTTCAACAAATTTTAGTCCAATTTTCATCTATTTTTCCTAAATAAATTTCTATTTAGCCATGTGCAAAGCACTCTGCTCTCACACATGTCCAAGTACACTGAAAGCAGTGTACAGGTGTTTGCCTTCTTTGTTGGAGCAGAAACAGAGATGTTGGGGTTTTATCACAATTGGCATTGTCATGGCACATCCTCAGCAATTTCTGATGAATAGTGTACTTCAGTGTTCTGCTACTTCAGCTGCTGTAGACTTCCACAGAGAAAGAGGTTGGAAAAGTCATGACTACCAGAAAAAAAATCATTAATAATTTTAGTTGCTATGCATTAGCCAAAATTACATTTTAATACATGCAGTGTTTTCTTTACAAATTAATAGCGTGTAAGATGCCTAATGAGATATGACTGACTAAGATTTTATTTTAAAAAAAAAAAAAAAACAAAAAAACCCAACAAACTAATGATGTATCCATGGTGTGTATGGTACCCATACTCACTTTATATTATAACTTGAGGGAGGGGAAGAGGAAGGAAAAAATAAGTAGCCTGATACATACAAACATTTTTAAAATGTGAATACCTGCAGTAAATGGAGGCAAGTTATTGCTATCATACCTTGAGAAAAGGTTTTTTTTGTTTTTTTGTTTTTTTTATTATCTTTTAATGCACTCAACAAAACACAGGGAGGGAAAAGTGCTGGGGTGGTTCAGCATCCTGGGACAGTGTCAGTGTCTAAAGTTTATCATCAGTGTGTAAAATGCTCTCTAACAAGGCACCAGTCTCAGCTTCTCCAGAACTAAAATCAACCCAGTCTCCCAAAACTACAGGAAATGCCCTTGAAACATTGGGCCTTTGGATCAGGCTTTAAAAAACTTTAAAAACTTAACAAATCTCACTAAAAGCTATGAACAATCTCATTCCTCAATTATCCAATATGTGGTACCTATCAGTTTTAAATGTTTCTATAGCTCAACCAAATTGCATCAGTTTATCTAGGCAATAAAACAACAGAAATTACACAAAAAAAACCTCCAAACCAGGTGCCACAAACTGCTTCAGTATGGCTTGTTTGTGGATCCACTCTACTCCATTTATGCAACACAACTTCCCTGAGGAAACACTACAGCTTAGACAGAAAAGAGATGTATGTTTATAGATTGGCCTAAACACAAAGTACAACTCATCCTCACTAAAAATCAGATATATTGATACCGTACTGCATTATTAGACACAAAAATATGCCTACAGAGATGGATCACACTACAAGTTTTCTTTTTTAGAAAATCACCCCTTTAAATCAAAGGTGACATGTTGATCCAGCCTACAGGATTTCTGTCTTGTTGAGAAAAATGCAGATATTTCATATACCATGCAAATAATCCAGTATTATATGGTCTGCAGAGTTCAGAATAATGTTCCTGAAACAGATTTAGGACAAAAAACTTCTACTTAACTGGGGAATTCTGTTTTTGTCCTTAGTCATGTGTTCCTAATCAGGCATATGCAACAAAATCTGCATTAATAACACACCACATTTTGGCCAGGTACAAACTTACCCTTAAGGAAAATAAAAGACAAACACAGAGCAACTAATAGGAGTCAGAAACACTTCAAACATTATTGTTCGGCCATTAAAGACCAGCTGCCCCAGTTAAAAAAATCTAGCCTAAGAGTTCTCTTTGCCCTGATCCCATAATTACACTTTTAATCCCAAAATTTCCTTTTCCTGTATGTTGTGTTCAGACATGGAATGAAATAGTAGCCCAGTGGTGTCTGGTTTAATTTAGTAACCTGCAAATATTTGCAAACAAAAATAAATTACTTCTTGGCCATTACGTCCCAAGTGTATACTTACACTTTTTTTTTCCCCCCTTGTTTTTTAAAACTCTAGTTTTTAATATTCTCTCAATTTATTCTACAACATGATTGTACATAAGTTCATTTTTATTTCCATTCATAGTTACAATAAAGAACACTAAAAAGAAGCTTTGAGTTGAAGAATGTCAATGCCATCATACCTTCTCTTTTCTATGGAATTGATGACATTTGTTGACATATTTATGTCCAAATTCTTGCCAGCAATTTTTGTCTAGATAGAAAAAAATTGTGTCAGAGGAGAGAAAAATTTACAATTTTGCACTTCCGGTGACTTTTCTGACCAACGTGACTTTAATATTTCTCTTACTTTTTAATTTTAAAGACACAGAATCATTTGTATGTATTTGGTTCTGATATGTGGCATGAAAAGTTGCATCTTCACAGTGCACATTCAAGACTCTCCTTGCACCTTTTCTCTTTGAATAGCAGACAAAAATCAACTACTTTTGCACAGATTTTGAGCAAGTCACTACCTGGCTTGACCCACCCATGGTCCCTCTCTTGGAATGGCCTTCACTGCACTGCTTCTGGTGTGAAGTGGTTCCTGTTGGAACTAAAGTGGCTTCCCCTTTGATTCCACGTAACTTTCTCAGCTCACTTAAATTAATTTTTAAAATTTTTTCTTCTCTCCCCCTCTACTCCCCACTCAAAATGCAAACAAGATTAAAAAGTGCAAGAGTTCTTCACGGAGAAAGATACAAATGATCCAACTCATTTATCAGCCTAATCCACACCATTTGAAATCTGATGGATTAAATGTGGTGGTAGGACAGGGAACGTCTCTTGTAATTACTTGCTCACGAGCTTCCCACCAGCCAATAACTATTTGTCTGAATTGAAAATGTACAATCCTCAAACCCCTGAACCTTCCTGTTTTGATGAATGAATTCTGTTGATAAACCCTTTGTTAACATTTTAAGAGTGAATCCAGAAATTACACATTAGTGGCATATGGAGACAAACAGCACTCTACCCCAAAATAAAAATCCTAACTGTCCAAAGCACACAAAGCCAAGTTACAGATATCTCTATTTACAAGTTATGGATGTTAACATTAATTACCCCTTTTTCAAACTTTAATTTAGGGACAATTACATTAGATTACTGTCCTTTGGGGTCTCCATGGCAAACACACAGATACAAAAACAAGCAGATTGCACATGGAGATGATAGAGGCAACCAACACTTGCAATGAGCTCTGTATCAAACAGAAAAGCACTAATCCTTCCAAAAATACAAAGAGAAGAAAAATGCACAGCTCACAAGTGCTCTGAACGGTGCCAGAGTGGCCACCCAGGAGAGTACAGGAATTGCCATGAACCCCACAGCTAAAAGTTTCAGTACCAAGAGAATACAACAATACCATTTTCAAAGAGTCTAATTTAGAAAACACTTTTTGGTTTTCCTCCCCACTGCCTCTGAAGCATCCCTCTAATCCCATCACCCTTTCAGGAATAAGAGCTTTCAAGTGCTTCTTTCCTTCTCAGGAGACAACTACAGTAACAAACTCATGAAATATCATAAGAAAAGCTGTTCAGAAAGACAAATTTAGAAAAAAAATAAAAAATAAACAGTTGAGCCCTGAGTGCAGGCAATATTTTATTACATACTCAAATTATAGACTAGTCTCTACATGTTTAAATACAAATATTTTAAAAACTAACAAAAGTTACCCACATATTAATGATTGGTGAAATCTAGTATGTCCATGTCTCAATAAAATTAGTACATGAATTGAAACTGTTTATAGAAAGTGAACTTTACAGCATGCTAATTTAGCTACATTTTTTTTTTTTATTTGAACTGCTTTTCTTCAAAAACAAGATATTAAAAACCAACTTTTGATATTTTTTTGGTGGGGATCTTTAAAGTAAAGATCACTGAAAATTTTTCAGTAGATCTCTGAAACGTCCATGAGAAAAATCCCCTCTGACCAATGTCTTAGCAGGAGAGATTTTATGTGTTTATGCTCTCTCATCTGTGAATTACATTTAATGTTTAAAATCAGAAAATGGGCTACTTCCTTGACCTTAATTGTTACACATTTTTAGCTATGAAACCCTTCTGATATTTTCATTATCGCCTGTCTAATATCATCTCACCGATCTGGCTTTGTGATGCAGTATTGTCTGCGGCCTTTGCGCCTTGGGGAAGGATTTTTCATTTCATATTGTTGGTTCAGACTTTAATGAGATTCTTAAAAGAGCAATCCCTTGGATTGTAATAGAATCCCACCATAGATCAGTGACTGGTAGGAAGTGTTTTGACACGACTGCTTTCTCAGAGAGGGAAATTTATGTTCACAGAACTAGACTAGATAATGAAAGGTGGAAATAAAAAAGAATGAAGCAGCAACAGGTACTCACATATTGTATTAAGTGTGCAACATCAGAAGTTACCAAAAAAAAAAGAGATAGAACCCCACCAGAAACGTTACTAGAAGTCATACTTTAAAATAAAATTGCTTTTTCCTCCCTCCTTTTTCAAAGGACTCTTTTCAAAAATTATTGATAATGACACTAGAACCTACAGGATCCATAAAATAAAAGATGGGCAAATTAGCCTAAAAATTTGCTAATGAGAATTGTGCTGGGGTCTATGAAAACAAAATATAATTTTAAAAACAAATGACAGCTTTTTACCATCTTCTCTGAAATACATTATTTCTATAGTAAGAATGCAATGGCTATGACCAGAAACTGAAAACACTCTGTATAGAGCAAATCTGCATACCAAAGTAAAATAATGACTTGGTTCTGCTCAATATATTTTTTGGCAATATTTTTAGGCACACTTTTGAAAATTTAAGTATCTTTCAATGAAACAAGTAATTAGGAGGACATCAGTATTAATTCATAAAATATGCCTAATTCAATTATTTTTTTATGTTTATTAGTATAAAATATTTAATTTGACTTGAAATAAAAACTGTCCAAACTTTCAGGCCACCTGTGGATTCAGCAAGACTTGGCAGGACAACAGAAACCACCAATATAAATGTTAACTGCTATGATCAGCCCCGTGTTTAATGACTCATGGCACCCTCAAAAGCACAGAAAGCAGAGAAAAATGAGAAAATCACTCTTAATGCTAATGTTCCCTAAAGGCAAGAGGAAGGGAAGCTGGAGAGATAGTAAAAATGGTTGTTTGTACTTCTTAACTAGTAAATTCCAGCTAATTTACACAGTGCTTAAAAAAAAAAAAAAAAAAAAAAAAAAAAAAAAAAACCCACCACCAAAAAAACCAAAAACCAAAAAAAAAACAAACCTATTTTAAACATAATTATAAACTTTTTTAAAATTCATCTCTAACTTATCTTGGTTTTAGTAATTATTATTAGGTGTCTATAATGATATACAATGTTGTTATTTGCCCATAATAATACATAATATTACGACAAGAAAGTTTGAAATAATTGAAGGAGTAGAAGGCATCCAGTTTCCCCATTGTTTTCATTATTGGAGTAATAAAAAAGTTATTTGCACTTCTCTCTATTAACATCCACAGTTAACAGTTGATCAGCTTACCAAAGTGACAAGCTAGATTATCAATTTAACTGAGATTAGCTTAATTTCCATATTGCAGATTTACTGAAGTAATTAAACAACTACAATGCATCAGAAGGATATGTGGGGACATTATTTCAGCCACTGTACAGATTTAGCAAATTGTACATGGATACACCTTAACTTTATTGATTTTCAAATAGCTTGGAGCAGACAGCTCATGGCAATACCCAGCTCAGAGGAGAATTTTAGGCAGCTTCCCAAATGCCTCAAACGTGACAAAGCAACCAACTACTAGAGACCTGCACATCCCAATGTTGTGGGTACTTTATCCACTGTTTTCTTGCTGCCTGCCTGGCATGCCATCACATTAGTCTGGCCCTAAACCAGCAAACTGTGAGGGGAAAATACAGAAAGGTCTTCTACACATATAATTTGGCTGCTCCTGGCTTTAACAAATAAAGATTTGTACCTTAAAAAAAAGTCAGGGCTTTTTGTGACTGCATATTTAAGCATTTTAAAAGTTGCTTCTGGCTGTAGCTGTATGTGTACTATATGTGTTTAATACCATTTTAAAAACTAAAATGTGTAATCCAGTGTTTGAAAAATATGAATGGCATTTTCATCCTATGCTGTGCTTACAGTAATCCTCCCGATAAATGAATTTATATAAAATATGATCTGCTGAATTATAACCTGTGCTGTAGGGACAAACCTGGGAGGAAATATAGATTTTGTAGAAAATTAACCACAATCCTCTTATTCCTAGATTATAAAACACTGTTAAAAAACTGCTAAAACTTCTGTTTTATCATTACTTTGGGGGAAAAATAGTGGGTTTCCTTTACTGGAGTACAAATCTTGAAGTAACTCCACAAGATATGCAAAATCATCTTTTAAATCTTACAAGCCTCTATCTGAACTATAAACTTTTTTTTTTTTTCATTTTATGGTGAAGTTTATCTAATTAATGCCTGGAAATCCAATGATTCTCACAATGTAGTTTAGAACAGATATATTGCTTTTGTAAGGCACGTGCAGCTGAATTCAAATTTACACTTTTTTTTTTCCCCCAATATGAAATTACTGTACTGCATGCTTTCCTGTTCAACGTTCCCAATTTTTATCATGGGATGGTGCTTTGGTAGCAAATAAGATATAATGGGCTCAGGTTGTGCCAAAGGAAACTTAGATGGGACATTAGGAAAAATTCTTCACCAAAAAGGTTGTCAAGAATTGGAGCAGGGTGTCCAGGGAAGGGAGTAAGTGACCATTCATGAAGGTATTTAAAAGATGTGTAGAAGTGACACTTAGGGACATGGTTTATTGGTAGACAGGGTTGGGTTATTGGCTGGACTGGATTATCTTAAAGGTCTTTTTCACCCCAAATGATTCAATGGTTCTATGATTCCACATTTTGAAAGAAGACTAATTCAATCTACAGACAGGGTAAGCCCCTGTGCAGAGGTATTGCAGAAATTTACAGCATGTGCAAAATCCATTTTGATGGAAGACTTTTTGAAAGGTCTTCCTTTCATGAATCACAAACGAATCTAAAATACAACAGAATTTGACCCTTAAGGGTTAAAAACACCCCAGTTGTAGTTTCTTTGCCTTGAGTATTGCACTGAAATGAACAGTATACACAAAGACAGCAAAATAATAAAAGCACTATCAACTTGCTGAAGAAAATATGACCTTTTATGTGCAAAAAATGAAGTGTCACTATTAGGGGTAAACAACACAATTCTACAGAAGACCAGGGAAGCAGATGAGGAATGACAGAGCAAACCTTGCAATTTCCAGCTCTCTGTTAATCTGAAATTTCCAGAATAAAAATTCCAGGAGAAATTGAAGGTTTTGCCATATAGCTTTCTTCTGGTCTGTATTGAATGGCTTTTTTTTTTTTTTTTTTTTTTTTTTTTTTTTTTTGGTGGTAATTGATTTCTTAAATATTCAAACTGTTATAGACTCAAAAAAATGGAAAATGGGCAACACACTTGAAAGCACAGTCTGTCTGTTATGTGAAGAAATAACAACTGATTTTTCTGATTGTTGATTTATATGCATTTATATATAAACATCAGTCAACACAATTAGTTAATTCTTTATACAATTTACACTGTATATTCAGAATGGTGAGATGTTGCTTGCAAAGCAAGAACCGTGAGAATATTGTTTAGTCTGAAGTTATTTCATTGATATAATTATCAGCACCTTCCTCCAGTCTGCAACAGGCAATTTCCATACACAAGGAAAAGCTCACCTTAAAAGTCAAGAAATACTCCCTGTTTTTATACAAATTCCCCTTTCTGCTACAGGGTCTTGATGAATTAATTAAAATTTGAAAAACCTTAAAGCCAAGGGAGACAACTGCAGTCTACATGGACTGCACCACAGAGCACACAGAACAATTGGTATGAAAGGGATGTCGTGTCCCTTCCCTTGAAAAACTCTGTGTGTGGAGTTTTCTTAGACTGCAGTTGAATGAATTCCATCCCTGAAAGACGCTATGACTCTGTTCTGTAACCTTCCCACTTTTTTAAGACTTTTATTTTGAAAAGTAGATACTGAAAATAGGTATATTGTGACAGTGACTGCTTTAGCAGTTACCTGAGAAATCAATATAAGTCAATAAAATCTTCCTAATTTCCATCTATCACCCTTCAGCTGGCACATCATGCAATTAAAGCTGCGTCAGAGGCTCACAGAAGGTTATCCAGTAGAAAAGCAACAATCTTCCCCATCAGATGAGACCCCTGATGGAACTCCAAGGTGCTGAGCAGCCCAGAAAGGAAGGGGTAAACCTCTCAGACATCTGAAAAGTTGGTTTCCTTTGCTGTCATCTCCACCCTTATTTGACAAGCCATGTGCATGGCTCCATCTTTTATCCCCAGAAGTGTGTGGACGGATTGCTCCATTCAGATTTGCTTCCTAATTGGAGCAAATTTCACCTTATCCTGGGATTTTGAGCAGCAGGAAAAATCTGTTACAGAAATTGCTGGTGACAAACCACGAGGGCCACATGGTCCAACACTGATTGGATTTTCAGGACATGTTTTTTATTATTAAAGCTGCAATATTATTTTGCCTACACAGACCAACCCAATACCTCATTCTTTGTGATCACTGCAAATATCTTCAATGTGTCATGGTTTCCAACCTCCACAGTCCTTTCTTAGTTTTAATTCTCATTTTGGTTTACCCAGCTTTCTAGACACCTTTGTCATCTGTGAGTATACCTCATTAAGGCTATTTTAAAAATACAATTATTAGATCAGTTGCTCTGAAATGTCCATTTCTGCCACAAATAAATTCATGGTAAAAGACCTTGACTCACAGTTCACTAAAAATTAGCTGTGACAGTCCATTCTTTTCATCTCAGCCAGCTTTAGTTTCGGTGCTAGACTTGTTTCTGACTAAGCTAGAATGCCACAAGGCTCTGGGAAACAACCTGTGGTATGAAACACGGTGATTAAGAAGCAACAAACCCTACCCAGTGTTGAAAAAAAGAAATAGGTGACAGAAATCACCTTCACTTTCGGATTAGCTGAAAGCAGATATACACAAAACACTAAAATAGATACTTTACATGACATGTAAAACAATATTATTGTACAATTAGGAGGAAAACAACCCTGACTTTCAATTATGGCACATTATATGTAGGAGACTACTAACAATGTAAATCCCTGCAGGGAGGGATTTGTAAGAAATTCCCATTACAGCCCATTGTGTGCTGCTGTTCACGCAGAGAGGGATTTCCTGGAGCTGACATAAAACTACACTTACCTTTGGCTGCCACCGGGGTAAGTGCTAATTCAACATAAGTGATGGTTTTATTTGTTTGTTCTGTTTGTTCAGAAAGGTACAGGCACACCAGTTACACTGTGAACTATAGGAATTATGCTTCACTTTTAAATACAGCTGAAGGAGACCTTAAAGATCACCCAGTTCCAATGGAAGATAAAGACATAAATTGGATTTTAGTGTTCACTGTGAGAAAGAAGCTTCAGAATCAGTTCAGACAGTGAAAACCTAGCCACTGGTTTCTGTTCTGAAAGATGGTATTAATATGGTAATGTAGAGTACACAAAATGATTTCTGATACATTAAATAAGGAAGAAGGCACAACACTGAAATCACAAGTTAAATTCACTATGGCCTGGTCATGTATTTTCCTGTTGTCAGTCACAGGACATTTGGATTTGACCCGAAATACAAAAAGCCAACAAGATATTTTAATATTTTCCATTTGCATTAGTTTGGTGCATGGAAAACAGGCAATTGGATTCAGGTGACAGAGGTGAGGGTAATATAAGAATCTCTGCAGATGGTAACGATAGCCATGGCACATAAAATACATTGAGCAAAACAGAAAAATTGATCCATCAAGGCAAAAGAGCCTCTTCCACAAATCAACCCGCTAATAAAATAGCTGAGAAAGCTCAGAGTAAGTTTATGCTTTGTCCATGTTGGAAATTAGCACACTGACTTTTTAATCTGGGACTGTCCATGCAAAAGTAAAATGTCACCAAGGTCAACAATCACACACATGAAGAGCAGCTGCACTATCATTTCTAATATTTGTATCCTGACATAGGGAAAAGATTAAACTACACAGTAGTGTGAGAGCTGCAGAACTGTAGGAATCAAGATTACAAAAAAAATCAGTTGTTTTCGAATCCTCAAACAAGCAAACAATTGTTGAATCTTGATTATGCAACAAGAAACTGGTGATTTAATTTATTCCATATGTATGTTTTAAAAGAATTTGATATTAAAAATAATGAATAATTAACATAAATGGAGGAGCAATTACTTTTCTGCCTTTCATATTTACCATAACAATCTATTATGAGAGCCGGCAGCGAAAAGTAATAAATATAATCTCACTTTGTTTTGCTGATCAACAGCAATCAGTTAATGGGTTATACTAGGAGATACAATCGATAGAACAGGAAATTTAGATAGAGATGTTTATTGCCACTCAGTGAGTACTTCTATTGATATTTTAAATTTATAATTAGAATAACAACTCATTTGCCTTTCATCACAAAAGCAGAAAGCTTCAGTCTTTGGATTTAGTCTTCCAGATATAATAAACCCCACAATTTTGTTCTAACAGGACATGTAGAAAAACAACACAACAAAATGCTCCAAAATTCTACCCTTTAAAAAGTGTTCAAATTTAAAAACAAAGAGATATTTCAACAGTGTTAAGCAAGGAAACAAAAGGCCAAACACTAAACCAAAAAATATTCTCATACTGTCCACGCAGGAAGGATTTCAGCAGGATTTTTACATTATTCTTCATACCATGGACTTTATTCAGGAAGATATTTATGCATATTTGTAATCTTATTAAAGGCTTACTCACTGATGAGCTCATTGTATTTCAAGATGTGCTTTTTTTCTCCTACCATGATTCCCTTCGAGTTGCACTTCATTGATAAAAATATAAAAATTACGGTATAAGCAATCTAATAGGATGCTCCATCTGTGACATTGACAGAATAAGGTGTTTCAGAAGATATAACAAAGTCTCAAGGAGAGATTTCTTCCCAACTCCAGGCAGCTAGCAGATGCCATTCCCTCTCTCCAAAAAAAAAAAAAAAAAATAAAGTAAAATTATCTCATTTTTGAAATCAAATGTGTTCTTGGCTGTTTGATTTTCCCTTCAAAACCATTATTTCTGAATATTTCCATGAAGGTGATCAAGTTTAAATTCTATTCATTAGAACTATTAGATTTAAAATAAAAATTAAAAAAAAAAACAAACAAACAAACAAACAAAAAAAAACAAAACAAAACAAAAAACAAAAAAAACCCCACACCATAACCCCCCAAAAGAATTCTCAAGATCAGGATTGAAGAATAGCAGAAGGGGAAAAAAAATCTACATTTGTACATTCCTTCTGGGAGAGAGAGATCTTGGCCTCTCTGTGTAGTATAAATAGTTATAAATAAAAATGGGAGAGTGATTTAGAAATTTAGTAATTTATTGAGATGGCATTACCTAGGTATCAATTAGCAGCAAACAACCACAGTATTATGGAAAATAAAACTCAGAAAATGAAATCTAAACTAAAGCTTTAAAATGTACTCTAATTCTTGTATCCTACTTTTTAGACAACCTCTTGAAAACTTCTGTTGCTTACAGAGCTCTGGCATCTCCCACACTCCTTCACTCCACAAATAAATGAGATGAGTGAAATTCAAACTTTTTGTATGACTGGGCCACCTATAAACACCAAAACATTTCAAATAATACCATAAGTTCTGTAGCAACCCTGGTATTATACACTTCAAACTGTATCACTGAATATCATTCACTGGATGTACTGAGAAGCTTTTCCCAAAAATATACGTAGCCCCTACACCATAGAAGTGCTTTCCTCATCTCATGTACTACCACAGAAGTTTAGATATTATTTCATACTGGCTCAAAATTTGGGTTCCCATACCAGCTCCAGTCTGGATCGACTTTAAGGAGGCGTTTAGGAATGACCTATAGAATTACCAGTACCACATCAAAGGGAAGTGTGTATTAAAGGACTCCAGGAGGAATTATCAATTACACAAAAATTAGATGAGCCCTGGTGATAGGAAGCACATGGTGTAGAAGAGCTGCAATGAAATGAGCCAGGGCACATAAAACATCTGCCTGTGGAAGCTGTGATATCTCCCTAGCCTGGCCTGCGAGCTCCCTCAAAGAACTTGAGCAAAGACGAGCAAGACAAGTTATTCATTCTCATTTGACCTACTTCATCGTCTAATTAGCATTTGGTAATTGGCTGGAGAAAGTCCAATTTCTTGCCCAGTAGATGCTCTTCAGGTATGCTGACTGCTTTGGGTTAACACCTGGGAATATAGAAATCTGTACTAAGTGATTTAGGAATACAAATCTCACTGTAATTAAGGGGAATCCAAGTACCTAGCAGTTAGGGAATTCTGGTAATTCCAAATGTTACACCATTTTGCAAAGGATGACAAAAGCTTTTTTGTAAAAGCTGCCAGTGTAACTCCAAAGAGGGATAAGTAAAACAAAGGAGAGAGATTTTGCTCTCTCTTTCTGCATTTCAGAACTAACAGACCATAAACCTGAAAGATTTCATAAAAGTTTTACAGAGAGGGGAAAGAAGAGAACATAAGTACATTTAATACCAATTTTAAATAAGTATTTTTAAGAATAAATTCTAACTTCAGGTAAAATAATAAGAATATTCTGGAAAAAAACAACCAACCAACCAAACCAAACCCAGAAGGTTAATCGTTAGGGAACATCTAGATAGCAAATACTAAAAAATTACTTGACTGGCAACTTAAGTCAAACTACACTTCTGGTTTTTTGTTTTTTTTTTGGTTTTTTTTTTTTTTGGTTTTTTGGTGTTGTTTTTGGTTTGGTTTTTTTTTTTTTTTTTTTTTGTTTTTGTTTTTTTTTTTTTGTAAGGAACAAAGTATAATTTACCAGACTGTCAAACAAACTCTACTTTCTGCTCTGCAAATCCCCGTCTGAAGGAATATGCCATGACAATGCCATCAAGTCTGAAAAACCTCCAGATGAATAAAGCCTCATCTGACCATGGAGAATCAATTCAGCTGAGGAAATAACAATACAAAATATACACAATTATCCATTCTTATGCATTTTTCTGAAGGTGGATGATAGTTTTCTCTTTTTTTCCCCATCAAAAGCATCACAGTGCTTAGTCAGGATGAACATTGTAGGACACCAAAAAAATTCTTTACAGCAGTGTATCATTCTCAACAAGAAACTGGTGGCTAAGAGCAGTGTGGATGCTGCTCTCTATTAATCAGAGGTAGGCAGCATTAACTGGTAAAGAAGTAATTATATTTTCACACTGAGAAGAAGGCAAGAAGTCTGAAAAGTCTAATAACAAGTGAACTGCAATTTTGATGGTACCAGTCAAAAAGTTTGAATTTCAGTGAAGGTTGATTAGATAATGGAAGGGTAACTGCATCCTTCCAGTTTCATTAAAAAATGTAAAGAAAAGCCTTTCTGGAGATAGAAAAGTGTTTGCTACTGAATTTTATCTACTGCAAAGTTCTTATTAAGGATGAGGATTTAAGGTCAATCCTCTAGTTTCAGGAAGTTAATCGAGTGATTAAGCTTTGACTAAAAATTTCAGGGATAAAGTTCTTCCAACTGAGCTTAACCTCAGCATGTGTGATGGAATTAAAACTTACTAAATCCTCACTTGCCAGCAAGACTTGGGTTTGAAACAAAACTGATGAGTTGTTGTCACCATCCCAACCTTACCCCCCATATAACTAACACAATGACAGGTTAATCATATTTAATTTCTTATCCTGTCCTCAGTGGCTGTCGTACAATATTTGAGAAAATAAAGTAAATCCGGAACCTGATCCTGCAAGTACAAATGTAAATACACAGTTCTGTTTTGTTCTGCGGAGTTTAATATGTGTCTATTGACCTACCCACATGCATCCACTTGAAACCAAGGCCACTAATTAGATGCTAAATGGGCCAGGAAATTTGAGTTTCAGTTACGGGCTCTGCCACAAATGTGTGATGCACTTTAAAACCTCTGCCTGAAAGACAGTGAGTGAGAACAAAAATAATACTGAGTCCCAGCTAATCAAAATTTCTGAAAAAAAGGAAAAAAATAAAAACAACCATTTTGTGGAAGAAATTACCAAAGCATAAAAACAAAAGATTTCTTATAGATCATTCAGACATTTTTTAAAGTTTTCTCAGAAAAAAATATTCTGCTACACTCCCAACATTACTTCTGACTTAGTTATAAGCACTCTACAGGTTATAAAGTTAGGTCTTCCCACTGTGACCCATGATGACTGGTGTTACTGTGGTTCAGAGCACAGAGTGGGGAGAAGTCATTCAGTCCCACAGGGACAGCTACCAGCCAGGTTGCTCAAAGCCAGTCACTTCACACCCACAGGCCAAATTTTGATGTAGGAGCAGATTTTAGAAAAACTTTCAGATTACATAAACATAGAAAAATGTTAAAAATCCTTCTATTTTTGAAAAAATAAAAACAAAACAAAACAAAAAACAACACCACAAAAAAGCGAATAAACAACAAAACTGTTAAGGTGCTTTTTCAGTGTGACCATTTACAGGACTCTCTGACAGCCACATTGCCAGTGTCACAGATTTTCACTGCTGGGACCAAAGTCCCTTCACAGGGGTGGCCCCAATGACCCCGAAGGTCCCCACTGGACTCCCTGCACACCCCACTCACACAACCAGGCCAGATTTTCTCAACAGCTCGATCCCAGATTTCCCAAAGCAGAGTCCAAAATGTCTCGTTCCATAAAGCTGCAGTAAGACAGAAATAACCCAAGATGACGCCTCTCAGGAGAGACCCCAAACAAAGGAACCCCTGGGGTTTTATCTCCTCACAGCTCAAGCATGCCAAGGTCTCACTCTTCCTCCAAAATCCCCCACTCCTACTCGGTCTCCCAGTGTCCATCCACCTGGCTGGTGATATCCATCTTTGTGCCCTTTGTTATCAAGACCTTTCATCTTGGGCTCCCACCCAGAGCTCAATCTCCAGTTCACAAACCAAGTTACCAACACCAAATGCATTCCTCAGCAAAAGCAAATATCCCAAGATGTTTAAAGGCTCCATGAGCACAAATAGAGCTTTTTGAAGACACAGCTCAACTACATCGCTGCAGCCATGTTTGCCTCAACCTGTACAAGCCGGAAGAAAACTAATGAGCAAAACCAAACGAGACCATTGTTTCTTTGTTTGTTTCCTTTTCTTCTTACAACTTTTAACACAAAGAGCAGATGGATGAGCTGTTCCTGTGCAGAGCTCACCCTTACTGTGACTATACACACAATTTACTGAAGTTTCTGTGGCTTGCAGGCACTGAGTGTGAACCTTTCTGCTAATCCAGCTCCCGCCCAATTCTGCAGGAATGGTCAGGTCACTCTCTAGAGAAACCAGCGGGCCCTGCTGCCAGTGAGGCTACTTAGTTCAGGCTGTACACAGACAATTCTGTCTGAAGATAAAATGTCTGAAGCTACAATGCCTCCAACTCCAAAGCTGTTTTGCAGTGTGCAAGATTACTATATTAAGCTGTCCCCCCATTCAGTGCCTGAGCCTCTTGGCATATATCCTGGCTATGACATCTGCCTATTAATATTTGACAGGAAACAGTCCAAAAGCAAAACTGTTTTAGGTCTCCAAGACTGGTGTTGACCTTATTTCTAATAATACAAAGAATTTCTGTTCCACGTTCACTTCAGATTCAGCGTGAAAGAAAACACAATACATATAAAACACAGTCCAGCTTTAACTAACAGCATAAAGAAATATATGAATCTAGGAAAAAACCCAAACACAAATTCGAAAACACACACAAAAAATTATCCCCTTGCCCCTTCAAAAAAAAAAAAAAAAAAAAATTGCATGACTTTTTTCATTGTTCTAGTTCACTTCTCACTGTTCATAATTTTTCTATGAATCAACAAATCTCAAACTCCTGCTAGAGCTTGCAACCTTTCCTAGCATCCCTCAGTCTTAGCACAAAATCTTCCACTCCTGCTTTCCTCTTGCTGATAGTTTCCTATGGCTGTCAGTAGCCCTTCCCATATTCTTGTGCTCTCTGTCATTTCACCTTCTTTGTCTGCCCTCCTAAACATCACAGAAGCCCTTCGGGAGACCAGAGTCTAAAGATGTAGTTCAAGTGCATTCCCTGTAACAGCAGCATGGTTTGAGAAAGATTAGCAAATTTTCTTTGGAGGTTTTATGTTGCTTTGTGGATGAGTGTTTTTTAACAGATAATTATTGTTGTTGAGTGAATTATACCCAGTAATTGCAACTTTTTAGAACAAAACATGTACCTGTCATTAATTCGTGGTAATGAGACCCTATTTAGGCTATCAGAAAACCACACCTTGAAGAAAACTGGGAGATTTAAACACTGGTTCCCCAAAAGCACAGACACCAGAGGATGGCAAAGACCCTGAGAGAGAGAGCACATGATGATGGCAAAGCTGCCAGGGCTACAAACACAAATCAGAAATGGTCAATTATAGTCAGTAAGGGAGCACAAGCTGCTGAGCTGAAGACAAAAAGGTTTTACAAGTCAATAAGGATCAAATTAATGAACTGTGTTTGCCAAACAATAAAAGTGAACTAAAGCAGCACTCAACTGTGGAGGAAGAAACATTCTAGGTCAACATCCCACTCTCACCAACAAAAAGAAGAAAGAACCATCATTATCAATAATTCCTGGTGAAGAAGTTGAGCTGCTGACCACTCCCCGTAACTCCATGTTGCTTTTCTACCAAATAGTCACAATCAATCTTAGCCCTCTTAGATGTTTTACAAAAGGTAAGAGTAACACACATACAAAAAAGTCTATCTATTCTGATTGTCCCATTATTAGGAATGACTTGTAATAGTTGCATAATTTGATCTATAAGTATTAATATCATTATACCAAGACTAATAGTTCTTTGTGTAGGCCTAAAACTTTAATGAGATTAAGAACAAATACTTGGTTTTGCATATGCAGCGTGTTTCTTCAGGCCACACTAACACAAGGTGCTTGACACAGACCCTGCACTTAAAAGATTATTGTTGAGATGCAAAGTTGTGGCTTGAGATGAAATAAACTTGCCCAAAAGCTTTATTTGCATCTTTATCCTTTTGACCGTAAAAATTAATGAATTAGAAGGAAAAGCTGATGGCTGCTCTCCAGAACACGTTCCTTAAGGGATAGACATTAGCAACAGTGACCAAGAATTACATCTCTGTTCCCTGATGGCATCAGTAACTAAAAACTGAACAGTTTCAACTGAATCCAACTGGTTCTAACCAGTTTAAACAAGTTTAGAACGATTCAGACTGGTTTAAACTGGATCAAACCAGTTCAGCCTGAAACAAACTGCTTCCTGCGAGCTGAAACCAGTTTGAACCAGATCTGACCAGTTCAAACAAGTTTTGACCTGATCCAACCAATTCAAACTGGTTCAGACTGTTTTGACTAGATCCAACCAGTTCCAAGTGGTTCCATCTAGTTTTGACCAAATCCAACTGGTTCAAAGGGTTTAAACTAGGATCCAACCGTATGAACCAGTTTAAACTGATTTGAGTTGGTTTATTCTGGTTTGAACAAGACTAAAATAATGAATAAAGGCAGTATTTCAGGTTTTAATGAAAATCCTTGGAGGTTCCAATCTCATCACCTGGCCCATGCTGTTCTGTCACTGCATTTTTTGATCCCATGGAAGACCAACAACAAGAGAACCTGGGCAGAAAGGTCAGGCAGCCCTGTCACTGTCACCATCTTTGTAACCACACAGGGCTTTTTACTAAACACATAAAAGCTCCCACAGCTTAATGACAGTAATAGATTTGGAATAAAATAAAATTGCCGTGATAGCAGTTTCAGAGAACATAATAAATGGCAGTTACACCTAAAAATGGTAAGCTAATTTGTAGTCATTTTGTGGCATTATTGACGACACAGGAAAATCAATCAATACCTAAACTATCTTACTTTTCTTTAAGTGATGAAGCCCTGTCTCAAATGATTTTATAAAGGTAGAATAATTCAATTAAGCAAGCAAAATTTCTGTGTAGATTAAAACCATTTAACATCTTTGTCATTAGAGAAGTACTAAACTTATTATGTGTTACAATATTATGGGTTATGTTTTCATGGGAGGCTGAAATTTAGGTCCATTGAAAGGTCCAATATGAAATGAGAAATGGCTTCCATGAACTGCCATTGATAATGCAATACATGAAAATATTACACATACACACCAATCTTTTTAAACAACATATGTATAGTTTGCAATAATTTATCTAATTGGAGCACAGAATAAAATTAAGACAAAAAAATTATCAACAATTATTCCCCAGTTTTAAGACAAAACACTTATAGCAGTTTCTACTTCTTAGTTTGAAAGTTTTGTACTAAAAATGAAATGTTTTGAATAAAGCACTTAATGAATGGACATACCTAGAATACTGGTAAAAAAAAATACAAACTAAACCTAGAACTCATTAAATAAAAAACTAGCAAAACAAGATACAGTAAGACTACATCAGACAAACAAGGCAGCAAAGAGTGAATCAGAATATTTCCAGCTACCTGAATAGCCACAGAAATGGGGTGGATTTGTCATGAGGGATTTCAGTGGCACCCCATTCTGTGAAACCTCTATATATGCCTATACAGACACTGAAAGCATGTATCCATTTCTGAGAAAATAAAACTAAATTAAATTAAATTTAGGAAAAAAGCACAACTTTTCCCTCCACCTTCCCCCAAAAAAGGAAGAAGGTGTTGCCTGTCATATATGGAGGTAAAGAGGGGAGCTCTGCAGAGAGTTGTGAGGACCTTGCTCTATTCTTGTCATTGTCATGGAACAACTTACACCAAAGTCGAAAAATCTTAGCTTTTGTGACCGAAATTTTGATGCACACTTTACAGCTGATATATTCACGATTGATAAAACTGAAATATAAGGACCATCAGACAAGAGGAAGAAAACCAAAAACCAAATAGCAGAGGACTATAAAAGGAAAGGAAAGACTGCAAAGGTGATGGATCAAAGACAAGACTAAGAATGATTCCCCAATACCCAGTGAAAGCTGAAGACCATGATTGTTTCCAGAATTATTTCAAGAATGTGTGCAAATCCTGATAAATTGTTTATTTACATTTTGATCATCACATCTTCAAGACTCTGTTCTAATTTGTTGGAGTAGCAAGCCATAGGAAATAAAAGAAAAAAATAATGTAAAAGACAAGCAATACTGAATAAAGAATCAACTTCCTCTTTTTTTTGTCTTTTGGCCACCAAGAAGGTAAGACAAGTAGAACTCCAAAGCATTTTTTTAAAGATCAGTAAAATACAAAGATAAAAAGTATTATTGTGATTATTAAAAAAAAGTCATTAGAGAAGATGTAGACTAAAAAAAAAAAATTCTATGTTCTAAGACTGTCTCAATTTTAAATTCCAATCTTATATTTAAAGCCTTAACTATGCATAAAGGGCATGATGTAAGATATCTCTGGATTCATTATGAAAGATTTCTTTCAATATATGAAATTATGCCTGTCCTTGGAAGGTTGCAAAGTTTAACTAGTTTATATTTTATTTAGTAGTTATGGTCCTGACAGCAGGCTGCCTTAGGCCTCATTTCCACTTAATTCAGAAAAACAACATTCCTTATTCATGTACTGTCTGATCAAAGGCTTACATTTAGCACAAAACACACTAAAAAAAGAGCACATTTTGAGTAGATTTCTTTCAGCTAAATAAGAAACTGAGCCCAGCTCATGGAAAATTTATTAGTTCAGGTCATACTGGTTTTGCAATTTGTGCACAAAGTTATATTGGCAAATTTGAAGTATTCAAATTCAAAAAGAAAAAAAGGAATGGCATGATACAGATACATAATGGCATAAACACAGGCATAACAATAACTGAATGGAAAAAAATGCAAGGGGAGGCTTCTTTTCTTGAGTGGCTCATGTTTGCATTTATTTACATTATTTGCATGCTGATTAAAAGCACTTTGGGCAGAAAGGATTCCAGGCATTCACTTAATTGAATGTGATGGTGCTGATGGATCTTTGGGCAGACAGAGGGAAATGCCAATTACTGTGCCTCAAGTACCATGGGCAGATTGCTCGCACTTAGACCAATACCTAATGAGTTTTGCTTTTCATTTTTATATACTATTCTACACATCCTTTTATATATTTTATATACCCTTCTAGACATTTTCGGTACTCTTGATATATCTTTGTACCCTTTGCCTACATAATTCTTGTAGCCTGATATTCTAGTTTAGTTTAAGGGTTCTGCTGGGCAGAGAGATCAAACATCCTCAGTAATGGCTCAGTGTGCCCTGTGCTATTTTAAACCTGAAGGCTGGAGACTTCTCTCTAGAACACATTTGGTAAACTGGGCTCTGGCCTCATTCCAGGTGGGGATTCTTTGGTAGAAGGTGGGGATTCTTTAGAATTTTGAATACATTACTTCATTTGTTAAGTTTCTTATTGGGGAATTCTGGATAGATTTGCTAATTTCTGAAATCTATAAAACTTGTATATGTGCTATAGGTGGTGTACGTTTTCCAGGGGTTTTTCCATTCTCCTGAGTTGGGCACCTGGGATCCCAAATACTGAGGTAAAACCCTTTTACCCCCTTAACTGTATCTGTGTCATAATTAAAAGCTGTCAAGACAAGTCTGTGTGTCCCATCACTCACCACCTGTCCAAGTACAGAATTTAAGTCCTCCTTAAACCACTGGGGTGAGATAAGATTAAGTCAACCACATTCAGTTTCTAGGACGGTTTAAATACCTGGTACACCTCATATAGCTATTGACAAAACAAACAAATGGTCTGTACAGATACAAAAAATATCTCTTAATTCTAATTTCCTCCTAATTTGATGTGATGGTCTACCTGACCTTTGATGCCCTCTCAGGAGTTTTGCAGTTGAGATGCCTCAGCTCCCAGCAGTGCTTGTGGTGCAGGTAAGGCAGAGCACAGCTGAAGCACTAAACACTTAAACAGCAAAACAAATTCTGGCTGAGCTTTTGTTCGTTTCGTTGTGCTGAAACTAATAAGCAGATGCAGTTTTATCCAGTAAAAGGCACAAGCAAAGAGGTTATTTTAAGGACCTGTGAACTGACAACGCTGCTGGACTAGAATTAATGTCATGGAGCTCAAGACAAGCACCATCCTGGCTTACAGTGTTCTGGTGCCAGCTTTATTTTACTTGAAATACAAGTTTGTTATGCTTGACAAACTGAGTGTGACCAGAAACACTTCATTTGTTTTACTTGAGCTGCTGCAGAGGAGACAGGCACAACAGAATTCAATCCGGTATTGAATGAGTTTGGTTTGCTTAATTTCTTACTTCTGTTAAGTATCTACTTGCCTAAAAGGACAGGAAAGAGGCAACATTCATAAAGTTTCAGGTTCACACATGATAAACGTGAAGAAAAATGCAGAAATTCTTGTAACAATTTACATTTTCAATTTCATTGATGATAAAAGCAGTAATTTGCTACATTTTAGAATGTTTCCAGTTTTCTGCTTAGGAAAAAACTATCTCTCCTAACCGCCTGCTGTCCACTCAAGAGCAAACATCTCCTTAGATATAAGTGTAAACCTCACTTAAAGCTGTAAATTTTGACTAGATGTATTTTACTCTGAGAATTTCTCTTCTTTCATCATTGTGAAAAAGATCCTAGCACAGCTTGAATCAACTTTTTTTTTTTTTTTCTTTTTTTTCCCCAGCACCTTTCAAGTGAGAAATCTGAAACAAAAATTATCATTTGTTCTTAGAGCTGGCCTTACAGGCCTTGCAAAACAAATTTGTCTGCAGGTCCGCAACAACAGGAGCAATCTGTCCCGTCCTTCAGTTGAAAGAATGGATTCCCCCTATCCCGATCCATTTAGTCCTTGAAGTGCTTTGCACAGGCATTGATTCTTTGTCAGACTTTCACTGGTTTTGACTGAGATTGCCTCTTCTCCCCAGTTCAGTGGATGTTAAAGTATCAATTCTGGTAGTTCAGAAAGTCCATTTCACTCTTGGATATTGTCAACTATCTCCTTCTTTCACTTTGTCCTGGAAACCAGGTAAGACTATAAAAATCCTAATATCAGCAAAGCTGGATTTTTCTCCTGTATGAAACAGAATATTCTTGTAAACCTCCTATAAGGTCTTATTAAGGAGAAAAAGAGGCTTTCTGAGCAACAGCAATGGAGCTGATACCTGATTTTTGAAATAACATTTATCTGCAGCAGTCCTCTCAGCACTTCTGGCATTTCCCCTGGACAAACCCATTTCTTTCTCAGGCTTCAGTCCTTGAGTTGTGATCCTCACAACCCGGGACACTGCAGTGCTGCTTCAGCATCCTCTGACCACCCCACAGGATGCTCAGCAGCCACACAGATGGGCTGGGTGCAGTCACTGCTCGCTGTGCCCCAACACCGCAATCCCAACACCACGGGCTTCAAGTAGCTCAGACAACATCCCCTCACTTTTTTATTTTCCCCCATATGCGCCACACATTTTATTGGATACACACTTTATCTAGCTGTGTGACCCCAATGTGGTGCTCCCTAAGGTATTTTCTCTAGTCTTGAATCAAGTTTTTAGATTTACTTCCCCTTCCCATGTTTTATTATTCCGCTGATTTCACATGCTAACTGAAAACGGAATTAACTTTCCGGTTTGCTTTCTCGGTGAGGGAAATTGAATTTGTTGCCTCCACCACAAATTAATACAATACATCTTGGAAAAGAATATTTTATATAGACTTGGAAAACTTGTAACACACTTCATGTCACTAGTTGGCATATGAATAATTCAGACTCAATTACTCAGTGACAGAGACACTATACAAACTGCAAGAAAATTAATTGTTTATTTCTTAGTGTGAAGAAAGGTAGTCCTCTATATTCAGCATCTGAAATAGTGTGGTGAGCAGATACAGGAACAGGAAGTTTTAGTGACAAGACAGGATAGGCAAAGGATGTTGTTTTCTTTCACAGTTGTGGGTTCCTGGCATTACAGCTGAACAAAGTTTTAGCATTAAATGAACTGATGATTTTACCTGCAGAGTAGCAATTTGATTTGACTCTCAACTACAGAAAACACAGTTCTTAAAAGATGAGACATTTTATGGAATAACTGTGGCAAATAAAACAAATTAAGAATCAAATTCACACATCTTTGTCAAGAGGGAGGTGTGCTGACCTTTGGGATAGCCTGGAGACCTCAGCAGGGCAGGAGACCCCAAAAAGATCTTTATTGTCAATAAAACTCTGGGGAAAAAAAAACAACAACAACAACAACAAAAAAAAAACCCACAAAAAAACCAACCAAACAAACAAACAAAAAAAAAAAAAACAAAACAAAAAAAAACCCACAAAAACCAAAAACCAAAGGAAAAAAACCCAACACATAAACCAGTTTGAATCTGAGCACCTACACTTCAGTATTTGCCAAAGGAGGAAGGAAAGTTTGTGTTTCCTCTTCCAGGGGAAAGGAAGGTAATCCAGCAGTCACTGGAAAATGGGCAGTTTGAAGCAGAGTTGATAAATCCATTAAGTACTTCAAAAATGGACACAAAATTTCATGACTTCATACTAAATTTCCTTTCATTTGCCTGACGAAAGCATGCAAGATTAAAATATTTGAACATTAGATACTAAGGAGACAAGAAGAAAAGTCATAGCTACTTTGAAGTCCAAAAAGTAACTTGGGTTATTGTGTAATTTAATTTTTAAGAGCAAGATAAGACTTAGCACAGGTACAGAAAAAAAGATAAGACAGTGACACATTTAAATCTACACTGATAAGCCCACCCATACTATCAAACTGCAGAAATTATCATTATTTGTTATAAGAAATGCTGAGTATTTAGACAAGCAAACTTGCATTT
The DNA here is from genome assembly GCA_009741485.1 of Malurus cyaneus samueli. Classification (NCBI taxonomy): domain Eukaryota; kingdom Metazoa; phylum Chordata; class Aves; order Passeriformes; family Maluridae; genus Malurus; species Malurus cyaneus. Next base: position 98,103,154 of record CM019214.1, read on the forward strand.
ACCCCCAAGGCAATCACCCATTTGCACAGGTTTGCATTTCAATTTGAGGGGTTCTATTTCTTTTTTTTTAACCAGATAAATATCTACACAGTCTTTCCTTCATTCCAATAAAGGTTTGAGTTTCCCCTGTTATGAGAAAAGGTCATTCTCATTCCAGCAACAGAAAAAATCGAACAAAATACTTGACATTCCTAATGGGACAGAAAAGAGTGACTACATGTACATGTTAAAAAAAAAACAAAAAAAAAACAACCCAACAACAAAACAAAACCCATAAAACCAAAACTCAAACAAAGTCCTATTTTTGCTCCTCTCAGCAGAAACACTTTCTTCATGTTTGGACTGAAGTCCCTGTTGGTCCTTCTGATACAGTTTGCCAAGGGAAATGCACAGACCTCAGCTCTGATGATTAAATGCCACAAGACAACATTTAGAGATAGATTTAGCATTAAATTACAGATGATAGTTCAGCATATTTTACTGTTCTGGGGTTAAGTTCTTCAGTGCAAACTGAATAATCACCGTATTAAGAAATTTCCTTTCACATTTAAATTCCGTTCTTTCGGAACTTTATTAACTTGGAGACTGAAGCAAAAGCTTTGAATCAGATGTTCAGTAATAAGATCTGAAGAAGCATTTGTTAAATAGTTAAAACTCTATTAAAATGATAGGAACAACTTCATTTTTAAAAAGAAAAAATATCACAGAAGTGGTCTGTAAGACTATCTTAAAATATGTATTAAAATAATTCAAATTATAGTTAATTTTTTTACAGTTAAAAGTATGCTGCCATGGATGGAGAGGAGCCTTATGGGGCTTTGCTTTTAACATTCTGTTAGTGAACTGCCTCCAAATGTCCTAAAAACAACTGTTCTAAGAAAACAGGGATTACTGTGAATCAGTGATTGATTCTATAAGCTGCTGAAATAAACAGACAAAAATGTTGCATAAATACTTTTCAAAACATGGAAAAATTAGACATGGCAACAAAACCAAATGCAAATAAAAGCAATGCTTGCACCATTGCCAAGATTAGTCAGAATTAGTCAGACTTTGCCTTCTAAGAGGTGATTTTGGTAGCGGTGATAAATTCAAATTCGAAATGTGATGTATGCAAACTAGAATTAAATGAGCTGGATTACCTGCAAATTGGAATACATCTTATTTGTTATTTCCTCATATGCAAAAGTGAAGATAACGTTTTAAAAGGCATGGACAACATTACAATTTATTACTGCAGCACAGCCACGACCTGCTGTACAAAGCAATTACGCAGCTGCAGAAAAGCCCTGCTTGATTATTCCTTCTGCTTTAGGTTCCTTCAGAACTGCACTGCAGAGTCTGAGCTTCCCCAATCCCAAATTCTCCCCTCTGCAGGGCAGGTCAAGAGCAATTCCAGGGTTTGATTTACAGTGGTGGCTGCAGCCAGGCTGACACAGCCACTCTGAGGTGTGAACAGATACTGTTTGTCAAAGCAGGGGCTAATGAAAATGCAAAATTATAACAATTCCAAAGTCAGAGTTAATTGTTACACTGCTGAACACCACAGAAGGAAAGAAAAGTCACTGGTGGATCTCTAGTTACTGAATGCAGCAACAAGGAGTGATAGAAGGAATGGAGAAGGCAATGTGATACTGCTACCAAAGGCTGCTGGAGATGGAAAAGAGCGATGAATGATTTCCCATCCAGGGTTTAAAGCATTATTTGTTGTATTCAAGACAGACATGAGAGGAACAGACATAAATTTATGGAACTGCCTGCTAACTATGGCATTATAGGACTGAAGTAATCTATGAAACAAAGTCTAGAAGGAAAAGCAAATATGTCCTCTTTTTATGTACAGTACACTGCTTATAAAATTATACCAGCACTGGCAGCCAAGGGCTAGAGAGCAGCCATCATCCAAACAGGGCACAAATCATGGAATGGCTTGGCTTGGGAAGGATGTTCAAGATCATCTCATTCCAATTCCCCAGCCATGGGCAGGGACACATTCCACCAGACTAGGTAGTACAACCTGGCCTTGAACATTTCCAGGAATGGAATCCACAACTTCTGTGGGCAGCCTGTGCTTCACCACCCTCACAGTGACTATTTTCTTCTCAATATCTAATTTAAACCTTCTCTCTCTTTCAGTTTGAAGACATTACCTCTTGTTTGATAACTACATGCCCTCATAAAAAGGCTACAATATCCTTACAAAGTGAATGAGGCCCAACACGCTGGGCTTGCCCTGGTTCACCACCAAGTTAAATTTAATTCTTTTTAAGCCTAGGAGTATTGAGCACATTTTGTTCTCCTGCTGTTTGCTCACCTCTGGCACAGCACAGCTCTCTCCTCCAGAACCTGGAGGAATAGTGGGACAGGTCTGGTGTCCCTTGGTCTCCACCCAGCAGCATACAGGAGGTTACAAACACAAACTACAGGTTGGAGACCATAAAAGAATATTTCCAGTCCTTTCCTCATAAATCAGAGCCTGAACAGCCTGTGGATAACAGAGCTATCCACAAGTTATCCATGTGGAAAACTTAGATTGTTTTTCAAATGTAGCCATCATTTTTTGACAGTCTCTTAATTGTTATTTTGAAATACCGTTTGCCCTCTAAGTTCTCAGCTACTCCATAATAAAATTCCCCACAAGGTGTTATCAACATTCAAATATCCCACACTCAAATAAGGTGCTGTTATATTACAGTGAGCAGAACATCACATCATTTCAAAAAATTTGCTGTAGATATTGAAAACTGATTTAAATAATAAAACTGCATTTTTTTTTTGTTTGTTTTGTTTGAGAAAGCAATCTGTGCAGAAACTTTGTCCTATAAGCAATCTTCTTAGCTGAGATTACATATTCCCTTTCAAACAATGTGTGGTAAATTGTTGATTATCGTCAATTAAAGGATACAATATGAACTGGTTTTATGCTACACAGTTCTTTCAACCGTAGGAAATGACTAGCAAATTCTGTCAAACAACAAAACCTACGAAAATTTGTTAAAAGAGACAACATACCTTACACACAATGAATAAGTCATAGAGATTCCCTAAATCCAAAACCATTCTGGCACCTGTGTGCCTGTAGTACAAGTCTTCACATTGCAGAAATGATCAAAGCAATACACTGTTACCAATTTCAGTTAAAGCAATTGGAAAAATACCTTTTTTTTTCTATTCTCTTTTTGAGGTTTGATGTTACCTCAATGTAAAAAAAAAACCAAAAAAAAAAAAAAAATTCAAAAGCTTTTCACATACATAAAACTCAAAAAATCCAGCCCACAGCTGCAATGTTCCCACCCCTTTGCAGGGGAAAGAGAAAACTGATGGTGTCTTTTCCAGAGATAAACCAGGTAATCTGTATTCCCTTCTGGAGATGCCAGTCTTGGTCTTCCTATGTTTCCTTTTAGCTGGCACATCAACTGCAATATCATCCTGTTTTTATCACCAGGTCTCCAGACAACCACCAATGTCTGGCACGCTCCTTTGTGAATGAAATGCAAAATCAGATGGTTTAACCTGCCTTGTGCAACTCTGTATTACTGCCAAGTGTCTCCTGAAGAGATCTTGCACACTGTATCTTAGTTTTATTAGCTTTACGTGTCAAAGTGAGAGTGTTAAAGCCCTCATAAGATTTTACCTCTGTAAATGGAAACAAAGGAGAAGGGGCCAATCAAACACGTTCAGCAAATATCTGACAGAACAACAAAGAGCAACAACAACAAATCAAACAAATGTCTGCGTTAATTGATTCTGCCAAGTGCCTTTTCATTAATACCAGGTCATATTCTAGAGTATGTCAATAACTACATGTAACAGGCAGCCTCCAAGCAAGAGCAATCGCTGCTGCTAACAAGCAGAATGTTCCAATGATTGCCTCCTTGCCTAAACATTTGGATAAAAAACCCTCCATACAACAGGAATAACGACACTCCACTCCACTGGCTCTCTCCTCAAAACCATGCCAAAGTGGGTCTAGAATCACTCAGAGTCAAGGCACAAAATCCAGTCAGGGAAGCATTCCTTGGTGCCATGGTGGAACCAAACTCTGGCTGCCTGGGGCTCAACGGTGTGACTGTGCTCACTGCTTTCCTCATTGAGCTTTTGAAAGGATTAGATGGCTAATATTTTAAAACCTTTAAAAGATTAAAAACTTGTAAAAAGCTTTCAAAGTGACCTTGCAAGTTTGAGCTGTTGACAAACTTCTGTTTACAAACTCAATTTGTTTATGTTTACAGGTGTGACAAAGATATACTTCAGTCTCTGGAAATTAGAATGCATATTATATTTGTCCCCTCAAATATTGTAAATCTATAATACTACTGTGCACATAAAAAATACAAAACCAGAACTCCATTTTCTGATCAAAATCTAATTTCATGCCCAGCTTTTTATTTGCTTATGCCGGTACTATAGTGGAATAAATACACCCATACACCAAGTAGCCTCACAGTTTAAATACGGGGAAAAGGTATAGATGCAGATTTGCATCTATTTAATCACAAATAAAACCCATTGCATTTTCTTACAATTTGGAACTGTACCACGTTACCTTAATCATCAACAGAAGGCAAAAATCTATTTCACAAATGTTTCAAAAAAGCACTCAAAATGTAGATTTCAATGTGCTGACTAAAGCTGGTGCAAACTGCTAAGCAAATAAAACAACTGAACATTTGTTATTGATAGAGAGCACTCAGACAGCCCCAGGGTTCAGCAGAATACTAAGCAGATTACCACAACCACAACCAACACCACTCACGACTGGTGCTGACTTAATTCCCACAGTTTTATACAAGACAGAAATTTCTATTATTTTTCAAAGGGGTGTAGTTAATAAATGAGTTATCAGATTTTTTTTTCCCCTAGTACTTTCTTCTCTAGGTTCTGTTAACTATTTTACAGGAGTGCACTGATAATAAGAAGTTCTTACAATCACATCCTGTACCCCAAGAAGCCTCGATGATGCTTTGTGTGTAGATCCCATCAGGGGTGACAGATTTCTAGTTCCTTCTCAATTAAGCAGCAGAGATACAAAAAGAGATGCTCTCTCTTTGAGGCTGTATCTCATGTATAACCATGCTACATAAACTGATTTAAAATAAAATAATGGTTACTGTTCAGACAGATCAATTTTCCAATGCAATTCACCTTTAGTTCCACAAACAATTAAGGCAGTAAGTGTTCCCCAGCCTATCACTGCTGCTTCAAGCATTCTCCCTGAATGCACAGCTTCAAAATCAATGCAAATACTTTTCCAACCATGTGAGCTGTTTGGTGATGTCCAGAACAAGCAGCGTGGGCCAACTGGAAGCAGATATGCAAGAAGAAACAGCTGGCAAAAAAGATCTGTGTGTTTCACACATTTCCACAACAAATCTCGTCTCTTATCAGCTGTTGGAAGCTGGAAAACCACACTAAACACTGCTAGAGAATTATACAAATTCTTATTGCTGCAACTCTGTCTCAACTTCAACGTGTTAGATTCTTTCAAAGAGAAAGAAGAAAATGAGTGTTTTTTAAAATATTTATGTGATAGATTCCTAACACAGACGGTTGATTCTCTGATTAAAAAAGGTTATTGCAAATAAGGAGGATCCAGACTCCTCAAACTTTTGTGGAGTTCTGTGAGAGAAAACAGCCAGTCTGGAAAACGCTCTTTAAACATAACCAAAAAAACAAATAACAAGAAGCAGCTGTGACCATCAAGCAAATCATATTGCCACTGGGTGTGCAAGCTATTCCAGCTGAAAACAAAGTAGAATCTCATTTACATAAAAATTAATATTACAAATGAAGACATTATTAGTTAAGTTAAATTATCAACACAGATACAATAATTTATGCTTCTGTATAAAACTTAAGCATCAAAAACACTAGATTATTTTCCCAATTCTAAATATAAAATTTAGAATTATGCAGTAAAACAGCAGAAAAGCTACCTATTCACACTCATATAGTTGAAGTGGAGGCAGATATTGTTAACAATACAATTTTAAAAACTTGTAATTTTGTAAACTGCAAATAAAGACTTCAAAAAGCAGTTCATTAGTAGTTGAAGTGATCTAAATAACATTTTAACAAAGCCCTTTTATTTTCTTTTAGAATTTAGTACTCATTATGTCACATTACCATGACTCAACATTTATTCTGATTTAAGAAGTCTTTATATTTCACTTACAGAAATATCAAATTCTTGAGATCTGAAGATTGTTTAGTTGTTGCTCTACATGCACTACATTGGTTTCACTCCCAGAGGTACTCAGTACTATTGTATTTTCCATTATTTATTCGTGACTAGATTTTTTTCTTGATGATGCTGCCAAATACTTAACACTGGTACTTGAGGAGTAATAATTTACTTCCATCACTATTCAGTATTGGCTCAAATGATCATATTTAATAGCTGCAGTATTTGAGCAATCTGCCCTTTAGAACATCACGTCAGATCCAAAGAAATCAGGAAGAAAACACATAAACAACTAATTTGTCATTTCATGGCTACTAAATACTTGCAGCATTTACCAGATGCCTTCCCTAGAAAACTTAAAAATTTCCAGCTTAGCTGCTGAGAGCCCAACCCACAGCCCCAGAGGCTCCTTGGCTGCTCCAGCTGCCATCACCCTCCTCTGCACCCTCTTACATGGCTCTTGCACATTTGTTTTGCTGTTGATTATCATTCTTCCTTTCAGCCTTTTGTTTTCTCCCCCTACCTAATTGCTTCCAAGTTTCTTTAAGTATCTTATCCATCTTCCAAATTCTCCTCATGAGATCTAACTGGGCCCTGTTTCCTTGAAGCTGAAGCTCACTGTGGTGCTTCTGCAATGCTTCTAATCTCTCTGTGGACCTTGCAGATTTTTCTTTTTTTCTAAACTTTCAAGTATTTCCATCTCCTCACAGTCTAGTATTACATGTTAATTTTATTAGCATGTTGTTAAACACTCTCTCCCAGATCATTAATAGAGACATTAAAAATGACTGGTTCTAGCAGGGATCCCTGTGGTACCCTCAAGACACCCTTTGTTTGTAGTGTTTCAGCCAGCTTTTAATCCACATGACAGTGCTCTTATCCAAGCCAATTTGAATTAATTTTGCAAGTCAGGCTTAGCAAAGCAACAGCCAACCTTTTGCAAAAATCCAAAATTACTATACTAATTTCTCCCTCATTCCCTTCCCCCAAGTTTTGTAGGTTTCTGAATCAGCTAAAACATTAAGCTTTATTTACCAAATTAATTGAAAACTGCATGCTACATATTTGCTCTACCATATCCTTTGGAATTTGTACAGAAATTTTAGTATTACACCATCTTTTTTTTTTTATTTCCTTGATATTTTACATTTCCTTCAGAGCTTCTGGAATTTCAGGAGTGATAGACAGTGCTGCAAAAGACACTGCCTGGCCAAGTACTAACTAAAAAGCAGTAAAGAATCTTAGGCTCTACAGAAAAAGTAAAAGTAGGTTTATTTAGGAAATTAATTTGTATGACCATTGTCAGGATTCCAGTATAAGTTGTAGGAGACTGTATTTTTATTGAAATGAAGTCAAGATCTATTTCCAACAGGAGATCCAACCTTCACAACAGATATTATAAAGGTAAATATCAACTGCCGAATAAATAGTAAAAAAGGAATAAATATCTGCACCTTCTCGTGTGACTGTGTTCATAACTAAAGGCTTTTTCAAGTTACTCAATTTCTTGTTTTTTTTTTAATCTATATTTATGACCTATTTTAAAGTATTTTAAGTTACTAATTTTTTTAATCATAAAAGCTTTTTTCTCAATTTCCCTTGTCAAACAGTCATACTTAAAACTGATTTCACTATACCAGGCAAATGATCTCCTGTAATTGCTAACTTGTTTATGATTTCGTGTGCACAATGCCCTAATCCATAGCTGTAAAATGGATCTCGCAAGATTTTCACTTTACTTCACCTTATTGTCATGTTTATAAAATACTACATCTAAAAGGTAGTCAAAATAACATGTAGTAGTCATAACGTAGTCATAATTTATCAGCTTCTTCAGGAATATAAGACTTTTACTATTCCCTTATGCACAAAACTCCTCATTTCTAAAATTCTTCCAAAATAAATTTCTAAACTTTGATGTCCTTGTCTTATTATATTATGCAAAACCACTCTGAATTTTGGTGACTTCAAATGGATGGTATTCAGTAGCTCCAAACACATTTAATTTTATACAGGGTTTATAAGAAGAGCTACAAGAATCAGATCTAAAACTTCAATCTTACCATGAGGGGCTATGTAGTTTTAATAATATTCACCTTAATGAAGCAAAGTCCAATGCTATCCTGACACACATAAGAATCTCTTAGTAAAAAATAGGAGAATAATGGACATGAACTCAATTCCTTCTTACTAAAAGCATGTTTTCCCCTCCAAGGAGGAAGTAGCCAGTGGGTTTTTCAGTACTGTACAGTGCTGTGGAAGTTAGAGAGATATGAGGAGGTGTGAGCCAAAAATATTTAGTTTTATGCTGTTGGAATCAACACCTCATGAAGAAATAAGTAATCCCTCCTTTATGAAGTACTTTCTTCTCATCCTCAGCACACTCAGTAGCCCAGTATAAAGAAATTTTACTTCATCTTGAAGGCTGAAGATTTCAAGCTTACTCCTTGTTTAATTCTATTAAGCGCCTACAAATACC
>CM019214.1:98125194-98170221 GCA_009741485.1 Malurus cyaneus samueli
GTCAGAACAGGGTATTCTAGATCTTGGAGTTTCTGTTTCTCCATGACTACAGCCACAGGCATTTTTCCCACTCACTGAAACAGAGGAAACAAGAAGCTGCCCCTTTCTCGTTCTCCAGCACTCGAATCTGATGAATCAGAATCTCATATGCAGATCTATCTCTCCCTCTAACAAAATTAAGCAGCTCAAAGTCCTTTCTGTCAAAAGGACTTTCTTTTGCTCTCTCTATTTCTCAGATTATTCTGCATCAGAAGTTTATTCCTGTACACACTTAAAAGCAGATATTGCATGATGGAATGCATTATCCATAGCTCCCACTTGATAGGCATTTTTACACAGGTTTCACATTCAAATTGCAGGGATTTTTGTCGAGCAATTGATGTAGGTACAAACTCCTTAAAGTGTCCATTGGGGGCACCTGTCTTCCCAATTTCATCATTTCAAGTGAATATAATACCCCTGTCCCCAGGTAAAAGTCATGATGCAATTCCATCAGACAGTTGCTGTACTTGGCGCAGTGTGGGTGTGAGAGCTAATTTTGTCCTTAGATTCAGAGGCTTCATTAACAGTCTTAACACATTCACTGCAGCTTTCTAAATCCTTTCAGGCTTTAACACTTAAGCTACTGCAAAAAAAGAAAAACAAATAAGAAAAAAAAGAATAAAAGGAACTATACAGAAAATGTTATTTCTCTAACACAAATAAAGCAGATCTTTAGATAACACTAAATGCTACATTACAGCACATCACTCCACTGAAATGAAATTTATGAGCAATAAATCATAGCTAGTAAAGCCTGTAAATCACTATTTTGGGCAATTTATCCTGATATAAAGTATGTGAAACTCTGAATTGAGATGCATGGAGAAAAAGAATGAAAATTATGCGTCTATTATAGGAAGGCACATGAATATCAACATAATGCATATTCTACTACTTTGCTGTTATGCTTTTATATTCTAAGAATTTCATCATGTGATAATAAATTGACCACAAAACTCAGTAATTAAAGTAAGCTGGAAAAAAAAACAACTTTTTTCTTCCCTTAGAGAGGTAATTTTTTACAGCTTTAAAATGTTTCATACAGTGAGGTAAAATCAAGCTATTTTCTGAAAAAAAAAAAAAAAATGCTGTAAAAACCCAATTCTGAAACTCTCTGTAATGTTTTTGTTTTTGTTTTTTTTTTTCAATATATCACTTACAGGATGAGAAAAAAAGATAACGAGTCCTTTCTGCGGTCATACAAAGCTTCCATTCACAAAAGTATTTTTAAACCAATACATGTAGCATGAAGAAGCTGTTCAATTATATTTTTTAAACATCTTTCACTATGATAACAAACTACAATACAGATAACCCAAATTCTACATATTGCTGTTTTGGAGGTATGAGAATTAAATTTCTGCATCTAAATAATGCAGAATCCAGCTATATTTCAAATTAATCTGAAAAGTTACAGCTATATTTACAACTTGAGTAAAAAGGGCAAGCTTTACTGTTATCTGGATATTACTTGCTGATTCAATTTTGTTCCTTTTCATGCTCACTAATCCTAACCCAAAGGCTGCTTCTTTTTGATTTTGACTTTATTATTGAAGTAATACAAGGAATTTTAAATTATGGATGAACTTCCTTCCAGCTTGTCTTGCTACACACAAAATTACTTCCAGTTGCAAAACACAACTTTATTTCTAGAAGCAGTGAGGGATGGTTGGTATAATTTGTGGGAATTTTGCTTTCCACAAATAATAATTTATTTGGACGGGCATCTCCCAACAGCAACTCCTGTTATTTCCAGGCTGAGGCCTTTCAGAGAAAAAAGGGACCCAAACTGGCTGAAGAACTGAGGTCATTAACTGGACTAAACTACACAAAAATTTTCGGGGGGTTTCCATACTACCCCTTGGGTGCAGCTGGATCCAAAAGCAATTCAAGATGAAAGCTCATTTCTTTCAGAATCCAAAGCCCTTTTCTTGTAGTTAATCATGTCCTCTTGTTGGCTTCATTTATCAACACATTGGGAAAGGAGGAACTCATCCTTTTGTGCAAACTACAGATATTCTGGGGATGAACAAGATACTGAGAGGATCTAAAGCTGCGGCAAGAAAAACAAGGCGAAAAGACTGGCAGCTTCAGATTCTTATTTTGTTAAATAAGCAAAACTATGAGACAGAGAAGAGACAAAGGAGATATGGAAGGCAGTCATTCTTCAAGACTAAAGGAACAAAACCTGTCTGGAGTGAACTTGCACAGGAAGCTTCATAAAAAAAAAAAAAAAAAAAAAACTGCATTTTCCTCCTAGTCTTAAGATTTTCAGATTTAGTAAGTTTCCATTATCTATTGCCCCCCAAATTAAAGGAAGATCTATGCTGACTTCTGTCCTACAAAGTTGGAAAAAATACTTCCCTTCTCCCTGTGAACCAGGTATGTGGAAGAACTATCATATATCATCTGACAGTTCTGGGGAAGCACCTGTAGTTCGTGTGTAGGGTCTAATTCCATTGATGGCAGGTTTCAGCTCAGGAAACAGGCTATCATATTCTCTCAATCAGTTAAAATGATCTAAATGTTATTTTTGCCTGCATCTCAGATTTTCTTTTGTCTCATTTCCTATTCCTCCTTTCTAGACAAGTGATAATTTGCTTTGGATGAAAACCTTAATTCCATAAAACATGAACTTTATCTGAGACACTAATCTTTACTTAGATAGATTATTATTTTAATGTATGTAATAAAAAAAAAAAAATCCTTGAATGAGTCTTACACATCTTTTCCCACATTCACTGAAATTAAGTGTATGGCCAAAATGAAAGAAATTTTAACTAACATTGAAATTTTATTTAAAAGGACATTCTGTATTTTTATTTTTAGTATTTTTTTGGGTTTTCAGTCTCTAAAAATACTTCATCATTACTGAGTAAGCATTCTATAAAAAAGAACTTCTCTTTCTAGGATTAATTACTACCCTCTAGGTAGGGCAAACACAAATATGAATGTAACTATAGTTTTTGGGATTATTTTCTACTTATATTAATGAAAAAGGAGAATTTAAGACAAGCTAATAGGTCTCACATTAACAGAGAACATGAACAAAAGATACATTACCACTTCTGGAAAATCTCTTTGTAGCAAATGCAATTCTCTGCTTTATATTACTGAATGACAATATTTTAAGGTGGTTTTTTTTCAAGTTTTGAGAAATGTTTTTAAGACTGTTTCTTATGGCCATCTACAAACATTTTAAGCCTTTCCCTGCCTCAGCTGGACTCTGAAAAAGGGAAGGATAAGCTCCAATAAGAAAGGCAAGTTGTCATTAGTCTGTGTCAAAACGGTTTTCCTGATCCAAAACACTTTGTGGACAAAGAATTATCTCGAGGCTAGGAGTAATATTGTGTTTTGGTAACTTCTCCTTTTACCAAGAGCTTAGTAAAACGTAAAAAGTGGATGAATGGCACAGTGACAAGGTTTGCAGTGGGAATTTTTTGTCCTCCATAAGGCAGTGAAGGATGATGATGATCAGTGGATGTAGTACGGTGGTGGGCAAACTCATCTGGTTCCTTCCAGCTCGCACCAGAGGAAAAGCAAAGTCACAACAGACGCTTAAGCTTTGTTGCACAATAGCAACAGATTTGTTTTGCTGGAAAGACATTCATTTGCAGCCCCAAAGTGTTTGGAAAAAAGAAACACTAAGCAGGTGGATTCAGAGGTGTTTTTGCCCGTAAAGGACAGCTTTAGTCAGATGTGGCAGACTGAGGAATCAGAACACAGGAATGCAAAAGTCCACAGGTGTTGATATGGACCTGACAGAGGTCACAAAGGCTGCTGTTCACAAACCTCAAGTCTGACTCAGCAAAGGCTGAAATCCCTTCTGTTTACTCTGTTTACTGTAAACACAGGATTAATTCCACAAAACTCACCCTGCCTTGGCATTGGCAAAGGTGGAGCCATGTGGTCAATTTGGATGTCTTGGCACACACTTTTCCCACCTGCTAGCTGGCATGAGAATTCCAACTCTTATCGATGTGGATGTCATTTCTAAGGAGCTTCAATCAATATGGGCAACTTTCTACCCATTCCCTTCCCCTTCTGGCAGAAGATAAACCACGTTCAGATGCTCTTCTCAGAACAGTTGATTCTTTGCCAAAGGTTCAGCAATATTGAGGGCAAAAGCAATATTGCTTTGTGTTAGCTGTTGTGAAAAGCCATCTTCACTTGAAAGCTTTTCTAGCAAGAGGGCAATGAGCATGGCTGCTTTCCACTGAATCCTCCAGATAAAAAGTGCAAAACACTCTGGAAAATGCTGTGTAATCAGAGAACACTGCAGGATGAAATTCCACTCCAGTGGATCACTACATATGAAGACATGTGTTATACTGGGTCATCTTTTAAAAGAAGTCAGGCTTAGCTCCCTCAGTGTTTGCAGTAACTGGTGTCAAGAACTGCCATAAACAATAATAATGAAAATAATTTATAATCAGTCAGCATGTATAGTAACTGAACAGAACAATATCTAAAGATTTCTCTTCTAGCAATGTTTGCACATCAGAAAAACAAGAGTACAAAATACCTTACAAAGGATTCATGATACTTGGGATAATAAAATCAAATTAAATGTCGAAGTTAAAAAAAAAAAAAATGAAGATTCAACTTACATGGTCAAGATTTTATAAGAAATGTATTCNATAAAATCAAATTAAATGTCGAAGTTAAAAAAAAAAAAAATGAAGATTCAACTTACATGGTCAAGATTTTATAAGAAATGTATTCTAATCACTGTAAAGAAAAATAACAAGATATCTAACAACTTAGAATAAGAGTTTCCAAAAGTAACAGTTTTGGTAGAAAAATGAAAGCAGGCAAATAATATGGATATGAGACAGCCAAAAGTTTAACCATAAAACAGGAAGAGAGAAGCTCAGCATCATTACAGATTCATAAAATATCCTGAGTGGGAAGGGACCCACAAGGATCAGAGCCCAGCTCCTGGCTATGCACAGGATATCCTAACAACCACACCACACCACTGAGAGCATTGTGCAAACGCTCCCTGAACTCAGACAAGCTGAGTTCCCCAGTGTTTTCACACATCCAGGGCTGTCCCACCTCAGGTGCAGAACCCAAAACGTGTCCTTGTTCAGCTGCACATGGTTGGTGATAGCCCAGCCATCTGATTTGTCTCTGCAGGGCATTCCTCTCCTCGAGGGAGTCAGCAGCTCCTCCAAATTCAGTATTCCAGCAAAGTTCCTTACAAAACCTTGGACTCCCACATCCAAGTCATTAATGAGATGTTGAAGAGCTCAGGGCCGAGGATGGAGCCATGTGGAACCCCACTGGTGACAGGTCACCAGCCTGATGTCACCCCAGTCACTGTCACCCTTTGTGCTGACCCATGAGCAGGTTGCTCACCCATCCCATGATGTGTTTATCCAGCTGGGCATGGACATTTAGTCCAGAAAGTTCCTGTGACAGTACCAAAAGCTTTACCAAAAATCCAAAAAGTGATCCAAGATGGGAAATCAGACCAGAAATTCTCACATTAAATCACACATGGGGCCTGGCCAGCAGAGCAATACACAGCTAGCACTGGGATCAGCTCTGCAAGCAGAGGTTCTGAGGGGGAAATTCCTAAATCCTCCACATGTTCCCTTTAAAGGGGAAAGCTGCACAGCTGGCTATAGGGTCAGCTGATCAAAACCCCTTCTCCTGTTCAGTAAATACAGACCTGACAGAACTGCATCTCACCCAACCAGGGTGAACAGTATTGAGAGTGGGATTCTCCACCATCAGGTTAAAAAATAACCCCTGTACCAATTCTGAGACAACAGAGCAAACTATTCCTACCTTAACTTAAAACCTGAGCCCTCAGCTCAAACCAGAAAAGACCACAATTAAAACACATAGAAGTAAAGATGAGCATATTTTCAAGAAGTTAAATAAAGTTAACCATTTTGGTAAAGCCACACTAATGGTTGTTTAGAGGAGGATGAACAGGCAGAAGAGCAAAATTGAGCCAGACAAGAGAAAATAAATAAACTTCAAGTAATATCAAGAGGGTTTATTATAATTAGCAGCAAGAAAATCCTCAGTTTTCCATTGTAATTAAAATTTGAAAAAAAGATAATTCAATTTGAATAAAACAGCTCTATAACTGTGCAAGAATGACGTATGAGGGAAAACAGCATTTACAAAGTAAATTAAAGATGACAAGAAACAAAAAAAGCCAATTTATCCTTCAAATACTACACAGCTCCAGTCAGTTAAATTTCTTTTAAACTCCTGTCATTCATTACAAACTCAAGTTATCATCTGACATTTGATTATATGCAACCATTGCAGCTACCAGCACATGACAGTGACCCTTTCACATTCCCACAGTGATACAAATGAGTCTTGGGGTTGGTATTCACTCCAGCTATGTTATTTAAAAAAACAAAACAAAAAACTAAACACAAAAAATAATTAAAAAAAAAAAAAAAAAACACACAAAGAAAAAATACCACAGAAAAACAAACAAACAAAAAAGTCAAACAAAAGAAAACTTTCCATGATCACATAACTCTTATGTCTTTACAGCTACCCTTCCCAGTGCCAAAAATTCAGGTAATGCCACTCGTTTATGGCAGTGAGCAACTAAAACTGACTGAAATGACAGCCACTTAAAATGCCATAGTGAAGATGGCAGCACAGGGTTAGTGGTTACCTCAAAACACCATCAGCCAGGGAACAGTTCCTGTTGTGAAGAATAAAAATAACTCCTGCTATATTCTCTCTGGCATAAAACCAGCCCAGAATTCAAACACAGCCTACATTAATCAGAGGGTTGGAGCTGCTGAGAGAGTTGGGGCTGCTGAGCCTGGAGATGTTCCAGGGAGACCTCAGAGCACCTTCCAGTGGTAAAGGAACCTAAAATAGTTAGAGGGGGACTTTTTGCAAGGGCATGTATTGACAGGACAAGGAGAAAGGGCTTTGAACTTACTGAGAGTAAGTTCAGGTTGGATATTAGGAGGAAATTCTTTACTGTGAGAGTAGTGAGGCACAGAAGTTATTCAGGGAAGCTGTGGCTGCCCCATCACTGGAAATGTTCAAGGCCAGGTTGGATGGAGCTTGGAACAACCTGGTCTAGTGGAAGCTGAACCTGTCCACTGCATATGAAACAAAACAAGATTATTTTTAAGGTCCCTTCCAAGCCAAACCATTCCATGACTGTGATCTTTCCTTGATCACACCAGAGTCTTTTCACCCTTTTGCCCAACAGTTTGTAGTATTTGTTGTGTAATCCCCCTCCAGCACAGAGTTTGAGTTGTTAAAATAAGCATCTGTAAAAACTCTGGAAGTTGTTTGATGCAAGTAGATGTGCTGCAGTATTCCAATAAGCAGTAATTAAAAAAAAAAAAAAAAATTACTAGAAATTGAATGAACTTATGCTGCAGAGCCAAACACTCACAACCTTTACAGCTAACCACAGTTTTTAAGATTCCACTAATTAAAATATTCTACTTATTAAATTAATAGTTCCAAACCACAATTAATAAAATAGAAAATCAGGAGGAATGAAGGCCTATGCAATGGGAACAGACAGAACCACAAACAGAAAAATGAGTGGTCTCAGACCCTGGCTGCTGAACTGCTGTGATCCTGAGGTCATGTGTGACTACCCACTCACTACTGCTACCTTACTGTGCATTCCAAACATCCCTACTGGCAGAAATCATCCCAGAGTTCTCACACCTGAGACCACATTTTGTCACTTAAACCCGCTATTTTTGCCAAACCTCTCATAACAAAAATTCAAACTGCATGCTGGTAAGGGTTGTTTTTTTTCTGTGAAGATGGTTCCAGCATTGCTTAAAAAAAGAGGCAACTCTTTAATAGCCTTTATAAACAAAAGTAATTTATAGCAGAGAAAGAGCTAAGAGACTTGTATGGTTTACACCTTGGCTTCACAGTCTGATAATTTTCTTGGCATCTTGGCTCGATTTGTTTATTTGCATTTTTTTTTTTTTTTTTTTTTTTTTTTTTTTTTTTTAATCCACAATAACAAAAAGCTTTCCAGTGTTATAAATGGCAAAAAGAAAAAAATAATTCCCATTCCTAAGGAACAGCTAGCTTCAGTTTTCAGATGCGCAAAGCACCAAGGTAGCATTGAGGATATGATATGATATCAACGAAGATAGCAACTAAATAATATTAATATATTAATAATAAAGTAATATAATACTATAATAAAATAACAAAATAATAAATAAAAAGGACTTCATGAGACTGGCCACGAGATAACGCACAACATCCCATACTGAATGAGTGAAGGAACAGGAGAAAGCTTTTTTGTTATCTTTTCTAAAGACTAAAAAGTATCTGTTAGTCAGGAAAGATTCTGCAGATTACATAACCATAAGAAGCTGTTTTCAGATCCTTAAAGGTGAAAACACATGCTCTAAAACAAATTCAGAACTCGGCTTGGAAAGTTGGTTGATGAAATTGAATAGTTGCTGGATACAAGATCAATGCACAGAAGTCCAAAGTGCATAGATAAGGACCCTAAAAATCAAATATAAATACTTGATTTCAAAGCTGCAGAAGTACCTGCTGCACAAAGTATGGAATGAAAGTACCACCTATCAGCATAAGTTTCTTGATGCTAATTATTTTTACACTAATCAAGATCCCACTAAAGATAGTCACTGCAGTATTAGTTATGTGGAAGGATATTCTTTGCAATCTAAATTATTTTCTGAGTGCAAGTATATGGAATGTAGACAAATTGTCTCTTTAACAGAGAAACAAATGAATTGATTTCCTGTGCCACATGTCTTTCCACATAAAGTTTGTCCTGGTTATAACATTTTCTTTTCATCTCTACCTTCTAATGTCACAACTGAAATCATTGTGCTCTTTGTTGCCATAGACAGACAGATGAATCCGCCACAGCTTGAATCGCTATTACAATATACTCAGGGTAAATTATCTACTCAGGAATGACAGAAATCCTGCCAATTAAACAAAGTTATTCTGACCTCTTAAGTGTCATCAGACTATTATTAGAATCATTGACACACTGGATTTAAATATTTGAGATTTAGAAAGCTTGAGCATGTGTTCTGCACCTAGAACACCTTGGCATACAGCTTCGAGTCTTCATAAATCCAAGTTATTCCAAAAGGTAAAGATCATACTGCAGACTGCATGGACTTGCTATAGGATACTTAACTTCTAGTCATTAGCATTTTTATCACCCATAGCTTCCCACTAAACTGCTGCCACTGCCAGGATGGGTTTTGTTTCTGGGTAGCATTTCTCTCAAAATATAGCTTTTTTCAAATTCTGAACATCCTCCTTGTGCTGCTATTACACCATTCTGGAATAGCAATGTTTCTGAACAAAACACTCTCCTCATCGGGTAACCCACATTGCTGAGGGTTAGATGACCTTGGTGGTGCTGCAACATTTGTAATTCTCCAGCACAATCAATTATTTCATGACAATGCCTTTTGTCAGAGAATATTGTAAGGCAATGAGGACTTGATTTTTTTCCTGCAAAAGAAAAGATCTGCTTTGACTGGTATACACAAATGCTCGTACATGGGTCACTAGCTGACAAGGGAATTGTAAATTACTTGGTAATAAAAAATAATGGTAGACATTTATACAGCACTGTACCTCACACACAATGACCTCCAGGCTCATTATAATAAGTATTATTTGTCAAAAAGAAATTGCACTGATCATCATATCTTCCAACAGTTTTGATTTTAAAATGGGCCATGAAGGAAATCTTAGATTTGAAATATTCTCTATCAGTTAGTCTAGCATATTACAGCAGCTATACTAACCACTCTGTAAATGAAATACAAATAACGAGTTTAAAAAACCCTATAAAATATTAAGTGTAATAAATTAAAATTTTGGGCAGAAACTTGAGTTTATAGCTTCAAAAATGATTAGCAGCGAAGAAAAAGCTGCATGCTAAAAGATAGCCATTAGCTCATGTTTTCAAAGAGTCACCTACAGAGCCACAGCAATGAAACAACAAACAATGAAGCAGAAATCAGAGCAGTGAAACAACAGTCCCCCAAAATATTTGGGGCATCCTGACAAATATATCCAGAACCAAAGTAAAAAAAAAAAAAACAAACCCCCCCAAAAAAAAAAAAACACAAAACCCAAGGCTGAATTTACTCATGTGTAAATATTTTCTGCATTAAATAGTATCATTCCACAGAATCTGGAAAATACCTACAAGTGAGAACAGCTGAGCACTGACCTGGACTGGATGAAACACTCCTGTGCCAGCTATTGCGCTTCCATTTAGTGACAGGAGTGCCTAGAGGCTTAAATTCCCTACGGATTTTGGCAACCATGGAACAAATGACAGACTAAGTTTCAAGGGACATTAAAAAGTTACTTGGTCCAAACCCACACTCCCAGTAGGAGTGACTGCAGTCATTTCAGGAAGTTAGAGGGCTGTGTTTTGAAATAAACTGAACTGTAATGTTCTTTCCTGCAAACAGCTGTTTGCAGCCTTTAGAGTATCAAGCACTCGCATTAAAAATGGAAATTAAAAGAAGAAATATTTCAATAGAAGCTAATATTTTATAACATCCAATCTAAAAGTCTTCAGTGCAATAAAATACATCATCTCACGAGTAGGGCATGATACCAATCAGCAGAGACATCCCAGCAAACACATCACAATAAACTGCAATGAAAGATGATGATGCATAAAAAGTGATGGATGACTGTGCTGGATAAACCACAATATTTCAAAACATTGCTACAGTTTAAAGGCAGTAACATCTGAGAATAATAATGACTAATTAACAATGTATCTGCAGCACATCTCATGCTTAACTGGCACTTGCCTGTGGAGAGTTAGTTCCCAAACCTTTAATATATCACTGAAAATTATCTGGGGCCTTACAAATAAAATGCTATCGCCAAGAGCATAAATAAAAAATATAAAGAATAGTTCCATATGTTCTAAAGACATATTTTACTTAAGGTTACAAAAGATACTTTCCTCTGTAGCCTTCCAGCTATTCAGGCAATAGGACACAACATATATGCATAGATTTGCATGTGTGTGCACTCCTTTAACCTCCTTCCCTCAAACACTGCATGAAGAAACCTAACAAACCCCTGCAGCTTGGATTGATTTCCTTGCTGTAAATCAACTTGAAATTTCACACACCTTGATAAAAAAGGTGAGGAATTGACATCAAGTTTCTCACATGATGCTTCATCCTAAGTCACACATAGAGGTTTATAAAATTAGAAAGAAAACATTGGACACTGTCAGTTCAGCAGTTCTAGTTCTTCACCATCAATACTGCAAAGCCTCTTGGTCTGCCACAGGCATTTGTTTATGCTCTTAAGCAAATTTGTCTTGTTTGGTAGTTAAGAGGCTCCTTCCTTCTCCTTTTTCTCCAGATCAAGATACCTCATTTTGTTGGGCTTTTCTTTTCCCTTGGTGCTATGACATTTATTTTAAAGCACTTGGTTCCCAGTTTGCCCAAACCTGACCAACTGCTTTTTTTCCCAAAAAATTTATAGCAAAATTATTGCTCTAGGCTGAAAAGCTGCCACTCGTATCTTCCAAATACAGTTAAATACAGCATCAAAAACTTGCACTAGACATTGTCTAAATCTGTGTTAGGAGCCTTCACACTACTCATGGCTGTGCTTACATGAGGAATTCTTTTGCCTGCCTAGCACAAGGAGAAAATACAATTGCACAATTGAGCAAGTTTTAAAAAAAAAATAAAAAAAAAAGGAAGAATTTATGTTTTTTTGTAAAATCCAGCCTCAGTATTTACCTAAGACCACAAAAAAAAAAAAAAAAAAACAACAAAACCCTCCAAGTTGTGTGTAAAGAGAAATATTTCACCAGGTTTCCTTTGAATTATCTACTAAAATATTAGCAATTGAAAAATTATTTCCAGCTTCTAAAGTTCACATTTTTTTTAGTTGTACATTCATGGCAATCAAGTTTTTTTAAAACAAAGTATACTATCCTGAACAATGGAAAGTAAGTTTATATAACAGGTCAATAAACAACCAGCATTTATTTAAATACCATGGACTTTATAGGCTTCACCCACAAGAGAACAAAACTGATACTGATTAAAGATTTCTCTGCTCATCTCTAAATAAAAGTAGCATCAAATTCCAAAAGAGGAAAGCATACAATTGATTCAAGGTATATAATGGAAATCAAAATGCATCTGCATGCAAGGAGGAAAAAGAGTTTCAGTTGGGTTTCCTCCAACCCAGTGAAATATGTAGAAATGCAAGCTATGTATCAAATCAGCTGGTCAGAAACAGAAAAGAAATTGGCTAAGATAAAAAACCTGGCAAAGACTCAAAAGCCAACTAACACAAAAACATCGAAAACTTTGAAAAAAAGAAAGAAAAAAACTTAGTTATTAGAGCAAAGCAGTTACACAATTATAAAACAAATACTTTTTAATTTTCAAGACAAAAATAAAGTAGCAGGCAAAGATATGCTCTTTTTAATAAACTTATATGATAGAACATGTATTCACAAATTATAATGTGTATTACATTTTACTGATCCATAATAGGTTTATAATATGCCACTTCTTAACCAGAAAAGTGTTGCTTCTTTTGTGACTGAAATTTCCACAAACACAATTCAGTTGGAAATGGGCTGCAATAAATTTGGTTTATCTTCAGGCTCACTTTTCATATCAGTAATGTACTGTTAATGCATCTCACCACAAAGTCAGCCATGCACCAGCCTTGTTCTGAACCCATGTGTAAAACTGTTCCTTTTTAATCCACACATGAATGAAGCCTGGCCATTTGAACTGTAGGAATCAAAGCATGATCAGAGCACTTTATTCTTCAATAGCCCCTGTAGAAGATTAGCTTGCCTCAAGTTCTCTTGTTGGGTGAGCTATTCAGGCTTAGAACAGACTGCTGAATGCATCATTTTAAATAAAACAATTTAACAGTCATACTTACTCCCTTCTCAAAATGCTATTATTGAACCAATTGCAATTGAATGGAATTCTATTCCACCATCCAAACCCTGCAATCCACCTAGCTTCCCAAACCTCCTCTTGAGCCCTAAAATGGAGTTTCTTTATCACCTGTGTTCTGCACACAGACTGGACAAGCATCTGAAGTAGCTTGCTTTCAAAGTTTTTCTCATGCATTTCCCAAATATTTCATTTTCCTTCCCTGTTTTGCCTTGAGAGCATTGCTTTACATTTCTAGAAATATCTCTGTCCTCATTCATCAATACAATTCTCCTTTCCCACTTGCATCCCAGGGTCAATCTCAAATCTCTTAAAATAGATCTCTCAGACATAGTAACACCAAGAGAAAATGTTTCTCCATCATGCACCTTTTTTTTTGTTTCATTTATAAGCTGTTTATGACAGGATAGAGCAGAATCTTTAAGTATATTTCAAAACTGCAACATTTATGTATTTTTAAAAGGCATTTACTGGCTCTATGCAAATGCATATTAATGAAAATAAGATGCTGCTCAGCACTGAAATACAAAATGAGTGCGAATCACTTGAATTAAATGCGTCAGCAGTTTAATAACATGGACAGTCTATAGCTGTTTATACTTCTGCAGCGAATACTTTAATAGTGAGAATTACCTGGATACACTGCATTTTCATACTCTTGTATAAACTAACAACAAATAAAATTCATGCTAGGCCTAGAAAGTTAAGTGAGCGTACAGACTGAGCTAAAATTGCTTTATTGGTTCAACTGCAATCTACCAAGGAAATGTCTGTTTCCTTTGCCATGGGGTCAGAAATTAATAAAATCCCTTCTCATGAGACTATTCCATCACAAAACCCTACCAAATGTTCTGTTTCTGTGTTCCAATTAAAAAGTGCAAAGGGAGAAGGAATACAAAGATGGAAAAGGTCTGGGAGAAGGAAGAAAGAGGAGGAAAATTTAAATTACTGCTTCCAAATTCATCCATGACCACACTAAGATTTATGTAATGTACCTGAAACCCCAAACTCCCTTGGGAGTTAAACGTTGGTTTAAAGAAGCTTAACATTTTAGCCCTGTTTATTGATACCTTTATTTATAAATATATAATTATGTGCTAAATGTTCAAGTCAAAATCTTCAACTTATGTGATGCAAAACTTCACCAAATATATCTCATGACAGTAGAAAGATCAATTTTATTCTTAAACACAAAAGGATTTTAAAAAAACTGCCAATTTAGCAGTGACCTCTGGGATTCAAAATTATGGAGGATGGGTAAACCAAAAAAGATAATCAATATGACAGATATATCTTATATTCACAACGTTGCGATGTTGTTTTCCTTTCTGAAAGTGTCTTTTGATTTCTAAGAGTTGGCACAGGTTTTGATTTAAAGAGTACTCACAGCTAGCTGATAAAATATTTGTGTACTCAGCACTAAAAAAGCAAAATACAAATGCCTAATGAATTAATATATCTGTTTTGCTGATGCTATTAAAATGTTATGTGGATTTCATTAGGTGAAATTATGGGAGCAAGGAATGGGCCCATAACTGTCTTGCAGAAAGGGGGAGGGTTGTCACCATTAGGATCAAACCTGATCCAAATATCTGGAAAAGTGGACAATTTTCTCAGCTGAAAAGATCCCAGGTTTTATCTTGTAAGAGGCTGGTTAGTAGATACCATCCAGTGGCACTCTGATATAATAATTCATTCAAACTCTTTGTTTTATACTGGAGGGGACCAATCTCCTTACTTCCCTTTCCACTTTCCCAAATAAAAATATTTGATAACAGAATGACACATTAGAGTCTCTTCCAGCTGTCCTTGCCAGAACTCCAACACAACTGCACTTAAATATCAATCTAAGAAAGGCAAACTTCTGCTATCACTCCTTGAACTATCACTGATAGAGACAACAAGGGTGAGGGTAAAACCACTCAGCTCTTCTCTAATAAAAATAACCAATAAATCATCTTTCACGAGTGAAACACTCAACAAGGGCCCCTGCAACCCAAGAGAAATATAGAAAATCCCAAAAATCACTTTAATATCCACAAAATATATGGGTTCATGGTGGATCTTAGAAATTCGCTCGATAGCTGAATCTTCAGTAAATACAAAAGGAAACTACAGCGCAATTATATAGAGCATAAGGTGCAATTAAGGATTTATTGGCATTTAATTGTTATTAATTGTGCCACTTTCTGTTGTAAATCACCAATTACACACAATATGCTGAGCTTAATTGCTTTACATAAAATCCATGTGTGTTTGCACATATACACACACATACATACAAACATGCTCACAAAAACAACTGTTTTGTCTCATTCTTAATTAAAATTGAAATCAAAATGACTATTTAAAGCCAATTTCCAATTTTATTTAATGGAATGTGCAAGCTGCATTTCCTATTGGGTATTTCTATGAAGGAATTAGTACTTTAAAAATGAGATTATTATTTTACCCTCCTCCCTTTCACTGTTAATGCTTTTAAAAGGAAAGACAGTCCTGCTGAAGACTATGGAGATGACATTCCCGGAAACCAAAAACTCTCTTGAACTGCAGGGCACCTGGGAAATCACTGAAACTGCCCCAGCAAAATCCTGGAATTCCAGATTGTCGTTGACCTCTTGCAGAGCCCGAAACCAATGCCAATTACTGTCAGTTTTTTTTGTATATTCTGCAGTGCAGGCACCTGTAGACTCAGAAATCAAACATGACTGCAATGGCTTTCACACAGGTCATCACACAGCCACTCAACTGCCACTCATTACCCACTGAAAATGTGATCAGATTGACAGCACAGACATAAGAGTCACTGCTTTCCCTCCTGATGAATCCAAACTGTTCCTCACAATGAGAGGAGCCAGCCCTTCCCTTCTTCAGAAGTTTGTGTTGCCACCCAAACCCATTAAAAAGCTGTCATTAAATACAGGTCTGTACTGCATTAAACAAGTACAAACACAAAGCAATTTGCCCACAACAAAGAATTCTCTCAAGCCACTTGTTCTCAGCAGCACATGAAAGGAGTGTTTACATGTGCCAGGCAGGAGAAAATGGGGAGAAAGAAGTGAACTTGTAGTGTTCTGGCAGGTTCACAAATTCATGGAATTTGCGGTGGAACAAAGACAGAAAAACCTCAAGGCAGATGTCTCCAATTACAACTGCAGTTACAACTGCATCCTGCTCTCAGGGCCCTAACTCAGTCATCTCTGCCTATACACAGTCCAAAAATACAGAATGGCAACAGCAGGTTTTAGGTGATCAGTCTTTATGCAAACTAATGACATAGGAGCAATTTCATGAAGCATTCTGCTGGTCTAATCTCCAAGTAACAGTTACGTGGGCCATACTGACAACATCATCCCCCTGAAAGAGAAGTTCAACTCTCTCCAAGATACAGTGGCAAGGAGCATTTATGACTTGTGCAAGTCAAAAGCAGCTCAGGACTTAACATGCTCTGCTGAACATCAGAGCTGAACTTCAGTAATTTCCACTTACCACATTCTCATTATTTGTCAGGAAATTGTTACCTCCTATTTATTATCAGCTAACAGCTCTCTCCAACCCTGAGATCACATGAACAGCTTCCTTTTGATCTACTGCCCCAGGAGAGCCCAACACATAAGGACAGAGGCACATCTCTTCATCCTGCTCAAAATGTTGCTTCTCATGCCATCTCTCAGCTTCCTTAGCAAAACATTCAGGCTAAAAAGATCAGATAATCCAATAAAGATAATGGCAGACTCATAATAATCTAATAAAAAGAAGATGGTGAAGTAGAAGATGACAGTCCAATAAAATTGATAGTCTAAAAATCCATCAAAATAAGTCAAAAAATCACAAAGAAAAAGCCAAATGACATCTTCGTTAGTGGAGGTCAGCAAATGTATTTTTCCCCCAACTTCTTACAAAGAGATAAAGTTCAAAAATCGCAGAGAACAAAATGATTGTCAGAGTGACCTTCCCTCAAATCAAGGAAGAAGCGATGTCTCAGCAATAAGAAACACTGTATTAAGTTGTTAAAACTCTTACAGAGTCTATTGTTATCAACTCAGTACTCCCCTCCTCTGGGCAAAACTCAACAATACAGAATTCGCCAAGTCTGTCATCCTTTTCCTGNTTTTAACTATTGAACTTGCCTTTATACTTGGATATATACTTGGAAAGGATATTTCATTTAGTTTACTAGTTCAGACTCAAGACTCTGACAGGTGTAATGGTTATCACAAACAACAGATACATTGTATTCACACTCATCCCAATTATTCCTACCAATAAAAGTCATTAAATTGATGAAAAAGGTACTGTTACTAAAAGAACAATATTTTCTTACATCTTCCTCCCATTTTCCTCTCAGTTTCTCTGTTTCTGGCTGTTTTTCTTACTCTTAGCAACTGAATTAAATCTTGAATGGCTATTAAAAATAACACACCCTCCCTTCCAGCACACTGAAAAATTCCAGGTAGCTGATTCTTTGTATTTCAAGCTGAGCAAAATTCAGTCAAGTACCTCACAAAACATCATTTTTCTATAAATATTAGTACTCCAACCATACCAACTACCATCAGTAATGGAAACTTGTGATGGGTAAAAACCAATTGAAGTGTGCTGTCAGAATCAGATTGACACAGACAATGTGTATTTTCATTAAAGAGTAAGTTAAAGGAGACATCCATGAAACTCCTCTGACCATCCACCTTTCTCCAATGTCAGATTGAAATAAACAGCATAAAAATAGATCCATTAGTGAACATACTTACAAACTGAACTACAGATAATTTTGCTGTCTCCTACAATTTTTTCAAAAACTTTTTCCTCTGCAAGAGGACAATGACAGAAATGGAAAAGACCACAAAAATCAGCTGAACTGTTTCCACTTTAAAAAAAAAATATATAGTTTAGAATTAATTACAAAATCTTAATTAATTATTACTTCATCCTTAGATTAATATCACTCACTGATGAAAATTACCATTTTTAAAATGTTCTTCTTGTATAGTTTACAACTTTCTCCATTTAAAAACAGGTTTTGGTGAAAACCTTCCCACTACCTACAATTTTATCCTCCAATCTAGCTCCAGCCCTCCACCCTTTAATGAAAAAAATACTTTTTTTCATAATACTGGGGTGGTTTTCAGCTCTATTTACACACCAACTCACACACATATTCCTCTACAGCAAAACCATCCCAAACTGAAGAATATCTGCAATCTGTGACTCACAGAAATTCTAATTTATTCTCAGCCACAGCAATCACCACTCTCATTGTAGTGAACATTCCTGACCACAAGCTAATTCAATTATCAGTGTCAATTAACAGCAACTTAATATTTTGCAAATATTGTAAGCACGATGCAGGAACAGCAAATTGTTGTACCTGTTACAGCAGCAGGTGTTCTGATTGCTGATTTTTATGCCATTTGTTTTCAGATGTTCTGACTCCAAGTCTTTGTGCTTGTATGTTCTTGAACTAAGCCTTGCAAAATCCAGTCTTCTGGACAACCCTAAACTACAAACAATGAACACCAAGGCATCATAAAAACTGAACATAAAATTCCCCAGCAGGTAACCAAAATGACACTGCTTTAAAGTTACAGTACAGTAAAGCTTCAGAAGGTTGCATAAAAAAATCACTAAATGATTAATTTAATGTGCCCACGGCTGCCACGATGATTGCAGAGGCAAGGTACAAGCAGCTGTAGAACATGCAAGTGTGAAGAAAACTGAAGTGAATCCTGACATTCCCAAATAAAGGACAGTATGAAACTGATACAACTCAAATGTAGGTTTATTTTGTCGCTGTTTCCTTGCAATAAGGTCAAACCAGAAATACAGAACCACACATTTTGCACGGGATCGTTTATTCCCCTGCACACTCGACACTCAATGTTTTGCATTTCATCAGCATCACTGCCTGCAGTTTATTCCTTTGCATTCCACCGCTGTAATTATCAGCTACATTAAATTCCAATGTTAAATATTTTCCTGACTTTTCTGCATCAAAGGATCAGCCTCATCTAACTACATTTTCCAAAGTGGATCTCCGCATTTGCTCAACTCTCCCTTCTTACATGCGAGTTCTGATCTCAGGGTAAAGCAGAAGGCAATCAGTGCTGAAGAATGACTAGAAATGGTTTCTTTATTCCACTGCTCACTGCATAGAAAGTTTCCATTATCTCCCTCAACGTCTTTACTCTATCAATTTGACAGGGGCACACAGTTCTACACTCCACTGCCCTCACTCCAGAACTGTACACAGCTTTTCTATCTTTTTCTAATAAAAACATGATAAATTACATTGTCTGGTGAAAACTACTTGTCTTCCCTCATAAGTGTCACCTTCCTTCTAATTGCTCTATACTTTATCAAAATGCATATTGGAGTAAATATCCAGTGTCAGTCAAAACTTAGGTGCACGCAATAGAAAAGCTCATTTGAACAGGCAGAAAATGGAAATCATTACAGCACAATAAATGCTAAACTAGTTAAGTCGGGATGTAAGACACCTGTGATAAAATTTATACTGTGATACCCTAACATTTTCTGACAGATCACGGTACCTGAAAAATATTTGTGTTCCAGAGAAGCCTTATTTAAGATACACTGTTCAAAGATAATTGGAACAAAATGGCAAATAGAAAAACGCTCACTCAAGTAAAGATTTCATCAAGCCTGGGATGGTGAGACAGCACACTGCTAACTGCAAAAGCAAAGCACAGCAAACACCCAGGGAAGCCCCTGAAATTACTAAGAACAAAATCAGGAGTCCCCGGCCTCCATCCCCCCGTGGTTCTGGCAGAACTGATTCATCCCTGCAGTTGGGTTCGGTTCTGGCTAAAATGATCTCTGATCTGCATAACAGAGACCTGGTCCTGTTCCCAAAACACCAATGAATTTTTCTCTTTGCTGTCCCATTACATTTCTGGTTTTCAGGCTTTAACAGAGATGAATTTGATTGCAGAGGGCTGATGAGCTTTGTATTGTCTGGCCACATGTCCCCTCCCTTTAAAACCTATCACCTTCAAAACGTTTGCCCATTATGAGTTCCCTGAGGACTTAAGTTTCCAAATTGAAGGAGCTGCAAACCAAAAAATTAAGGAAAGTAAAGCACTATAAGTCATCATAGCTCACAAATTTGAATGCTACAGGTCAATATTAAGAAAAAGTCTGAAGAACTTCTAGAGGAGCGTGGGGCATGACTAATCTCCCTTCAGGTCTCACTGGGCAGGTATGAATGTGAGGTCTTGACCAAACATTTTACTGAAAAGTAAAACTGAAAATATTTCATACCAGTCACCTCTCCACCACCACATTCCCCCACTCATCACATCCAGCCTCCTCACCTTTCCCCCTTTCCACCTGAGGAGCGCAGTCCCAAACACACAGCAGCTGTGGTGGGACATGGCTCTGTAGAAAAAGCAGTGATGGCAGAGCAGGGTATCCATCTGCAGCCTCTCATTCCCCTCCTCACTGCAGTCATTACTCCATTTGGAATGTGGGGGAAAATGGAACCAGGCATAAAAGACTGGATATTGCCAGCCAGTGGCAATTTAGGCCCAGGATTAGCACTGCTGTTATCTCAGAACTTCAGTGGCAATCAAAACTAATTAATAAAGCAGACTATTAGAATTCTGATACTTCAGTGCTATTGCTGCTGTTACCCAGTGCTTTCTTATATGGCCAATAAACAGGCCTCTTTATATTAAATAAAAGCTAAAAAACCCCATAGCATGAGCTTCTTCCTCTATGGTCTATCAAGCCATTCCACAAATACTGTTTTTCAGACAAAAAACAGTTTAGAAATTCAGTTTTCTAGCATTCTTCACACATATTCTGCTGAAATCCAACTGAGAGTTTGTCTGGTCATGCCACAGAACTCAAGGAGTTCATGCTTTAGTATTACAATTTTTTTTTGTTGTTGTTGTTTTTTAATTGAGCAAAAAATTATTTTGGCACTTTGGTTATATAAATACTTACCTACTAATCTATTGATCAGCCAGCAGATTCTGCAAAGCAACCACTTTCAGAGCTTAGTTTGCTGCTTGGTTTGCTTTCAATACAGCTTCAGACAATGGGAAGTGAAGGCACAAACTAAGAAAGTAACTTAAAAAATATTATTATGTGGTCTGGATTGAATTGTACTGAAAAACTCAAAAGTACTGAAAACAAAACACACAAGAAAATAAGACAAAGTCAACATCTGACTTACGGAATAAAGTATTTCCCATAATTTTACAAAGAAGCAGTTTAAGTTAATTTTTGTTACTATTTTCAAAGTGTTCAGTACATCTGCGTATATCCTATGTCTGCCACATCAAACAGAACTTACTTGGCAGAGTCCCTTTCTCAAAAACTAACAAGATGCATATTGCTTTTAATTAAAAATTATAGCAACTTGGCCTCAGAAAACAAACAAAAATAAAATGGTTTGCAAAACAAAACACAGAAGTTTCACAATTAAACTCTTTCTCCATGGGAAATTATTTGTTTAACAGGGCTGGTGCTTAATCATTCCATCCTGTTTTCACTCCTGGGCTTCACTCCTGAGGCACCATAATCAAACAAGGTTACAATGAAAAGCTGCTTCAGTGCCCCAGCACAGATCACATTCTCTCACTGAGCTCCCTGCCCTTTCCTACCTGTCCTTCCTCCCTCCCATCTTCAAACAACAAGTACAGCTTGATCTTTTCCTTGATCTTTCTGTAAAAAGCAATCTATAACATTGACCTCTAAGAAGCTGCTAGCAATTAGATTTCCCACAGGGTTACTGGAGTGAAGATGATTCAGGAATTGCAAATATTCCAGGGACTTCTGTGAATAAAACTTTTTCACCTGGAACAGCTGCAGAAACTTCCTTGGTTAAGAAAAAGATTGAGTGGTCTTCAAGCTGCTTCCCTCCACAACTCAAACCACTGCTCCTTGCGCCCCTGTCAATCCAGTGTGGAGCAGCCCTTAATTCCACAGAGAAAGACCCCTCAGCAAAAGTTTCTACTGCTTGTAGAAGTATTTTATAAAAAGTATTTATGTCTCAAATACTGATTATAGGCACAAGGTGATTGGAGGTTTTTCTTTGTGCTCGTTCACAGAAATTTGGACTGCTAAAAAAAGACCACTAAGAACACATGGGTCTCCAAGAAGGGTAAAAAGAGCAGATAGAGTCCTACATATTCCTTGCACAGAGAAATAATTTTAATTGCTCAATAAAAAAAACGTATTATTCTTTAGGAAGAGGGCTGCCAGCCACTTGAGTATGAAAATTCTCACTTATACTCCTATAGTCTCTTCCTTATTAACAATTATTTATAATACAGTACCTCTTCGGAGCTTAAAACTGCCATTCAGACGGCATCAGAGGTAAATATTGAGAAATTTCTCACTTGAAAAATAATTTCCTCACATATCCAAGCTCTGCTGTTCTTTAATAAGTTACTCTGCAAGAACAATGTAATTTGGCTTTTCTCCCTCCTCGGGAGGACAAGCAAGTCTTGGGGCCAGATCAATTTTCAGATTAATCCTTCCATTGCATCTCAGACATTTCACAAGACATTCTTCCAAACAATTTTATCTCCCAAATACCACAACAAAGCCCATTCAGGAGACAGAGTCCGAAGACCTCAGGCTGTCCTAATATCTCCTTTATTCTCATAAACTGAACCCTAGGCCACTGAGCTAAAACTACTATGATACTTAAGGACACCCCAGGCATTTAGAATCTATAAATCAGAGGGATCACCTGTCTTTGAAATGAGTTTCTTTCAGATGATTTCACTGATTTTTTTCAGTGAAAAAGTGGTTCAGTGTGTAGCCATCAACACACAAGTCCTTTCATGGACATATCAAACAATGAAACTTTTAGGATAGAACAGCACCAACTCATCCAAGTAACTCTGCCATGTATTTGTATATCAAAGTTGAATTCCAGATGGATGAATTCGGAATTCCAGAAGTCAAACTTCTTTATTTTTTTATGCTGAATGCTAATTTAAGACACCTGCAAGCAACTGCAGCATTCCCTGTGTGCTAAACAATCTCCCTGGCTTCAGAGCATGGAAATGCTCACAGCAGGAAGTCACTCAGTAATTGTCTTCTCAGCTTTTTAAGAAACTGAGAAGTCCACTCATGCAGTGGACAGCAATTCTTTAATGCAATGAAGTGGAAGTACAACTGTTAATTTTTGCAATGTTTAAGTTACAAGAAGTTAGAACTTGCTCTTTTTTTTCTTCAATCTTTTCAACACAGCATTTGCAAAATCATCCAACTTTCTTCTCTATCTCACCTAGTAAATAAAAAACCAACTTCAACCAACCTGTTTCCGTTTAAGTTTAGAACACTAAATTAGGAGTGAAAAACAATAAAAAGCCCCCTCAAAAAAATAGGATTTGTATAATTCATTATGCATATGTAGGCACCACACATGTCCAAAATTAAAAGCAAAAGATCCACACCTGAAGGTTTTTCAATCAGTGACAGGCTAAATTAGATGATTACCTGAATTAAGAATATCAGTTTCCCTCATATTGCCAAATCTAGTGGAATTTCTAAGTAAGAATGTACCATAAAGCTGAGATTTTTCCACTTGGAGAAGAGTATGTTCAGAAAAGAACAGAAGAGCACAGGAGGATGCAAATATATAGTAGATATTTACACAGAATTTAATCATGTCTTGATTATACAAGGCATGCTCAGTGTCTTAAAACCAATCATTAATTATTAAAAAAGTCCCAATTTAAAAAAAAAAAAAAAAAAAAAAAAAGCCACCACCACCAGGAATCCCAAACTTCTGGAAAACCACTTGACATTACCAACTGCAGGATGCATTAGAGACTATTTACTGAATATCTACTCCAAAACAGATTATCACAGCATAAGAGAATAATCTGCTTAAAGAGTTCGCTATGGCATGGAAATCATCAGCCTTCTTTGACTTTTTTTTAAAGAAAAGGAAGGCAAGAGAAAGGTAAAATTTATCTCTGGGTTCTTACATGAAGTGAATGCACAGCATGATCTCGTCAAAGATGGTAGAGAAAGTCACTTTACAGAGATCTTGTATGGCTAACCCTTACTTAACCTGTGCTACTCAGTTTTGCATCAGTCAAAATTCTTCATCAGCAGTCAGAAAAAATAACCATGGATTAATTTTTTCTATTGAAACAATTGAGTTGGAATTAATAGAAAAGTGATTGCAACAAAAACAGCACAATAGCAAAAATCCATGGTCCAAGGGTGCAAAAATACGGCCTAAAGAGTGAGTAAAAGGAGAAAAGGAAAATTTTACATCCTGTGAATCTGGCACTTTGTCCTAGATGTAAACAGAAAAAATTACTGCAGGCTGGCACTAATGAATACACATGTAAAATGAGGAAGAAAGAGGACCCTTCTCACTGCTCAGTCATCTTCTGGGATTTGAGGAACAGTTGTTTTGTCTTCAGCACTTCTGTACTAGTCCAGATCAAACAAACCAGAGGGGGTTGCAGAGCTTTTCAAAGTACTCGAAGCTCCTATTGATTTCTGCTCCTTTCTGAAACTGATCTGGAGTCTAACACCACATTTTTGCCCCTTCTCAGATTCCCCTTCATTTATCTCTTTCCTTTTTTTTTTCCCCTTCATCTTTTCATTCTATGACTACCTTTCTGAAAAGGGTTTTGATTTAGCCAGCCAAGACTTTCTATTGCAACACCGCCGTGAGTCAATGAGCAAAAAGCCCAGCAAAATCGATGACTGGGGGCACAGAAAGATGAATTTTGGCACAGAGAGCTGGGATGATTGAAAATTTACTGCACCAGATGCTCATTACTGAGTCTGGTCACTTCGGCACAAGGTTATTTGGACTTGCTAGAAGCCGTACTCCGATTAGAGGAAAAAAATTCAGACAATCTGTTAATTCAGCTGCAAAGGTGCTAATCATCAGAGAGGTGTCAGACATTTTAAAAAACTACATTTGCTTCCAGAGAAATAATCAGTCTGCACCCTAAAATGGATTGAGCTTGGCAACTGTGTACCTTGGCTTCTGGGGTGTAGTAAAAATCATGTGTTAAGCTTTGGCTATTCGAGCAAATTTGCCAAGAGGTGACTGCTCCTCTCAGAGCAGTAAAGTACATCTTCCAGTTCTACTTCTTATGAATTTGTCTTATTCTACTTTCCAGGAAACAATTATTGATCAGAAACACTAGTAAAACAGTTGTTATCTCATTTTGACCAACTTTTTTCCATGTAAAAAACCTTCAAGCAAGACTTGTGTTACATTACAGAACAATCAAACCCAGAAAATTATCACCTCTGCATCAAAAATGCAATGAGAAACATTTTAAGACAGAACTGACTTGACAACTGTCCCAGTACTTTTGTAACAGCTTATTTATTTTTTTTAAGGTATGACAGCAGAGTTAACATTGGATCAAGCAAGGTAAGATCACTTTTAAATTCTAAATTATTTAGTGCTATCACAGTTAACGTTTAGCACTACTTAATCCATGAAATAAGTGCAATATTATACAGTTTTATTCTGTACTGAGTCACTTTTCCCCTCACAGAATGAGAGAATTGCTTACTGTAAGATCAAAGTCACAATTACTTTTTCTCACTGTCTGCTGAAACTACAAAGCAGTTGGAAAAAATAAAGGCACCATGTACAGAAGAGGAGATAAGAAAATTAAAATTTCCTGTGGAAGCAATGATGAATAAACAGCAGAAAAAAAATTGTTACAAAGCATAAAAGGAGGAAAACCCGGAAAGCTAGGAAAGAGCATGTCAGAATTTGTACAGAGAAAATAGAATATGGGCACTGGATTAAGAAACTACAGCATGTCACAGGCAAGGATAACTGTAATAAATAAATTTATAGTACTGCACCAAATACAGTAATTTAATTTTAAAGACAGAAATGAAATAGTGAAAGTCTAAATGAAGAGCAAGGAAATGTCTACAACAATTTCCCTTACAAGGAGGAGTAATAATAATAGTTCACTTCAAAAAGAACCTCCTCCAACCAGAAAGAATTATATGAAGTGCAATAATAAAAAAATAATTACTAACTGGACCTACATGGAGTCACTTCAGGTTTTTTTGCCTTTATCTCCCATAAAAATATCAGGATTCCTTATGCTGAATCCAGTTCAGTAAATGCATCTGATGGTATGTCAGTATTTTTATTCAACCAGACTGAGTTCAAGACAATTTTCCTGAATATATTCTCAATAAAGGGGTGACATTTTATTAATAAACCATACATAATATTATCAGAAAGGGCCCTGGTTTTTATACTGTTTAATGGACTGTATTCTAGAAACCACATTCATATCTGAAACCTGTTATTAACTTCCCTAAAATAGCAGCAAGTGAAATTATGCCATTCATCCAGTTTATTTAGTAGGGACAAAATGAGTCAGCAAAGCCACCTGGCACACAGAAGTACACAAAAAATATTAAAAAAGGAAAAAAAAAGCCAAAACATACCAACAAACCCAAGCAGACTGATATCAGAAAAGAAAAAAAAAAATCTGACTGATTCCTGGAAAATAATTTTCATTCTTCTCTTTTCCTGGAAGTTCTATAAACCGAAACAGTTACTTACATAACACAAACATATCCTTAATTTGACAATAAATTAAAGCTCATCTCATTCACTATGGTTTTACAGTCATGCCTAGACACACTTTGAGTAAGACAACATCTAACTGCCTTTCAGAAGAGATTATGTGTAAGAAATCAGGGACCTGGATGACACAAAATTAAGTTACTTATAATTTTCCACTTTTAGCTCATGGTTGCAAGCCTGCAAAAAATAAATCCAATACAAGCAACTGAAAATATTATGGAAAAGTCTAAAATATTTTTAGAGTAAAACATATTTAGGAACCATTCTAATGTTAACAAGTCAAGAGATATACAATTATGCTCATATTGTGTCTGTAGTACAGTAGGATAAGAAGATAAACTCCATACAGATTTTTACTAGAGCTGTTGGAACATGAGCGTTGAACAAATCATGAATTTTTCAGGGAAAAAAAAAGAAAAAACCCAACAAAACAACAACACTGAGGATTAAAAGTACAGTTCAGCAAAGTCTAATAATTTTTACAGCTGTTATTATTGGGAAAATGTAGCAGATTGAAAAATAATTCTCCAAGTCAAACTAGATCTGGCCAATCTCTGTCTAAAAGCACAGACAAAACTACTCCACAACAGCATGAACAGCACATTGCTCGTGATCTTGATTTTGCATTTAGGAAAACCATGTTTTGGCTCCTCTTCTGGGGGACACAGAAGAGCACTAAAATCTCAAGTCTCCACACATACACAGGTTACCTGGAACTGCTGATCTTTCTCTGAAAAGGCTCTTTATTCCCTGTTGAAGCACCTGGCACTTCCTAAAAAACTATGTTTGTCTCAAAGTTTCCACACACAGAGTAAATAAAGAAACTACTAAACTGTTGTTCTGATCCATTTTCCTATGTGGCTTCGCCTGTTTTTTCAACAGTACAAAAAAAAAAAAAAACAAACAAAAAAACAAAAAAAAAAAAAAAAAAAAAAAAACCAAAAAACCAAACAAAAAAAAAAAAAAACAAACACAAAAACTGCGGAGACTGACAAATTCTGGACAGAAATAATCAAAGTCTTTCCTCATTTCTTGAAGAACATATTAATTTATGCTTCCTTCCTTTAAAAAAGAACTCAAAACAACACAAACAAAACAAATAATCAACACAAATTTAGGGGAGGAGGCAATGGAGAAGGCATAAAATGGGCTTTTCCAGATGAAAAGTTACACAGCTAGAACAGTAAGAGCCTGGAGTGAGGAATGTGAGAGACAGCGGCTCACTCACAAGCCACCATCACCATCACAAGCCACCTAACTAGCACAGCTATCAATCAGACAGTTTTGGCTTTGTGCCTGTCTCCACTGTAAAAAAAAAAAAAAAAAAAAAAATGAATGAGAGTCCTGGAAAAGAGCACCTGGGTAGCCAGAGAGGCCCTCTGGCAACTTCATTCATCAGTAGTTTTCATTCCATCCTGATAAATAAGTACAAATTGGTCGAGAGTTGATCTGCAAGAACAAGCAACAGCTTCAAGATATTCTATGGCAGCTTAGTTGCTCTGCTGCCTTTCCTGAGCTAACCCAGGCACAAGGTTAACCTCTGTCTTCTGGAAGATGTAACTTCTGACATCAAAAACACCTCAAGGATTTTTAGTCATTTATTTCTTTAACATCAAATCAAGAGGGTTTTTTTGGTTTTTTTTTTTTTTTTTTTTTTTTTTTTTTTTTTTTTTTTTTTTTTTTTTTTTTATCAAGACCACACCTCAGGTCCCAGTGAATACCAGCTCAGTGTGTTTCCTCCCAGGCTTCTTTTTATCACCTCACTCCCACCCTACAGTGCATCTTGCATGCTGAAGGAAGGATAATATATTTCATTTATATTAAAAGTCACATAACATATTTTCAGTGTTGTAAACAATCCAACAAAAACATAACAAGATGCTCAATTAAGCTGCAGATCACAGACAAAGCACATCATGCTCCTTAGCAGCCCCTCCCAGTCTGCACACAGAAATATGCTGCAGTCATGACAAACCTTGGTGAAGTTTCCCTTGGTAATTACCCTGCTTAATTCACGTTGTCATTACATGGTAGCTTTGATATGGAAAAATATTTAGTGTCATATGTACCCATGCACAAGCTGCCAGCAACAAACTCAAACTCCCTCAACAGAGCTACTGTCAAAATCACCCTGCATTTTCCTCTATAAACTTCAGCTCTGCATGCCCTTTGCCCACCCGGGGACAAGCTGGAGGTCCTCAGCTGACACATTTGCACTTGAAACCACCCCCACTTCAGCCCTTCACTCTGAGTGAATGGTTCTTCTGTTTCTGTTCAGATCACTCTACTGTCCTATCCTCTGTGTCCTAAGCATGAGTGCCCTCAAGTCATTTACATGACACGCATGAAACCCCAAATAAACTCGATTTCACATAAATAAGTCATGCCACACCAACTGGTCACCTCCATGCAGCTGAAACTCGCCACTGTTAAAGGGCAATTTGTCACCTTTCAGCAGAAAGCCACGCACCCACCTGCAGGCTGAGGTGTGTCAGTCCACTCTGAATTACCACTGCTACCCCATTCCACCTGGTGTACACACAAAACTCATCAAGAGAACAAAAAATTCGAAGAAAACCACACCAAATGCACAAAACAGCAATTGGCATAAATAAAATCTGCCTTTAAGCACATCACAAAACTCCTTATCTGCATATGCTAGATTTAAAGAATACAATCAAAGAATAACTTTTGTTTAGGGATACCCAAACATAACTTGGCATCAAGACTGTCTCTTACAGAGGATATAAAACACAGAGGCTTCAAACTGATCTTTGTTTCACAGGACTTGCAGATATTATTGAATAAATAATTTGGTTTGTAATTGCTGAGATCTCAAAATCACTCCACAAGTCGCACTTGCATATATTAAAAAAAACCCTATCAAGTCTGAAGTGTTAGACTTCCTATTCTATTATTGCACTTTGAAGTATAATGCAGACATTCTAAAGGAGCTGTTTGCCCCATGAACAAAAGGGGGAAAAAAACAGTCTTTGTTTTAAATGAAGAATGCACATTTGTTTGGAAGGGTAAGAAAAAAAAACCAAAACAAATTCCAATCAAACAAACAAAAAACATGCAAAAAAACTCCACCCCCAAATAAAACAATCA
Organism: Malurus cyaneus samueli; assembly: GCA_009741485.1. Lineage (NCBI taxonomy): Eukaryota > Metazoa > Chordata > Aves > Passeriformes > Maluridae > Malurus > Malurus cyaneus. The sequence continues at coordinate 98,154,892 of CM019214.1, forward strand.
ACAAAAAAACAGCTTCATGAGGGAAAGAACAAGTAACAGGTTAACAAAATGTTATTTCTTCAGTTATTTCTTCAGTTTATTTTACTTTGAGCCAGAATAAATCAAGGCACAGCACTAGTATTCAAAAGCCTATTAAATTCAAATTTCATCTCGAACCGGGGCAAATAATGAAGTATTAAAGTTACCTGCAGATGAGAAAATCCTTTATCAAGGTAGATTTGAAACACACCTTTTCCATTAGACACGGCCCTGAGTGCTCAAATTGCTGAGATGCTTCAAAAATTGTGCAGTTTGGCTGCACCCTGATTTTGTAGCTGCAGGAGAGTCAGCGTGGATGCAGTGCCTCTGCTTTCTGATAGGAAGTGCTATGCCTGCTTTTGTGTCAGATGAATTTTAAACCTGCTCATCAAAAGATTTAGGCAAATACTCCTGTTGTCATCAGTTATTTTCATATTCAGGCATTTTATGGTTCAATTAGTACCACAAGGCACTCCTAAAGGTCTGGGGAAGGGACGAGAAGAGGAACAGCAGGGTGGAAGGATGGATATGCTCTGGTTTATGGAACCAAAGATCTGAGCAGTTTTAAGTACAAATCAGTGAAGTGTTCACACCAAGCTTTATGTAAACCAAAAAGAAATACCAACCTGGCTACAAAAATGGGAGTCAAAACTGTCTGGTTTGTTTTTGTTTTCTTTTAAACAGTGCAATAACTTGTCTCCAGGATTTACAAAACCATTACTGCTTTAGTTAGTAACACAAGCCTACTCACGGAAAGATACGAAGACTGATTTTAGAATATAAGCAAAGCTGATGTAATTAATCAAGACGTCAGAAGATATTTCTGTAGAAACTTTTTCAGGCAGCTATTATTTTCAAATATAACTCAACTTATGTACAAAATTCTATATTTGGATGACACCCTGTATCCATTCATATTTAGTAGTTGCTTAAAATGAAAAGAGCATTGGTATTTTGCAACTGATATATTCTTAATTTATTAACACATTTAAGTTCAAATTTCACCGTGTTTTGCTTAGCTTTTCAACTCCATTAAATGCAATTCAGATTATTTCTATAGAGCCTATAAGATGAACACAAATACAGACTATTCTACATTCAGACAAAGCAAATCACCAATACTTGGATATATTATAATGCTGTCAGAGGCTTTTCCAATAGCTAATTAATGCTGACAAAAAAAATCCAGGCCTTTTTAACTCCTGCTTTTATGTGAGCTTACTCATAGAATAAGGAAGATTTTCTTCTTTCTTTTTGTTTCTTATTAATTTTCTTGTTCCGGGATGACCATATTTAAAGCTATGCTTCTAGATAGAGTCGAACCTAATATATAAATCCATGGCCTTAATAATTCCTCTTGTCAACCTGCTTTAAGTTTATTCATAAGATAAATGCAACTGTGAATAGCTCCCAACAACAGAATTGATAAGAGAACAGACAAACTACCCCACATTCTTTCATTTGGTAAATTTAGATACCCAGGCAGTTGGAAATTAATACAAAATACCATTAAAGTTTACAAACTACAGTCACATTTGAATATGTTTTGGATCCATCAAAAGTCTATGCATTGTAGTTACTAAATAAGGAATCACTCAAGGAAAATAAAGACAATATTAATGGAAAACACTGAATACATTCATATGGGATGATTAACTGACCCTCAAAATCATGGCTGTGACAAAAAATGGTGGATCCCAAACACAAAAGCCATAACAAAATGGCTATCTGGCATCCTGAATTTATCCCATTCACTAAATTTTCAATATAAATTTTCTAACTTAAGGCTTTGAATTAATGACTGTGTGTTTCTGCGCTCTTTGCTCTGCTCACAAATCCTTCTACACACATGCTTGTGCATCCTTTTTCAGCACTTTTTCGATAAACTTTTAAGTTTTCCAGATTTAAAAACCCTCTTCAACATTCTCATTTCCTAGAAGCATCTCATCCATGCCTCATGAATATCACTGTACAAAAGAATAAAACTTTTTTAGTTTTTAGTTTGACCACATATTAGGCTTCCGAGAGAATCTAGGAAAACCGTGTCTGAGGCATATTTTAAACACTTCCTTCCTTCTAACAGCATTTAAACCAACTGGGCACTTGACAATTTAAGCATCCATGTCAATGACACACTTTCAGACAAAAAAAAAGAACTACTAAATTAACATGACAAGTTTTAAGTCTCACAAAGTATTTTAACTGCCATTTACATAAATGCCATCTTATGTGAAATCCAAACTGAGATTTTTTTTTTATGAATTTGAATTTTTTTACTGCATTTTTGTACATTTATGCTTTGGTTAATTGCAATTTCTGACTGATATAAAAGACACTTCCAATGAAAACAACTGTTGCTACTGGAGTTGCTGGCAATGTTGTACAATGCATTCCAGCAGGACCAGGACTACAGCAAAAGTCTTCTAGTTTTTCCAATCATACATTCAGTGGTTGGTAAGTAGTAAACGCAGCATAAGAAAGCCACTCTATTTAAAAGTTTTCCAGGAAAAAAAAAAAAAAAAAAAAAAAAAAAAAAAAAAAAAAAAAACAAGACAAAACAAGCAAACAGTTATAACAAAAAAATATGCAAATTGTAACTAAGAAATATGTAAGTTGAGTATTAAGCTACAAAATCTCTTTTCCTAACTTTTGCAGAAGAAATACAACTCCGTAGCATGGCACTGACTATTAATAAAATTCAAAATACATGTTTATTCAAAAGTGTGCAGCCCCAAGCACAAAAAAGTTACCTAGAACTGTGAAATCATTTCCTGAGTTAATCTGTATGACTCTGATTCTAAGTCTTTCATGGAACACTTGCTCCTACACAAAACAAACCATTTACACATCTACAATTCCTCAAGTTTGCAAGTCTACACTACATATATAACTTAAACAACAGAAGGATATAAGAGTCAGACAATTCCATGAAACAATCCAAGTCAACCTGCCCCATATAAAATACATTTTCAATTTTTTTTTGTACCTTTTTATAGCATGTTAATATAGCAGCCAGTTGTGGCACACATCAGTGAGGATTAAAACACTGTTGCAGAAGTTACTACAAATTATTCATTTTGCTTGTTTTGCTCATTAAAAAAAAAAAAAAAAAAAAAAAAAAAAACTAAGAAAGAAACAGCAAAAAAATAATCAGTATCTTACTTACTTACCCACCAGGTACTATAGAAAAGCAACAACCATAGCTGAGCAAGCAGGAATTTTGTTAACCTTCAGTTACTCACCTAGGAAAAAGAAGAGAAAGGGATAAGCGCACTTTGTGTGCGGAAGAAGTCAACAACGTAAATGTATAAAGCACATCATAAATTTCCATGCTCTTCAAACTTCTGAATTAAAATACGTTTAAATTCAAAATAAAAGTATATAAATAAAACAGAACTATTTCCCAGCAAAGTGGATCACAAAATAACAATTTGGTAGAAGTTGCATTAGTGTAAAATTCGAGCAGCTCATCCAGCTGGAGCACTGATGCAATTCTGTTCTGCTGCCTCAAGAGGAGTCCCAAAAATCTTTAAAATCCAAAAATGGATAAAGATTTTGTGTTCAGAATAAACCACCTAAAGCAACATTTCAACAGAATACAGTAACAAAACTAATGACCTTTGTGACTATCATAATTGATTCCAAGATTTCTAGGGAAGACAGAAGATCCAAAGTTTTGCCTGATAAAATTAGACAACTTTTCTGAACTGGCATATTTATACATTTTATTGTATTCACTTGAACAAAACAGTGAACAACTGTGCTTTAGATAATGCCAAATGAGTATTAACAAGGATATATTCTTCTACAGATTTAATGAATTCAGCATTTATTAATGCATGGCATGAATAGAAAGCAATTTTAAATATCAGAATAAAACTTTTCTTCATCAGCGTACACACATAAGCAACATGTTTAAAAAATTTTGGATAGCAAGTGTTTAAAACAGATAAGAAAAAAGCAATAAAACCTTTACCAAGAACACTAATATCTTCCCACAGTATGTTACATGAAGTTGCATTAGCTTTAGGAAAGGCTGTGCCTTCAAATTTGGGAGATTTGCCAAGGAATTAAACTTCAAAGGAAGTAATAAAATGGATGTTGCTAGAAACTGAGCACTCCTGAAGAACCTAACTACTCCACATCAGTGGGATGTGCAGTCATCACCACAAGGAATTTAAAACACAGCTCTTCAGAGCTGCCACTCACAGAGCCCCAAAGCACCCTGGCTGCCCGCTCAGGTGACACTGGTGACATTTCCACAGCTTAGCACATGGAAAGCCATTCACCCATGTCACAAACCTCACCCCAGCACCCAGACTGCTGAGCTGACAGCAAGGTTTGCAAAGCCACCCAGACCAAGCAGGATTATTGGATGCTTTGCATAATCCACAACAATTTCCTGGGGTGTGGAGAGGACAGGAAACTGCTCCTGTTGCACTTCTGCCATCCTTCATTGTACACAGTTCTCTTGCAGAGCATCTTCAGCAAAAACTCAAATATTGTGAGTAGAAGGTTAGACCGGCTTACTGTGGACAATCTAATTTTTTTTTTTATTATTACAGCAGCTCTGAGATGTCATTGTATCTCTTACACACATCAAAGGTTTAGGAAAGGAATTTTAATTTTATGTTTTTCTAGAGCGTAATTGCTGATTGAAATAGGGTTGTAAACATTAAAAAGTACACAGCATTTTTCATAACAAATTTTAAATACTCCTGCAGGGCAAAAGCCAATCTTTAACAAGGTGCATAATGATAGATCTTTAGTTCCAAGACCCAAGTACATAACTGAGATCAGGTCCTAAGCATTTATGACAAGACTGCACAAGAGACACATGGCTAAACATGCACAGAGATGCATATCCAAGAGAGAAACATGGAAATATTATGATGGGGAAAAAAGCTGCAATATCATCAAATCCAGCCTTCAACTGAACAGCACCATGGCCACTAAATCACATCATGAGCTGCTGCATCTCCTCATTTTTTTAACATTTGCAGGGATGGCAATTCCACCACTTCCCTTGGCAGTCTGTTCCAATGCTTAACCACTCTTGCAGTGAAGCAATTTTTCCAAATATTCAACCTGAAACTCACACAGAATAACTTGAAGCAATTATTAAGCAAATAAAATAACTCCAGGGAATAAAGACCCGAGTATCTCACTTCAACAGGAAATCCAGTTGAGCACAAAACTTGGCCCTGTTCATGAAGAGAGGATTAATTTCTGCTGATGGCTTTAGAACTTTCACGTGTATCAGGTAACTAAATTGGCACTCATAAACCACCTATTTATTCCTTAATACCAGTTTAATACTATATGTAAAAAGTGCTTCCAGTACTGTCAGTACCAACATAACTGTGTATTTCTCCAGTTTACATTCCAAGTAACCATATTTGTAATTTAAGATAACAAGGATAAGGCTCACCTAACTTCAGAAAATTTTAAAATTCATGGCAACAGTATAAAACACTCTGGTGAGACAAAGCTTCTTCCTAAACAAGCAATTCAAAATGCAAATAGAATTTAAAATATTTATTTAACATTGTCGTAGTTTAGTTCTACATCAAGGCTCTGCTACGAAACCAAACCATTGAGTGGATATTTCTACATCCAGTTTCCAAAAGGACAAAGAACAAAGCTATTCACCAGCAAAAAAAGGGTTTATGAGGTTCTAATAGGCATTATATTGCTTTTGCTGTTACAATATTATTAACAGGAGCTAATTTATTGTTTTAAACAAAACCCACCCTTTTTAAAACAACTACTATGCAGAAAGTATAATTTAGACACAAAAAAAGCCTTTAACTTCTTTTTTAAAGTCCTTCAAATTACATCAGTGCTGCAGTGAACAATCTCCTAAGCAACTGCATTTTCCAGCATTATGCTTTTGTGATTTCCCCATGTCAGACTATTAATGTGACAGCAAATTGTAGTCATTAGTCAAAAATAGTGAATAAAATGGTTTACATGCTTAAAGTGACCTTGAGAGTGTCTTGTACAATATTGATAGCCAAAACAATTACTGTTTCATGACTGCTTCTGACTAAATCAAATCATACTTGAATTTATTTTTTTTTTAATTCTATACTCAGTTGTTTCTTTCAAATGTATGGGGGACTATATAGCAAAACTGAACATAAGTGCAGCCAAAGTTCAGCCAGATAGAAATACTCCTAAAATTTCAAGGTCATCAAGAAAATTTACCTTGCTACTGGTATACAGGCACAGCAATCCCATTGCTATAGCATGGGATAACTATGAATTAAAATTACTGAGAAATAAAGAACTGCCCACACAATTCTTAACTGGAATTCTGTATAAAAGCCCTGTAATTCCAAAGGCACTTATCAGAAATGAAAAATCCCAGAGAGTTGGCTGAACTTTAGTCTTCTTAATCAAAATTTTTATTCCTTGTGTGGCTTAGTATGATGGAGAGGGAAGGGAACACAACATGACATCACTAATTTTATTCTTTTTTCCCCTTCTTTAGCAAATACTAAAACAGGCAAATAATGATTAGAACCAGCTTTGATAATAACAAATTGAGTCTGTGTTACTTTTCAGAGGAGAGGTGAATTCATGACTTCTCAGAAAACTTTTGTTTTGGTTATCTTGCACTTCTCTGTACGTGTCTAAGTAAATACTACAACGAGCTTGTCTAATTTCACTGAAGGAAGATACACATCTGCTAAATAACCTATCTATGCTTGGAAATAGATGCATAGCAAGAAGTTTCATTCCCAATTACAGTGGCATTCCAGTAGACTTGTACAGTTAATCGCACTGCCATCACCATAAATTCACTCCCAAAGACACACAATTAGCTTTCAAATTAAAGGATACTTGAAACAGCTTCAGGCAAATGTTTATTTACTTAAAAGGAAATAAAAATAATTTTTAAAAGGTCAGGATTAGTAATTATTCAGCATTTCAAAGAAACAGCAAAGACATCTATATTTAATCCTAATGGCACAGTTCCTTTGAGTTTTAGACGACTACGGTTATCCAAAAATAAATGTAAGCAATGGTAAAGAACAACACTTGAAGTTTTAATAACAAAAAAACAAAAAGTAGGATTTTAGGTTTTTTGCTTCTAACCATCTTCTAGCAAAATCCAGGCCAGATAATACAAGGAATCACACTATGAGTAAAAACATAGCATGTCACGACAAGGCAGACAGCACACCCTCTCATCTGTAACTTAGGTAAAAACTAGACAATTCTTGTAGTTTGGTTTTGTGGTGGGTTTTTGTGTTGCTTTTTCTTTTTCTTTTTTTTTTTTTTTTTTTGCTTTGTTTTGTTTAGGGTTGGTTTTTGGTTTTTTTTTTTGTTTTTTTTTGTTTTTTTGTTTTTGCTTTTGTTGTTTTTTACAGGTAGCAACCTAAACTTAAACTTCTCATAAAGATCAGTGGAAGTTAAAGAAGTCATTAAAGCACTAGGAGACCTTCTGTAAACATCTGTTCAGTGAAGAAGACACATGAGTTACTTACTCAACAGATGATGCAATCTGTTGTAAGAGACCATAGTAAAGATCCTTGACTGTCTCACAATCATCGAGATGGACTGAGACTGAACACCCCAAAAAAGAGAACCCCGAGGGTAAGAAAGGGGGACTTTTTGCTTAAAGGAGTCCGAGCCTGATCAAGGCGGGATGACTGCCAGAGTTCCAGCTCCTAGGCTGGCAGGTACAGCGTGTCAACCATGGATGGCTGCGCTGCTTCTGACGTGGAGACGGAAAGAGAGCGGCGTGACCCCATACTGCACACCTCATGGAACGATAGACATTCTTTCCCCACCGCTCGGACGATTTCTCCATGCTTTGCAGGTTTCCATGCTTCGCAACCCCCTGGCTTGCTGCCACCCGCTTTCAAAAGGACTATAAAAAGTCTCTCCGAGAAGACCCTGATGGGGATCCCCCCAACGGACTGCTGGCGAACCTATGAAATTCGGACTGCGCGGATTCGTCGGAGCCGTTTGGTAGCTATACAACCCACTCCTTTTCTCTCTCTCTCTCTCTTTCTTTCTCTCTCTCTCACCCTCTTCTATCGCAAAATATCCAAATAAATTATTCTTGATTATTTAAAATATATATATTTGCCCCTCGTTTTCTTTTGCACTCTGAGATTCTGATAATGAACCATCACGATTCCCGCCTGGGTTAAGCGGATCGTGACATCTGTGTAGAAGTTTAAACAGAAAATACACCACGTTTTGTGGGCTTCAACTGTGGAAAACCTAAAAATTAGGATGAGTTGTACACCTAAAGCCAGAATTCAGCTGTCCATACATGAAAAATATGTGACAGCATATTAATAGCAGAGGTTAATTCCTGAAAACTTTCTAGTCAATTAGACATTTAAGAAATCATTTAACTAATTGAAGTAAGTTCTTTATAAGACTGCAAAAAATTGTTAAGAGGTACATTTCTTTTCTAATTATCTTTGTACAGACTCCTCAAACTTCCAGTGCAATTAAGCTTAATGAAAACTTTAATGATTTAAAGACAAATGAACATCATTTTGGTTGTCCTAGATAACATATATCCTTCACAAAAGGTTGAGCAGTGACATTCTTCACACGACTTCCACACACCAGTGCTCTTCCAAAATGGGTAATATCTCTTAGCATGTCATCTTGGGTCAAGCATGATTTAACTATTGATTGCATCTGCCTGTAATACTAATTTTTATGGCAACAAGTAGCAAGGATTTTTGTTTGTTTTTTTTTTGGGTTTTTTTTTTTTTTTCATTAAGTGTTTTCTATCAAAGATTAAACATGGAATTTTGGGTAAACAACAGGTATTTGCCATTGTAGATGTAGTGCCTCTTTCACTCATGCAAGAAACCACCAGTAAACAGACACAAAAGAAATACTGTTGTTATTTATGAGAGATTCAAAATCCATGGAATACAGCATCAGTGGGAGTGACAGAACACTGCTCTGAGAAGCAGGAAGGCTCCTTAAGCCGGGATGAGATGCATAAAAAGCCAGAAGCCAGAGCCTGCTCCCGGCCATGGCAAAAAAAGCTGCATTTTGGTCATCTGCAATGACACAAGGAGCCAGTGATTAATAGCAGAATTAAACAACATAAACTCATTATTTAGCTAACTCATTCTGTGGAAAGTTCATCTAGTTTTTAGAAATCAACACAAATCTAAAATAAAATCTTCTAACTGAACTCTAGTTGAGACGTACTCCAAGTTAAAAATTTTGCATGTGAGCTATGCTACCTCATTTTCTAAACAATAAAACTCCTTCCAAGAATTGCTTAAAAGCACCAGAATGAAGAAAAAGAATATTGTGAATAATTAGCTCCCTGTATTTTGCATAACCTTCTTCAGAGATACAAGGCTATTTGTGTGCTGTCTTTCCCAAACACAGTGTGTTTCTTTCATCTATTACACAATGTGGATATGAGTACACCAGAAAGCAATTGCAATTATCAAAAGATCAAATATATGATAAAATTGTAAGTATTGATCAAAGCTTTCACTTTTTTGTCAAATCTATTTGGAAACACACTCTAAAACAGAAGAATATAAAAGAGCTCATGGATATCCAGACACAGCCAGATGAACACATACACCCAGCGCTACAGGGGCACTCTTCAAAACACACCAGAGCTGATTCTTGAAAGATCACCATATCACTGAAAAAAACCTTCAGTCTAGTGACAACCACATTAAGATCAGCATCACACCAAAATGCACACAGAGATTCACTGTGTTTTGCTTTTTGAAAGCATTGAAATTCAAAGATTGAAAGGCAGCCCAGGTTTTCTTCCTAAATCCAGTATTTACCATATAACAAATCAAGACACAGAAATAAAACATGCTGAAATTAAGGGGTGATGGCTCTGTAAGTATCATCTTCACAGGTTTATTTTTGACACATCTCCAAGTAAAACAACAAACCTCTTTAAGTAATCCTCTGCTAACTGGAGGCCTGACATGTATGACAACTAAATAAGCTTATCTGAGCTGAGCTTTGTCTAGTCATTACTAAAAATTACAACCGATAAATAGCTTGCAAATGGTATATTAGACCTTTATCCTTACTGCCAATCAAAACTGAAAGCAGCATCTTCATATTTTGAGACTCTGAGATATCACACCATCCTGTGCTAACCCATTGACCCATCATCACTTAAGAGCTACTTTTTCAAAGCCTGTAAATGTTTAAGTATTGATAAGATATTCTTTATTTTAAGATAAATCTAACAGCCCCTCTCTTTTCAGTGCCAAGATTAAAAAAAATTAAAAAAAAAACCAAACACTTTAAAAATAAATTTGGGGGAGAACTTTCGCCATGACTTTCTGCAACAAGAGGTGGTCTGATAATCTTTCAGAGAGCAATAAAACCTTCTTTTTTTCTATTTTTTTTTTTTTTGTCAGACTAACATTGGCCCCAGTAAAGTTGGGCACCCCTTGCAGGCTACACCACGGTGATCCTGAACTGTACAATGAGGTCACGAGGAACAGATCCACTTACAACCACCACCACTGCTCCAAAACCCTGCCTTTTCCTGGTTCCATGACAGCACAGACATATTTAGTGTATAAGACCAGGAGCTGGATTCGATGATTCTTGTGGGTCCCTTTCAATTCTGGATCTTCTGTGATGCTGTGATATTTAAAACCATGACTTGCAAGGCAAAAGGCTTTAGAAATGCACGAAAACCCCATCCATAGCACAGGCAAGCTAACCAACAGACCCATGTGTTAATTTAAAAAAGGCAGCCTTTTACAATCTTTGTATTTCCTTCTGCATCACACACTTCCAGAAATTATCTTAAATTACTTGGAGAATAAAGGGAAATTCCACCAAAATAAACAGCATTTCTTTAGTAGAAAGATACCCATGGATGCCTAGGAATGTCATTATTAAGTAATAAGCTGTGTGTGTGGTGTTCCAGCCTCTAGCACCTGGAAAAACCCACAGCTGAGAAGGCCTAACAATTTAAAAATAACCAAATCAAAGGCTGATTTTTAATTTCAAATAAAATAATCACCTGTATTTAGCATTACACATATTTAGACAAGCTGACTGTCTCTTTTCCCAACCACCTCTCTCCCTCTGTCATTTCCAACTTGTCACTTTTCACTTCCAAATATGCAGATTTTTTTTTTCCTTGGCTGACTTGTCATTAAAACTGTCAAAAACCGTAATTATTTATGTAGAGTTATTTATTATTAATCTAGCAAAATCTTCACAGGCATCACACTGCTCTGTTTGCTCATGTCACTCTGCTGCCAGCCCCGGGTTTCTCTGCTGTTGGTTTGATGCCTTTTTTACACAGATCAACCCCGTTTCCCTTGTTGACCATTTCCATAGCACAGCAGGCACAGACACACTGGATGTTTTTCTACTTGTTTGGTTTTAATTTTAAAAAGTTCACACCATTTCAAACATTTTCATGCGAGACCACGACAACTAGGAAAAAAAACCCAAATTATGTAAGTGCTTTATACAGGAAAATAGCTTTGGCTAGTTTTGATATTTTTTTCCTCTTATAATGGAAAAATCTAAAATTTTGAGGTACCTTCTTTCAAATGGTTTCAAATGTACATAAGAACATTTCAGTTATGCATGAAGGCTTAGAAATACATGATCAAATGGGTCCAACCTAATATTTAGAAGAAGATGTAAAAGGAAGAAAAAAACCCAGCCTGCCTTTCTGCTCAACTAATTTTCTACTTTGTGTACATTTTGGTGAGCGAAATTATAGTTTTGTCTCCATGCTTTTCACTTAACCTTTTCTATTCCAATTCTCCATTATAATTTTTGCACCTTTCTATTGTCCAACTTCTTGGCATATCCAATAAGCCCCCTACAAAAATCCCTCCTTCCCCCTCATCCTCCAAACTCCTGTTATTAAAATTGGGTTCCAATCACTGGCCAGGTTGATTTAGTGATTTTTTTTTTTTTTTTTTTTTTTTTTAACTGAGGATCTTAATGGATGAAACATAAACATAAATCAAATTAAGTCTTCAATAAAAACCACCACAGACAGCACACAATGACTTGGCAATAACTCTTACATATACTGTGAATTTCCCAAAACAAAGTTGTTGTAATGTATGAGTTGCCCTAACATAGATTTAATTTGCTATTCTCCTTTTGCTCTTCTTGATACATTTCTAAGTCTCTACCTTCAATCAAAAAGAAATAACACTACAAAAGAAGAGCACAGGCTGAAATAAAATCTCCATCCAATAAAACCCAAACAAGAGAATTCCCAGAAAAATAAACTAGAGCTATTAGAGAAGAATTAAGAAATTTTCTACTCAGGAAGGAGGTTTTGTTTCCCTATTGCCTGTCACAGCTGAAACTTCAGCACCAAGTCATCCATTTTCCCCTTACTTCTCCCTTACATGCAAATTTAATAGAAATCTAAAATGTAGTATTTTCTTCTGCAATTTTAATTATTTCTACCTTGTTTGAAACTACTAGCAGGATTGCCTGCATGCTAGTCAGCACTCTCATATAATTGCTGTAAAAAACTACATCTTTTCTTCCACTGCATTTGCAGTGACTATTGAGACTTCTGTTTTATTCCCTGTCTCATATCTGTTTCTCTCAACAAGCACCCCCAGCTAATGGTTTTATTTTACTCCTGGCTTGTTTATTCCTCTAATAATTTCCTTATGGGCAAGAGAAATTGTTGTGGGGTTGGGGATGGGTTTTAGGCTAGAGACTTTGAGACCAATTAATAATTTTTTTTTTTTTTGGTAGCACACACACATACACAGTGGGGAAGGAGTCAAAGCTTTATTCTCATGACAAGGCCAAAAAATGCTGTCCAAAAAAACAGACTGCAAGGCCCACATGTCCAGTTGGAAAGTCTTCTGTATTAAATCTGAACAGTAAAAAAACTTTTAAGAGCTTATCCATCACTGATAAAATGCAACCTGACATAAACTTCAAGTTCCTGCCGTGCCAAACCAAGAAAAAAGGGCTGAAGTCACTTTTGCAGACTTCATTTCAGAACAGAAAAAAACTCATTGTGAAAGGTATCAAAAAATAACAAAAGGCTAAGCACATTTTCTAAGCTTAAGATCCTGGGCATTTTCACATCAAAGTGCTTAAAGGGGTCACTAAAATATCCATTTGGAAAGGCTTCTTGGCAGGATGGCTGCCTTGCTCAGTGGCAAAACACAGTCAACAAAACGTAAAATAAATTTAAAACAATTACTCGGGACATCCCACTCAGGATGAACTCACAATAATTACACCACCCTGCAAGTGTAAGGACAGAACAGCTGATCTCATATTCTAGGGCCACTGTTGTGCAGGCAGATGGTTAAATTATATCTCCATTATTTTCAACACATTGCATAGTGAACTACTACTTCATTAGTACAGAGAACATTTATTAGTTTCCCTTCTGTTTAATGTTACTGAGCAAGTCATGGTGGGTTGATAAATCTCTTTGGAAGTTCCACCACATTGAACACTTGTTGGTTTTCTTGTTTGTTGGGGATTTGTTTTTTGTGGTTTTTTTTGTTATTTGTGCTTTGCTTGGGGTTTTTTTTGTTGTTTGTGTTGTCCTGTGGGGTGTTAGGGTTTATTTTTTGGTTTTAGAGTTTTGAGTTTGATTTTTTTTTGTTGTTTTTGGTTTGAGTTTTTTGTTTTCTTGGGGGGTTTTTAGTTTTGTTTTGCTGTTGGTTTTGTTTTGCTGTTGGTTTTGTTCTGGGTTGTTGTTGTTTTGGTTTGGCGGTTATGGGGATTTTTTCTTTTTTTTGTTTCAGGAGTTTTGGGTTTTTTTCTTGTTTTTGTTTTGTGGCTTTGGTTTGGTTCTTTTCTTTTTTTTGGGGGAAACACAACAGGACTCAAACCAAGAAGGTCAGCTCAGGTTGGAAATTCAGTTGAACCTGAAACATGATCAGGACTCCACATGTCCTTTTATCAGCTGATTTGCCTATATGGGAAAATAATTTGAAAAGAAAAAAAAAAAAAAAAAAAGCCAAACACGGGGGGAAAAGGGAAACTAGGGCTTTGGGGAATTTCTGAAAAAAATATAATTCTAATATATTTGGAACAGATCTCATTCTCTCTACAGGGCACTGTTCAGAACACAATTAGGGCAGGAATTTAAAAACAATTACTCTCACCTGCATTCCCTCCCAAGCAGTCTACAACACTTCTCCCACCAAAAAAAAAAAAAAAGACAACTCTGTCAAGAGCTAAAAAACTGTAATTTCAATAAACACTGAATAACTAAAGGAATCTTCAGACTTCAAATATACATGTATGTTTTTTATATATAAATATAAGTTTTAAAGAATAAAACAAGAAGTACAAGCTTCCATTCTGCAATGCCTATGTAGATTCCAAAGACAGAAATACAGTATATTTAAATATCAGAGAAGACAATTTTTTCAATAAAGGAGAGACATCTCTAAATAAAGGTAGAATAGTGGTGCAAGGGGAACATCATGCAATACTACTAGTTCTCTGCACAATTCATTAAATTTCTCACAAATTTGAAAATTTGAATTGAAAATTCCCTAACAAGAAATAAAGAAACAACTCAATTAGTAAGCAACTACAGTTCAGGAAAACAAGCACTGATGCCAACTTCCAATAATCCCCAACAGCTCAACCATGAAGTAAAGCAATAAATTAATCACTGCCTTTCCAATTCTCATTTTCTTCCACTATTTGAAAGGACAAGTCTTCAAAGTAGAAGCCATAGGGAAAGAGCCAGCTTGAGACTGAATGGGTCTGAATCAATGAATACCAACAAATTCATTGCCCTTCAATGGTCCAGCCACTTGAAGATAAATAAAAACAACATGGATTTCAAAACTATTTTTTAGTCTATGATGGAAAGATAAATAAAAATGAAGTCAGCAATTTTGATATTTTTTCTGTTTATTATTTCTGGTCTCATTCCACTTCAAGTTGAGATGCTCTGTGACTCAAAGGTATGAATCAAATATCATGTTTTAATTCTTGCACAAATTTCATCAGTCATAGAAGTCAACATTTTTTGTACAAAATAAGGGCAGAAATTAAGGTATATACATACTGGTTTTTTGGTTTTTTTTTTTTTTTTTTTTTTTTTTTTTGCCTCAGTATTTAGGAAAATGAAACATGGAAAGAAAATATGCAGAAAGTTACTTTACATGTATTAGTCCAATCTACATTTCTGCTTTTGTTTTCCAACCACATTTTCCTACATTCCTTGAAATTTGACTTGCAGTGGAACAGATTATACTCCTTCAGGGGCTTTTGTGTGTCTAAAGTTGCAAATGAGCACATCACAACTTAGATGCTATTCTCCATTCTTCACAGGAACTT